>JARIHO010000065.1:0-620395 GCA_029282495.1 Mycena albidolilacea
CGACGAGTTGAAGGCCCTCGCCACTAGCGAGTATATGCGTGCTCGGATGAACGCTCGTGCTCTCAAGCTGCGGCTACGAGAGCGGCTGTGCACGAGGAAGTTTGAGATGGACGTTGTGGAACGCGCATATCGACGGTTTGATGAACGGTAAGTATTAGGACGACTTGGACGGCCAGAAACTGACGCAGAGCCAGATTCAAAGCTTCATGCACACACCGCGTCCGCTGTCAAGCGTCGAGAGCCCACTATCACGAAGCTGGCGAACGAATACAACAAACTCTGCAACGAGGTGTCCAAGCTCATTCGCGAAGGAAAGGCTCCCCGAGGATCGATCGCGCCGCTCCCCATCCCGGCCAAGGGCCTGTGGAAGCTGGACGTCGACGACGTGATCTTCCAAGACGTGGGTCTAGACGACGGGGACGACGCCAGCGACGAGCCACCGCTTTGGTTATGCAATGAGCAGGTGCGGGCGGGCATCAAGGCATTGCTGGAGCTGGACCGGTGCGAGGAAGAGGATGCGCGCTTGCGCAGGGAGAACGAGGCGCTGCGGGTATGGTTTGCAGAGGAGTGGAAAGTAAGTGTTGTTGGCATTCAAGAAGCGGGTACGTTACGAGTCTATCTGGGGCAAACATACGACTGACGGAGCGTTATTAGCCTCAGAGGTGGATAAATACCATTTGCAGCTGCACCAGGACAACCTCGTTCGCCTCGCCGCGACATGGGATAAATATTTGCCCGATTTTGGGGCGCAGAACGGCGCGCTTCCGGAGTGGGCCCCTCCCAGGTGCAGCTGGCGCGGTGTCGCAGCGACGCTCATATGCCAGCACGCGGAGAGGACAGACATTATGGGGACGGGGACTCAGACGACGAGGAGCATGACGAGGACAGCGATGGGAAGGAGGAGGAGTACGAGACTCTAGAGGCGGTGGCAAGAGCGGACGTGTATCGGATGGACGAACACAACTACTAAATTTTGGACTTAGATTTTTTTAACCCTTGATTGTAATATAACTTTGGTAAAGAACACAGTATACCATTCCATGAGCGACGTTGTAAAGAGCACTCTAATAAAATTCATGACACCCCTACTCCCCTCTCTGTGTGCGAGGGGGCTGAGTGCCACCGGCAGGAATGGCCCAAGCTCGGGAAAATTGGAACAATGGGCAGCTCCATTGGCCAGATGGTGGTGAGTAGACCGCTTACTGGATGAATGCCAGGCCACTGACCATAATTTGCCCAGGAAGGAAACCTCAGAAGACAATGACGGTCAGTTGCGGACCTAGTGGCAAAGCGTCTAAAACCACCGTCGTTGGGGAACAGTTAAAAGGCAAGTACAAACGGTTGCGCATGCACCCCTCCTCCATATTCACCAACTCCAATGCCAGCTGAACGTACGGAAATCGGTTTTGTCCGAGCTTCCACCTTGAATCGCAACGCTGATCCCGCCGCCTTCCTTGCACCCGAACTCCGGAATCACCAGACCGTGCGCACGACCGCTGGACTCATCCCCACCCGCTCGTGGGCGTGTTTGAGGAACGATCGACAGGTCCTGGCGGGATTACTTGTGCGCAACAACCGCGCTGCCGGGAGGGTCCCGCTTCCACACGCCTCCTCCCCGGTGCTTCCCGCCCAGCTCTTCCCTCCGCCAAGGACGGCGGCGGACCTGGTGATGCACGAGCAGCGTCGGATTGCCGAGGAGCCAGAGCGCATTGCGCTCAATGAACGCATTTGCGCTGCCGAGGCCTCATCCGGTATGTTAAAACTTGTCTTGGAGACTCCATGGCCTGGCGACTGATATGTTTACTAGAGGCCGACCCCACCAACGAGGAGAAGGCATTGGAATTCAGATATTTAAGTACGTCGCCGTCTGCTTGCTTGCTGTTGCCTGCGGATCACGCCATTAACTATCCTATCCCTAGTCGAGGACTATGCAGAGCGCTTCGGGGATTTTGTCCCCGACGCTGCCATCGAGCCTTATATCATGCGCAGGAACTGGACGACGGAGCGCCTTGATGTTCTGTGGACGGCGGCAGGTGCGTTCTGATTCACGTTGACTCCTTTGGGTGCTGGTTATTAATTGATGTTGGTCGCAGGGGCCAATGGCTGTCCACTCAGCAACCCGGGCCCTATCGAGGCGTACATGACGGCGGCAAGCCATTTCCACTCCACGTTCGGCCGGCCGTACCAGCGCGTGGACGGCAGAGCGGGGGAGTTGACGGAGGCGTGCCAACTCTTGGTGACGCACAAGACGTTCTTGGATGAATGCCGTGGCGACGTGGAGAAGGAGCATCGCCTCCTGGGACAGAAGGAGTTTCTGTTGATGTTCGTGAACCCTTTCCCCATGCACGATCCAGAGCGCGCTCGTTTGGATGCCACCGGTATGTCGAACGTGCTACCTTATATTGTTCCCTCTGACTCAAGATCCATTCAGTCCGACAGCGGGTGGTGGCGTTCAGGCGCGGTGCGCCCTTGTCCCCGACTTTCAACAAACCTGAGGTCACATTCCGATTCATCAACCGTGGCTGGGAACAACCTGGCAGCGTCAGGTGCCGCAAGGCGTATTGCAGATGTAAATGGAATTTTTGTCCTGTGTATTGACAGCTACTGATATCCTTCCTTTCCTTTTTAGATCGCCGTTTGGCCGCCCAACTTGCGGAACTCCAACAGCACGCAGAGGTATGCGCGCAGAATCGTGCACCGCCTTCGCCCGTCTCGACTTCCCAGTTCTACGGGGTTCTGGACTCCTTGCGACTCTGAATTAACTGTATTTGTCGAATAACAATACACATATTGTCCTTACATCCTTACTGTTCATTTTTACGAATTATACACGTTCAGATCGTCCTTTGTGTTTGAACTGTACGAAAAAGAGCTGGAGAGGGTGAAATGAGGACTTAATGGTTTTTTCACAGATGTAAAGCCGAAAGCCGAAATCGCCGAAATTGCCATATAGAGACGAGAGCGGTTGTTTGCTTGTGTGGTGAGTATGTTATATATTTCCATCTTGACTTCGTACTCATCCTTCTTTCCCTGCAGAACCTCTATCTCGATCCCCGCCCCTCCTTTCCCGGCCCGTACCCGCGTACCCACGCCCTCGATGTGCATCTGCTCTGAAACACAACCAAACATCCCGCCGCGTCGGTGCAAGCGGGGCGCAATCGGGTTCAAAGGTAAACTCTGGAATTTGTGAGTTATGTCGGACTCACGGTGATCCAGCGCCTGTTTCGCTTTTACCACAACGACCACACTGCAACTTCGGTAAGTCTGTTTGATCTTCCCTCTTTTCGTCGACTTCGAAGTTGCTTCTGACCACAACCCACTACAACACAAGACTACTGTGACTTCGGTGAGTCTCGACTTCTTTCCTTTCAATCTGGACTGACCTTGCTGTGAATACAGCCGATGAACGACATATTGCGCCGCCGCGAATTGGCACGGATATAAGTGAAATCTTTTGCTTTAATTGATATTCTGATTGTCGGGGAGTGGGCGGAAGTCCATCGACGACCAGGTGGAGGCACATCTCCAACGATCTCTATACAAGGAGCGTGAGGGGAGCGTGTATTGCAACGTCCGGGTGGATTTGGGGACGGGGAGATTGGAGGTAAAGGGGGGATGGACAAGTGATTTGGAACGGCGCCAGGAGAATTACCGCAGCTGTGAATCTGCCACGCAAGAGATCCTCTGGATCGCGGCTTTTGAATGCACAGAACCCAAGCGCGTCGGTGAGTGATTGTTGGACGATGAGGAGGGTCTCGGGTTAGACTTACTAAACATCCAGAGCGCCTGCTGCATCTCGAGCTCGCAAAACTCGGCGCGCGTCTGCAGCCCCGTCCGTGCCCTGGATGTGGGACTAACCATCGCGAGTACTTCGAATATTCGGCAGCAGATGGATTCGAGGGCGTGTTAGAGATAATTGAAGCGATCTTGGCGAAGTTGGGGGTTCCGGTGAAGAAGTGAGTATGATTTCGTGTTTTTGGGAGCAACTTCTAATCGACTTTACAGAGTAATCCTAGGTTAACATGTACTTCTATTGAACGGTGGCGCCATTTGCTTGCAAAAAAAGAACAAAAGGAGAGGAGCGTGAGTGCCAGTGAATCAAGCTGGTATCGCGGACAGTAACGTAACGATAAACACAGACTGGCCCTCCGACAGTGAGGCTGCAACGGGTTGCGCACACTCCAGGCGCCCAGAGCGAGCCAGCAAGCGCCTGACAAGCGCCCGACAAGAGCCCGCCTACGGAATATGGATGTGGATGATATGTTGCTGGCGATGGAGTGGCTTTATTTCCCGAACATTTTACTATTGTTGTTTTTCATAGATTTCGGTGGTTGACCCGCTCCACCAGTACGAACCGGAGGAATCGTGGAGGACGGTAGATACGTAGGTATACGTAGGTACAGCGTGTAAGTATGTACGAATGAATATATTTCTCTTATAGGCTGAGTGCGCGAACTTCACAACAACCGACAACAACCCATCGCGACCGCAAAAGGAAATGAGGGATTGTGGTACCGTAAGGGAACGTGCGATGGTATATATATGTAAAGAAGTTATGACGTTAAAAAAAAAATTGAGTGGGGGTGCCCACTGTGCCGAAATGAACGAGTGGGCAGCCTCACGACTCAATTGTGGGGCAGCCCACCAGTGGGGAGTAAAACGGGTGGGGGCGACCCACAGCTGGGGAATAAAATGGGTGGGGCAGCCCTCGCATTAACAAATAATGTGGTGGGGCGCCCCACCGTATAAATGGTGGGGCACCCCACAGGGAGAAATAAACGAGGTGGGGCGGCCCACTGATTGGGCTGAAGTGGTGGGGCTGCCCACTGGTGCAAAATAAATGGTGGGGCAGCCCACCGTAGGAGTGGGGCAGCCCCCCAGTACTAATAAGTGAGGTGGGGCTCCCCACCAGTATGGGGGGCAGCCCACCAGTGTGTACACCGTAGGTGGGGCACCCCACCATAAGAAAAGGGACAGTGGGGCGGCCCCCAGGAAAAGTGGGGTAGCCCACAACAGTCGGTGGGGTGGCCCACCATAAGAAAGAGGAAAGTGGGGGAGCCCACAATTTAAAATTTATAGTGAAAATCTGAGTATAGTGAAAATCTGAGTAAGTGTTTTTCGGTGTTCAATAGCTATGAGTGCAGGCGTGCAGAATGAAAGGGGTGTGATGGGTACAGGTGCATGCAAGCATGCAGAATAGAAAGGCATAGGTAGCAGGTGTGTGGAACGGGTATAGGTGCATGCACGGGGAATAAAAGGGGGGTGCAGGTGGCAGGTGCACGGAATGGGTGCAAGTGCAAACATGGGGAATAAAAGGGGGTGGGGGTGGCACGTGTGCTAAGTGGGCATGGGTGCGGGTGCAAGTGCATGGAATGAAAGAGGGTGTGGGTGGCAAGCATACTGAATGGGCACGGACGGGTGCAGGTGTGCGGAACAGGTGCACGGAATCAAAGGCGGTGCAGGTGGTAGGCATGTGTGTGGAATGGGTGCAGGTGCAGGTGCAGGTGTGTGGAATGGGCATGGGTGCAAGCATGGGGAATGGGTGGGGGTGCAGGTGTGCGGAATGGGTGCAGGCATGTGGAACAGATGCGGGTACAGGTGTGCAGAAGGAAAGGGGTGCAGGTGTATACATGATTTCCAGCTAGAATAATAGCCTAGAATCATAGCCTCAAATGGCAGCTTTCAGGATCACCACAGACAGTGCAAAACGGCCCAGAATTGAGCCCAAAAAACTTTTTTTTCGGCGGGACTGGTATCAGGGGTCCTACTCAAAAGTGGGGCTGTGGGGCACCCCACAAATTTTTCGGTTCCGCCTGCGGCAGGAGGGGCTCCCCACTTGAAAGAAGTGTGGGGAGCCCCACATCCAGTTTTTGCAAAATGTAGGCTGCCCCACCCCAAATGTGGGCTGCCCCACCGGGAGTGGGCCTCCCTATGAAATTAGGTACCGCTAGGGTCATTTAACTCTAGGAAACGAATTGACCCTAAGGGTTCCCAAAAAGGGTAGCCTGAGGTGAAGTTATGCCATGCTAAGCATTGGCCTCCCCCCAAGTGGAGTCTGTTGCTTACTGCGGGAGTCGGATCGTAGTGCAGCCTTATTAGGTAATCTGGTATGTGCATGAGTTCGATTCCTGGCCTCCACAACCTTTTTGTTTCATGTAAACAGCGTGCTTTGTGCAGCAAGAACTATCCAACCCACTTTGTGATACTGCTTTCACCTACCTTGATTTTCCCTCAAATAACCTTTCAAGATTTCATCGGTTTGTGCTTCGCCGTAATTTTGTTTTGGTAATCACATGATTGAACCAAGTGTTCAGCAGAACAGATTCTATGCCTTTTTAAAAATTTCTAAGGAGATAGAAGGTAATAAATGCTATCTGTTTCAAAACTTCATTGAATTTGAATGCCTTGATGTCGAGGGAAGAGATTCAGACAAAGCTGACATAATATTACATAATAAGGCTGCACTATGATCCAACCCTCATGGTAAACACAAGACTCAGCGGTTGAGGCTAGGGAATGCAATGGATTCACATCCAACCATTCTGTCTTGAAGCAGGGCTTCAAAAACAAACAAAAAGGTCGCTCCAAGAAGAAGAAAAAAGCTCAAATCCTGAAGGAAGATGATCTAAGGCTCCAACCGTTTTGGTTTAGAAACAGTTTTAAACCATTAAAATGGGTTGTATTTTGGTTTACACAAGCGGCATGCCCTGTGGCTTATGAAAAAATAAGCCACAGTGGCTTATTGACGGCTTACATGCAGCTTACCGGCAGCTGTTAGCCGGATATTGTCTTTGTAGGCTCTAGACCCCCGGCAGACTCCAATAAGTCGGCTGACAGCTGTCCAGCTGCCAGCCATAAGCCGTCAATAAGCCACTGTGGCCTATCAATTGATAAGCCACGGGGCATGCTGCTTGTGTTAGTTTACAGGGGGTCATAAACCCTAAACAGATGAAAACTAAACCATTTAAACCTTTTCAAATGCCTACACAAGGGCCACAGCACCTGCAAGTTAGGGCTCTAACCTGGCTATTAAATAGGACGGCTGTCGGAAAAAACGGTTGTTACACGTTTCTGCTGGCGGGCAAACAGACATGTACCATCTGTCCTGCATGTTTTGATGGGCTTGACGGGTTTGATGGGTGTCACTGGATAGACAGTGAATAACAGGCAGTTTAATCTGGTGAGGCACTGAACTTTGTGAATAGAACCTCACAGTCACCCTGCTACCCATTTGGAAGGCTCTACTCGTCTATAGACACAACGGTGGACGCAAACTCGACACACAGGAGAGTTTGGTACTTCCTGGGCTTTGCCGAAAAAATTCAGCCAATAATGATTTTGGGTGTATATTTGCTTCTTTAAGCTGGGCTTGGGCTCAGTTCATTCCAACCAAAGTTCATTTGCCCACAGGGTTCAAAACTAACATACAGCAAAATCCGGCGTAAAAAACCATTTGTAAGCCAGAACCTGCCCATACCTAGTCTCTCACAGCCAGACACTTCAATAATACTGAACTCGTACCTCGTTATATTGAAGTCTGTTATTAACCACAGGGGTCCAATCAGGGTAAAAACTTGTTACATAATCTGCACAGCCACACACCGGATTTCGATGCTCTGGGCTTACAGGATAGATACTTAAACTAGTTTTTGCTGCAGATATATCTATACTAGTGCACTGAATGTCCCTGCTTGCTCAGATTTTTTAGCTAGAGCTCAGAATCCAGGTGGATCAAGCGCCAAAGCATGACATGTGGCTATCACTTGTGTTGCACTTCAAGCCTCAAGCAGCACTCTAAAAGTCCAAATAAATTGGAGGGGTTTTGCAATGGTGAATCAAACATTCTGTATGCTAGAATTTCTTGAAAATATTGATGCTAGTTTTGCAGTCGCCTGTCAAAGAACAGTGTGGCTGTGCTGATTATATAACAAGTGCTTACCCCAATCGGGACCCTGCGCTTAACAACAGACTAGCCTGTACCTGCCCCGTTGAAAAACCCACCCGCTCTTGCCCATCGACCCATTGGTGATGGGCACGGACAGAGCCCCACTGCAAGTTATGTGCATGGTGTGAGCTTGTTTGCTGAGCTTAGGCCGTGATGTTCAGCTCAGATGACAAGCTGTGGTTGGAGGTCGGCAAGCCTGCCGAAAATCAGTGATAGCTAGCTGAAATTCCGGATTGGGAAGGTGCTCTGACATCCACCTGTTCTTTTACTCAACGCAGCCTCCAGACACCTTGGAATGCTGTTGATTTGGCTCAAACTCATACCTAACCTGAAACCAGCTGGCTTGAGTCCCAAACCTGGTGTGATCCTTTTTCATAGCAATTATTATGGTTCATAAACTGTTTAAACCTTTTTCAAACCTTTTTCTTAAGGTTTTGGCTTAGTTTTTCACCCAACTGTAAACCTAAACTAAACAGTTGGAGACTTAAGACAATCTGGCCCTGAATCGAATGGGGTCTGTTTCCCACCGATGGAAAGTTTAGGGCCTACTTGAATGGAGTGGGTGTGCCCCACGCACTGCCAGGTCTCTGGTGTGTACGTGCAACATTCAAGACTACTGCCCATTGACAAGACATGAAATGAACCTGAAATACACTTATCCAGATACTTTATTCACTCATCTTAAGTTCTAGGCGGTCCAGACTGCTAGAGGACTTAAGTGATAGAGAACTCAAGTCATGGCAACAAGGATTAAATCCAAGACAAAAACAAAATCCACCCAAGGGATTTGAACCACAGACCTTCTAACCTTCTGACTTTCAACAGATCACAATAGAAGGAGTTAACCATTAGATCAGGAAGACCATATCTAGAGTGCTCAATCAGACTGTCATTAGCCTTCTTCCATGCTTTCATGCCCTCATGGTAAGTATTCCATATGTATTAACTCACTTGTCATTTCCAGTCATCTTTCATCATGTTTTTTATATAGATTAATTTATTGAAACAGATCAATCTCTGAATCATCTATGGATAGTGGTTTGGCCACAGGATCTGAAGAGGCAAAATAAAAAAAGCAGAGAAGGTTTAGGCCATTACCAGGCCAACATTGTATCCGTGTGTTCAAGGTACTATATCCTTCCTGGTGTAGTGGTTACTACCTTCGTCTTCTGCTGGTGAAAGGTTGGGAGGTCTGGTGTTCAAATCCCTTGTGTGGATTTGTTTTTGTGCTTGGACAGGACTTAAGTGCTTGGGGACTCAAGTACTTAAGTTTTGTGGGACTTGAATTCCAGGGGGTGTGGTGCTCCCATGTACAGGTGGACTGCATGCAGGGCAGAACTTAAGTTCAGTGGGACTCAAGTCCCACTGTGGTTCAGACCAGCATTAACTTAAGATGAGCTCCTTCAATTTCATACTTATCTGCGCTTGACTCCAGGTTCCCAGGCGGCCGAACCGTACACCAGAAAACCCTCACCAAGCTCACGACTGTGTCAGTGCCAAAAATGATTATTGAACTGTAATGAAGTGAAGTGAGGTTTAGATTGCAAAGAGGAAAAGATTACGACTGTGTTTCTGGGCTGGTTGGGACTGTAAGAAAAGGCAATCAGAGAGCGGCCACAAAAAATGGTCACAACCTGGCCCCGAATCGAATGGGGCCTTCTACTGACTCGGAATTGCATGCTGGACCAAATGCAATGGGTGTGCGCCACGCACTGCCAGGTCGCTGGGATGTCGGTGTTCGAGACTTGCATTATCGTACTAAATACAATGGGTGTGCATCAGGTCTCTGGTTCTGGTATGGAGGTGTCCGAGATTCGATCGACTCCCAAGGGTTGAAGTGGATGTATATAAGTCCTTCTCCACTGGTTCAACTCCATCAACAAGCTGTAGACTGTGAACTTCAGCAGCCATGTATGAGGCGAGAATTGAGGTAGCCTTGAGAACTGCTGGAAGCTGGCGAAATCCGATGGTATAATTATTTATGTTGCCAATCTTGCCATTGGAGGTTCAACGTTCAACAATTGCAATGACTCAGAGGTTGGTATGTTCGTATACTGATAGCATACATCCTAGACTAGTAAATAATTATCCCAAAGACCCCCCGAATCATTATGAACTTCATCCCAACCCAGCGACACATTGATTCCCAGAGCAACTAACTGCGCCTGGCGGGGCCTAAATGCAACCACGATGCTGTCCAGATCCTCCGACGCGTCAGCGTACCAAAAAAAGTCGCAAATCCGGATTTGGGCAAAGGATTCCGGGGGCGCGGTCCACCGTGCGGCTAGCGCATCGCCGAGGGTATCCAATGTTGTAGAGAATTTAGTTGTAATCTCAGGGACGTAGACGGGGGGAGAGCCAGCCACGCCGCGGAGATGGGGAAGAAATGGGGAACCGTCGCTCAGGCGCTGGAAGACGGCAATGAGGAGGTCGAGTGACCCCTCTATCAGATGCAATTCCTCGAGCATGGGTTGAATTTCCAGAAGCCGGATGAACTTCTCCGTCCGAGGAACTTCATGGTCAATCCGGATGTGCAGTATGCGGAGCCGGTGGTTGTGTTGGGATAGAGAGCGGTGCAAACGTGATACTAATATGCGACCGCTGAAGAGGATCCTGGCAAGGTCCAAGACCTCCAGTGCAGGAACGGAGACGTGGTCTAGGATATCCAGCGTCTGTGAAATATGAGTGTCGAGGCTCAACGACCTGAAGGATGTGAGTGGCGATACGTTGGGCAGATGATACGACTGGTGGCCGATGCTGACTGTGGATTTCACAAGATTCGGAGTGTGTCTCAGAATCGTCAAGTACTCTTCCAGTGAGGAAGGCCGTGCGCAATCAAAGGACATGAGCTGAGTCCAGGGAAGCTGCAGTAATGCCAGATGAGCGGCTTGTCCCAGAATAAGTTGCCGCAATGCAGACGCATTCCGGAAGGCATTGCAAGGCTGCCCTCTCGCAGAGAGTGAGTCTGTGTAGATCGTGAGGCTCTCGAGTCGGGGGAGAGCAAGATCAGACCCGAACAGGTACAACTGCTGGAGAGGGAGGACAAGCGTCACCTCGCACCAGGTGAGCGAGTGACGCTTTAGTATCGGAATCACACTTGCGGTGTCCCACTCCTCTTCCTCGTCCCCATCCCAGTCGTATTCCCTGGCTTTCAGCTCCAGCGTGAGCGGCAGAGCCTGTGCCCGCGACAGCCATGCCTCGATGAGCGTGGTAGTAATCTCGAAGCGATCGATCTTTAGGACATTCCAGAGCTCGGGGGAGCCCTCCGCAATGCTGCGCCAGCTGTTGCAGATGCACCCAAGCAGGAGAGGCGCTGCATTGGGATCAGGCTGGCCAACCAAATCCAAGCTATCCAGGATGCAATGCGTAAATATTTCAGTTGTAATCTCGACGGGTAGCACCAGGATTGGGGAGCTTCCACTGCTGGGAGCAGCCTGCTCAGTTTCTTTGTCGGTGGGCATGGGAAGAGTCAAGATCGATATCGCTCACGTAACACTCATCAGGAAAACCGGATGTAACTGTGGCCACTGTGCAGTGCTGTCAAGTCCTACCCGCTGCATAGCGCCCATAGTTACATTCAGTTTTTCTGATGCTGGTCAGTAGTGGTGTTTGAATTCGTGCCGAACTGCAGGCCAATCTACTCTGTACTCACCTCAAATATCATCTGGGATTGTACATTATTGCGCCAGACCGGCCTATCAGAGACTAGTAGAACAGAGGTTCTTCTAGAACAAGCACACGGTGTCACCTTCAAGTTGAAACAAGCGTCGTTGAGCTAAGAAGAAAGCCTGCAGGTAGGGCGAGTCGCTATTCACCTGAGTTAATTAAAGCAGATGTCGTACGGCGAGGCATTCCAGTTCCTGTTCTGGGGTCGCAGTTTCCGACAGGTGATTTGTTCTCTCAAGTAGATGCAGATCCAAAATCCGCTAGTACTTCGACCAAAAAGTAGTCAGAACCAGAGACTTGCGGGGTTATAGCTGTTCGCATTCCAGTAGCATCAGGTATCGTTGGTTACAAGTTCGAACAGATCTGGTCTCGTTTTGAATTGTTTGGATGTGGTTGCACAAGTCTTAAAACATCGCTTGTCTGATGCCATCAAAGCGGGCGAGGCATGGGCTTGTGCCCAAAATTATGGAGGGAGTAGGTGAACAGAACTGAGGAAGCATCTAACACACCCCTGACAGCTGTCTACAGCATATCCTATCGAATTGTGTCATCATTAGCCAATTTTTAGTTTGACAGACTTCTTGTTAGCAGAATGACTTTGGTCAGCTTTAGTCTCTTATAAACAGACACTACAACTATAACCTCGTACCTCGGTTGTTATAGGTCAGATCAGGAGTTTCAACATTGTTACATTGCACTTTACGACCCAGATTACCGCCTATTCACCTTCAACTCTGATGATCCATTCATCCTCGCTCCAACGGCCCGATTTCCTGTCCAATGAAATCACAAAGGAGGCGGAGATCCCCGCGAGATCGAGGGCGAGACATTTGAAAACACAAAGTCGAAGGGAAGAGTACCAAGGAAAAGGGAGAGGTGTAGGGTAAACGCCTCCACAAGCGCATCAGCGGATAATCCTTACAAATTGTGTTGCTGTAAACTCAACTCAGTCGCCCGCCTGGTGATATACTGAGAATATGATGATTTCTGCTTCGCAAAACAAGTCCTACGAGGTTGTAGTGAGTCAAGAAATAGACGACACACCTAGTGGTACGCGAAACAAGCTCACTTGCAGTTGAATGTTGAACATCGGCGGGTACCATCAGTGTCGGCGGCGCTAGGGCTGTTCACCGTCACCGTATATACGGCCGTACAGACAGCCGTATATACGGCACCCGTCACCGTACCGTACGGGAGGTTTCAGGAACAGCTGACGGTACGGCAGGTGCCCAGCCGGCATACCGTACAGACCCGTACCGTCAGAGCCGCCTACGGCCGTATACGGCCGTATCTCCACCGGCAATCACTCTTATCATTCCGCTGGCGACGTCTTGCTTACTCGTACCTCTCGTTGTGTTGATCTCCATGCCCAACCTGACTCAATCGTAGAGTTTCTTGGACATCGAGCTTGGTCTGCCCCCTCTATGTACAGCTAGAATTTACTTGGGTCCGAAAAGGTTGATGAATTTGGGGTCTCCTTCTACCCACAAAGAAAGTTAAACGTATTCGCCATCCGCACACCCGGGACTCCAACAAAAATAAAGGTAAAGGCAAAGCGATGGCTAAAACCAGGGGATCGGGTGCAGAGGAGACCGGGGACGAAAACGGCAGAAGGCGTCTCTGAGCTCAAAAAGAAGAGCTTTACCGACCGCTACAAGCGCCGGGACCGAGTCAATATTGATGAACTGGTGCAATATTTCCAACTTGCGCCAGAGGATTTCGACATATGTGATCCGATTGAATAGTGGTTTGCGCGGCGCCACCAGTTCCCCTCGCTTCACCGGTTTGCGTTGGACATATTGTCCATTGCCGGTATGTCTTCTTCAGCATTGAACAGCAGGATCTAATTTGGGACTTGCAGGATCAGTTGTCGCAGTTGAGCGCATTTTCTCTGGTGGTCGGGATACAATCAGCCTGCGTCGATCAAGCTTGCAGGCGGACACAATTCGAACCCTCATTTGGTGAAGAATCATTTGTATATGGCTCGTAGAGATTACCACACGCCTGGGAGATTGATTATTTATTCCAGTACATTAAAATATCAATTACCTTGAAATTGGCCCTGTACCGTAAGATTCGACGGCCGTACGGCCGTAATGCGGCCGTCATACGGTACCGTACCGTACCGTACGACCCTCTTTACCTTTCCAATACGGTACGGGTTACGGCCGGGAATGCAGCCGTATAGTAGCCGTCTGCATACGGCCGTATACCGTATACGGTACGGCGAACAGCTCTAGGACTCGGCGCCAGCGTTGATGGTGGGTTGTGAGAAACATACCCCGTTCGATTCGGGGCCAGGTCTTATTTCATGTTCCTCGAGCCTTTTTCTATTGCTGCTGTCTGGTTGCAGTTTCTTACGGTCCCGGCCTGGGGTGCGCGGGGCCAGTCATCTAACAGTCTGTACGTAGTTCATCCCTACTAAGTTGAACTACGAAGAGCAGGAGCGATTGCGTTGTACTATAGCCGAATCACACTTACCAGGGACCTGGCGGTGCGTGGTGCACACCCATTACATTTCCGTTAACAAATTAGACGCAACGGCGCTGCTGCTCCCGTTCCCGTGGAGGCGGGCGGGGCGCAGCTTAAACGGTGTAAAATCGTACGATGGCTCCTCTGTCTGTCTCGGACTCGTCGAGCCAAGCGGATGCTGTCGGCTGCGACTGCGAGTACTGCGGCGCCGGGGAAAGAGCCACGGACTGCGGCTGCGGCTGTGCGTACGGCGAGTATAGCCGGAGGGGGGACAGGCCCGGGGCGCCGCCCTCGGCCTGCAGTGCGCAGGCGGCGCGGTAGATGATGTATGAGCTCGTGCCCACTGTGTGCGTCGAATAAGTCAGCAACACGTATAGAAGGAATAACGTTGGCACGACGCAAGCGTCCCAACAAGCGCGAACGGCAGGGCCATGTCGAGCGCGAGGGTGAGGCAATTGGGTGTGAGGAAGGACGCGCGGGCACAGTGGGTGAGGGTGTGCGTGATGCCGGCGTCGACGGTTAGCGGGACGAGGCCGAATGTGCGCACGTTCTAGTTATATGAGCAAAGGAGGTGCGGGAGACGCACTGGAGAGGACCCAGCACAGCAGTAGGAAGTTGACGATGACGTAATGCTTGTTCAGGCGCGAGACGGGGTCCGCGTCCTTCTGCGTCGTATTCGAGATCCTGGCTGCGCGCCAGATATGGGCGAAAAGAACAGAAAGAGCGCACAGCATGGAGAGCATGTAGAACGTCGCCATCGCCTAGAGGGCCGCGTACGCGCATCGTCGACGTCATAGACGAAGATTGTGGCCAGCCCAGAAGCGATGTGCACCAGCGAAAGCGTGCCTGGCCAGCCCTCGACGTCATTCAATGAGTCAAATAGGACAACTGGACGAGGGGCAGACTGACGGTACAGGAATGCTGGCGAGCGCGACATGGCGGCGGAAGGAGAGGCGTGATCCAGGGGCAGTGCATGTCGATCCGAAACAAGCAAACACAACCGCTGATGCTGCGGAAAGGCCGAGTCAGCGGAGATGACTGTTCGGGTATCAGTTAGTTTTTAACAAGTGCGTCCTTGGTCGACCATCCATCCATCCCTGCTTCCTCGCAGGCAGTCCTTTCTCCTCGCTTTCTGCCCTGTTCCTCGCTACACAAAGGATCTAACCCACCTCGCAGACTGCGGACAAGCCCCGGCCTATCGGATTGAGTATACCAAATGAAAGTCCAAACCTCCTCACCTCCACGACCGACGCTCCTCACTGTGAAAATTTCGGCGTTTCATTTTAGATTGCATCTCATTGATTGCCGTCTTCGCGTCCATCCTATGTGCAACCTGTGTGGAATATCCTCTCAATCATCACATCGTGCGCTTTACGATCCCAGAGTCTCCTCCCCCCTTCTAATTTGTTCAACACTCTTCACTGAACAAATCTCTGATCCGGGTGTCGATTGGTGCGCTCCCTGTTCCTCCTGCAAGCACTTTCTCCCGCGTCCCGGTTTTTTCCACTTCCGACGCACGCTGAGTCGGATGAAGCCTCGGACATGATCTTGCCGCTGAGGAAACACCCGTCTTCGCAATCTCCATTTCATTTATTTCAAATTACTGTACTATTACGCTCAAATCGGCCCTGTCGATATCAAGGACGTACATTTGCGGCGCCTTGTCGCATTCAGTTCGGAACCATCACCTTCCGCCCCGTGGTCCGATACGCACGCAGATCGTCCAAGGCCTTTTGAACCTGTCCGAGAGGTACAGTTTCGATATGTGGACGTATAATCCCCTGGAAACAAGTTAAAAGTGAAAATACGACTTAGTCCAGCGTGCACCTTCGAAATAAGCCCTAAAACCTCTCCCAGCGCACCTTCGGGCCCATATACATTCGTCAAGACTGAAATAAAAGGTCAACGGTGGGAAATGATATGTGCATCACTTACTCTGGACGCCGGTATAGATGGTGCTGCTGGTCGAAAAGGATAGCGTATCCGCACTGACACTGACCTGTGGATATACTCAGCGCAGCAACGGAAGGTCGCTGGAATCTCTGCACCATCACCAATTTCGGTTGCAGTGGGAATTTAATTTCTTTTCCCTTGAGGGCTGCCATGGCGAGATTGAACGCTGTTGCCAGGTATGAGGAATGTGATTTTTTAGATGAGAGAGAACTGACTTTGGCTGTTGGCTACGAAATCGATGGTGCAGTCGACTGTGAATCCAGCAGCGGTTTTATTTGTCATTTCAATCAGATCGAAAGCGCCATCGGTTCCTAGTTCGAGGGCAAGTTCCCGAACTGCTGGCTTGAAATCGCAAACATAGACTATGAAGAGGAGCGGCGAGTAAGCCAACATCCGAGAAACAAGGGATATTTCTGACCAGTGGCCCCGAGATATTTTGCAAACTGGACGGCAAGATGGCCGAGACCGCCGGCGCCGAAAATCAAGACCTTCATGCCTTTGGTTACCTGTGGCAATGAGGCAAACATGAGACACGATTTTCAGTGCGGATGGACCTACGCACCCCCGCGGTGTGTTTAACAGCGCTATACGCCGTTGTTCCGGCATCACTAGCCACTGCGGCAGCTTCTGGCGAAACGTTCTCGGGCTAAACAGATATCAACCTGAATATCACGTCCAAGCGAATAAACACACTGACCACGTCAAGCAGATTCCCTGGTTTAACGATGACGTACTGCGCGTACCCGCCATCCATCCCTTGCCCGATTGTAGTGTCGGGAACTCCCCCCTGGATGCTCACTGTTAGAAACACCGAGTATAACTTCCCTATCTGGATCTTCGTATCGACTTTGGAGCCAAGTCTGTGGGATGACCATGATAACCCACAGAAAGTCACGAGCAACGAATATCTTACCGAACTGGTTTCCCGGAGATCTCGTGCCCCTAAGCTCGAGTGTCAAGGCCCGCTCCGCTGAGGAAGAAGACGTCGCTATGACACACCGCGTTAATCTCGGTCATTATTGGCGTACAGCAGAACCAAGCCACCCACCCTCGCAAGCAGATACTTTGAGCAGAATCTCGTTGTCTTCGATCTTTCGAATAGGATAATACTTCTCCAAGACCAAGTCGATGTAACCCGGCTTATACACGGCGGCAGTCATGGTGCTTGGAATAGTATGGAGCCATGAGTGATTTCGCAAAATTTAAGACACTGGAAAGTGTTTTCCGACCTTTTACAGCTAACTGCAAAACCGGAGAGCCTTTACGGAAAAAGCTGGCCAACGCCACCTGACGTCAGTTCCCCCGTTTAGACGCTCAGCTCCACCCGCCCACGAGACGATACACGGTCACGCCGTGGTTCGAACAGTAGCGCGTTCATGAAGCGGTTGTGTAGTAAGTAGAATGTAGTAGAAAATATTTTTGAATGAGATATAGTGTCCATATTTCAAGAGACGGAGGTGTTTGAATTATACAGTTTGTGTGTCAAAGACTTGGGGGTGGGGCCACAATAAACTATGACGACTCGATGGTACAACATCGATAAATTTAAGTCGACGCAGCAGGCCCGAGTCCTGGAAAACCTCCCAACCCGCACAATGGCTTGGGTGGGATGTAGCACTAGTTGTTCGACATGATGGAACGGATAGGTATTGCATGGTGTACTACGACTCGTGGCGAAGGGAGTGGAGCTAACTGCCTAAAGGGGAACTGACATCAGGTGGCGTTGGCCAGCTTTTTCCGTAAAGGCTCTCCGGTTTTGCAGTTAGCTGTAAAGTTCATTTCCAAGGTTTCCGGAGAAATGGGATTACGAAGTACATCTCGTCCGTTTCTCGAGCGTTTCATTTGCCGTTAGCGTCGTGCCGGTCCCAATATCCGAGTTTCATTTGGAGTAGAGTATCAAAAGCCCCGACCAGGGTGCCGATCAACCTGAGGTACACCTGGTCCGCAGCCCGCGGCTGGGTCGGGTGCAGAACGTTTGCGAGTTGTCGGCCGAGGGAAGACATGAGATGGTGTGGAGCCTCGGCATCGCCGGCGTGAGCCTAAATCTGATTTTAATTCCCGGCCGTAACACTGAAAGTGGACGCCGGACAGATATTCAGAACTTACCGAACAACGCGTGCGAGCCCGGGAGCGAAGACCATTCTATCGGGGGTGTACTCGAGTAAGACTATGTGGAATATACCCTGGTCGATTCAACGGAAAAATGGCTTACCAATAGGTAGAACACGGGTATCCCGCGGTTTTTGGCCAAGGGTTAGTACGGGCCACGGGTTAGTGCGGCCACGGGTATGGGTACGGGTGCGTGTACCGGTGAAGAGTTTCACAATGGCTGGACAGAGATGTATAAATGCTTCGGCACTGTGCGGTTGTCAAATCCAGTCGAGAAGTTTAGCACGTAAATGCAATGGGTGTGCGCCAGGTCAGTGGCATGCATAAAATATGTTTGTTGAAGCCTGATGCAGGAAGCCTGAGATGGATGCGCTAACTTGAAGCAACTCGAACTTTCCTCTCCATCAACGAACTACGGTTGAGCGGCAACTGTAAGAAAAGGAAAGGAATCAGACAGCAGCGCCCCCACGGCCTGGCGCCAAATCGAACTGGATTCCCCTTGTCGTAGAAATGTAATAGGTGTGCGCCACCCACCGCGAGGTCTCTGGTATATGAGAGGTCGATTGAGGCATCGGGTGGAAGTGTTTTCGAGTTCTGGAATTCCAACTCGAGTGTGAGTAGTACCCAAGTTCGTCACTTCGTTACTTCGCTTGGGAATACGAAAGTTCGTGAGTTTGATGGGAAACCGTGAAAGTTCGTCATTTCGACAGATATCTGAGAAAGCTCGTCACCTCGGCTAAATTACTGGACAATTTCGATCAAATCGACAGGGGTTGTGACGCGTGACCCATTTTACCTATTCGACATTTCGGCAGCCGCCAAATTTTTGCGTGACACCTCGAAAATTCCGACATTTGAACCAAAATTTTAGTCTTTTTGGCGCTGTATGAGTATTTTTGGGGCCTGTGTGACGGCTGGAAGGTTCGACAGAGACCAGAGTGACGCGTAGGGCTCCGACCCGTCGCCGTCAGCGACGGCGACGGGTCCCGTCTGACGGGGACGGGACCCGTCCGCCAAGCGATGAGAAATTGTTTCGTGACGGACGGGTACGGGACGGGTAGACCCGTCAACGCGAGCACCCGTCCCCGGCCGTCGACGGGTGACGGGTCCCAGCAGCCATATGTTGGTGCTTTTGGGTGCAGCATAAAAGATCTGATGGATCTGCCCTACGAAGCCCACCACTCTCCCGCCCTCATATCGTGCTGGTTTTCCGACCGTAGTGCTGGGTCGCCAGAAGGGGAAGTTACAAAAAGACCAAATGAGGAAAGAATGCGGGAAGTTCAGAGTGCTTCAAGGGGAACTCAAGAAATTTACAAGAAGTCAAAATCTAATAGTTCTGTACACATTGTACTGTCTACTAATCCTCCCAAGCACTCTGCTTTCAAAGTAAAGCTTCAACGCGGCAGAAAACTGATGATTGACATGCGCGGAAATTTTCGTGTTTGCAATCTGTCTGTCGCTGTTTTCCGTGCAGTTGAGGATTCCCCGGGTCAACAGCTCTTGTGCAGGGGAATATCGAGAGGGGCTGATATGGTCGTTGTCATTGCCTGTCAAAATACGTCGTAGAATGATGCCGGTTACGTTTGGCTCGGGAGGCGTCCAAGAAGCAAGAGAAGGTAAAGGTGAAGGCATTTGAAGAGTCGTAGCTTTCGTCTGTGTGTTGAAATTATCCGATCATGTTTGCGATTCATAAAGAGTGGGAACGACTGGAGAATATCATTTTATTCAGCAAATTTGCCCGTCGACGGCCGTAACGGGTGTGACGGACGGGACCCGTCCGTCGGTCCCTCCTGGTTGAACCCTCGACGGACGGGTGACCCCCGTTGGTTGAATATGACGGCCGTTTTCCGACCCGTCCCGTCGACGGGCCGTGCGGCTCGGAGCCCTAGCACTGACGCGTGACATCGACCAAAGTTCGTGATCGACAGGGGGTGCGTGACGCGTGACTACCGATTTGAACGAAATAGTACAGTATTGGGAAAGCTTGTCACTTCCGGGTGCGCACGTGGTAAGTGCATTGTTTGGTCACCGGAATTATGGAATTACATGAACAGAATTCGAATCCTGTTCTTTGTTACCACCACCGACGCCCCGCTGCCGCCACTTCGCAGTCGCATGCCCGCTGTTGTGGACTACACCATGTTTTCGGATGACGGTAGAAGCTTCTGTTGGGCATGTCCAATACAGTCAGTCATTGATGCACACCGCTGTCAAAAATTGTTGGGCTGTGAACTGCACCAGGGTGGATCCTGGGGGGAACTTAGAGCTCATCTTTCTGGCCCTCTTGAGAACACAGACAATGATATCACCTGGTGAGAGTACGTACTGTTGATTGCGTTGGATTACTTTGACTGAAACCGTTTTAGCACCCCTCCAAACAGTATCCTACACTGACCCGGATGGTGCATGATTATCTTACTTTTTAAGGCTCACCGCTTCCGAACGAGCCTTTTTCAGCGCATCTCTCACCGCCACACTCCAGCACAATCAGCTGTCTCCTGAGATGTTCGAGGCCCTCCCATCACTTAAAAATGCGTACCGCAATGGGTACATTGGGACATCTGAAGAAGGCCATAATCATGTCATTGATTTCTTGGATGTCTTTGATGGGGACCTGGAGACACAGATGAGGTTTCCAGGGAATGGGAATGGTTTGATTATTTCTATGCACTTTTACTTCATGTTTTGAACACGCGGTAGCAATGAGAAAAAAATTGGTTTGACCCGTTCGAACCCCGTCTGAACCTGAACTGAACCCTGAATCTAGGTTCTGTCCAAGGTTCAGAGCTTTGGCTGAACCGAACCCGAGGTTCAGTTTGAGGTCCAGAAAATTGAAGTGCTGAACTGGACCAAACTGGACCGCAGCAACAATACCATCGTGAAACTCTAGGGCAAGCAAATTAGATCCAGAAAAACTATCTATCCATTTTCAGTCCATATCTCCGACCATTATTCATTACATATCCATCCCAATTGGATTGTCCGTGTGTGCCGATCCCGAATTGAGTACAGTGTGCATAACACCTGCAACTGGCTGTGCACTCCATGTGGATGGACATGGTCATGTGTTGATTGTCAATAGCCGAAGTAACAAACTTTCATGGCATACAGAAGAAGTGATGAAGTTTCATTACATCTAGCTGAAGTCACAAACTTTCACAGGAAGGAATCAAACCCATGCACTTTCGCAACACTAAGTGAAGTTAAGCGAAATAACAAAGTGACGAAGATGGTGCGGATTCCTCAAATGTCCATCAACTACAATGACTGTGATATACTAGGGCACAACTTGTTTTTCACAGCAGCATAAAGAATTCCATAACCAAATCAATGTTATTTGGTTATGATACTATCTGTTGGAGATTGCAAAGAATACTGTCAATCTCCTTGAAGGCTACTTACATTTGCGCATGTGTGCAGACACCCGTCGCTCAAACAGAAAAACGCAACGGAAACCCGCTCTAAAAGGAAATTTCCAATCAACATGCCACCCTAAGGCCTGGCCCCGAATCGGACGGGGTGTCCTACTGAGTCCTGCAGTATTCTATTGAATACATTGAGTGTACGCCACGCACTACCAGGTCTCTGGTGTGTACATGTGCAATATTTAAGACTACTGCCCATTGACAGGAGATGAAATTAACCTGAAATATACTTATCTGTGCTTGACTCTCTGGGTTTGCCAGCAGAACCCTGCACCAGAAAAACCCCATCAAACTCACGACCGTGTCAGTGCCAAAAATGATTATTGACTGAACTGTAATGAAGTGAAGTTTCAATTGCAAAGAGGAAAAGATTACGACTGGGTTTCTGGGCTGGTTGGGACTGTAAGAAAAGGCAATTAGAGAGTGGCCACAAAGAGTTATCCCGATGTCACGACCTGGTGCTGAATCGAAAGGGGGTCTCCCACTTACTGGAATTTTCCAGGGCAAAGGACATACACCACACACCGCCAGGCCTCTCATATGCTAGAGTTAGAGTTTTATCAGAGCCTGAAGCGCAGCGCACCTGCTCCTCTGCTCTTTGTGGTTCAAATGTAAATTTCGACTGGGAGACTCAACTCTTGAATCTCCATCAATGACCTATGGATGAGCTGTGGCCTGCTGTGGAAGCGGGGCATGACTGGTTGTCTGGACCTGCGCTCCGGTAATCGTGCAGCAATGTAAAAGCCTACATAGATGGAAATAACGACCTGGCCCTGAATCAAATGGGCGATCTCCTGCTGACTCAGATTGTCTGTCAGATTAAATGCAATGGGTGAGCACCACGCACTACCAGGTCTCTGGGATATCAGTGTTCAAGACTTGCATTATTGTACTAAATACAATGGGTGTGCACCTCACACCACCAGGTGGTATGGAGGTGTCCGAGATTTGATCTACTCCCAAGGGTTGAAGTGGATGTCTATAAGTCCTTCTCCACTGGTTCAACTCCATCAACAAGCTGTAGACTGTGAACTTGAACTGCGAATGAGCTATGGCTTGTGGTGGAAGTGGAGCACGACTGGTATTCCGAACCCACGCATCCAGATTGGGAGTGAACAGTGATATCAGTAGATGTGATTACAGCTCTTTGCGGTACAACAGGCGCGGTCTGTTTTTTTCTGTTTGGCAAGTTTTCATGAGAACAGCTGCCCTGAGCTCAATTCTCAACTGTTTCCCCTCAAAATAGGCTCATTCGATTCGTATTGAAAATCCACAGCGACTGAAATACCGGTATTTTCGATCCTTTTACATAATGAAATTTCTTCTGGAAAAACTTGGTTTTGAGTCGGACATGTGTAATACTCGGAATACTGCCCCGATTGGCCTAGTTTATGTATATGCTATACATCTGATGCGGCCATAGACAACAGCATGTTTATTTATATTACATGATAAGTGATTGTGATCTAGCGCACACTTTAGCGAAGTAGATATCCAGACACTGCCATAAGTAGAGCTGTTAATGGAAGTTTGAGTACATTAAGCTCCGTAAACACCCATATTGGCTAGGGCTGCATCAGATGTATAGCATATCCAAAAACTAGGCCAATCGGGGCAGTATTCCGAGTGTTACACATGTCCGACTCAAAACCAAAATTTTCCAGAAGAAATTTCATTATGTAACAGGATCCAAAATACCGGTATTTCATTCGTTGTGGATTTCCAATACGAATCTAATGAGCCTATTTTGAGGGGAAACAGTTAAGAATTGAGCTCAGGGCAGCTGTTCTCGTGAAAACTTGCCAAAACAGAAAAAAACAGACCGCGCCTGTTGTACTGCAAAGAACTATAAATTTTGTCACAAAATTGTACATCATGAAAATTAATTTTCTACAGAACATTATGATAGTGCTTACGGAAAAGTACAAGGTATTGCCACTAGACCATAAGGCCCATACTCAACACAAAGCAAGGACAATTTAATCTTTGCAAAAAATTCTATCTAGAGTTTCTGAATTTTGCATTTTTGAGCCTATTTCAGCCATCAAATCTCAATAACATTGTGACCAGTGGTTCAGTTCAGTGGGCTGCATCTGTGTCACCTGGAAACTTGGTCAAAATAATACAGTAGTGCAATTACACATACTCTCTACAACATGCACAACATGAAACAGACTTGAAGATTTTTTCCTTTTTCCTTCCAGGGTGCTTGATATGTACATGATGTGATGGTCCTATAGTATATCTTGCTCGGTGTAGTGGTAGTGGTTATACTGTTGATAAGTTAAATAATTGGGCCATAGTTAGATACACGTAATTTTGCGTGTCTCTGATTGTGCTCATTGCTGAAACTGTTGTTTCTATGCAACATTACTGGTTCCTGGTAGCTGTTGGGCGAACCACAGAGAAACGGGCGGATGTTCTAAGGAATTAGAACATCCATTGGCTAGTCTCACCCTGAAAACTGCAAGGGAAACATGCAGCCAATTAACAAGTCAAGGAACTTCGTTTGACTTGTTTCCAACATCCACTTAAATAACGGAAATGGGTTAAAGGAATGGGAGTTGGGTAATGCATTGTGTTGTGTTGAGACGCTAAGGAGATGTGCTGGGTTATAAGTGTTTCGGTTGCTAGAGTTACTGGTTTCCATCAAATGTGGATACATCGAAACAGGTGGTCAGCTATTCCGAGGATCCGAATCACAACTCTAAAGGTGTTCTAGAGGATCCGGATCACAATTCTAATGGCATTCTGAGGTTCTTCCTCAAGAACCCTTTCTGGGAAACACCACAGAAACGGGTATTTCCTGAGACCTACAAAGGAGTATTATCAAGTTCCGCACTTGTAACAGAGGGGAGAGTTGAGTTGAAGCAGAAACAGGTTGAACAATTGCAGTGCTGATCCATCAGTGATCGACACACCCTCTGAATAATACAGGGGTGCTGCTGACAGGTTCCTGCCTCATAATTGGCAAGGGAACATGGCGTGCTCGCACTTGGGAACCAATGGGAGGCAACGCTCGGAAGGACAACCAATGGAAACATGGTTAAAGAGGCGGATAAACAGACATTTGACTCATTGGGATTGTGTATTGGGCTTTGTAATTGTGTCTTGGCAGTTTTATAAGTATCCGGAGGCGTTTCTACAATGGGGACAGCATCTTCCCCTGAGCTCGTAGGCTATACGCTCACGCATTGGGTTGATCTGGGATCCTCGGCGGACGCACTCTCACAGAGTAGCATTAGTCGAAATCTTATTTGTTTCTGAATCATATATTATTCTGGAAACGCACTTGTGCTCTGCCTGGAAACTGTTAAGAACTCTGTGAATCTGTTGGAGCTGGAACTCTGTTGAAAGAAACATTATTGTTGTTTGCGGAGCGGGTTTCAGAAAGTACTGTCTAGGGAAAACTTTGGAAATGTGACTGCTGCACACTCCTCAGAAAGTACCTTTTAGGGAAAGCTCTGTGAATGCTCTTGGCCTATAAACTAGGGGCCTTACTTGAGTCTATGGGACTATTTTAAACTTGTTTCTCTGTTGCTTGGACACACACACACACACACACACTGCGCAGCTATATATCTACCTTGTTTGGAAACTATGTTTCCACTGTGTCTAGAAACACATTCTACTCAGTTTTCTCTTTGTCTCCTTGAGATACAAAACTTCTCCCTACAGCCTTTACAAGGCCCTGTACTAGGGAATGTAACTTGTCGGGATCTCTGGAAACATGCAGATACTGCTGTTTGATTTGTTTGTTGGTTGTTGGAACAGTCTCTGGACTGTTTCTGTGCCGATGGTGAGTCAAGTGGGGTTATTTGTGTGTTTCTTATATAGGTTCTGAACACATCAATCACCGTACCCTTTTCCATAAGCATTCTCATAATGTTCCTTGTTCAAATCCGGTTGCAGCCACTTTTTATCATTCATCAGATTTAATCTTCCAAGTCTAAGATTAATCTTGGGACCCCGTGTGGGTAGCTGAGAAGTTCATAGCAATTTGCATAGAAAATTAATTTTCATGATGTACAATGTTGTGGCAAAATTTAATCTCAGCTGCTGCAACCATTGGCAGAGGACAAGGGTCACCTCATGCCAGGTGAGTGAGTGACACTTGAATATAGGAATCACGTATACGGTATCCCACTCCTCATCCTCATCCCAGTTGTATTCCCTGGCTTTCACCTCCAGTGTGAGCAGCAGAGCCTGTGCATGCGACAACCATGCCTCAATGAGCATGGCAGTAATTTCAGCGCGATTAAGCTTTAGGACATTCCAAAGCTTGGGAGAGCCCTGCGCAATGCTGTGCCTGCTGCTGCAGATGCGATCAAGCAGGAGAGGTACTGCATTGAGATCAGGCTGGCCAACTGAATCCAAGTGAGCTGGGACGCAATGCGCAAATATTTCAGTTGCAATTTCAGAGGGTAGCACCAGGACTGGGGAATCACCACTGGTGGGAGTACCCTGCCTAGTTTCTTTGGCAGTGGGCATGGGAAGAGTCAAGATCAATATCGCTCACACAACATAGGTAAGTAGTGGAGTTGAACTTGTGCTGAACTGCAGGTCGACCTACTCCGTACTCATCCCAAATACTGTACAATTTCATTCAATTCAGCACAGGTTGTGACCTGTGACCCAAAATACCGATTGGCCACTTTGGCAACCAACAAATTTTGGTGTGACACCTCTAAAAATTCGGCATTCAAGACGAAAAATTTCGAAAATTCTGCCTTTTTTGCACCTCCAAGGGAGATTTGGCCCCAATGTCATGCATTTTACATTCAGCACTGGGTGCCATCACCTGTAACTGAGACCAAAATTCATTGTGGCACAGGGGGTGCATGATGCATGACCGCTGAATTGAATGAAATTGTACAGTATCATCTGGGATTGTACATGATTGCGCCAGACCGACGTACTGTCCTATTTTGTTCAATTTGTAAGGTGGTTTGGGGCATGACACTTTGTACGAATTGAAACTTTCGTAACCGGTCCCCTTAAGGGATTTTGATCCGCTGGCAGCCTTTGGCTAACTTTGGCTAGCTCGTCTCAGGCCAAAATCGCCTCTGTGACACAGTGACTTACGAAAATTTTCATAGATATTTTGGTGTGTGATGCGTGACTCTACAAATTGAACGAAATGCCACAGTATCAGAGACTATAGCAGAACAGAATGATCCTTCCATCCTCACTCCAAAGGCCTGAGTTCCAGTCCAATGATCACAAGGAGGCGGGGAGATCAAAGGCAAGACATTTGAAAATGCAAAGTCGAAGGGAAGAGTACCAAGGTGAAGGGAGAGGTGTAGGGTAAACACCTCCACAGTGCTGTGGTGGTAATACATATATATCCGCATGTAGTAGACAGCTGTCATTCTACTCTTTGTCTGTATCTGCCATGTCCCTCACCATGGCTGTCCCCTTCCCCTGCTACAGCACATCAGCAGATAATTCTTACAAATTGTGTTGCTATAAATTCAACTCAGTTGCTCACCTGGTGATGTACTGAGAATATGATGACTTCTGCTTCGCGAAACGAGTCCTACAAGGTTGTAGCGAGTGAAGACATAGACAACACACCTAGTGGTATGTGAAACAGGCTCACTTGCAGTTGAATGTTGAACACCAGCAGGCACCATCAATGTCAGTGCCAGTGTTGATGGTGGGTTGTGAGCAGATTTACCTGAGTCACTGCATTCAGACCCCCCTGTAGGCACAGGTCTGCCGGATCCCAGTAGGCATATGGGTAGGCAGACCACGCCGACCTTTGCTGATCCATCTGCTGAGGTTGGTCTACGTGCTCCAGCCGGAATAGGCGAACCTACCTTGGCCAGGGTCAGCCATGCTCAGCACACCACCATCGGCTCGGATCGTTCAACGTGAGCAGGCCTTGCATAGGCAGACATGCTAGACCAACATAGACCTAGATAGGCGCATCTCGGCAGAGATCTGCGAACATAGGCACATGTGTGCCTATGGGGGGGTCTGAATGCAGTGAGTGGCTTGGCTGAATGGCTTGCACTGCTTAGTATAGTTTGAGATGGCTGTGACAGGTGGGCATGGCATGGCTTGCAGTGTGGCTTGGCTTGTGCTCAGCTACACTAGGCACTCATACTGTAGCTATTTTCTAAATATCTCCAGATCTTCTTCCCACCATCCTCCCTTTTCTCCATAGTTGTGTCCACATTGTCACCATCAACCCTGCCACCCACGTTGATGGCGGCCGATGTTGAGCCATTAACCTCGGTTTTGTTTACCTCACATACCAATTGCCACCCTGACTGTCTACTTTAGCCCAGAGCCTCACATCCTCTGATGGCTCCTTCCCCGGTTCATTACAAGGTCAGTTGACTTCTCCTCATTTCATCATTTGGTTGCATAATCATTCCTTCAATCTCCTCTACACTATCCAGCATTGGGTTGCTGATACAAAACTGCTCTGATCCTTGCAAAATACAGGTGGCTGGGGGTGTAAATCATAACACCCAAGTTCTCCAACATACTGCTTGAACTGTATGCTTCAAATGTGTCTTGATATTTCTTCTTATCTTTCATAGTGGTATGATTGAACCGGAGAATAACGCAGCATGGTCAATAATATTTAATCTTACTGTTAAAATCTGTTAAAGTTGACCGCCTAAGAGGATTAGATGCAACTCGATCTCCACAAGATGAAGTGTGAATGTCACAAACTCCCACAGTTCAAGTCAGATCCCTTGCCTTTTACGCTCAATGTGCCGGAAAATTGATCCTATGATTGTATTCAATGATCCAAACATATTGCTCAATCCTTGAACAATATTACTGAAACTTGAAAGACAAACCAACCTGCCACATAGCAAAATGGCTTGTGTTGACAGCAACCTGCTGAACCACACAGAAACTCCAGCCCAATTGTATACAATGACATTAGAGAGACCTTGCGCAAAAGCCGCACAAGCCGCATGCGGCTTTTTGGCATTGCGCAAAGCTGCATGCGGAAATCAGACCTGAGGTTACTGAGGAACCAAGTCAATGGAGGGGTAGTTGGGTTGACAGGCAAGTCCTGGTGAGTGAAAAAATTGCAATGCTGCCGCAACTGCTCCGTGCAGGATGCGAAAAGTGTGCGAAATCTGAGTGGAGCCAGAGTGATAGCTTGAAAAACTGCTTCCCCAGCTTGCATGTCAGCCAGATAGTAATTTGGATGAATGCAATACAGTGTCACAGAGACCTGAGAGTGTAATGAACTCACGGAATCATGCAGCAAACCTAGGAAAAACCTGATAACTTTGCACAATGCTGAAAAGCCGCATGCGGCTGATGCGGCTTTTGCGCAAGCTCTCTATTAATGATCATGCAGACACCTCTTAAATGTCTTTCTGAACCTCATTTATGAATGCTTTGCTGTGATTGTTGTTGCAAGCCACATCCCCACCCACTTTGATGCCATCAGGCAGAATGCCTTGTGCATGCCAAGGGTATGTCGGTGTCTAAACCGGTGACAAAAAAATTGACCCCACCTTCTTAGGGGTAGAAATCACTTCTCAGCATACCTTCATTGAGTTCCGAGAGTTTACGGGCCTCTACACTCTATGCCTCGAACATGTGGTCGCTCCCGCCACTTTCATCTGTCAATCGTGCCGGGCTTCAAGCTTGTCCGCAAGTTCGTTGCACCCTGCAAAGTGTACTCGGAAGTAGGTGGAAAAAATGATTCTGGTTTAGAAGTAGTCATTATGAGGAGATACCAATCAAAACCACCCCGCAAAGTTGCAAGAAAGCAACCAATGTCTTCCAAACATTAAATGACACCCCCGCTGTCCGCCAGCAACTAAAACACGTGATAAGTTACTATATAAGGTATTATGTTAGTTAGTCAGTCCACCCATCGAGCTGCAAAAAAAAAACATCGGCCCTAGTGCAGTTTTTTAATTGCCGGCATACCCTTGGTGCACGCCATTTGGCAGGTGGCAGCCTTGGGGTTGAATTCAATGGAACTAAGCATCCCAGTGGTCTCAGTGGGTGTATATTTATCGGTGGAATTTCAATATTTTCATGTGCACGCCGCCCTCACGCCCAATTTTACGGCATCAGGCAAAATGGCTTGTGCTTGCCATTTTGCTTCCAATGAACTAAATGGCTTTCTTACTCAGCACCGCACAGCCCACAGTTATGATGGCTGTTACTGGATAAAACCCAAGTGCGCATGGATGCGCACGGATGCGTATGCCGATTTCGTGCCCATCACAGGGGGTTCTGTGCTGCATGCACACCCCATCCATGCCAGTTCCCAGCAGGTTCAATTACAGACCGGTCACAGAAATTTGGCATGAAGGCTGCATGCGTGCCGTCATCTGTTTGGATATCGTTGATAGGGCGTGTACTAAAACACGCATGAAAACACCAGTTTTTATTTCATTTTGAACCTATTAGTGGGCAGAAGTGAGGCATTAGTTTATGAGCGTACACCCTCCCTGGGGTGGTAGGCTACACTATTGATGGCCGAAAGTCAGTGTAACAAACCAATTCTGAAGAGTTGAGTAGACTTGACAAGGCAGCCCAAAAAGGCTGTTGCGGCCTGACTATGAGATTCAACACTGAGCTATAGACAGCGGTGGTAAACCACTGTTTTACGTGCTGGAGGTGAAACAACAGGGAACTATATGGGATTATTGGCTTACCGCTTCAAGCGGTCTCTGAATGGTCTGACGACTACTGAAGAAGATTAAAGATGAAGTTGGAGTCAGATAGATGAAGTCGGAGTCAGTGTAATGACTTTAGGGCTGGCTTTGTAATGTTGCCTGGTATCAAGCCGCTGGATGTTTTATCAAGCCGCTGGATACTGGATCGAGCTGCCAGATACTTATAGAGTCATTCCATGACTTTGGTGGTTGGTCTTAAAGGCAATAATGCATCGAGCCGCTGGACAATTTATCGGGCCGCTGGATATCTCGGGCCGCTAGACACATTTATCTAGCCGCTGGATATCTAGTGGCGCCTCAATGGATTAGGTTGAGCAGAAGACGTGTTACTGGGTTCAAGCCAGTGTCATAGGATATGACTAGTGCTGCACCGGGCAGATCTAGCCGCTGGAAAGATGCGATCTTCGCATCAAGGCCAGCTGATATGAATGATGAGGATTAACAGTCCAGTATCGGGCCGCCAGATAGTTACTGGAACACAATATTGGGCTGCTGATATTTTATCAAGCTGCTGGATATTCAGTACCGGTTCTACTGGGCTGTTGAAGTGCGGGACTGATACAGAAGTGGAATAGGACTTAACAGAAATGACTAAGGCTGATTTGCTCAGTCAGAAATGACTAAGGCTGACTCGCTCAGTCAGAAAGATGGAAACCAAGACAACTAAGCACATCTTATGGCGTGCTAGAGAAATACATGTGGACTAGCCCCGGTAGCAGGTCATAATACCCATGGTTGAGAATGCCTTCTACGCCATTGGCCATTCACTACTCGGGCTCCCACCCTTTACTGTTCCTATTCATTCCGTCTATCTCCTTTACTTCTCTCTGAAATGTATAAAAGCCAGCTGTGTACTCTGTATTAGCCAGTAAACTATCCACCCAGATATACGGGCAATATAGTAAACTCTAGATTTGTTTGGAAAGATATCAGAGATTTGAAGACGCACAGATAAAGATTGTAAGACACGGGACATTGACGGGACAATACCATTGCCCAGATATAAGTGTTACGCATTCAACCTTGGTGAAGAGACCCGCTAGACTTAGGTCTCACGCAATTCAATTGTGAAGAGCCAGTTTGGAACGTAAACTCACGCCTCGAACTAGAGTGGCCGCCAGCAGTGTAAGCGTGAGCACACTAGCCCCGCCCTCACCATCTGCGTAACTGCACCTGCTTGTTGATTGTCTCCATTCTCGCAAGAGAGTTACGAGTCAAGTGTCCGTCCGCCGAAAGTCTGCCTACCTATTCTGCTTCTTGGCTAGCTGCCAGTTAGTGCTAGGGTCTGATGCTCACAAGGAAACTGAAGACTTTGGACAAGTCAAGGGTTTACTTGAGTCTTGATATACTGTCGGTGTGAAGTCCCTGCTACCCCAGCATAACCGTGCTCAGACCACATAGTTTGCTATTGAAACAGAGTCTTATAAAACCTTTGCACACCCTCTTGACGGGTGATACGTACCCTACCTCCCCGAACACACACACACGAGCATTAGGACCGGATTAGTGTTTTGTTTTGATTGTGGTTGGATTGTGATTAGTGACTAGCTCGCTTCACTCTCTAGTTGATTTCATTAGATTACACGGCCGCACCCTAGTGCACCGTTTCATCTATCGTCCCAATCCGTTATTTTCATTTCCCCGTTCGAGTAGAAATAATTTTTGCGCTAATTTTGACCCTTTTTCTGAGAAGAGTGTTGGTCAGTGACAACTTATACCATACAGGTTTTGTCAGCTATGTGCAGCCAAGAGTCTCTCGTCATGTCATCCTGGCTCCCTCCTAGAATTTTATTGCAAGCTTCCAGAGAACAGTGTGCATTGTTTTCTGCTACTAAATGTGAAGCCTTTGCTTACAGATGGCCGTCTCATAGTATTGAGATTTTCTGGGCTGGAAGGAGAAGCACACTGCTGTTAGTAGGATTGCAAAGTATGACTTGACCGAGTATTGGGAAAGGAGTTATTAACAATTGAGAGAGGAGGAAGGAGAGATAATGAAATTTCCAACCTGGACTGCGGTGCAAAGTCATGGCAGGGGCCAGGTTGGGAGTGCCGTGAGCCAAGGAGGATGAGAAGGTTGAGAAGGCAGTGTGGTGCACTTGCTGGCGAGAAGGATGACACTCTGTCATGGGGTAAGGGCAGGGCAGGGTGACAGGTGGGTCAGGGGGCCATATAAAGACAAGATAGGGGCTCAAATCACTGATCAAGGGGCCAACCGTTTTGGGCCAGTTTGGGATAAAATTCGGTGTGTGTCAGAAATCGAGGAGCATGTGAATCCATGGGGCATGGATGCACATGAGTGCAGGGCATATCCATGTTGCATGAATGCGCATAAGTGTGGGTGGCTGATCAATATGTTTGAGACACTCAGCATTCATGCGCACAACGGATGCGTACCCGTGCGCATTTACCGGGCATCAATGCGCATCCGTGCGCATGCATTGGCATCCGTGCGCACTGGGGTTTTGTCCAGTATAGACTGTCATACACAGTATCAGTCGAACATGTCCCTCGTAGCTATTTACATCGGTAACCTAACCTAATTCCTCAATCTTCATCAATTTTTCTTAGTACTGATATCAAGTTGACAACCAAGTGCTGGTGCAGACCGAATCGATGTTGAGAGAGGTATTACCTCTCTTTTGGGGTATATAAATGAATGCTGGAACAGACAGCAGTAAAGATATAGGGTACTGTAGAGGGAACACTAGGTGGTTGAGACCCGAGGTAAGTTCGAGACTGGTTTGATAAATATGTTTGCATAGCAGACACCTGTTGTGTTTATTGGTATACCAACACATCCTCTGTAGTATGCCACATCAGTAGGGCCCCACAAGTTAGGTGGCTTGCATTCAGAGTGAGCCCATCATTACTATCAGCAATGACGGTGTTGCCGAAATTACGAGGGACAGAGGATTATAGATATACTAGGACCTTGTGGGGAAGTATAGAAGTGTACTTACGATGACAGATACAGCATAGAAGACCAGTACAACGTCCACGACGTGCAAGCCGCTTAAGAAGTCACTTCTCGATTTTTGGCTGATGCCAAGCCGGCAGAATGGCTTGTCAAGCCAATAAAATGGCTTGTAAGCCATTTTGCCGGGTGTGGGCGGGCAATGGGCGGGTGATGCCAAATCCACGCCCCTGCCCAAAAAAAGCCATGTGGCGCAGGCACAAGCCACTTCATCAGCAATCCCTGATTTTTGCTGTATTTGCCGTATTTGCTGTATCTCCCAGGCTGTCTACGTAGATCTACGTATTTGCCCGTATTTCAGGCCATCCTGCGTATTTGTCTGTATTACAGGCCATCCTACGTAGTAGCCTGTATTACAGGCCATCCTACATAGTAGCCTGTATTCCAGGCCATCCTATGTAGTTGCCTGTATGTCAGGCCATCCTACATAGTTGCCTGTATTTCAGGCCTACCTCTGTAGTTTTCCATATTTCGAGCCAATCTATCCTTCACTTTCAGATGCATAACCAAGGCAATGCATTCATTGAAGATACACAGTTGTGTACAATAACATTGAGATATGAATGGAGAACACAGTAAGGTAATATAGGCTCTACAATGCAGAGGTAGGTGATTGAAAGCTCTCCTTCTTCATCTCCTTTGCGCTCACACTCGTCCTCGTCCTCAAGCTCACGCAGCAGCTGCAGCTATAAGATCGATGCGACCAAGTGCCTGTAAAGTCATATGGACAACAGAGGTCAGACAGAAACAGGGCAGTCGTGGGAGCGGAGTGGGATACTGTGTTGATGGGCATGCAGGTGAAGTGGAGTAGCACCGCGACCGGTGCCGGCATGAGGTGAGGCAGCTGAGTGACGTTTGAGGAAATGGGATCAGACAGCAGTGCAGACAGGGGATGTGAGATGCAGGGGTGATGAGGAGGGCGTTGGTGACGTGCGAGTGCGGAGAGAGCATGCCTGTAGGTGTGATGAGTGGAGGGGAGAGTGGGAGAGGGTGTAGCACTCCACAACAACGAAGCATGTGTTGGGTCGGCTGAAGGAAGGGAAGAAGGGGTAACGGGGACGACTTACTGAGCATAGCGATTCGCGTGCACAGTGAGGCGAGGATTCCCCGATCGATCCGTGCTGCCTTAGTGTACAGCAACCTGGCGTGGATTGTATGAGCATCGTCGGGGGCACAAGGGACGAGGTTATGGGGTGGGACAGGTGCATGGCGAGAACACAGCAGCGCGACGGGATGGGACGGGTATGGCAGTGCACAGGAGGAGGGCGCGGCAGCAGTGTGGACGCAGGGTGGAATGGGTGTGCGGGAAGAGTGTGGGGCTGAGGTGGATGCAGGATGGGACGGGAGGGGCAGTGCGGAGGGTGCGGACAACACAGCGGGAGCGGGGAAGGGGAGGTGCGGCCGTGGTGACATGGTGAGTGACAGGTGTGCATCTCCACATCCAGGAATTTGTCGAGCAGGCAACAGGCTGGTCACTGCTCACCCTGTGCCATCTCTCCGTTCACTGCGGCACACAGCATGTCGACCTCTCCGACATACTCGCCTTCTTCACCGTCCACGGTGTCCCCCTCCTCTTCCTCGACCTCTACTCCATCTCCGCCATGCCCCTCCCACGCATCCTCGCCCTCTACCCCGCACTCACCACCGTCGCCTTCAATGCCGACTGGCTGCTCATTCGCACAGACGACGAGGACATCGAGCCACCTCTCGCGTATGAGCGGCTCACGAATGTTGGCCTGCGCGGCCTCGTGTATGCGTTTGGTGTCGGCTTTGCTGCGGCGCACATGCAGGGCGACCCGTTCCCTATGTTCCTTGTCACGAGTGCGAACGACCGCATGCTCGCCGCACTGTACGCATGCAAGCACTTCCCCGCGCTGCGCCGTGTGTGTGTGTTGAGTCACAGTTTGTTGGAGGAGTTCGACAGGGCAGATGGGCCTGCGGAGGAGGGGATGGCGCGGTGGGAGCGGTGGTGGGAGGCGTGCAATCGTGCGGGGGGTGAGGCTTGAAGACCATCATTGACATCAACTACTACTCCATTCCCAAGACACGGCGGTCAAACATGCAGCACCGGCTGATCGGGGTGGGTGTGCAGGGCCTCGCGAACGTGTTCCTCGCGCGCTCCACATGCCATTCGAGTCACCTGCCCCCAAGGAGCTCAATCAGCAGATCTTCGAGACGATATACCATGGTGCACTCGAGGCGAGCGCTGAGCTCACAGAGAAAGAGGGTCCGTACGAGACGTACAAGGGCAGCCCAGCGTCGAAGGGTGAGCTCCAACGATGGAGAGGGACAAGCTGTCGTGGGACGGCTGTGGCACAGACTCCGAGCTTGCAAGGTGGGGAATCCACGCAGGCAAGAGCCTCCGGTGTAGGGCGTGTATGCGGTATGAGATCAGGCACATGCCCTCACACTCCCCGTACTCTTTGCACACAGGGGCGGCACCACCGGCAGCGGGGGCAACGCCTCCACCTCCTCCACCAGAGGGAACCTGTTACAAAAATTAATACACCTGAGTCGAAACTCTGGTTCCGTGAACTTACCGAGGCAAGTTTGCTAGATCCCTCGGCGATCAGCTGGAGACCATAGATGAGTCACATAACAAAATGGCAGTGGCTGGGAGCCTACCTCGTCAATGTATTTTCCTTTGAGCTCAGAGATGAGCTTGTCAAGACGCTTGTCATCGGTCTCAATGCCGACGGTGCCAATGAGTTTCTTGATGTCCGCAGCAGAGGGAGAGGCCTTTCCACCGATACCGATTGGAGGAGAAGGCAGGCAGCAAGATAACGCATCTTCGGCCAGAATAAACGGATTGTCGAAGAGAAAACACTGACACGCTCACTTTTTCAAGTTGGTAGATGGTGAAAGGGTTAGACTGAGTTACGGCAGCCACAAAATTACAGCACGCGCATGCGCCTAATGCCCACTCCACGGCCACACATCCATCCCCAGCAACAGCGGCATCACCGCTGCCATCCGCGCCCGATACCCCTACTCGACACTCAACCCCCACCCGTCCCTGATCCCTGCTCCCACTCGTGCAGCTCCTCCAGGTTGCGCACATGCAGCTCCGCGTGCCACGCCTCTTGGCGCTCGGTCTCGGCCTCTGCATCTGCTTCCGCTGCGTCTGCGTCCCTCCTTGCGGCGTTCCACCCCTGCGTCGAGCACCTGGCAACTCCAAGTTCGAGCCCGAATGCGCAAAGTGCGCCGCCGTCCTTCCCAGCCCCTTCCTCAAGAACCCGGCACGACGCAGACGTGCACCGCATGGAGCGTGGGGAAGGACACGAGTGTCGCGTCGAGCGCGGGGAGGAGGGGGTCTGCATCTTCTCCCCCTTCATTCTCCCCTTCTCCACTGAGCTCTCGTTCGGGCAACGACGGCGGAGGCGGCACAAGTCCCTGCCCCTCAGGCAGGTACAGTACGATCCCAACCTGCTCCACATGCGGGTTGCTCGTGTGCAAACGCGCGAGGTAGGCCGGGAAGTAGGATAGCATCAGCGAATTTGTTGGGGCGCTGACAGAGACGGGGGCGAGGGTGGAGTGATACCCTGTGGGCGTGGTGTGCCGCCGGGGTAGCGTGAGAGTTGAGGGAAGGGGGAGGGGCGGCCTCCATGATAATGTGTAGTCAGACCCACCGCAGGCGGGTGAGGCGCGCGGGGTCCTAGAGCGCGGGGTCGATGTGGCTTGTGTGTACTGCGGGAGTACATTAGTACATTGGCATAGCCAGAGGTGGGGGGAAGGAAGGGGAAACAACGACAACGGGGGACGAGGAGAAACAACTCCAAAGAAACAAATAAGCAAGACGCGAGACTGCGCCCCTGGCGCATACCAAAGCGTCTGAGACGAAAACGAACGGACAGGGAAGGAGCCCAGTCGACTCGCAGCAGGTTGGTGTCACCGAGGGGAGTCGCATCACATCACAAGGTAAGTGCGCTGCCCGGGAAAACTCTCCCACTGCACAGCTCAATACCCGAAGCAAGCAAGCAGCAAGTGCGCCGGGAAACAACTTGAAAGAAGGAAGATGCGAGACTAGACAGGTTGTGCAAAGCCGTATGGAGCCGCATGCGGCTTTTGGGTGTTGTGCAAAGCCGCACGGAAAAAACAAGCCTTGGTTGTGTCCGATTTTTTTTTTTTCATTGAAACATTGCCTGACATGAAGCAAAGGTACGTGTAGGTGAAGGAGCCTCATTGGCACCTCATCTGCTGCGCGCACAATGTCAGAAAATGTGAGAAGGCCGAGTGGTGCCGGGCGGAGCTGAAGTGATGTGCCGGAATAACGGCTTCCCATGCCTGCCCATCCAAGCCATCTAACTTCGGGCTGTTGTATTACAGTTTTACAGAGGCTTTGGACCACACTGAGCACGAAAAATAACCAAGGACAATTAAGAAATCCACACGGCTCTGCACAATGCACAAAAGCTGCATGTGGCTCCATGCGGCTTTGCACAACCTGTCTACTGAGCCAGTGCCGCGGGCGCATACCAGACGAAGACGAAGACGAACAAACATATTCGGCCCATCCAGCCTCGCTATAGCGCAGTCGCGAGTCCTGCTCGTCTCATCTCGCAGCTGGCGCAGTGCTGTGGAGTGCAGCGCACACATTGCATCGCATCGCAGTCGGATCGCAAGGGCGCAACCCCGCCGGAAACGCGATGCATCTCGGCTCGCAGGTACGCTCCTCGAGATTCACCCATCTTGCCTCGAAATACGCGCAGCTCAGCCAGCAAGTAACAGCAACAGCAGGAGGTGCGCTGGGAACAACTCGAAAGGAAGTGAGGAATAAAACACCAACCGGCCAGCCCAGCCAGTTGGCGGCCAAAACCAAAGCTGAATCAGCTGCGCGCGGCGCACCGATCGACGCCTCGCCTTTAAGCCTTAGCGCAACACATCACATCGCATCGGAAGCGTAAGTGCTGCTCGCCTCGCCTCGTCTCGTCTCGTCTCGCAGGGCGCACGCATAACAGACCAGATGAAGGATGCCCAGTCGGCTCGCAGCAGTAGCGCATACTGTGCATGCATCGCATCGGAAGTGCACAACCCCGCCAGATCCGCGACTCGTCTTCTCTCGAAGCGCGCACAGTATAGCCAAGTAGCAGTCTCCCAAAAAACGAAAAAGGAAAGATTGAAAAATCGATAAAACAACTCACCTTCGTGCTTCGTGCCACTACACCACCAACATTCCAGTGTGCCTTCCACTGCGCACAGCACCCTGGCAAAGTTCTGCATGCTGCCGGCGCTGTTCGGGATCGGGTTCAGTGCGAGGCGGCGGACACGTGAGAAGTAGTTTGAGGTGAGCGCGGTATTCTTTGTCTTCAGGCTCGAGTTACCGCGACTTGAGGAAGAGGAGGAGGAAGAGTCCAGCCCCGCCATGTACTCGAACACCTTCCCGACCTTGCTGTCAAGCGAGAGGTTGAGGGGAAGAACAGAAACAAAGTGGGAGAAGGAGAGGAAGAAACAACTCGAAACAACGAAAGAAAGACGGGCGCATACCAGACCAGATGAAGGGTGCCCAGGTCTCCATCTTGTACTTGTGCGTGCACCCGGCCATTGTATGCCAGAGGCTGCTGCACGCGAGGCGACGTCGCAGGCGGTGGTGGAGTCCGTGTCGTATGAGTAGGATGAGGGAGAAGCGGGGAATTCCGAGGTGGCAGTACACCAAATCCAACTAATTGGTCAGCATCCTCCTTTGCGCAAGTGGCATGAAGTGCCGTGCCGAAGGCAGTGGCATGCACGTGATGAAACACGCCATGGTTCGTCTTTTGTCTTTCCTCTCACGTCTACCACCACCATCTCCACCTCCACTTCAGCTCGCACTTGTACAATGGCGCCAACATCTCTTCACCCCACTCCAGCCGCCCGTCACCTCTGCCATCCTGCGCATGGTTGCCCAACCCTACATTCGCTCAAGCGTGTTTGCCATCCCGGAAATGATCGAATATCTCGGAATAATCGGCTACAAAGTGTGTCTCGATGACCTTATCGTCCCATACACTCAAGGTCAATAGCCTGCGGACCTGAATGCTCTGAATGTAATCCACATCACTGGGATGAAAGGGAAGGGATCGACCAGCGCGTTTAAGGATAGCATCTTGCGCGAAACTCATCCCGAGTGGACCACTGGTGAGTGGGAATATCGGAGACATGTCAGCCTCTGGAACGTGCTTAGGACTTTACACTTCTCCTCGTCTGGTCATCGTGCGCGAATGGATGACGGATTAATGGGAGACCTCTCTTGGAGGAGGATGTCGCTAAATTTGTCTTTGAAGTCTGGGATCGGATAAACGAGAATAAGGTGCGCATTTTTCATGGCCAAAATTTTGCCTTTTTGCTGATTGGGCGGCCCTTAGACCCGAGTTGAAACGACCCCGGACAAGCCTGGCTACTTTCGGTTTATGACTCTGGTCGCATACCACGCATTCTTGTCCCTGAAGGTGGACGTGTCAATCTTAGAAGTCGGTGTAGGTGGTGCCCACGACAGTACCAATATTGTGCCGAAACCAGTCGTAACTGGAATTACATCTCTATAAAATCTCGCAGTGTTTTGTGTCTCTGACCTGAACCAGGAGGGTGTCCTGGTGTTCACTGTGGACCAACCAGCAGAGGGCCTCGACGTCCTGAGGCAGCGGGTGAAAGATTTAAAAGTGCTCGCTCCTTTCTTTGCCTCACACTCATCGCTGACGACTTTTTGTTGACTCAGTCATCTGAGTTTAACATGGTTTCTGTGATACCAGAGTTATCCAAAGTTAAACTTGGTACGTTCATTGCTCACCTTATACGGGTAACCACTCAGCCTGGACTTTAGGACGTCGTTCTGCAGGTTGACAATGACAACACCTCCTGGCATATCGGGAGCCGGACTGCACTGACCCCCTGACGTGGTATGTGTGATTCCAGGGCTGGTGCCCCAATGCTTACTTCTACCGTTTGCAGGTCGACAGCAACAACACATCTTGGCACATCGGGAGCCGGACTGCGCTGACTCTGGTTGCGCGTGCAGTGTTTCCTGATTTGGTACGCACAATTCCAGCACCGGGTCAAGGTGCCCTCATCATGTCTATTTTTTGTACAGGTTCGACAGTGACAACACCTTGTCGAAGATTGGGTGCAGTGTGCAGATTCCGGTCGCCTGTGCAGTGTCTCCTGATTTGGTACGTGCAATTCCAGCACTGATTAAGGTGCCCTAATCACGTCTACTTTTTTAGGTCAACAGCAACAACACCCCGTGGAAGATTGGGGGCAGTGTGCCGACTCCAGTTGCCTGTGCAGTGTCTCCTGATTTGGTATGCGAAATCTCACGTCATGTTTGTCCGCTAACACTTATCACGATTGTGTTCAGGTTGACAGCGACAACACATCCTGGAAGATTCTTTGGAACCCTGTTGTGGAGGCGAGAGCCGAGAATGTAGACAGCGACAACAAGAGGTATGTAATTTCAACTTGCAACCCCACATGACTAAATCCTGGCGCAGCTGGGAGATCCACGATACCCGTGAGGAGGTCGATGCGGCCAACACTTCCTGGACCATTGGCAGCAACGAGGCCCGTGCCGTGCCGATTCCCAATCTAGTTGACGGCGGGTCATTGACTGAAGTGCTCCTATGGCCACTGTACGCCGCAGATTATAGAGGAGGTGCCTAGTACTGATTGGTGATATAGGTAGACTCTGGCAACAGCTGGACCATTCACCCCACTGAGAAGCGTGCCACTGCCCCTGCCGCTGTGGATGCTGGCAACGACAGCTGGACCATCAAGAATGTGGAGCATGCCATGCCCACTCCCGCAGCTGTAAGCTTCAGATTATTGGAGAAGAATCTCACTAACTCAAGCTATAGGTCGATGCCAACAACGACACCTGGACCATCAAGAATGCGAAGCGCGACGCACCCACTCCCGCAGCTGTAAGGTTCAGATTATAGGAGAAGAATCTCGCTCACTCAAGCTATAGGCTGGAGTTGCTGCCCACGTTTGAGCGGTGCCCCCTGCTCCTTCTGTGGCCACTTTCAGGTCAGACTCAGCCCCCTTATTACTCACTGGTAGCACTACATTGTAGATTCCTAATACAATTTGTTTTCCATCTTTTTCGGTGTGTTCAGTAATTTGGTTCATTTTGAATACTATTCTGCAATTGGCATGAGGTTACCTTCAACTGCAGTGAAATACAGCGGAATACAGCGAAATACGGGGAAATATAGCGAAATACGGTGAAATACAGCGAAATACGTAGACAGGCTGCCAAATACGTGAGAATACATAGACCGGGCCGAAATATGTGTGAATACGTAGACCGGGCCGAAATACGTGTGAATACGTATAGGGGGACCTTCATACAGGGAATACAGGACCTATGGGAATACGTAGGACTACGTAGAAGTACGTAGCCGACCCAGGTATTGCTGATGTTTGGCAAGCTAAAAAGTGAACTCTTATAAGTATTGTGATGAACGATTGCTACGGTGATCCAAGACAGTATAACAGCGAAATCCCGCAAACCCAGCAAGCATGAATCTATCTAAATCTAGTTGGTGGTGGCAGTGGTGAACGGGGTCCTGGTAAGTAGGTCAGTTTCCCAGCCAGGAAGAAAGAGAAAGATGGACAACAGACGTGGCAAGACCGACGCGCTTGTTAGCAGTGTCGAAGACGGAGTAGAAACGCTCTAGGAATGCGTAGCCGTTGATGAAGTCGAGGCCCTCGCCGGAGTTGGAGCCCCAGTTGGCGACAATGAGGTAGATGCTGCTGGCGGAGCTGCCAATGGCGGTGTTCAAAGCACGGGGCCAGATTTGTGCATTGGGGGTCAGGGTGTAGGCGACGCCACCTGTGTAAAATCGGTGAGGATTGGGTGGATCGACAGGGAAAGAAAGGACGCACCAATGACGAAGTTGAGGTTCTGCAGAGCGGTGAATTGGGTAGCCGTGATTCTGAGCAGACCGGTGTTGGCGTCGGCGACACCACCAGTGGCGCTCTTGTACTTGGTGAAGCCTGTGAGTAATCATAGTCAGCAAAATCCAATTGGTTCCAAGGGAAAGCTACCGTTGGCGGCGAGGTAGATGAGCGTGGTGCCGGTGTTGACAATGCCGGCGGTCGAGGCGAGAATGCTGGTAGAGCCGTCTATTGCGATTTAAATTAGCCACATCGAAAAAGCACTCAAGAAGGATTGAACGTACAGGTCACCGACTGGTTGATGCCCCAGGAGAGTGACGTTTTTGGCTTGGCTAAATGGCTTGCGCCTGCACCAAATGGCTTGTTTTGGGCGGGGGCGTGGCTTTGACTGGCATCACCCGCCCACGCCCGGCCGAATGGCTTGCAAGCCATTTTGTTGGCTTGGCAAGCCATTTTGCCGGCTTGGCATCAGCCAAAATCGAGAAGTGGCTTGCGCACTCTGCTCGCTGGTGGAGCCTCCAGTGCTCAATCTTTTATGATATATCGGTCACTGTTGTCCTCCCCTAGGGCTGTACCACAATGCTCGCATATTCATCCGCATCCTGCCGAATGCTGCTCATTGCTGCCATTAAATGTGAGTTCAACTTTCATTCCAAAGGCAAGCCAACCGGCTTGGGAGGCCCCACCACTATGTTGGACCTCTGAGCATATATTGGCACAGCAATTTTTTCCAGTGGCGTTGGCGATACAGATATATTCATCAAACTAGTCTTGAACTTGGCACATTTATGACTCATGGATTGTTACCGGTGCAGTAAGCCAAGTTTCTCTGTTTTTATGACTAGGTTATGTTTTTATAACCATAAAGATAGGCATCAGCTTATCTGAACATCATCTGTTGCACTCAACAGTGCTTGCTTGACTTTGTTGAAACTTGAGTCCTGAGTAAAAATATCGAATATATGGCTCAAATCATTGATTAGAATAGATGGAATAGACATGTTCAGTGGGTAAAGCGGTTAGTTCAAGGGGATAACATGTGAGGAAGCTTTGTTCTTCATCTCAATCAAAACGGCGGGCGCAAGCCATTTGGCCTGATGCCATCAAATTGGGCGGGGCACAGCTTGCGACCAAAAAGACCGAAAATCAGGCACTTAAGCACTCACAACCATGTCCATGGTCTATGAACTAACCCCTGCTACCATCTGGAGAAGAATTCAGAGCCAATTGGATTTATTTGCGAACGGTTGAACATGTCATAAGCCATTCTGCCGACAGACTGGCTTGTATCTGGCGTGAGTGTATTTTTCCTTATGTTGAACTTTAAACATCGTCAAATCGGTGCTTGTCATATATATACACTCACCAAGACTGCTAGAATGCTCAGTGCCATTGAATTTGACCCCACACCCACCGCCTGCCAAATGGCGTGCGCAAGCCATTCTGCCTGATGGCATCAAACTGGGCGGGGCACGGCTTGCGATGAGATATACCAAGTACAGGCAGTTATGGCCTTAAAAACATGACCCTGCACCCTAAATGAGTCTATACTGCCATCTAGAAAAGATTTCAAAGACAACGAACCTTGCTTTGAGAGCGGTTGAACATGGCTTAAGCCATCACAAGCCATTCTGCCTGATGCCATCAAACCGGGCGGGCGTGTGGCTTGCAACGACAAGTGCAGTGAAAGATCGATGAATGAGTCTTTGGAGCATTCCAAAAGCACTCACATACACTATTTTATCCTGTAGGTATATTTTGGGCCAGAATTTAGTTGATGGAACCAGACAGTATCAAATGGCATGGTCACATCACGCTTCCCCTGGGGTGAGCGTGATGTGACTGCGACGGCGGCGGGGGTTGATTGACATGTTGATGTTGTTATACAGGTCTCGAGTTGTTGGAAGTGCCAGTTGGTTTGGGGACAATGACAGCGAGCTGAAGAACAGTGTTAAAGAGCAGCCACGGCAGCCAAGGCCGTTAATCGGGATGTTGTGAACATGACTATGAAGGAGAGGGAGGATGGCGGGCAAAAGATATGAAGAAATTGAAGAAACTCCTACAGTGAAATATATAGCGTAGCCGAGCACAAGCCACGCCCACGCCCAAGCCACGCCCGCCCACGCCCGCCAAGCCAAATTCAAACTCCGCTAAGCGGCGCAAGCCATTCAGCCAAGCCACTCGGCTAAGTCTGGATGCCCCAGTACTCCGAGACGGGCGAAGTCGAGGTGACGGCGGTGTACGTAATCGACCCGGTGAACTTGGTGCTGTCAGTTCCACCGAATGCGAGCGAGCCGTTGACATCATCATCAGTGGTGGTGGGCTTGAAAGAAATGCCGACGACATTGCCGGTGATCGTTCCCTGGCTGAAGAGGTTGTCCGTGACGGTGGGGACGAGCTGACCGGTGGAGATGGTGCCCGAAGTGAGGCCGATGGGGCCGATTCTGATGTTGGAGTGTCAGCCAGAAGCGGAATATGTGAGCCGACGATCTCACCCGAGGATTCCGTCAGTTCCAGAGAAGCCGCTCGACCTGGAAGCGACACCAATGGATTGCTTGGGGATGACAAGGCCAGGGGCGAGGGTGACCTGGTCGGTGTACTCGGTGCCCAAGAAGAAACCAGAGCCGTAGCCGACGGACTGCAGAGGAAGAAGAAGAGTTATTCAACAACATTTTCGACATCAAGCATACCACTTACGACCCGGGCGGTGGTCTTGGTCGATGTCGAGGTCACCACATACTTCTTGGTGGCTCCGACCCAGGTGTTGGAAGAACCCTGCGGGTCCGAGTCAGTCGGGGTAAAGTCAATGGCGCGAAAGAGAAAGAGAATTAATTAATTACCGTATCGACGATGAGATCGTACAATGTCGCAGGGCTGCCGACACCCACGGTGGCCTTGTTTTGAATGTCAGCGCCACCAAAATGGTTCGATGGACGCTACGCACAATGTAGGTGAGGGCCTGGTTGTCCACTGGCTCCGAGATGACGGCCCGAGCGTTGCGCCCGTTCTTGGCGGTGCTGCGGTTCTTGACTGCGTTGATGCGTGCCAGGTCCCTCTGCACGACAGAGCACCCGGTGAAGTTGAAGCGGCGGGAGATATCGAGGGTGATGACGCTCTCATCGACCAGAACGGGTCCCGCAGTGACGCGGAGTGTGAGCAGGATGGCAGGGAGGAGGGTGAACGAGAGCTGGACCATGTCAGAGAGTGGTTGAGAGATAAACTGGAATGAACCGGTGCCGTCGAGTATCTCGATGGGAGACTTTTATGCTTTTCTGAAATCACTGTAGCTCGTGGTGGCACTCTATCGTTGCCACATATCTACCGAGAGTACGCAGAATCGCCCGGTGGCCACACTGGTTGTGGGCAGCCTGTCAGAGGTATTACTATTCTTGGGTCAAGTGCTATGCGCGCGCACTGCCTCGTTGAATGTACCTGTGGCGTAATTTGTGCAATTATCCCGGGTCCTGTACTTTCCGGCTATTCACTATCGAATGATTATAGCTCTGTAGTAGCATAAAAGCTTCGTAAATATTGTTGTATATCCCGAGGAGGAATGTGGTGGTTTACTCCTCTCTCGGATCATCAGTCAGTTTACTGCTGACTTCCCGACCACACATCCAAATTGACTATGTCATCCCCGACTTTACAACCCTAGAAATCCGGGCAACTGCAGCTGGCATTCGGCAATACGTGGCCGCACAGATATCTAAGTCTCCTCGGCTATCTCAACACGTCCGTAACTCCCTTCATTTGCAAGAGGGAAAATTTTCCGTCGCGATGATGGCATGTGAGTAGTTCTGGCATTGCGTCGGATGTTTTGCTAAATCCACGCACAAGGACCCTTCTTGCGAAGCTTCATCTCGATTCCTTGACGACAAAACTGGCCATCAACGCTGTTTGAGATGTCCTCGAGAACATTCCGGATGACCTGGGCCGCACGTACGATGAAGTAGTTCGACGGATATAAATCAACAGCACAAGAAACTCGCTTGGGCCACAATCTCCTGGGTCACTTATTCGATGTGACCATTGCGGTCTTCCGAACTCCGAGCGGCACTTTCCATTAATGCTAGACCCAGATGATCTCCTCGACATGGATCCAATTCTATCTCTCTGCGCAAGTCTAGTAATCAACCAGGGGAACGGATCCGCCTCATCCACCATACCATGCAAAATATCTCGAAAAGCTAAGAGCCCTAAGAACTCCCTCACGTGTCGAGTGATCTCACGATGATATGCATCACATGTGCTTCGACACATTCTTACCGGAATGCTTCTTCATTGTCAGGCGCACGCGCGTGGTGAGCCGGAGATACAACTCAATGCATTAATTCTCTTGTTCTTTCAACCTGCCCCGCACATTGGAGAACGGTTTGGGGTCCCAGATTCATTCCCTCAGACTGCGGCAAACCTCTAGATCGCTGCTTTTTTGGGTCCGGAACAAATCTGTCACGGACTGATAGAAGAAAATGGCCCCTCCTTCACAATCCAGGAGGCTGCATACCAAGGGCTCACCGGTATGGGCAGAGTATTAATAACTTCCGGCGCGGATGTCAACGCAACCGACCCTAGATATGGCACAGCGCGTAGCAAATCCGACACAGTTCAGCTGCTCCTTGAGAACAGCGCCACGGTCACTCAACAAAGACCTTTCGACGTACTGTGTGCACTGCATGCAGCAGCATTTGACGGACATACGACGGTCGTCAAACTACTCCTGGAGCACGGTGGCACTTTAAATGAAACGGACAGGCCGTTTGGAAACGCTTGTGCTGCAATACGGCGCAAATATAAATAGCTTCAAAATGTGGCACTTACGGCGGCGCATTGCAGGCGGCATCATCTGCAGGAAAAACAGGCGTTGTCAAGTTGCTCATCGAGAATAGAGAGTTTGTGATGCAGCCATTCGAGCCATCTGATGGCTGTTTGGCGTTGCGCAAATTGATGGCTAATGGCTCGAATGGCTTCGATGCTTGCCCACTTATTGACACTCCTTCTAGTAGACAAGAGCATACACTTACTTGATTTATTAGCCATCCATTAGCTAGGAGAGTGAAAAAAGTAACTTGTAAGTGCTAACTTTAACTTTGATCGCCCCTTTGAGTTGGCGGGGCTAACTTAACGGTACTTTCCCACGTTTGACAAAAGTAACTTGTTGATGGCTAACTTGGACGGTTCGGACAAGACAATACAAGAACCACTGTAGATACTTCCCAACACCTGAAAAATACTCTAAACCTTAGTGGTTATCATTTTCACTTTGCTATGCTAAGGCTGTGCACCATGCCCGTCGCGACGGTTCTACAGGTTCCGTGCGATGAGTAGCCGACCCGTTCTGTCGAGGGTTCTGAAAAAATTTTGACGGCATGGTAACGGGACGGTTTTCGATGAAATTATGGCTGTTGACCATTATGACGGGTGACGGGTTTGTCAATGGTAAACACAAAAATTTCATGCACTTTGACCGCTTTCTGAAGGGTTATAAATTTCATTCTCCTCTGTTAACATTGGAATGACAATCCTTAGTGGTTTGGATCACTCACGAAGGCATTCTCGCTTACCAAGTGCCTCCACCCAATCCAATCCTGAGTGTCTTTTTTCCAATTATACTGTTAAACAAAATTTATTGTGAGATTCCAGTCATTTTCCCAACAGTGGAATCACTTAAAAAAGTTCAAAAGAAAGTGTGTTATACTCACAATGTAATGCGAAAGTGCCCAGCATTGCCTGCATGCGTGTATTTCAGCCCAACGTGACTGTTAATCTCATGTTTACTGGAAGATAAGGTAGGCGACATCCGCATCCATCGAGTCACGTGATCAGTAGTGTGACAGCATCTTCCCGCCCATACTAGTCAATCATGGTGGGTCACACACAAAAACTAAAACCACAGAAAGGCTTAGATTAACCAAAAGAACAATCCTGTGGTTCCAGATTTTCAATATCTGGTCTCAATCAAAAGTTTTTCACCTATTTTTCAATAAATGCTCTAAAGCTTGTTTCCATTCCAGCTACATGGCTTTATGTTTTTTCTTCCATAATTTCGCACTTCCATATATAGAAATAGCACGGTCACGTGGTTGATCAGCGAGACATGGCCAAAGGCTTTGCTGGTTGTCAGGAGGGTGTATTTTTAGCTTATAGCATTGAGTACCAGGCTTAGTGGATGTTCCCTGTAAATTACAGGTCCCCACTGGATATAATTACCACAACTGTGATTCAGAACTTCAATGTAAGGTCGACTGTTGCACAAAGCACTACTGCCACTGGAGCCAATGGGCTGGGAACAGAGCCAGTTTAATTGATAAAGGCTGCATTGCAAAGATTTGGAAGATGATTGAATGAGCTGCACTCTACTTCCTCAAGAATCAGGGTTCACTGAAAGCTCAAGGCTATGCTGTACATGTGCTGCTTAGAGTATATGAGCTTCTGAGATTCCAATTAAAAACTTTTTCTCCTTGGCTGCTCTGACCCCCAGGTCCAAGAATCTTGTAAAACATAATTTATTTTTGCAAAATCTGAAATTTCGCGCTTTCCCACGTTACTGTCACGGATCAGTCACGTTCATGTGACTCGATGGATGCGGATGTCGCCTACCTTATGCTAAAAGGATTTACTACAGGCTATTTTCCAGCCCAAATAATGACTCTTATTCTCTGCGGAGGCGCTGACACCGTCCCGCTGCCCGTGACGATTAATGACCACGTGTTGGTGCCATTGTAGAATTACCCCAATTGGCTTCAAATCCAAGATCACCCAGACATAATTGAAACCTTTTTGACCAAAGTATTGGAATTCAACTATGCAGCCAGGGCACTAATAGCACGGTGATAAGCCAGTAATTGGGCCATAGTTAGATGCACATAATTTTGCGTGTTTCTGATTGTGTCCATTGCTGAAACTGCTGTTTCTATGCAACAGTACTGGTTCCTGGTAGCTGTTGGGCGAACCACAGAGAAACGGGTGGGCGTTCTAAGTAATTAGAAACCCCCACTGCCAAGTCTCACCCTGAAAACCGTAAGGGAAACGTGCAGCCAATTAATAAGTCAAGGAACTTCTTTTTGACTTGTTTCCAACATCCAATTAAGCAACGGAAACGGGTCAAGGGAACGGGAGTTGGGCAATGTGTTGTGTTGTGTTGAGACGTTAAGAAGAGGCGCCGGGTCACAAGTGTTTCGGTTGCTAGAGTTGCCGGTTTCCATCGAATGCGGATACACCGAAACAGGTGGTCGGCTATTCTGAGGATCCAGATCACAATTCTAAAGGTGTTCTGAGGTTCTTTCTCAAGAACCCTTTCTGGGAAATACCACAGAAACGGGTATCTTTCGAGACCTACAAAGGAGTATTATCAAGTTCCGCACTTGTAACAGAGGGGAGAGCGGAGTTGAAGCAGAAACAGGTCGAACGAGTGCAGTGCCGATCTATTGGTGATCAACACACCCTCTGAATAATCCAGGGGTGCTGCTGACGGGTTCCTGCCTCGTAATTGGCAAGGGAACATGGTGTACTCGCAGTGGGGAACCAATGGGAGGCGACGCTCGGAAGAACAATCGACAGAAACACAGTTAAAGAGGCGGATAAACGGACTTTTGACTCATTGGGACTGTGTTTTGGGCTTTGTAATTGTGTCTTGGCGGTTGTATAAGTATCCGAGGGTGTTTCTACAGTGGACACAGCATCATCCCCCAAACTAGTAGGCTATATGCTTGTGCATTGGGTTGATCTGGGATCCTTGGCGAACGCACTCTCATAGAGTAGCATTATTAGTCGAAATCTTATTTGTTTCTGAATCATATATTATTCTGGAAACACACTTGCGCTCTGCCTGGAAACTGTTAAGAACTCTGTGAATCTGTTTGAACTGGGACTCTGTTAAAAGAAATGTTATTGTTGTTGTTTGCGGAGCGGGTTTCAGAAAGTACTGTCTAGGGAAAAATTTGGAAACATGACTGCTGTGCACTGCTCAGAAAGTATCTTTTAGGGAAACTCTGTGAACACTCTTGGCCTATAAACTAGGGGCCCTACCCGAGTCTACGGGACTACTTTAAACTTGTTTCTCTGTTGCTTGGACACACACACACACACACTGCGAAGCTATAAATCTATCTTGCTCGGAAACTATGTTTCCACTGTGTCTAGAAACATGTTCTACTCAGCTTACTCATTGTCTCCTTGAGATACGAAATCTCTCCTCACAACCTTTACAAGGCCCTGTACTAGGGGCTGTAACTCATCGGGATCTCTGGAAACGTGCAGATATTGCCATTTGATTTGTTTGTTTGTTGTTGGAACAGTCTCTGGACTGTTTCTGTACTGATCGCGAGTCAAGTGGGGTTATTTGTGTGTTTCTTATATAGGTTCTGAGCACATCAATCAATGGGATGGCCAAACTTGCATCCTCTGAAAGGGATTTGAGTGGAATATAAGGTGCATCTTGGCATAGCCTGGGACATGCAATGATTACCAATCGGTTACTGTTGGGTGCAGAAAGCTGAAGCACTAGTTGTGAAGGCTGAATGGCTCGGATATGGGTGAAGAAAAAGACATAGACTTGCTTCAGTTCACTTTTTTACCTCCAATTACACATTTAATTACTGTTACTGGAAGTTACTTAAAGTTACTTGGAAGTAACTTGCCCCGCCAAGTTAGATCAATGTGATCAGACAAAGTAACTTATGCCATCAGATGGCATCAAATCCCGCCAAGTTCATCAGATTACAGTCACAAGAGCATGAATTGATGCTTGTTATGATCCTGAGAGTTGTTAAATTACTCTAGCGTGCTGACACTTCTTCTAACTTGAAGTTACTTGAAGTTACTTACAAGTTACCTAAGTTACTTGCAAGTTACTTTTGCTTACTTTACTTTACTTGTCTGCCACAAGTAAAGTAAAGTTAGTTTTGTAAGGCTAAGTTAGTTTGTCCAAGTAACTTTGTTAACCATCCATCAGCCAGTAGCCATAGCTTGTGCAACACCAAACAGCCATTGGATGGCTTAAATGGCTGCATCGCAAACAGGCTAATGACACCAACTCAAATGCAAAAGGCAGTCCATATGGCAATGCATTGCAAGCAGCCTCAGAAAACGGTCATAAAACCATTGTGCAACTGCTGCTGGACCACGGTGCTAATGTTAATGGTGAGGGTGAGTGGCATGGCAGCGCCTGAAGGCAGCATCCTCCAGAGGGCATATACTCATGCTCTCAAGAAGTGTTGGTGGCTAGGGTTCTCAGTCTTCAGGCATACAAACAACTCCAAATAACTTGTAGACTGAAAATATGAGGGAAAAAAAGATATTCATATACTAACATATTACCATAAAAGGGAATTCCAGAGATATAAGACATTTTTGGCTGGAATTTGAAATCAACTTTTGCTCCAGTGACCATGGGAAATTTTGATCTTCATACTCAAAAAGTACTTGTTGAGTAGTGCAGAATAGCACTATGAACCATATTGATAGCTCATGTTTTGAGCTCACAATAGGGGAATTCACGGTAGGCCCTATTTTCCCGTTTGTGAATAAATATATTCAACTGATGGGACCATTATTTCTACAAACAAAAGATATTCCACAAACGAGATTTAATCTCGTTTGTGGAATAAACACTTGTTTGTAAAATTTATTCATGTGCTTATACAGTGTGAGTAAGCAGCCCCTGCCTGATCCTTGTTGCCCACGTGGAAGACTACGGCTCCCGACGGTGTAGAAGAAGGTTGCCGCCACCCCGCCCGAGAAATATCGCTGAAGGAGGCTCCGGGGTTCAAATAAAAACATCAAGTCTGTAGAGACCGGCGCCACGGCAGAGGGTGACAGCATGGTCAAGGCATTTACTCACTTGAAGAAGGAATCCTAAGGAGTTGAGACCGGTCAAGGTCAAGCCAGAGGCGAGGCCCCAAAGACGTCAAGCTTCCAAAGCCAAGCATGGGAACAGTTAAAATAATTGGAAAACAAACGGGGTGATCACACATTTATTCCACAAACGAGGATTTTATTCATCCCATCACTTGATTATTTTTATTCACAAACGAGAATATAATGCCTACCGTGAATTCCCCTAATTGCTGTCGGAAAATAGTGATTTTTGCGAATTTTTGCCAGTTTTGTCCTAAATTTGCTAGAAAATAGGGGACTTCACGGTAGGGCCGATTTTCCCGTTTGTGAATAAATATATTCATTTTATGGGACGAATAAAATCGTTGTTTGTGGAATAAATGCGTGATCACCCCACTTGAGTCTGAGGATGTTTTTATATTTCTATAGCATCAATAATTCCACCTGCCAGGCACACAAAACACTTTAGGTGCGCCATCTAGTCATCTGACAGACCCCTATATTGGCTAAACAAGTTGGATCAGGGACTTTTTTTTTCTATATATATATTTTTGACAGGAGGGCAGGACTGTTGCAGCTGATGAGCAGGAGAGGTGGGATGACAGGCAGGAGAGGGGTGGGATGATGGGCGAGACGAGCCAGGACAATGGGCGGGGAAGGCGGTACAACAGGCGGGGAAGGCAGGATGATGGGTGGGATGAGGCGGGATGGGGGCAGGGCGGTCACAGGCAGCTTGCTTACTCAAGCAGGTATATATTGCACAAAAAAATGTTTATTCCACAAACAAGATTAAATCTCGTTTGTGGATTATTTTTATTTTGGGAAAATATTCGTCCCATCAGTCCATTATCTTTATTCTCAAACGAGATATTCGGCCCTACTGTGAAGTCCCCTAATGGCAAACTGGTAAAAATTCGCAAAAATCACTGTTTTCTGACAGCAATTGTGAGCTCAAAACATGAGCTATCAATATGGTTCATGGTGCTATTCTGCACTACTCAACGAGTACTTTTTGACTATGAAGATCAAAATTTCCCACAGTCCCTGTAGCAAAGTTGGTTTCAAATTCCAGCCAAAAATGTCTTATATCTCTGTAATTCCCTTTTATGGTAATATACTAGCATATGCAAATATCTTTTTTTTCCTCATATTCAGTCTACAAGTTATTTGGAGTTGTTTGCATGCGAGAACCCCAGATGCCAACACTTTTTGAGAGCACAAGTAGTGATTGTCAGGCTTATCCTTGTGCATGGGACTATTGTCGACTCCAAGGGTGGACAAGATGGCCTGAGCACACTGGGAGGTGGGGTTGAATTAGCAGCATAAAGGGATTGCAAGGCTACTTAGGCAGCACTGCCTTTGAATAAAATCATAATTCTAGCAGAATCCCTTTGAACCCAAACACTGGGGTGTGTTTATCGTCCACACGGAATCCTCAGTCAATTCTGTTTGCAAGCCTACAGTGTCGCTTCATTCGTGTTCAAATCAGTGCCATAAAGTATGTGATGAGCTCCACAAACGAGTCAGTGCATACATCTGCAAATTGTCAGAGATTAAACGGACTCATCAAGCCCTCAGAGTCACGTTCATTCACAGTGTGTATTCCACCTAGGCCGCTGCTGAGCATGTTGCGGTGTCCATACCTGAAGATGTGGGAAGACAGTGACCAATAGAACCGTGTGTCTCCGGTGCATGAACTCGACAAAAATACAGAAGAAGGCAGAAAAGAAGAGCTTACCCACCTGTATTCCCTGTCATCAAACCTGGCGCAACAAAAATCTCCGCCTCGCTTGATGTATTGCATGCTGTCAGGATCAAGCCTGCGAGGACCTGGAAAGGCTGCACTGAAATTGGTAAAACGGCGTGGGATTGAGCCTCTGTGGAGCGTGCAGTGATACAGAGCCGGAGGCAGGCCCAGTGGGTGTCAAGAGCCTGCCGTATGCGGTGATGGATAGGTTGAACTTTGCCGCAAGGTCCATCACCAACTCGGGATTGTCGCATTGACAGAATTGAATTGACTGCCTGGATATATATATATAAGTCTATTGTTGATGAAGACCATGCACCAATGCTGTTAAGTGGGGAAAGTCAGATGGGCGCAGATAGGGTGCTGATATACCAGGGTCTCAGATGGGTCTCAGATATGGGGGCAAAAAAGCCTAGATGCATAGCAGACTAGCTAGCTATCTACATACAAGAACAATAAGAACACCTAATTAGAAAGAACAATAAGAAAGCCTAATCGGGAAGAACAATAAGAATGCCTAATCAGGACAATAGAGATGTCATCCAAACTAATCCAACCTCCAACAAACACCTGCTCCGGCAGCACATTGCTCTTCACACCTCTGCTGATGATGTCCACCACCTGCGTCATTCCAACCATCATGTGGAACATTCTGTCCTGAAGCAGATGCGGTTCAGCTTTCTTGAGGTGCTTCACGCTCTTCTGTGTGCAACTGATAGCTTGCTTAATATCAGACGGCATGATGGCCCCGTAAGCGCGATGATCACAGCGAGGATGCTGATGTAAGTGTGTTCAGGGGGGTACATTGCACATGGTGTATATCAGACCATTGTCCAGATTGGAAAATGAGGGGTTACACAGTGGGCTTACCTCGAATGGCCACTGGGTGTTTTAACTTGCACCTCAACATTGACAGAGTCCATCTCTGTGATTTCAGGCACAGAAAAAATAGATCTGCAGTTCTCCAAATAGCCAGCTGCTGGCTGGGGCATTGAGCTCGTTTCATGCCAAGATAATTCGGGGAGAGAGGATACGCACATCCCTCATCCATGATCACCCAAAACGATCTAGTAACGCGGTTGCAGGTGTATGGTGCCCTGTGAGTGAAGTATAATACTGGGGGTAACTACAGACACATTTGAAGGCCACATGCGACAAATGCATGTGGTCTGTACTAGCAACAAGGCGGCCTTCGGCACTCAAAGGCAGGCTTTTGTCAGAAATCGAGGGCACTAATGGACGGAAGGGAGGGAGGAGGGTGCAGATTGGGGGGGACCAAAATGGCTACTCAGATGGGTTGCAGAAAGGGCAAGAAGCAAAAGTTATGTAATGTATGTACATGTTAATTAAGGATACTGTTGTTTGTATACCACCAATTCCAACAGCTCTGTGGCATGTTTTATGCCTCTGTGTGGGTGAACAAAGCCTGCAATGAAACAATCCTTTGTCTGTCAAAGACAGCTTTGTAGTCTTGTCATTCGTAAACCACCAATTCCAACACCCCCACCAGTTGAGAACGACAAAAATGCCACCTAATTGTAGGTTCGGAGCAAGCCTGTCTCCGCACCGGCGAGCCGGTGATTCTCGGAGAGAGGCTTGTTACAAACTGCCAAAAACATGGCATGTGTTGAAACACAAATTGCTCGCCCGCTTCCGGTCAAATTCATTCAGAGTAAAGACATGATTTGTTCTTTGGATACCTGCCTGTAATCCTATCAAATTAGATTAAAATTAAATAGCGAGGCGCACCCACTAGACTCGAACTTTGACGAGGCATCATCACTTTGCATACCTAGCAAACAAAGTACATTTCACAGAAATTCCGTGATTTTATGGGCTCGATGAACTCAAGCAATGATTTACAGCAGGTCGTCAAGCAATTTCTATCCCTAGAACTGCTTTGTTCATGCAGGAAATATAATTTTGTTCTTTTGTGATGAGTGTGACGGCGCGTGACATGTGTGACTTGAGCCCTGCATACACTAGAACTGGTCGGATGAAGAGTAGAAAAATAGCCAGTAGATGTTTTGGGACAATGTTAAATCCTATTATCCCTGTACCCAAAATTCAGAGTCAAGCAAAAATCTCAGGTATGGACCTCAGGTCAACTCAAATATACCCACCTCCGTTATCCTCGACCCCCACAATCCTCATATCACCTATGTAGCTAGCTAAAAGTGGATTCACCATCTACAACACAGACTGAATCAAACTGTCTACTCAGATTCGTTATATTCATCCAGAGGAAAGTTTGGTGGAAGCAACTTAGTCTCTCCTCATTTGTGAACAAGCCCAAGTTACGGTGGATTTTCTGAGACTCTCGAGGACGTTGTGGGATTTCTGAGTAGGCCAAATCAATTCCGCACTTCCAAAGTACAAACTATCAACTTGGAGCAAAGGGATCCAGGCACATTATGAGGCAGGAGAGCAGTTTGAACACATTGCCCTTTTTCGGCATCTTGGCCCAAGCCCCTTCTCAGAATGCCCTGCGAAGCACGTGAATGTCATGTGATGCTGAGAAGGCGGCTTGTTCCGAACCTAACCTAATTGAAGGAGGGGTGAAGCACATCAGGTGTGAAATGCAAAACCTGTGTTTTGGATCATGGTGGCCGTGTTTGCATGAGTCGCAGGTGGTGAGTTGGCAAACAAATGACTGCCCATGTATTGATTGAGCTCTTCGACCTCGGGATCTGACTTGGCACTGTCTTCATCATCATCTTCATCCCAATTTTCTTGTGTGAAGTGTGCAGCGCCAGAGGTCTTGAGATGCGCTGCTTTGGTGCTACCGCTCACAGGGTGTCCAACATAACACTCATAATGATCCGTGAACATTGCCAGGGTGAGACCAGTGGCGAGAGCAGCGGCAAAGGCAGCAGAGGGAGATGAGGAGTTCATATGCTTTAGGATCCAGTCCTTGACGAACTGGGGCATGGAATACATGCACTTTAGCACGACATGCCCGGGACGGCTGCAACAATGACAGTTGCCATGGGATGGGTTGCACCAGTGATTTCCATGCTCGTCAACCGGGAAGCTGTGAGCGCTAATAGAGCCCTGAGATGTGGATCTGGAGGGTTTGGTCTGGTGGGCAACCATACCAAAAGCGGAGGGCTCCGTCTTGACTGCAACAGATGGATCAGAGGCAATAGTGGTGATGAGGTCCTTGACAGCCTTCAAGGTAGGCTCAGTCGTTGTCGTGAGGATAACACCACACACAGTGTGGAAAGAGGGGTCGAGGTTCATGAGGATGACGTCTTTGTGTTCCATTTTGGAAATGGTGACACCAAGCGCTGTGAGGCGAGCGACAGTGGTCTTTACCTCATGGAAATTGACATTGATGTCCTTGGTTGTCTCATGCCTGATGCCATACAGCTCCTGGCAAGCGGTCATCCGATTCAACATGCTAGTTTTTTCAAACTGGCCTTTTAGCTCCTTCCAAACAGCTACAGATGATGTGGCATCAAAGAACGGATGAATTTTGCGCACCTGAAATTGCGAAGGATTTGGTTTTAAATTGCAGGGTTGATGGGTAACCGGCGAGTTCCAGGGGTAGTCAGCAGGGCCTGAAGTTTGTTCAACTCACTGTGAATGAACAATGGGCAAGAAGGGGAATACAACCACGCTACTCACCTTGCAAGAACGACGTGTTTGATGGTATCACAGCGATCAGAGAAGGTCAAAGCAAGGATTATCATCAAACACGTACCTAATCGGCAACCCACAAGATGGAACAAAATACGCGACAGGCGCATTGGAGACTCATGTTGTCTATGGAATGGACTGTGTGTAGGGGGATGAGCTGCGTTAACAACGAGTATAGTCTGTCACAAAGAGCAATGGCAAGGGGATGCCCTGCCTTTTGGGAAGTCACCAAGGGAGCATGTCTGGTATAAGGATATGGACGCCTCCACCACCGGCTACTCAGGGATTGAGGTCATGGGAACCAGAATTTACATCAATTATGGTATATTTAGTAAGTACAAACAATAGGGGTATAAAAGAGGCACAATACAATGTACAAGGACACAATTTTACGCCTAGGTTTCATACCTGTGAATTGACTCGCTTTGCTGGATTGAACGGAATGGATCACGGAACTTTACAGAATTGTTAACAAGATTGTTGGAACAAAATTACGGGAACATTAAGGGAACAGTGATAGGGTGTGTACCAAAACATGCATGAAAACACCAGTTTTTATTTCATATTGAACCTATCAGGGGGCAGAAGTGAGGCATTAGATTATGAGCATACACCCTCCCTGGGGTGGTAGGCTACACTATTGATGGCTGAAAGTCAGTGTAACAAATCAACTATGAAGGATTGAGTAGACTTGACAAGGCAGCCCAAAAGGCTGTTACATCCTGACTATGATATTCTACACTGAGCTATAGATGGTGGCAGTAAACCATTATCTTATGCGCTGGAGGTGAAATATCAGGGAACTACTCAGAATTATTGACTTGCTGCTTCAATGGCTTCTGAATAGTCTGATGACTATTAAACAAGATATATGAAGTCAGGATTGGTACAACCACATTAGGGCCGACAGAGATATAGCACCGCTTGATTTTGTGTATAAGTCCAACTGATTAGATTGGGATGAAGACATGTTACTGAGTTAACCATCACTGTGGTTACCAGGGCCAATCTGACCATTAGAAAGATGCAGGCCTCGCATCAAGGATTTACTGATATGATTGATGAGGATTGGCACTACAGAATAGCGCTGCGCTATATTTCAGTGGTCACTATAATGGTCTGCCAGTATAGCGCCACGCTATATTGTCAAAGTATAGTGCTGCGCTATATCGTCAATCCACTTGATATGTACTATGAGTTCCACTGAGCTTGTGAAGTATGGGACTGATACAGAAGTTGAATAGGAATTGGCTAAGACGGACTTGACCAGTCAGCAATGACTAAAGACCGACCTGCTCAGTCAGAAAGATGGAAACCAAGACAACTAAGCACACCTTATGGTGTGCTAGAGAAATACATGTGGACTAGCCCTGGTAGCAGGTCATAATACCCATGGTTAAGAATGCCTTCTATGCCTTTGGCCATTCACTACTCGGGCTCCCGACCTTTACTGTTCCTATTCATCCCGTCTATCTCCTTTACTTCTCTCTAAAATGTATAAAAGCCAGCTGTGTACTCTGTATTAGCCAGTAAACTATCCACCCAGATATACAGGCAATATAGTAGACTCTAGATTTGTGAAAAGATATCAGACAGATTTGAAGACGTACAGAAAAGATTAGAAGATATGGGACATCGAAAAGACTACCACTGCATTGATATAAGAGCCCTCGTTCAACCTGTACCAACTTGTCTCCTGTAGCAGCGCCTTAGGCCTCCAGGACTAAGGCTTGTTGTGCAAATAGAAGTGAAACTGCCGCCTTCAGTGCAACTGTCTGCGCCCTAGCCCAGCCCCAACCTTCTGTGTAACTGCCCTCGTTTTGTTGATACCGCCGCCTTTCGTGCAGTTAAGGTTGATATTGAAGTAGTGTCTGTCTGTTGATAGCCTGCCCTATCTTCTGCTTCTTGGCTAGTTGCCAGTAGTGTTAGGTTCTGCCACTCACGAAGACTTTGAACAGTCGAAGGTTTACTTGAGTCTTGATATTCTGTTGGCATGAAGTCCCTGCTACCCCAGCATAACTGTGCTTAAACCACATAGTTTGCTATTGAAACAGAGCTTATAAAACCTTTGCACACCCTCTTGATGGGTGACATGTATCCTACTTCCCCGAACACACACACACGAGCATTAGGATTGGATTAGTGTTTTGTTTTGATTTTGGTTGGATTGTGATTAGTGACTAGCTCGCTTCACTCTCTAGTTGATTTCATTACATTACATGGCTGCACCTTAGTGCACCGTTTCACGGGATCGGGTTTTGGGTTGGAATTGGCTGTTGAGGGATTAGACAAAGAAGAAGCTAGCTTGGATTTTCAGACGACACAATCACACATACCTTTTAATCTGAATTCGCATTTGTGGTCTCCTGCCATGCAAATCCCCGAACACAAACAACAAGCTTCAAAGTGTTGGTTTTGTTTAGTGAGAATCTTTGGTTAAAGATTTTCACAAACACACCGATTTCAATCCTTTCAGCGTCCTCCACCAAATATTGGAGCTCCTCTGACACCTTCCCATAGATTTACGGCAGCATCTGCTTGTCTAACAATGCCTTGACCAAGCGATGTTCACTCTTGCTTCCATGAAGATAGACCCCCTGATGTATGTTGGTGTTTACATGCTGTATGCTCAGGCTTGTCAATACTATTGATCGCCCCTTAAACACGTTGATGGGTCCTCATGTTGGCCTCACATGTGCAATGAGGTGAAATTGAGTGTCCCTTGCTTGACCTTAACCATGACCAGCCAAGACAAATATGATGTCTGGTCTTCATTCCAATAGTGCATTTGAACCGGGTGGTGCCCTTGACTCTCAAACGGACTCTCAACAATATGTTGACAACCTCCTTGGCTCTGACATTGGTGATGATCTTTTTGAGTCTCAACCAGTCTTACTATGCGAGTGATTTCTTATCACTCTGTTATTTGCTTACAGAGAAGTCAGAACATGAATCCTTTGAAGATCAGCCAAGTTACGATGGACTGTACACATGTTGCATGTGGGCTGAGGAGAATTTGGACAAGGCTCTCTATGAGCTCCGTGATACGAAGGAAGCATTTCAGGCTCAGAGGCTCAAAATCATAATCTTGAAACAGACCCTGCGAGCTTCAGTGACTTCTCTCAAACATGTATCAGAATTCATTAGTTCTACAACAGAGGATATGGAGGCACTAGTGTAAACTATATTCTATACCACTCTAGTGTGCCTTGCGCTTTCCCCTGTGCGAGTCTGATCCAGCAGTTGAAACTGTCTCTGATCTATTCCACTTTATGTTTTCAGTTGCTAGTGCATCAATAGCAACTACTTGATTAGCTCAACTTAAGTTCAGACCAAATGTACCCCCCTCCACACTCATGAGTTCTGCGGAGCTTAAGATCATTTGCCATACTGTACCTGCTACACTACCTGTATCCTACATAGAATTCAGTACTTAAGTTCTCATATCTTGCCTTAAGTTCATACAGCACTTAAGTTTTGACAGAACTCAGGATCACATAGGAAATTATAAAACAAAAGATAATCAAGTACTTGAGTCACCAGCAACTCACTGCGAACAAGCACTCACGACTCAAGTTATGACTGGTCATGTGTGCAAGTGGGTGCAAGTGGTACAGAATGCAGGAACACTGGATGGTGTGTTGAAAGGTAAGATAAGTTGAAGATAAGCAAGGGTGTGATGCAATGGAGTGCCACCCACCAAAGAATCCAAGTCCAAACAAACTCAAGTCGTGACGGGTCGTGGCATGTCGAGTGAGCGGACACAGGTGGTACAGGGTGCAGGAACACTGGGTGGTGTGGTGAAAGGTAAGGTAAGCGAGGGTGCGATTCAATGGAGTGCCACTCACCAAAGAGTTCTGTTGGAAATGGGATTGTCACACGCCGCCGATGTACTGCACCATATTTTCTATATCATTCCTGCCCCTTGTTACCCCCCCTATCTGTCCATTCTGTAGCCTTTATATTCGCCGTATCACTGTATTCTCTAGCATTCTTGTATCCCCCCGACGCTCTTCTACCAGCCTCAAATATATCCTGGATTGCTGAACCTTCTGTGTGATCTGTATTCCAACAAGTCCGAGTCCCTGCAAAATCTGGTGAGCTGACATGAAGTCTAGCTCTAGGACAGGCCAACATGAAGGCTGGCTGAGAGCGCACTGGCGGTCAGCTCGTCCTGCCAAGCATCATCGTCGTAATCGTGTGCGGGTGACAGAGGCTGAGGAGGAAGGGAGATGGTGTGGATTGTGGAAGGAAAGGTGATGAGTCACTAAAGTGACTGTGACTGCATAGCATCATTTCCAAGTCCGCCTGTGCTCACTGAACTCCTGCCTCGGTTCGCTTCCCTCTCCTCCCTCCCCCCACCTTCATCCAAGCGCCAACACCTTCTGGCCCAGACCTCAGATCAGACCGTAACTTGCATCCAGACTTCATGTCAGATATCTGTGATATTCCAGACTTCATGTCGGCTGTCCCTCTGGCTTGCCACTACTGTACGATTTCGACCAAGTATTCGCCCATTGTGACCTGTGACCATAAGTATTCATTTGCCATCAATTCATCAGCGGGCAGGACTTGTGACCCCGATTCCAAGTGTTCATTTTCCAAGTATTCATCGAGATTTGTGTGCGCTGCCGGCCGGTTTCACGTGCAATTCAAGCGGCGATTTGGAGCGGAGCAGTGCTGCAGAGGATACTGAACTTGATGTCAACCCTGCCGACCTCCCGCTTGCTACTCGCCGTGCGAAGAGGAATGAGAAAGCACCGAGTCGTTATAGTGGAGAGGACATGCGGGACCAAACTGTGTCGTATACGACCCGATTTATGTACGCTGTGCTCGATAATAGCGTGAAAATGATCCTACCATGCCCACGGTTGCGGATTCGGGGAGAAATTTTGAAATTTTAGTCCTCAAAGTTTATTCGGCCAAGTATTCGATGGTCCCAGTGACCAGTGACATATTTACCAAGTATTCGATTCATCGAGCGCTGTGATCCGTGACCGAATACCCGGTCGAAATCGTACAGTAATGTGCCAACCTACACAATCACCTACCACACTGGTACTGGTGAGCCTTTGTTACCGGCAGCCAGTGCTGCAGACCTACCCCCACACAGACTCTTCTGCTCCTGATCTGAAGAGTGCCACCTTGCAAATGTGAGGGTGGCACAACCCACCAGTCTCGACCATGTGCCCGGCATGGACATGATTGATGGTGGGGCATCCCTACTGTTCCTGGATGCACATGAAGAGGAGCCAGGTGCGGTGGCATATGACATGACTGTGCCGTGTGATTAGAAGGGGGCAAGAAATGACAGGTGTGTTTATTATTTCAATTTCAAGCTGTGGCCATAATAAATATCCTTTCAGACTGTAGCTCAGATGGCAGGGTGCCGGATGGCCTGGGTGCCGTTGCCCCTCTGCATTCTTCTGTCAGTGCAGAGCAGACCAACACCAGTGCGTTTGGACTGCCGACCATGTTTGTAGCACAGGACTCGAATTCTGGCATGTCACACTTAAGTTTCACAGAACTTCAGTAAGTTTCATCATTGAACTTGAGTTGTAGTGGGACTTGAGACCGGGAATAGGAACTTGAGTTGCGGATGAGACTTCAGTGGTGCAGGAACTGAAGCTGCAGCACTGTTAAGTTGTGCATGGAACTCAAGTGAGTGACACTTAAGTTCTGGAGCAGGTGGAACCATGGGTACCAGGGCGGGGGAGCCTCGGATGAACTTAAGTTTGTCAGAACTGATGAGTGTGGAGAACTTAAGTCCTGAATTTTATGTAGGATATAGGTACAGCAGCAGGTGTACAGTATGGTAACTGAACTTAAGTTCAACAGAACTGATAAGTGATAAGTGTGGAGGGGGATACATTTGGTCCGAACTTAAGTTCAGCTCCCCTAGTTTCATTCAATAGCATCACTGTCTGGGATCTGGTTCTGTCATCTGTATTCATGAGTTTTGTCTGCTGTTATTCCCATCCACTCCTCTTCTTGCCGCCGAATAAAGGTGTCAATTGTGAATTGCACAGGTAGTTCAGAGAGTGCCTCATTGTTTCCAGTATGCTCACTGATAATGTGGTATACAGTGTTGTACTTCCAGATAGTGCGGAGGTTTCCGGAAGTCGACTGATGACAGAGAGGGCAGTGAATTGGGACATTTGCACATGGGCTTGACTGAGAAGTTTTTTTTGCTGACTTATGGTTCATCCTTGAGTAGTGATAGTCACAATCCGAAGTTATTTTTGACTCAGAAAGTTGAATATAACATCCTTCAAGTCCACAGAGTCCACATGGATCAGCTTCAACTGCAATTTGAGCTTTATGATCTATCTTCTGGTGCAAGGCAAGTAGGATATGCTGGCCAACATGATTGCACATACCAGAAAGTTTCTTATTACAGCTAATGTCGGAACCGAAGGCACAAACAAAAAATTTCCATTTTGGGAACTTTTTCGTTGCACCGACCGATTCCCTCATATCTCCCTGAGTTTTGGCCAGATTACCTCAAAACATATACCATTCTTTCAGAATAATTTGTGCGCAATTAGTGATGTAAAGGAAAACACGAAAATGCATTTCATTTCTCCATTTGGCACTGGGGCTCCAGTTTCTGTTCAACACCTCCTCACAGGGTAGGCACTTGTTCAAACACATTAAATTTTTGGGAGGGAAAGCTTACATGCAATATGAAGAGGGTGATATCGCCAGATTTATGATCTTCTTCTCCATTGAGACACTATTGGCTCGGAAGTAATCTATCAATCAAAGATTGTTCAACTCCCTGCAACCTCTTCAATATGGAACCGAAGTCAAACCAAAAACAACACAGGACATCACAAAATTGTGTGTTGACCTGCATCAGGGTGGCAACCAAGTCAAATCACCAGCTTTCAACACATCTTTGTCCTCCATTGGATCAAAGTCAAGATCAATGTCCAGCTGTTTTTGACGCAGATCCTCAAGGGCTACACCTCAAACTCGAAGTGTCCGAGTGGTGGCTTTTCTGCTCCGGTTTGAGCTTAGTGTGGCAACAATAGATGACTTCATATATTCTTTTCCATCATCAGGGGAGATAAGGTGTTTTGAAAATGCAAGTGGTGTCTCATCCTGCTCCATTTGCTCAACAGTTTCTGGGAAAAAATCTTCGATATCCATTCCAATATCTGTATCTTCATCATCATCTGAGTTCTGTGCATCTGGAACAATGATGTTGGAAGCAACTGCAGGTCCCTCAGGCATGACTGGAATAACAGGCTCAGGAAGAATTTCATTCTCCATCTCTGAGTGGTAGTCATCCTCACAGAATTATGTCCCAACATAACCACCATTAGGACGAAGAAAGTCCCACTTGTCATTACCAAAGATTTGAATAAAATCAACCTGAGCATCGAGTCCAAAGTATTCAGCCAGAACCCTGTTTGCAGCCTCCCAGCCAGCATTCCAGCATTCCAGTAAATTCACATTGCCAACCCGAACATCACCAATCCAGGATTTCAGTTTGCATGATCAATCCCTAGGGCATTGTCAATCTTCAGCCGACAATGACCCCTGTCAATATCTGGGTTCCGTTGAAATGCAGCATTAATTAGGGCACCCAGACTAAGCTTCTGTCCTAGTTGCTCAATGTCGAAGTTGCGAGAATGATATAGAGTTCGAATATCAGAGAAGACAGCCTCTAACCGGTCTGTCCCTTCTAAAAGAATGAAAATTTTGAGGTTTGGATTGAGAAGCTGCATCCAAGCAATTTTGATGATAATATTCTTCACAACTGCCTGGGAATCAGCATACAGTGCAGTTGTCAGGCATGCTGTCCCATGCTTGAGATATAATGCAGCAATCAGATGTGCATAGGTAGAGAGGGATGTGACATGTTCAGAAAGACTCATTTGCACAGTAATTACAGCCAATGTCGGAACCGAAGGCGCGGTCAAAATTTTCTTGTTTTGGGATGTTTTCAAAGAATTGTTAGTAGCTCAACCAGTTCTGCACCGATTTGGATGAAACCTAAGTAGATCTGTCAGGCTAATTCATGCGCAATTAGTGATAGAAAGCGATTTATGAAAATATTATATATTAGGTAATCTCTGCTTTTGGACCATTTTCGTGCCAAATAGTGTTTTGCATGTCCAGGACATGTCCCAGTGACCTAATGTTTTGGGCGGGGCAACATATATATCTAAGAGTACATGTGATAGAGCCATAATCATATAAAATCTCAATATAAATGCAATTCTTACAATATTTCTGAATGCCAAAACTGCTAAATGTATCCAATGGAGCTACAAGGACTGTAACCAAAATATCCGTAATTCTGGCTCTATCACGTGCTTATTAAGGTATATATGTTGTCCCTCCCAAATTATTAGGTCACTGGGACATGTCCTGGACATGCAAAACACTATTTGGCACGAAAATGGTCCAAAAGCAGAGATTACCTAATATATAATATTTTCATAAATCGCTTTCTATCACTAATTGCGCATGAATTAGCCTGACAGATCTACTTAGGTTTCATCCAAATCGGTGCAGAACTGGTTGAGCTACTAACAATTCTTTGAAAACATCCCAAAACAAGAAAATTTTGACCGCGCCTTCGGTTCCGACATTGGCTGTAACTAGCATAGAAAGATGATTGATGACATCCGGTGGTCTGATTATTGTGTCATTACAGCAATTGGCAGTACCTAAGGCGCGGATTGAAAAAGTTCTGTTTTGTGATGTTTTGGAAGAATTCCCGATATCTCAACGAGTTCTACACCGATTCACATGAAACCCAGATAGAAACACTCAGCTAATTCATGCCGAATTAGTGATAGAAAGAAAATTTTAAAAATGATGTATATTTTGCAACATTGGCTTAATGGGCCATTTTGTGGATGAATGCAGTTTATAAGCATCTAGACACATCCAGATGATGTAGACCTTCGTCAGGTAAGGCTCTGATATATTCTACAAGTTGTAATAGATTCAGATTTGCAAAGACCTCAGCAATGGACTCAAACTTCACAACATTTCCTGACTGCAGTGTATTGCTCATTGTCCTGATGTGTTTACAAGCATGACAGATTGAACTTTTGAGGATTACGACTCTATTACAAGTTTCAGGATGTATCAAAGCTTTACCCGACGAAAATCCACATCATTTGGATGTGTCTAGATGCTTGTAAACTGCATTCATCTACAAAATGGCCCATTAAGCCAATGTTGCAAAATATACATCATTTTAAAATTTTTTCTTTCTATCACTAATTCGGCATGAATTAGCTGAGTATTTCTATCTGGGTTTCATGTGAATCGGTGCAGAACTCGTTGAGATATCGGGAATTCTTCCAAAACATCACAAAACAGAACTTTTTCAATCCGCGCCTTAGGTACTGCCAATTGCTGTAATCATTATGTCTTGCATATCTCGGGTAAGAGTTGAAAAACCTGAACATCCACTGTTATTCTGAGTTATCATCAAAAAGAGAAAACACTCACGCTTTGTGATATGCTTCATATCTGATGTTAACACTACACCATCAACTGAAGTTTAGAGGTTTAAGCCCAGTAACAGTGTCAAAACCTTTCCTAGATCAGATTCGGCCTCGATTTTTTTGACCATGCAGAGCAAGAATTTTGCTAAGCAATAAACCCCATCACCATCACTTCCCAGGGCCCAGACGGGTCCATGTAATGCTTCACCTTGTGGATGTTCTTTCTAAGCCTTAAGCACTTAAGCACGGTTTGAAGCCATTCTGCAAGCTCTGGCGATTTCTCAGTTTTGTCAGATGGAGACAGCACAATTGGAACTGCAGTGTAGTGTTCTATATCTGCATAGGGAGCAATGGCAACAACAGTGGCATCACTTCCAAAACAAACCTTGGTCATTGACTTGGGATCTGTTTCTGCCAGTCTGGTTCTAACAGTCTCCACAGATTCCATGGTGTCAACCTGTGTGTTGACCCAGCTGGCATGCTCCCTGCATAGACCCAAGATTGTGTTTCTGCGAGGACAGTATTGGCATTTTGTTTCAATTGCTATGCCATCAAACATGATGATATTTCCAGGTAAACTGGAAGATCCAGGATGAGATATTTCTGGTTTGATTTCCGGGTCAAAGAAACTTGAGATATTATGGTCAACCTCAGCCCTAGTTGGAACACCTATCGACGGAAGAAGATGTAGAATTGACTGGCTGTGTTGAACTGTTGAGACCAAAGCAAGTCTATGCAACTTCTGAAGAGCATAGAGGAGTTTAGGACCGCCCATTACTTTAAGCAGAAAGGAAATATCGAGCTCGTGTTTGTTCAATCCCCCATGCAGATGATAGATTTGTGAGCTTGCCCCACGTTTGAGTAGACCTGTGAGCAACCGGCAAAGACCAGGAATCTCATCCTGAGATAGCAGCATTAATATCCTCCTATAGTCTGAGTTTTTCCGTTGTGCTCTCAAATTCACTTTTGATTTATTGTCCAACTAGAATTAGGGAGGTTAGGCAAAGCCGCATGCAGCTGCACAATGCTGCATGCGGAGTTCCGCTCATTTACCTGCAGGCACTCCCAGAACTCTTCATATCACACACCAGATTGCCGCAGCAGAGTTTAGAAAGAGCCGCATGGAAAGACCTTGCGTGCCATGCGGCTTTTGTGCAACTTCTCTACTGAGTTAGCAGGTTTACCAAGAATATGAGACACCCTGACCTGAGTCCGTAACTCCTTGCGCATTTTTGCAAATTTATCAGCCAATGCCCGCTGCTGTATTGCTGTCAAGTAATGCCAAGGTGTGTGATCTTGAACTTCAATGGCATGAGCCTAGAGTTTTGAAATTGCAGCTGTACAAGGAAGCTGCTGGCACTTAGAGCATGCATGGGTTTCCGTTGCTACCTGTTTCTGGAGCCAAACAATCATCTGAACGGAAGTAGATAATGTACCGTTTAATTCAATTTGTAGGCCTTGTGACCCGTGACCAAAATTTACGAAATTCAGATTTGGTACTTTGTCTGAGGCAGAAGATTTGGGAGTTGGGAATGTCACAAATCGTGCTGCCATCAATGCCCCGATCAATGCCATCGGCATGCGGCTTACTTTTGCGGACTTTGAAATCGGCCAGAACGCGTCAAGCCATCAATACGCGACAACCAAACATACACACACACCGTCTCGTTCCTCCTCCTTCTTCCTCCTCCCGCCAGTCTTTATCTTGTGTCTCCCAACCTCCGTCCCGCCATGTCCCTCGTCACCGCGAATGGAAACCTCTGCCCGCTATGCGGGAATCAGTTGGCCGTCAAGGTCGCCGCAGGCGGGCAAATGCCGGGCTCAAGATTCCTCCGTGTACGTGTTCCTATGCTTTTCCCCTTCCTGCCCAGACAGAAACCTATTGTATCCAGTGTACAAACCCGCACAGCACTGGGCAGCCCTATTTCCACCGCTTTCCGACTACCTCAGCGCCGGCAACGACAGCCAGCTCGTCTCCCACCATGGCTTCTCCACCGTCCCTTGCGAACCCTCCCTCTTCTGTCACCTCTGTGGCTAGGCGACAAACTTGTCCAACACCCGGATGCCAATCAACGCGCCTGAATTCCGGGTGCTCCAACGGCGTCTGCCGCAAGCACTGCATGAAGCTTGGAGCCTGCGCTCTGGGTGCACACAAACACGAACGCGAATGCAAACAACAAGTTGCCAACACTTCCTTCCCGCCGCCATTGAACCCCCTAGGGATCTACCGGTCGCATGATGAGTGGACCGCCAGCACCGTGCCTGCACGCCAAAAGCTCGATGACTATCAGCCTCTTTTCGACGCTGCAAGAGCTGCTCGCAAACGTGAACTTGACCAGCTCCCCGGTGTCCGGTCACCGACACCTGAGGCTGAGTCCGTGCGCGAGGTGTACGAGTGGGAGGAGCACGAGCTTGCTCACGCTTTGCAGCTCTCACTCCAAGACCACCAGAGCGGCCGCGCTGCTGTCCCAGGTCCCTCCCTTCGTCTCCCTAGTTCAATTGTTACTGCAGGGACACTACAGCCGCTGTCTGACTCGCCCGACTTTCCCACCTCGCTTCGCCCCTCCATCGCTAGGCTCCGCTCCTTGTCTCCGTCTCCTGGTGCTTCATCATCACTCTTCCCACCGCCTCTCCTTCTCGCTATGCGCCCCGTACCTACTGCCGCTGGTCGCAAGCCCAAGGCGCATCAAATAACTAGGCAACTCAACGACGACTGGATGGGGATGAGCACAGGTTCGTCGCAAGGACCGTCGCGAGTGCCGATGGCGACACAACCATCGACTTTCCATTTGAGAAAGCAGGTGTCCCCCTTGTTGAAACACTTTATCCTAGTCTTCTGGTACAAGGTACGTGATATATAAATGATAGATAATGTACTAACCATTCTCCCGCAGGAGAACGCACCCCACCGTGTCTATTGGATCGACTCTGTTCCCACCTGGCCCCAGTGGCGGGTCTCTGACGCCACCGGTCCCTTTGCCGATCTGCTCGCCGATGCGGACGTGGATATGTACACACCGAAGTATAAGCAATGGGTAACAATCAACACCAGCTTTCCCCACACAGTGTCCTTCGATTCCATTCTGATGCTTCGCTGCCGTGATATCGACTGCCTCGACTTTGACGCCGTCGTCCAGAACTTCTATCCCGAGTCGCGTCACCCCACCTCGACCTTACACATACGCACCAACATGCCTGCAGAGCGCTCTGCTCTTCGCAGTATCTACAAGAACGCTCGGACGACTAGATCTGGGAAGCCACGTTCTGCCGACCTGTCGTACGACGACGACGACAGCGATGTCCAGGTTACCGATGTCAAGATCAGCAAACGCATCAAGCAAGAAGATGAACTCCCTTATCGTCGTCAACGCCTGCACCTTGAGCCCCTCCCCCTCAACACGAACACCCTCATCGTTATCGACTCTGACTCTGATGACGAGCTCCCAACAATGGCGCCTTCGGCATCGGCATCCGCCAGCGACGCTGCTCCTCCCTGGCCGGCTGGGATGTATGTCGTGGATATGGTCACTGGGTTCCGGCAGATGGACAGCCGCAGCTTGAAGGGGTTGAATCGCGAGGAACGCTTCAAGCGCGTGTTTGGGTCTGAGGTCGAGTACCATGCCTCGACATTCACCGCACAGCAGGCGAAGTTCAACAAAGCAACGCCTACGCAGGTCAAGAAAGGGGTAGAGGCTGGGCGGACCACTGACGGGCTCTGGTCGGTGTGGAGGAAGCGGATTTAGTGTACGGTATATTTTTACGGTCTTTTCTCTGAAACCTACGTCGTTATGTATTCACTCATTGATATGTATCACCTTGTCGTGTATCCGCCATAGTTTGTAGACAAAATTACATTGAAATGAATTATTCTAGGTATTCTAAGTACTACGTGCCACCCGCTCCCTTGGCTCGTGGCCGGCTGCAGCAAGATTTGCAACAATGGTCTGGTTGCGAAGACGGATCATTTCATCTAGGAAAAAATTATATTTGACAGGCAACATCTCGCGGCAGATAGACTGGTAACCCCCGAGCCAGACGTTTGTCTGCTCGGCAATGGAAGTGTTGAAGAACCAGGTATTGCCGTCTGGACCCATGAGCTCGGGGTAGTCAGTGGGGTTATTGTTCTCCTGGCAGAAGGTATGTGTTGCCTTGTGCTTGTGAAGGAAATGAAAGACGTCGACGGTCATGCCAACATCGTGAAACCACCACCACACGTCCGGGTGAGCCATCACCTGCTGTTTTGCATCACAGTTTGTGTCGTAGATGAAGTGCTCGGGCTTGAAGGCGTGTGGGACCGAGAATGTCTTCTGGACGTGCAGCTGCGCGCGAGGTGAATGCTTTGCGTCCAGTAGAAACCGCATCACATACCAGTACGTTGGAGACCGCTTCTGCATTGTAAAATGTAGCACGCGATACGATGACGCCGCAGGGACGAACTAAAATTTGTTTGTTATGTGTACGCAGCCCACCAAACAACGCCTTGAACTTGCGATTACCGGTGTCGGACTTGGCGGCCTCGCATGGGGTTGAGTCATCGACACCAATTGAGCCAGGATGCTCAGCGGGACGGAGGTGGATGTGGCCACTGTCATCCTGGTTGAACCACTGCTCACCCTCGTCTTCATCGCCTTCGCCCTCGCCTGCATCCCCCTCGCCCGTGCTGCCCTCGATGACAGGTGCTTGATTGCTGGGATTGGCCAACCAATGCTTTCGCAGGCGGTCCCGTAAGGTGAATGCGGCGCCCCCTCGCTTGTAATGGAGCCGCTCGACCTCAGCATGTGCTAGACATGCCTTCTTCCCGGAGACGACAGGTGCCTCGCAGCCAACGATAGCGCAGAAACCGGCGAGGTACGCATGGGTAGGGCAGAAACAGTGGCGGTTGCTGTCGAGCTCTCCGGTACAAGGAGGCTTGTGGCAACGACGGTGTCCCATGGCATTCCCGTCGCCAATCACGGCCTGGACATCATCTAAAATTGTCAGATTTAGTTAACAATCACCACTCGACTCACACTCTGTACCATCGGGGCGTGTCCAGGCCCGCATGCATTTGTTGCAACAATGCGCTATCTCATCCTGGCCCGCCTCTACTACCTCACGATTGCGTGCACGCATGGCTTCTTTGAAACGGTTTTTTTGTTCGCCGGTATGCGGGACCTGTAGATACGTGTTTTTGCGGTCGTTGTAGTCCAGGAGGGTGAGCACCACGAACGCGTCCCATACATGGTCGGGGGTAAGAACACAACCAAATTGCCAGCCGCCAGCAGCGAAGTCACGCTCCTGTTGCTCCGATAGGGCCATGTCGTACACACGAGAACAGTTTGTGGCGGAGACCCTAGGCGAATAATCAGATCTTGTTAGTCCAAGGATCGTTTACATACCAGGCTACGAGCATCATCGTGACCCACATTCCCACTAGCTTGCGCTCGGCGAATTGATGCTCGCCAATCTGCAAGTAGTTGGGTTTGTCGCCATAGTAAGTTCGCATGTCGTTGTGTACGGAAAAATTGTGGTGGTAGTTGGTGCTGCAGCCGTGGCAGTAAAGATGGATTGCCCACGCAGGGACGGCGCCGTTCCCTTGCGTATAAACGACAACTTGTCTTGATTCGTCTTTCTTCATTGGTTTGCCGAACTCAGCGCAGTCGGGATTTGCACAGTGGTGCGTTGGGGGGTAAAGGGTGAGCGACGCTAAGGCATGTTGTCGGTGAGTCAGCCTGCATGATTTTCAGCACTCACTGAGGCCTGCTTTCCATCCGTACACCCGGAAAAGTTCCTCCTCTTCTGCCGAGAGCCTTGTATTGCAGAGGAACCAGACATCATCCTTGAGAAATTCCCACAGTTTGCTAACAGCGTCCGAGGGGATATCTGCTGCGTTGGAAACGAATAGATGGATGACCGGCGGAAGACTGGGCAGTGGTACATCCAACACGGTGATGTAGTTGGGCTGACATAGGATAATATCGTTTTTAAGGACAGAGAGAAGGCGGGTGAACGTCATTAAGTGCGTGAGGGATAGATCTCGGAGGTCGGGGTCGTGTCGCACAGCGGAGAAGACGGACATGGTGCGCACAGGGCTAGCGGCCCGTCGTGTTATGCCAAGAAGAAGCGAGTGATGGCCTCTTCGTGATCCGTGCTATTGATGGTGCCACCGATCATGCCATGGCACGTAACATTCCCAACTCCCAAATGCTCTCGTCTGAGGAGGTGTGACTGACTTTCTTTTTCGTAAATCCGCCGCAAAGTGTGCAAAATGTCATAGAATTGGTCAATTTGCTATCCAGTACTCGTAGAACCACTATAAACGGTGCAAGACAGCAACTCAGGGGATTGAGGCCAAATTAGGCAGGTCTGAGTCACCATCTGACAAATCACCTTCTCAATTTCGCATTTTCACAATGCTCGTGAGAATGGGTGCACTGCCTGAAGCCCTGCAGATCCCGGAGGGGCAGGAGCGGCTCATACTACCTTTGGTGGACCTCCCCGTCTCCAGCCTGATGGCCCTCAAGCTCCCGCCGCAGCGCAAATCTACGGCATTTGCAAGGGGGGTCCAGAAAAGTTACAAATGGAACATACACTGATTTAGGCCAAAAATGAGGGCTGGCAATCTGAATCTGACCTCCAAAAGCTCGCCCGGGCAACGGTTGGAAAGATATGGGGACTTTTATCACTTCCCCTTTTGGGGTGATGGATTACTATATAAGGGAATTTATGACGTCATTATTACGTTGGTTGGTTCAACCTTGCCAATTTTTTTTTTCGAAAGTTATGCGGATTGAGCCAATTTGTCGAAAAAAAATTGAAAGAAAAAATATGACTATTTTTCAGACAAAAGTGGCTATATCTTTTGAACTACAGGTCGGGCGAACTTTTCGACTTCGGATTCGGATTCCTGGGCCAATTCTAAGCTAAAATCAGTGTATGTTCCAAAAATTCCAAAAGAGCACCCCCTTGGGCATTTGTCGACCCCAGCGACTATCTTTCTGACCTGCACCGACTCTCACCACATTCAATGTGTACGACATTCCCGTGCCGCCCGCGGTGGTGGTCAAAGCACTATCTAGGGCAATAATCTCTGACCCTGAAACCAAGTCAATACTGCTTGTGCATTCGCCGGCGCACCGTGGTAACAAGAAAGCCTGTTATCCGCCCTGGCTGGCCACCATCTGGTCAATGCTGGACCTCGTGCGCGACTCGCAGACTGTGTGGCATGCCGCAACTGATCAGGTCCACACAAACCTCGAGAAATCCACAACTAGTAAAGCCGCTGCCAGTCGAGCCAAGACGGCATTGCAGGCTCTCGACAGGCTTCCATGGGATCGTACAATTAGGCGATTTCGCACAGCCTCCTCTGTGGAAAATATCGCAGTCTGGTTCACGACAGACTGGCTGAATACCGACCACGAGGACCAGATGCTCGAGCTCTTAGCCGCAGATTTGGGGCTTAGCGACGAGAGCACAAGTATAATCAATTCCACTCACTTTGCGGTCAAACGTGGCTTCGGCGGCTTGGGACAGCATTTGCGATGAGACACCACGAGTGCCTGGGCACAATTGTGAACATACACAATAACCACTGGGTCGCACTTACAATCGACTGCACCCAAAACATTGTCGGTTACGGCGATGCATTCGGCAACAAAGCTCCCAACTCTTTGCGCAATTCTGTTGACTGGTGGCTGTTCCAGCATCTTGGCGTCGAATTTACGTGGAAGGACATACCTGTAGCGAAACAGCGTGGCCCTCATTCGTGCGGCCTCCTGGCATATTTCAGCCTTGCGCACTGGTTTGATGGTGTTCGCTACCCACTTCCCGGATCAACTGCTGTGTCCATGGCAGACGAGCGTATCAACATGTTCTTGCGGACGGTTGAGCATCACGAGGAAATGGTATGGCACAACGTACCAATTTTGAGCCCCATCTGATGATCTCTTAGAAAACAGGCGGCTTCCGGAGTGAAGGCCACAACTACAAGTTCACATTCACTCATTCGTTGCAACCCCTGCAGCCGGCTCACGATGAGACGGGCGCGGAAACAGCCATGGATGTACTTGCCTCGGGCGATGAGGCGGAGTGGGAGGATGAAATTGAGAGTGGTTCAGCCCGTTCTGTGTACTCGCCATCTGAGGGCAGCACAGGATCACGACCTGAGACGCCCTCCTCGCCAACACCGTCATCGCCGACCCCCTCTCGCCGCCGCCGGGCCACTAGTACCAGCTCAGACGAATTCCCTCTGGCACTGCCATCAATCGCTTCATTGCAGCCGGTCCAAGGAAGCCAGCAGCCCGTGGACACCTCCTCTCTGGCGAGCAGTATACGGCCGTCAACGCCAGTAGCAAAAAAGCGCACCCACGCTGAGCGAGCGTCCAACACGCCCCACTCGAGTCCTGTGAAGAAACAGATTAAAGAGAAGGTTGTAAGCGCGACTAGACAAGCATTGGACCTGTTTAATCGCGGCTCACCGTCTAAGAAGCCGGGGTTGTTTCGTCTGTGGGGGAAACCAAAGGTCTTGACTGAGGAGAAGCGTGAGCGTTTCAAACGGGATCTGGAGGATGTGCGCAGCGATAGAGAGTTCTTGAAGAAGCAGGCGCGTCTCCAGGCAGCCGCAAAGGAGAAGCAGCGCAAGGATGGCGAAAACGAGCGGAGGCATCGCAGTCGTGCTAAGGTGGAAGCTGAAAATCCTAGGGCAAAGAAGCGTGCAACGGTAAGTAAAGACTAATTGGATATCAACTGCATCACTTACCGGTAGCAGGCTGACGTCGTTCTCAAGCACCGCGAAACAGTGCCACGGAGCACAGTTGCTGAGGGATCGCGCCCGGCTCGTGAAATCAAAAAGAAAATCAAAGCCGACACCCGCAAGCCGCAGGGTCGTCCCAAGAAGAAAGCGAACCGTCCAGGCAAATACATCAATTGGCTAACCCCTTTCTCGTGGTCAGCTATCACAGCAGCCCAACTGAAGGTTGGCTGGCACTATACCACGATCATCAAGGAGCTGCAGTGCAGCAACTACGACTTCTATCAGCATCTGTCAGTGACGACTGTTCGAGAGTGGGTCGAGACGGTCGACAGGTGCACGCAGTGGAAGCCCAAGGTTCTCGTGCGAGTGACGAGGGGAAGTATTCCCGGCCACAATAAAGGCGGCCGTCGTGGTATTCTGGTGAGTAATTTCGTTAAATTCAAAACCACAACTCAACAAAAATTGTAGGCACCTTACCCAGAGCTCGTCAAGGAAATCATGACACAGCTCGCAGAGATTCGAGGCGCAGGCGCACCGATATCCCTCGCAATCGTCCGCTGTGTTATCATCGCGTTAATTCAAACGCAGGCGCCTGAGATTTTCCTTCAGGAATTCAAAGACGGGTCGAAGTTCCAGGTCTCTGACTCGTTCTGCAGAAAATTCCTGCATAAGACCTTGGCTTGGTCGATGCGGAAGGGTACAAAGGCAGCACAGAAATTACCTGCGAACGCCGAGGAGCAGTGCAAGAACATGTTTTTGCGTCGTGTGTGGCTTATCAAGGAGCATTCAATCCCTGCAGAGTTCGTTATCAATGCAGATCAGACGGGGGTTATATATTTACCTGGGTCGCGAATGACTTGGGCGCCGACTGGATCGAAGCAGGTCAGCCTGATCGGTAACGAAGAGAAGCGCGCATTCACGGCGCTGCTTGCAATAAACACGGCGGGGGATCGTCTGCCAATCCAGTGCGTCTACGAGGGGAGGACCGAGAAGAGTATGCTGAAGAAATCTGCACCGAACCGCAAGGACTGCGACGACGCCGAATTTCACTTCATCTTCTCCGGCACTGGCAATCATTGGTCTAATCAGAAAACCATGCGGGACTGGGTGATATTCGTGGTTATCCCATACCTGGAGCGGGAGCGGGAACGTCTCAGCTTGCATCCAAATCAGAAGGCGCTTCTGATCATCGATGTCCGGTCCGTCCATCGGTCAGCAAACTTCCAGGACTGGATGCGCGAGAATTACCCGAACATCATTATTGACTTCGTTCCTGGAGGCTGCACCGGCATCGGACAACCGCTGGATGTGGGGATTAACCGGCCGTTCACACACGCCGTGAAGGTGGCTTACCATGCCTGGTTGGTCGAGATGCTGATTGAACAGCGATTGAAGGGCGAGAGCCTTGATCTCGATAAGAGGATTGGCACCCTTCAAAATGCAAGTGTTGGTTGGATCTGGCAAGGCTTTTGTGCAATTGAAAACAGGGAATTAATCTTGAAGGTGAGTACTCGCCCGCCACGAGACCCATTCCTCATGAAGCACAGGCTTGGTCTATGTGCGCCGTCCGCAGTGAATTGAACCTTTCCTATGAGTGCATGACATCTTTCGAAACTAGGGAACGATTCACCGGCTTGCGCTTCGAGAACCCGACACTCTGGAATGACTTTATGACCAAATCCACCCGCGACTACAGCCCCGCCAAGGACGAGGAAGTTCAGGAGGATCTGGAACCGCACAAAGACGAGGACATGGGCGTAGACAATTGCGTGATTCCTACACGCGAGGTTGTCGAGCACGTTGTGGCAAAGAAAACAGCCAGACACTGCAAAGTTGCTGCCGCAGGTCTTGTCGCAGTCGGCGAGGCTGAGAACGACGAAGTGATTGAGGAGCAGCCTGAGAGAGATGCTGAAGGATTGGGGAAATGCAAGCGCCGCATGAACATGCACTACGCTGGTTTCTGGCAGCACGCGAACGACAAAGGCGACGATGTTGAGGTCCCGGGTATCGATTTGCCAGCAGTACATAGCTAGGAGAGTTGTACTTCCATTGTTGCTTCACTGCCAGAAGGGAGGTGACAGATCGAGGAGGTGGAGGGGAAGTGGGAGCCGTGGGAGGACCATTTGCTTCCGCTGTCAGAATTGGCAGCTCATGTGAATACCGCGGCGTCGTTACCTATTGCGGTGCGCACGGAGGCGAAAAATTCGATTTTTGAACCATTTTACGGCGATTTTGTGACTTGTTTTCAGAATTCGTACATGGCTGGGTGACCTGTGACCCATACGAAAAATTTCGTAGATATTGACCTGTGACATACAAATTGAATTAAATGGTACAGTAGTGTTCTCCTTGGAACCAAAGTGGGTTGGTTCCCAGCCAATGTCACCAGCCTCGTGTAGACCATAAGGATAGGTTGCCCACATAGAACCTGCAGTCCAGGGGATTCCAATACCTGGGCTAGACTGAGGCAACAAGGAAGGGAAAGCTGGTGGTTGTGTGCTCAACACAGCTAGAGCTTCGGTAATGTTGGTGATGGACTCGTTTCTGACATGAAGATGAAGCGCGGAGTCAGTGTGCATGCATGAAAGCAGAAATCCATCTACCAACAACAAACACAACCAATCCAATGCACATGAGTTCGGGGCTCCACACAAAGTATATGTGTGCTGCAATCCAGTCGAGTGATGGCGAATAAGTCCAATGCAGCATGGACACCAATGAATAGCATATTTGATGATATATGTGAGGCAGTGCGACCAGCGCACCGCCGAGTGTGATGATCCCAATCAAAATATCCTTCAACCTGCTTTTCTTCCTTCTTTGTCATCGAATCCAACCTCCAACGTCCCCCATCATTGTCCTACCCAACTGCAACCAAATCCAAATCCCAACTCGAAACCAAACCATCCCATCCGACCAAAATAATCCCAATAACCAAAACCAAAGCAGGACAGTCACTGGCATTGCCAGCAACAACCAGTACAATCCTCCGCAGGTCTTTCCATGTTAGGGTGACACTCCATAAGTTGCACAGGGTGCTGGGATCAAGATCCAACTAGATCCAACCAGTCCCAACAAAACCAAAACCAAAACTATTCCGTCCCTTTATCCCTCCGTTAGTCTGTTAATCCATTTTGTAGAGTCCCGTAAATTGTTCCGTTAAATCCAGAGAGAGAGTGAGAGAGCAAGTGAGAAAAGAGAGAGAACACAGGTGGTTAGACCTGGGTGTCTGTTATTCTTTCCTAGTACATTTTGTGGCCCTTATATACCCCTACTGTTTGCACTCTCCAAATAAATACCTGCAGCTCCAAATTGTGTAACCGTAGCTGCCAAAAACCAGTGTGTCACCTTGTGAATTGGACTGCCTCCCCATTTCCATGGGATTCCTATGATTCCACCAATCACATTCCTTGTTTTCCGGCTTTTACTGTAGCACTGGTCGCTTCGAGACCGTTGGCTAGGTCCCAGTTCCCATCAACATGCACTGCAATGCATCCTCCATCGCGTTGTGGACATGTTGTTGGTACGGACAATGTGCGATGATGTGAGCACGTGACCGTTACTCATTGTTCTCAGGCATCCTTCGAATTCTGTGCGCTGCATCAAAGCTGTGCATAATGCACTGCCTTGAAAGATTGCGAGACATGGATTTAGGTGTGTTTTCCAGTGCCAAATATTTCCCTGCTCATCAACGATGATGAGGAGGTACACTTGGGCCTGAAATCCTTGGATTGGTAGGGGTGGTAGGAATTGTTAGAGTTGTGGATCTTGCAGGTGTGCTTTCTCCAGAAAGACTTGGTGAATCTCTGCTAGTAGTCAATTGCTGGGAAGATGAGGTTATAGTGAGATTTTGTCTCTGTTGACTTGTGAGATAGTGTGATTATACAGAAGAGTCCAAACTTCACCAAGACTTTTTCCAAGGCAGCCTGTTGTTTCTTCTTGCATGCTGTGCGATGAGATTCAATTCTGTATGGATTTGCCGAAGATGTGAGAGCTATATCATCGCCACAGACGTCACAGATAACATGATTCAATTTGCTGGTCTCTTCCACAACAGTTACAACTCGTGTGCCATTGTTCAACAGCAAGGTTATGGGCTTAGACACCGCAATTGCTCTGGGAGCCATGGTGGGGGGGGAAAGACGGTTTTCTAATTCATATAGGTCCCTTATCTGGGCCTCCTACATCATAATTCAATGCGTGCCAGTATCGAGTGGCGTGTCCAATTAGAATGTATTGACGCATTCCGGCAATGTTCCGAATGTGCCGGCAGCTCATCAAAGGGCCAGCACAACTCCAACATACAGTAGGGGGTCTATCTCTGCGGAAGCGACAGTGATCCCCCCTTGGCCTTGACTAGGTCGTCGGCAGCCGGGGTGTTGCCTGTGGTAATGAACTTGGCACCAACTCGTGGGAAGAAAAGGTTCATCCCTTTGGACCAGTTGGAACCCTCCAGATCAGCGATTTTGTTGAGAACGGCGGTGAGGGCATTTGGGATGCCAACGGCCATGATGGGTGAAAAGAAAAGAGTGGAAAGGGTGAAAAAGAGGGGAGAAAAAGAGGATAAGGTGTGAGCGCAGGGCCTGTAACCTGTCAGAAATCGAGGGTGCTAACAGATGGAAGGGAGGGAGGAGGGCGCAGATTGGGGGGGGGTCGAAATGACTACTCAGATGTGTTGCAGAAAGGGCAAAAAGCAAGGTTATGTAATGTACTATGTACATGTTAATTAAGGATACTGTTGTTTGTATACCACCAATTCCAACAGCTCTGTGGCATGTTTTATGCCTCTGTGTGGGTGAACAAAGCCTGCAATGAAACCACCCTTTGTCTGTCAAAGACAGCTTTGTAGTCTTTATTCCAAGTACAACCGCAGTTCTGCAAAAAGCTGCTGAACACACCTGATGTCCTCCCGCTTGTTCATCAAATGCAAACGACAAAACGACAGTGCAGGTCGGAGTGAGGTCGTGCTCGAGGAGCACCTCAATAGCAGTCCTGTGGCATATCGAAAGGTCAGACTGGATTTTATGAGTGTCGGCGAACGCATAGGATTCCAATAACACCGCTCTTGTTGTCGGAGCTTCTGCGACCCCAGACGTTCTCTCCTACAATTTCGTGTACGTGACAGAGTTGCCAAGGCACAAATGAGAAACAAACCATCGAAATAACCAGAATACGGCGGATGAGTTCATTGCTCAACACCAGAAGGTGCGACTGGAACAACGTCTGGACAGATGGATGATCAAGATTGATTCGGTTCAACAGAACGAGTCGCACCGTACCGTAATGACCCATGAGCAAAAGAGGTTTTAGAGTGGACTCCGATCCTTTCCAAGTGTATAACTTATATAAGAGTCCGTAAGTACTGACCTTCTCGAGTTCCAAGGTCGAGTGTCTGTGGTGATTCAGTATATCTATCTCATAGCCACGGTAAGAGGGCACATACACCAGCGTAAACGCCTTCTTCAGGTGGCCGATGAATGAGTCCCGGGATTCCCACTGAGGATCGACGCCGACGGGACCCATCGCATCGATTGTCTCGGTGGGAGCCTTCACCGCTGCGCTTAGCTGGGCCACCGCTGCGGCGAGGAACCTGTCCGTTGTATATTGCGCCATCAGAATCTCCCATAGAGCGTCCTTTTTGTGGGGGACAAATGAGTTTGCTTGGGGGCGGATCTCGGTATCTGGGTCGACTTTGCACACTCTATAGCTAGACAATAGCGGTGTAGAGAAGGTCGAAAAGAGGTGGAGGCATGCAACCGAGAACATGATAGTGCCCATGACGGACCATCTGAGACGTCCAGAATGGGCCTGTACTGCCAGGGAGCGCCGCACTCATGGTGGGAAGAATGATCATGATCTGGCCGCGGCAAGCGGCTCCGGCAGAGGCCGATACGGTAATCTGCGCCAACGACAGGGAAAAAAATGGCTACCACGAAATATATGCTGGACAGCTCCGGAAGGCGCCGAGGCAAAATGCCACCAGAATTCAGTCCACTCGCTGCATGTCCCGAACAATCGAGTAAGGGCTTCTGCGTCCCCTCACAATTGGCCAATAAACACGCTCTTATACGTCTAGATGCCATTCCTTCACATATCCGGCGCCATTTCAAATACCTGCGTAACATCGTCGAAATCGGCAAAGGGCGTTCCCCAAATATCCGCTCTAAAACCAAGCTTTAGCCCTCACGCTAATGAGAACTGAAATGGATTGACGCACTTCAATCCAATCGGCGCGTTGGCCCACATTGCTATTGTAGCTTCATCAAGCGGTTTCATCAGCCCTTCCAACTCGCGGCTCGCCTGTGTCGGATCAGTGTAGATGTACTCGAAAGTGTCTCCCAGCGGGAATTGAGTGTCGGGGGTAGACGTCGGGACGACCACGCTCGGTTCAGCAGAGATATTGGTTGGATCATGAGGCTCGTTGGTCTGGCTATCGGGCAGTAGCCGACCCACGCATTCCAATTCAGTCAGAATATTACTGTAAATCGTTATGGTTTTAGTCCGATGCACACCTAAAATCTGACATACCAGAGTATTCCCGCACATTGCCAACTAAGGAGCAGAAATCGGTATGTTTCGGTGCGCGTGTACATATAAGAATGCCCACCGGGATTTACAGAGACGCATGAAGTCCAGACACTTGTGCACCATTTCGCAGTTTTGGTCCGGCTCCAGGGCTGTTGCTGTGCGCCTCCGAGTCCACACTTGGAGGATCAGAATCAGGGCCGAGCTGAACACCGCCTGCTGAAGGAATAAGAGCGTATCAGATTAAGACGGGAGTCTAGTGAATGGAAGGAAACTTCACACCAAATTAATCACCGCCGGTGCATTGCTGTTGCGCCGCCGCTGGATGTCCACCATGTTGGTACATGCCCGTGCAGCAGTTGTACAAATCGCCAGGGACGGCAATGCGGACTGAGTCAGTCAGTTCCAGTTTCAGTCGCCAAACAGAGATAAATTCGCCCACATCGGGTGCTGAGCTCCGAAGCAGGGCGCGGTGGATCAGAATCTGCAGGTGGTAGAACGCGCAGTGCAAAGCAACCGACTGGTCAAAGAACACCTGATCCTCCCGTGTAGGATCCCACCGCAGATGGTCAGGAATATGCGCGTACCACAAATTCAACACGGAATCCAGCTCGGGCACAGCGTACTCCTTCCACGGGCCGTGTATGGAAAACAACGCGAGCATCCTGCTGGTGCGATACTACATGCACCCCATATATTGATCAATCATCACGTCTCGAAAAGCGGGAAACGCACGACGCTTATGAGACAGAATCCTAGGATGTGATTGAGACGCATGAATGTGTTGAAGAATGCAACGCGGGAGGGCATGCCGTGGGGCTGTTGGAACGGATGCGTGAGGTTTTCCCAATGCTCGTCATCCACCTCCAGCAATGGGTCAATGTCGAAGCTGAAAGACAATTTATATATCAAGCGAATCTAACGACGTATATTGGGAAGATGGACAATGAAAGTCCACGCACTCGTCGTACTGCATCGCGCATGTGCGGCCCATCTCCGCGCTTATTACGCGGTCCAGGTACAGGAGGACCCAGAACGCGCGCTTGTATAGCTCGCCCTCGACCGACGGGACCAGGGTCTTGCGGATGTGCAAACCAATATCCTGTTAATTATGTAGCTCCACGAACTGCACATGGCACTGGGATCGCGAAGAGCTCACCTCGGCGAGGCGTAATCCAATGCCAACCAGCGTCCAGCACGCTTGCGGTGCGGAGGCGCCATCAAGGAATATCACAGCCAGCTTGGTGTAGGTGAGTATATTTACATAGATGGCGCTGAAAAGACAACACCCACACAGTAATACTGTAGGTCATACAGCGTCGGCCGCTCAAAGAAACGGTCTTCCACGAGCGGAACCTATCGGGTACTTCAGATATATTTGCGAAGAGAAAGAGATCCCAGACTTGATCAAACCACTCTCTCCCACAGGCGAGACCCGCACCAACCGCATTGACGTCCAAGCTCCACCGAGAAGCAATGGCACATACGAGCAGAACTGTTGCCGAAAAGCCACCGTCGCTGGATATCATAATATGATTCTCAACCACCAAGAAACAGAAAGAGACGAAAATCAAAACACGCACCGTAAATGCAGACCTTCGGCAACCAGCCGCTCGAACGTCGGCCGATGCAGCAAGGGCAGATAAATGTTTTGATGCGTGAAATACAATCCAATGAGGTGCCCTAGGAGAGGTTCTGACGGGAAGCTGAGTTCAGATGTTCGCCGTGTAATATTCTTGCGCTAGCGGCATATGAGTCACTTTACTTGGCAAATACAATAAACCCACCGTCTCCGGCCTCCATCCGCAGATATGCGTCCGGGGAGAAGCCCGTTCTATGGGGCGCTTCTGAATATGCATCGAGGTCTTGAGATCGGCAGTGGCCTTGATTAGAGCGACGCCCGCACTCTTCCCGACGAAGACATGCTCGTGTTCCTCGACCTTCTTGATCCCCAGGGAAAGTTTATTGAACTGCGGGAACCATTATGGTTGATGGACGCGTACAGACCACGAAGAGAAACGCACCTGGAGGTGAAGCAGGTCGTCGGCATCCGGCGGTGCAGGGGGGCCGTAGAGGCTGGCCATGGTACTCCGCATAACACAAAGCGACGCAGTTAACCCGTTGAGTGGTTGCGAATTCACTTTCGTGTCCGCGGTGCCTGAGCAAGTCGTGGCAGCGTTGGTATGCAGGTATGTGCGGGCGAGCTCGGCGCGCAATTCGACGACCTTCGCCTCTGATTCCTTGAGCCGAGCCTCAAGGACCTCGACGTGGCTATGTGATATCTGTTAATCATTGCTGCAGAGCGCAAGAGCAACGCACCTTTTCGTTCGGCGTTTCTGTTTATCAGGATGATGTGTGACTCTGAGGGACAATCTCGATGGTAATTGGGGTGTGGACTTACCACTGCTGCGCTGAAATATGTACACTCGAGGTTCGCTTCGATGCAAGTCTTGCACTTCCCTCCCGGGATTTGCGATTCATAACCTACGATTCGAGAGAGTTCAAACACATTTTTTTTCCGTCAGGGCCCAAGACCTTACATCCGGCTGGTGATGAATCAGTTTCTGAGGACAGAAGATTCTGAGAAGAATCGACATACTCTTCCTACGGCGGCAAACATCACAGGGACGCTTGATGCTGGGTTTCTTCCCCTGAGGCTTGCGACCGCGGTGTTGATTTAGTAACATCGACCCCGGATGATTTCCCTTAGAGTTTGGGAGGTGAGGGGGGAGGGCAAGCTGCGAATGCGTCACCTTGCCGATCAGGCATCACAAGATAAATGATCTAATCAATTGCTGACCTGAACATTGCCGCACGACCGAATGACGGGGTTTCACGTGGATCACAGTGAACGTAAGTATTCTTGAAGTATTCTGACAATTTCAAGACGTGCGAGTCGACGCTTGTAGGCACGTAGACATCCGGATAGCAGATGAATAATTGTTGCTAACCTTGGACTTGGACGTTGAAGAATGAAGTTCGCATGTTCGTATATTGATAGTTATAACATGCGAGCTTGCGAGCACAAGTTGTTATAGTGTCTGTCTATGAGAGACTACCACTTACCCTGCTGGTCCGACCACCCAGGAACTTGCTTGAACAACAACCTACCTTGTGCCGAGACTGCTTGTCGACTTGATCCCCTCTAGCCGACTACGTCCCGTCACAGAAACCCTACAAAAGTCAATGAGAACCTTGACATATGGCTTGCCGTGGTTTGGTTTACTCTCACTCAGGACCAAGGTACAGACAAAGGTTGGGATAGAGAAGAAGTTTAGAAGCCGCATCGAATCCAATACTGGACATAACTTGGCCAAGATGCCCGAGACACTGGCATTCCTAGCAGAAATCCAGCTGTCGTTGAGTGGATTCCGGCGGAGAATTGAGGAGCAACAAGGGGATGATGTAGATACCAGATAGTCTATCTCATTAGCTGATAACAGGACTCACATTGGAGAAGACATATATTACGGAGAGTCGAGACAAGTCCCGGCTCATAAAGCCAGGTCAATTTGTCAGCAGGCCTTACAGCGTACAGGGCTACTCATAAGTATGTGTAAAAGGCACCAAATTCAAATGTTTGAGATTGGGTTGAGGTGAGCTGGAGGTGAGCGAGAGAAATGGACTGCAGCATAAGCAGAATTATGGGTGGTATGAAGGCCATCATCGGCTGCACTGCCGAAGTGAACAACCCGACAGACTTTAGCAGGAGAGATCACTGCTGACGCAAAAGCTATGACAAATGTGATGCACGGCCAAAACCAAAAAATTGGGCGCCCTAAGGCCCTTTGGGAACATGGAAACTCCTTTGCTGAAACATCAATTCTTGCCCGCCACAAGCGGCTGGATGGCATTGCCGGGACTTGCCGATATTTGATCTGCGATCAAATTCCGATTAACCGTTCACAAACACTTGTCTGGTCTTATATCAGGGCACTCGATGTATTTTATGATACTTTAGAGGTCCTAGTATGTTCCCAGTTTGGTCTCAGACTGTCGATAATTTATTAAACTTACTTGCACAAATAGTCCTCCAGCACCCATCAAAACAGCCGTTAAGGACGGGACGGGTGGGACCCGCCCATCTCGGGGCCCTCAGCTACCCTCTGACAGGACGGGTATACCCGTCCGGTCGAGAAAAACGGCCGTTTTTTTTTGATGGCCGTCCCGTTCAACAGACGGGTTGAAGACCTAGGTAAGTATGAGTGAATAGGAAATATAAGTGACCGTACGTACGCTCTTCGCTCGGCCGTAGATATGGGCGGAAAGAAGAGCGTCGAGTGGGGACAGATAGATATATATGTAATATGAATTTTAGCTGTCGCATTACCGTGCGTAGCATATGCGCGAGATCGTCTCCACGCCGACTTGCTCCGGTACATTCACTAACATTGGCTCGGCGAGTAGAAGATATATGTAAATAACCTCAAGATTGTATCCAAGTATTTCTTCGGATCGAAGTCAATCCCCTTTCCCGCTCCAATTGCTCATTTATAACTTGCAAGAGGGTTGTAACATTTATTGTCAAACGGAATGGAGATTCAAGTCCGTCCGAGGTTTGCAAGATGAGCGAAACGATTTTTGATTAAGATGTGTGAGTGTATTGGCCAGCCAATATACCACGAAATTGAACAATGTTTGCTCTGTGCATTCACAAAATCCGTGTACACGAAAGCCTGAGGTGGGCTGAGATTTGGCCACTCTCGCGGCGTTTACATTTGGGAATTATATTGTAGCAATCTTTATGGACAGTTTCTGTCGAGGAATACCTGATGTAGAATCACGGCAAGTGCGAAACGTTCCGTTTGCATAGATCTCCTTGAATCCTAAAAATGAGAAATCCACATGGACTGGAATCGCACAATGCCGAAGTCTTTCAACTCTCAATGTTATCCCATGCCATATCTCGGTGTTTGATATCTTTGGCGGCTCCAGAGTGGGCCATCTCACAACTGCGTGTAGTTTCAATTGTCCTGTCTCTGGGAAAGTCGTTGTTAGTTCGGAGTTTCGATTTCCACCCAGTTCTACAGGAGACCCGTACTCGATCAGACGCTATGTGTCCTGGATCCCGCAATTGCCGATCCTAACAGGGAACGTGAAAACTATGATGCTTGGGGGCTGGTGAAACTCCTGAATTTCAGTATCAAAAATTTCAACTTGGTCCGGATGCAGGATATCACAATTGTATTTCCTTCACTAGTCTAAAGTGGCCCGTCGCCTGAGTCGCATCAAGTACACTGCGCCGTGGTTCACTCATCTCGTGGTAGACTCCAGAATGTGTATGCTTACTGCCAGTTCTCCGGAGCACATGCAGTGTACAGTACGTCCCCAGTGCCGTACAGTGTGTCAGAAGTTCTGTAGGACTTCGTCATACACGGAACTATGTGTGATGGCATGAAATATTGAATGGTATGTCACTTCTTCTGACGTGTGTCGGATTCGAAAGATGTGTCGCTGTGTCGGGTTTCAGGGAACCTCGAATACTGCGTTATCCAATTTCTCCTTGTTGTTCGAGGCTCACACAATCGAGGTCCATCCACACCGTCAACAAAACATAAACTGTTATCAATTCAATTATTCTCTCCTACGAATCCATATTCCTGGGGTCGATTCCTGGTTTCAACCAAAATGGCTTAAGCCGAGGGGCAATCCGCGGCTAGTGACATCATTTAGTATTGGCCATATAACCTCGTCGAGGGCTTGCACGTACGGTCGACGCAAATCTCAGCGCACGAGCCACACCCGGTGCATACAGCAGGCCAGAACCACGTGTGCGTTGTCGAGCTCCGCACACGGGTGCGCTCAGATCTGGTCCGATCGCCGGAATGCCCGATTTCGTGTACCTCAACCTGTCCAATGTACCTTATACCTGTGCACTGCTATTTTAGTTACTCGCTATTTATTCTGTATTTTTCTTACTGTTATACACGATTTTATTCCCCCGATTTCGCCTCAGCCTCGTATGCCGCCGCTCCGTTAGTCCCTCATCGTTACTATGCTTGCCTTGTCGGTCTCGTCCCTCGTCGTTCTCGTGTCCCTCGGCGTCCCCGCTGTCTCACTCGCAAACGCTTCGATCCCCCATACTCCTTATTTCCACACCATTTCTCCACAGCTGGGTACCTGGCAGGAGCTGGCCCACTCGCACAATTATATGCCTTTGATTCTCCTCGCCTCCGCGCTTGGATGGTTCATTGGTTCGTCAGCGTGCATTCATCAAACTACGGAGCACATCCCGTCGTAGGATTGAAGTCGCATTTGCAGGTGTACTGGAATCCGCACCCTGGTTAGTAGATGTCAGCGCCGAGGCAATGTGTGAGTAGTAGACATGGAACTCGCATCTCTTGGTGAGGGTGGTGGGCGTGGTCGAGCCTGGGGCAGCTTGCACGGCGCCAGCCGCGAGAATGACGAGGGCCAGAATCGAGCGGGTGAAGTGCATGGTTGGGAGGATGCTGAATTGTGCCAGAGAAATGTCCCTTTTATACTGTTAAAGCTCCGACGTGGCGGTGGTAGTTAATATTCCATTTCTCTATGGGAGGCAACCGAGTGTAGAGCAGAGTGGAACGAGGTTCAACGCTCCGTTGTGTTTGCCGCCTCATGGGTGCCCAAATTCCTAGTGGTGTCTACTGTGGTTCATAGTAACACAATGATTGGAAGCTCGCCCGTAGTCTATGGACCCTGGATACCATTCCCATAAACGGAGAACGGAAATTATTTCGTACTGTGTGGACTTCAACTGTCAACAGAAACTAAATATATTCACACCACTCCCAGCTCCGCCCAGGTCGAGTACCCAGCCTTCAAACAATCGTGTGGCAACACGAAGGGCTTGGCCTGGTGAGACGGCGGTCTGCCGAACAAGGGGCTGTGAAATCGACTTACGGTATGCCAAAGGTGCGGTATAAATATCAAGTCCGAAGCGTGACCACTCAACGAGAGGGTTCCGGCCCTACAATGAGATGCAAGGGATTGCGAAAGTAATTTTGAAATTGGAGCCACGGACCCCGGGCAAATTGGGGGTTAGGAAATCCACCGGTGGAGCCGCTGCGGTTGGGTGAGACGAGCAATATAAACGCCAGCGTGACCTTCTCGGCTGGAGTTCACGAAGTCGGCATCAGGGACTCAACTGCGCCGAACGGGATGACGGGACGCGTGACTCGGGGAAATTTTCGCGGCCACCGTATAGAAGTTCTGGAAGGAGTCCTGATGTGATCATGCATGAAAAAAAACCATTGCCAATGGACGAACAACCATCTCAAGTAAATAATAAGCGGTTGTTCAACTTCGGCCCACCGTGACGGCAACGAGCGGCCATCACTGTCTGTGACTCTGGCATGGAAGTGACACTGTGACACGGCTCTTCTTCTGCACGCATCTCGATTTTGGCGGAGGCGCGACACAAACATCGCTGTATGCCATTCAGTTTCTCAAGGATGCTCAAAGACACCTCAATAAACCTCTCCCCTGATGCTGAAGAGCAATCCATTAATGTGAGGTTGATGCGAGGATTCTATCATTAGGGTGCCGCCCGTTGCCGTCACGACGGTTCGACGGCACCCGTCGAACGGATGCCGTGCCCGTCCCGTCGCCCATTTTTCTACCCAAGCAACGGCCCGTCAAACGACGGCCGCGACGGCCGTTTCAACGGATCATATAAATCTACTTTTAAACTGACAGTGGACACTTTCCATCATTCTTTAGTCTACAGAGACTTCCATCTCGAAAGGGATACACGTTCCTGCTCGCTTTACATTTTTTGCTGGCTCCAAACAGACGGTATATTGCTTATGTTGGGTTCTCGGCAACTCCCGATCATGATTGCTGACGTGCAACCTCATGGTTTGGATCGGTTTCTCTAGCTGGAAGCACGAAAACATGGGGGTGGGCAGGTAGGAATCAAACTAATGACATTGCAGTCCTAATCCACGTTCTATTAGGGTCAAAAGATAAGCTGAAGTTTTAATTCCCACCCTACCCGTCGAGACGGCCGCGACGGCCGTCCCGTCGCCCGTTCCGTCCCGTTAAGGCTTCGGGAAGATAAAAAACGGCCGTCGAATCGACGGCCGTTACCGTCACGGCAACGGGTGGCAGCCCTATCCATCATGCTATGTCTGCCAACTTGCGAAGACATGCAATTGAGCATCGGGTGAGTATCCACTGAGGTACGAGGTTCACCTGTGTCTGACGTTTGTCTACGAAATAATCATCCTCTCAGGGATCCAGGAGAAAGATGCGATATTAGCCGGTCTGCATATGTCGGCGCCGCCAGAGGCAGCGTCAAGTACAGTTTTTTTTTTGCGCGGGCCTGCAGCTACGGTTCTCGCATAACCCAGGGCAAATGCATTAGCGTGCGTCTACGCAACGTCTAGGTCACAATCCCCGAGAAACTGTCGCCGGACCAATATTTCAGATTTCTTTCTTCAGCCTTGGCTCGGCACCAATCTCATCTTGTTGAATTTGTCTGACAATGTCCGATGCATCCAAAACAACCTTTGAGCGGGCTTTCAATGTGCTTGGATTGCGCTAGGTACGTGAGCAAACAAGCCAGTGACTTCCACGGCAGGGGCGCTTTGTGTGACGCTTTCCGTGGACAATATGGATTTCAAGTCAGCGGGTTGATTTGAAAATATTGTGGTGAAGGTCAGCTCTAACAGCTTCTTGCGCTCGCCGCAGGCAGGCCTGTATATCGACCATCTTGGCTGGGTCCAACGACAGCAGCTTTCAGCCGTCTAAGTAATGACCTGACGACACTCAAATTGGTATGTTAGACCTTTTTTCAGCGACCTTGAACCACGCCTGATCGTGCGGCATTCGGTCCGCTGCAGACCCTTAACGAACTCGAACATGCGACAACCGTCGTGTACGGAAGATGAGATGCATACACGCCATCGGCCCCAAGTACCGGTCACTATTTTTATTTTTTGGTCCGCGGGCTGCAACACGCTTCCCTGGGTATTTAGACCCTCGTCCCGCGGATCTATTACCTCTTCCTGCGCATCGGGCGGCCAAGGATGCTGCGCCTCCATCCTTCGCTGGGGGCACGGAGAATGTGTAATGAACCCTAATGAACCCTTGGGGCGCCAACGTTCTAAATCGGCTGCTTTCGTCCATTTATCGTTTCTTCCGCGGCACTCCGTACATATGACAGTTGCTGACCATCCTCCGGAGCCCGTGCTAAGTCATCTAGATCAGATCCTACCTCGTATGAGGCTACTTATGTCAGACCTTCCCGTCCGATCATTCGGCAGCTATCTCCGGATACATGCAAGACGTCTCTCTCTACCCCGTGTGTTTCCGAGCCCATTTCATTTCCGCTCGCATTCATCCCCTCCCCAAAAACAGACAGCAAGAATGGATCTTCCAAGGCCTAGAGCGCTGGGGACCCGTGCTCCCTTGCGTGCTCGACAGATTTATAAGGCCGTAACGCAACATTCCATGCAATGCGATGGATCGATGGTGAGGATTCTGCCTCTGGGCGCAAACTTCAGAACCTAACGAGACTTGGGAGGGAATTAATGTTTGGAGATATGTCTCGTACAGGGGGCTCAAGCCTCAGGCCTTGACCGGATGTACAGTGTCTCTGTCTCCTCAACTTACATTCGGTACAGATGGAGCGATATTCTTTAAAGCTGGGTTCGCGAACGATATTCTCCAGTATAGCCATGCATTCCTTCTCAATGCCCCTCCTCGCATTCGTTATTCTACTCAGCGCCTTCTTCGCACAGGTTAATAGCATGCCCATAGAAAAACAAAAGGGGCACATGGCACCATACTCTCTCCACTATACGACGGTACTCGTGTTCGCCGAGTTGAGACGTTCACGCTATCACTACCAACAGCGGGACGAACGCAGAGCGCCCCATGGGAGGGCCTGCCCGTGTGCCCCCTCGAAAATGCCAATACAACCGCCCCAGTAGCTGGATGCGAGCTGTAAATGCGGATCCCGCTCCTGTCCACAGCCCATTCGTGAATCGAAGACTCGTCGATTCGGAGCGACTAACTGCTCATCATTCCATTCAGTATGTCAAATGGTCGTGTATTCCGAGTCCGTAATGCTGTTACTGAGTTGGGCAAAGAGGAGAAACGCATCAAAGTGCTTGCGTTATAAGTACACGACATTGGCTGAAGCTGAAGGGCGGTGCCGATCCGGTCCGCAGACTGCATGCTCGTACTTCGTTCAACACGAAGCCTACTGGAATGGCAAGTTGCGGCATCTGTTCGAATTGAAGAGACGAGCCAAGCACACTCGTTCGGCCGACCATGGCCGACGGCAGCCAGCGGCCATCTCTTTCCGTGATCTTCGCCACGTGCAGGGCCCGACGACTTTTCTCCTGCCTACACCTTGGTTTCGGCGGAAACCGATCCAACCATCGCTGGATGTCATTCAGGCTTCCCAAGGCTATTCAAAGAGACCTCAACAAACCTCTCCCCGCCGATGCCAAGGAGCAAGCGATTAATGTGAGGATTTCATGTCCGCGACACACAATTGAGGTGATATTGAGTATGCTCACGCAGGGGGGTAGAAGAGATGCGATATTTGCCGGTATGTCGGCGGCGCTGGCCTCGGGTAATGTGTTTCAAACTTCACGTACAGTTCTCACATAATCTGGTGTAGCGGTTATAGGTTCCAGATTCATGGGCTTCGGCCGTACGCAGATGATGCTTAGCGCCCTAGGTAAAGGCATTAGCATGTTTACTGATATAGTACTCATTCGGCTTCCCAGGATCTGGTGTTCTGTCCGGGTATTATTTCAATCAGGTGCGAATAAATTTTGAGCCCCGAATCCGCGGTCTGAATCTGTCGTAGGCGTTCGTTACGGCCAACATGGTGGAGGTAGAGAAGGAAAGGGAGCGTTTGGCCACATTGGGTATCCAGTCTTCCCCCGAACCTTCCCCGAAAACGTGAATCATACAGTCGCACCACGGAATTCAGCGGTTTGATCGGCAGAGAGACGCCGTTTAACGTTTCGCGACAGAAAACCCCGACGCCTCCGAAATTGCAGTGATCACCACGCCGCCCACCCGATTCACACGTCGGTCTTAGTTGTCAGAGACGGCTGTCCCTCTGCTTTCATTGAAAACGCCGCCTCGGCCGAGATCTCAGCGAAGCGAGCGGACGCCGAAGCTGACACGCGCCACTACCTCAGCGGGGACGTGCGCCTACATGCGTATTACCCGGGTCTCGCGCGGCATTTGCGCAGCGGTAAGCCATCGATGTTTAATATGAAGGGGATAGCCGTTGTGGCGGTATTAGCCGTGCTGTATTTTGATTGTGGGGAGCGCCGCGTGGGCTTCTAACATGAGGGCGTCCTCTGTGGCGGGGCGGCGAACACACATGTGGCAGCTGGCGGCGATAGGCGTGGCGGCGATATTAACCCTTTCATGATTATTGCAGAACCCCGCCTTTCGTTAGGTACTTCTTGCAAGGCGGAAAACGAAAGCCGGTAATTATCACTCCCTCCTTGGCCTACGGCGACTTTGATTCTATTTCAAATCTCAAGGCCAGACCGCCAACCTTCCCGTGTACAGATATGCTACCCACGGAGTACCATTTTGGACGCCTGTACTTGGCTTGGACTCGAGTATGTTCGGTTCGGACCTACGCAAAACGTAAGTTTTCGTGGGAACCTAGTAGTTTTAACAGCAAAGAATCTAGGGTTCTCGCTGACAGGCGGTATAAACCCGCTTGAAGGGAATTAATTCAAACGTAGAGACCGGAAACCATTCAGCTGGGCCAAACTTTCCCGAAGTGTTCATCCAAAACCGCGATATCGGTGCGGGTCGTGTACGCGGTAGAAGCATTAAATCACATTCGCCAGACATATGTGCCAACTATCCGTCATCCAGGTTCTGTATGGTCTTTCAATATCACAAAAGACACGAGGAGAACCCTACATCGCCCAACGAAACTAAGCTGTACGCGTGACCGATGCCCTGGCACTTCATACCGCTGGATGTCCTCTACGCCAAATGACTAGTAACCCGACGGAGGATGAACATGTGAGGACGGCGAGTTGAACAGCCCTCGTTTGCAGTTGCTCTCCCGTCTTTTGATCTCCTTCCTCGCGAACCTGCACAAGTATATATTCTAAATCTGTTTGACACAGGTACAGCATTATATCGCCGTCGCGTCGTTCTTCTCTTTTCTTTTCTAATTGTTGTTTCACGGATGCATCGAGGATTAACGAATGTCATGGAATGTACCTGTTTCTATGGGCTGAATCGGAGCCGTGCTCCACGGACGAACTCCAAATATAGGTACACCGCACGGCTTCTAACGACTGGTGGAACCATACGGACCCGGGTTCAACGTTTTGTGAGTATCGTTCTACCTATAAGCTCTATCGCCACTAATGCCCTATCCACTGGAAATGAAGCCCAGCGTCTGGTGAGAATGTACGAGAGCAGGCGTATACAGATATCACTCGGTCCGAAAGACCGCATCGGACTTCTATGATTTGCATGCCAAGAAAAATGCTTTAGCAGTCTAGGTATCCGTCTTCCCGATCCTTAGCCTCCGTCCAACCACTTCAATTTGCTCACAATCCCTCATGAGTTTGTACTTCAAGTTTCTTGTCGGATCTTTCCGTATGACGGGAGTTGCGGACTCCTTCTGCAGTGCGTAACTGATGATCAGAACTTTCCCGACTTTTCTGAGTGTCTACTCCGACTCCCCAACGGCGGGCGTAACCCACGACGGGAACTGACGCATAGTTTGCCGAAATTATATCAAACAACTCGATCAAGCACCCTGATTGAAGCGGTCAAATACCCACCGTCTCGCGGTGCGTGGAAGGATGGGACCTGCTACTATTTTTTTCCTCACCGCTTTACACCCTACGCAGTGCATATTCTTAGCGTCTAATCTGTTCCAGAACAAGAAACGCCGATGGTCACCTGCAAGAAAAAATGCCAAACGGGGCTGTGCATTTCCAGACAATACCCGTACATGGATTTCTACCTCCGCTTCGCGGTGGGCGCAATGCCGAAGTCGGCTGAAGTCTCGCAGGTCACAACACTGCTGTCAACTAGATGTATCTGGATATCGGTATCCGTCACTGTGTGCACGACTATATAGTCCCACACCTTCCACCATGTGCCCGCCATGACTTCCCCGCCACCGCCGACGCCCAGCCCGCCTCCGCCTACTGAAATCTGGAGGCTCATATTACGTTTTGCCACGGAGTCCCCGTCGGCCTATGACAGCGATTACCTCCCCTTCCAGCCCATCCAGGAGCTTCAGGAAACGACTGCCTCCATCGAGGAAGAATCCCTCCGATTGGAGACATGTCTCTCACTCATGCGTGTTTCCCGCCATTTCCGCGCCGTCGCAGTGCCGTTCATGTATGAAGACGTGCGGATACTTGACGCACACGGGCTGGAAAGCTTCATGGCCGGGCTTTATCGGTCTGCCACGGAGGACGGCTCCTGTGGCTACGGCGCATACGTCCGGCGCCTGGAACTACCGCGCCGTCGCACCAGATTCCCTCCCGACACGCATAACTTGCCCTTCCCGACTCATCCCGTTCCCTGCGATCCCGAGGCACCCCGGCTTGACGACATCCTATGGCTTTGCCCTCACCTGGAAATCCTCGTCCGTCCCTGTCTCCGCTTGGACGCAGAGAATATAACGTTCTGGGCGAGCCTCGTGGAGAGGCCGATCATAGGGTGCTTGTCCCATCTCAAGCGTCTCGAGTGGCACGAGAGCGAGCTTGACTCACGCTTCTATGGCAGCAATAATGCCCATCGTCTCCGCGAGATCGTCTCGCAGGCGCCGAATCTTCGCTATCTTTTCCTTTCGTCGGACCGCCAAAATTCACTGGCAGAGCTGTCTCTGCCTCCTTCGCTGCATACGATTCGTATCAACCGCTCCCACTTCCAGTCCCCGAGCGTGAAGAAGTTCATGGTCAAGTCGCGCCATGCGTTGTACGTGCCAAATTTCCGGAACCTCGTCCTTCACACCACCCTCCCCGCTGCGCTTCTCGACTTCGTTGCCACAGTAGGACACCAGCTTCGTGTCCTCGAGCTGGCGTTCTTGCCTCAGATGACATTTTCTTCGAACCAGATGCAGCGTCTCCTCAGTCGCTGCCCTCTCCTCGAAGAGCTTGTTTACTATCTCGGCGCGCCGGAAATCTCGCCACTCGTCGCCTTCCAATCCCCGTCGGTGAAACGCGTCCGCCTCAAGATAAATCCCGAAGAGTGGAACCCGTGTAAGCCTGTGCTTCGGAGTCAGATGGAGGTCCTCGAGGGACCATCCTTCCCCGAGCTGCAGGAGATAATCCTCCACGACCCGACGAAGTGGTTTCTGCGCAGGGACCTGGGGAAGGACCTCCTGCGCCGGATGCTGCAGCGCGGGTGTAGTGTCAGATACGATGATGGATCACCTGTTCTGCTCCCCACATAGAAGCCTGTCGGTGAGTGTCTACATCTGGGTTCCATCTGCTTTTTCTCACGTCGTCTTGCAGTTCTACTGCTCGTTATTCCTCCCTTACTCTGTACCCCATGTTTTCGTGACTGCCTGGCTATTGTACTTTCGTTTGCAATCAATCCTACTACGTGCTGAATAGTCTGGCCGATTTCACTCGCACTGCCACACCGTCCGAATGAATCTGGTAATGTGCAGCATGCTGCAGGTCCGCCGAAATCGGGATGCTCAAATGCCTCCGCCGAGTACCTGATGCCCATCACTCTTGTTCGTCTGTCATCTTGCCAGCACTGGAAAGCGCCAGTGTAAGTAATTCCCTGCATTTCCACGACCGTGGGCGCTGCCTGTATAGAACTAGGAGACGTGCGTCAAAACCCCATTCAATTATGTCGCTTCTTCGACGACGAGCAGATATAAAACGAGGGTCGGGCTTCCGCCGGTAACCGACTTCCCTGATGGTTCTCCACGCCCGCACGTCTCTATCAAAGCTTCGGCCAGCGATACTCGCGGACGAGGGTCTGCCCTCATACGGCGCATTAACCCCACAGTGCGGGTTGCCACAACACACTGGTACTGTTAGTGGTGGCCGCCCGTTAAGTCATCAGGCCTGGTGGCGCACTCAATTACAGGCGGTTCCAAAGCGGTCGAAATGATTTGTGGCTGAATGCCGAACTCCACTGCTCGGCTTCAGTCCCACAGGTCCTATTATCGGAGCTTATGTCCCAGCTATACAGGGGCTGAATTTTCATCCGAAGGCGGACATCGTTTTAAAAAAATTCTTTGCAGGTCTTTTTCTTGGCATTTCGCGTGTTCATACTGAGTATCCAGGTGAGGCCTACGGCATGTCTCAGACTCATATAACTTGTGGGTGGTTGAATACCAGAGCGAAATTTGCTCCATCGATCATTTTCATCTGTTCAATTTGGCACGCGAGCGCCTAGTCCTGGGCGCCTATTCAGCGCTGCGCAATATACGTGACTCATTGCATCGCACGGTCGAATTTGGGTCACCACCGCGACCCGTGCGGGAATGAATCGACTGCAGCGGGCATAATTAGAAAGTTGCTGGAGGGGTACGAGCATTATCCTTGCATCAAGGACTGTTTGAGGTATGTGTCCAGTTTCGTCAGAACCCCGACAGTGAGATATCATGCCCACAAGAGAGGCCATTAGGACTATCTAGTGGGATATGTGAGGCTGTCGAATCCCAAGCGAATATTCTGGGCTATTCTGAGATGTGTGAATTCGACATTCGCATATTTTTAGAATGGGTAAAGCGTATTAAAAAAGTCCGTCATCGTCTAGTACGGAGTCCATTCGCTGATCATATGAGTCTGCTTTGTAGTAATAAAGGTCTGCCGGTCCAAAGCAACTCGTCACCCCCACTGGGAGTCCTGGGAGTTGCTGGGTGACCCAAAAGACGGCAGCAGACAATCCCACAGATCCTCCCCGGGGAACGGCGCGGGGTGCGCGCCCGGGCCCGGGAGTGAGAGTTGCGACGCGGAGTTCGGATGGTTGAGGAGATATCGGCGCGCATGGTCGGCCGGTAAATCGAAGCCGTGCGATGTGAGTGACGGCGGAGGAAGGACATATGGGTGGTAGGTGTCCGAGCGACCGGATCGACGTCGGCGCTCATGATCGGCGCGCAGGCCAAAGGCGTGCGTTGCTTGTGGTGCTGGGGCTGCAGAGTACGAGTACGGCGGATAGGAGGGATAGAACGACGAGGGTTCGGAGAACGAAGATCTCGAGCCTAGATATCCGTGAGGGTTGGTAGGCGCCTGGAGGTGGTCGGAGCCGGCGGATGATGGCCTCGAGTCACCCGATCTGGGGTTTCGAGTTGGAGGGCGACCTACGTAGAGTGGAGAGGGGGGCGTGATGCTGCGAGTGGACCCGAACGTCGATTCGGCCCTCTCGTCTGGGTCGACTGCAAAATACTCGCAATTGAGATGCTTCTTCGTGCAATTCGCGCACGGCTTCGTCGGGGGCTGTTCCGAAGTTATACACTGGATGAAATGGCGATGGGTGTAAATCATCGAGGAAGATCACAAGATCGGCGGGATCCGTACCCTTGTCTTCCTCCGTCTGCAATGAGCACAAGCCATGAGCGTGCGGCGGCGTTTCTTCGATACTGTGGCAGGCATAGTACACGGCATGTGGGTGGGTTCGTGGAGGGGACAAGCGCTCGACGCGTTAGCTACTTATGCAGGTCGCTTGGGGGGAAAAGAAGGCGCAATCAATCGGCGTCTGTTCGGATCTGCAGATGGACACGACAGGCCCAGGGCTAATGAATGGCCAGAATAGCCGGGCGCGCCTTGCGGGAGCAACATCTAAACATGTACAGCCACAATCAGAAGGCTGAGCTGCGGATTTCAATGCGGGCTACACGTTCACCGATGTGTATCGCAAAGAAGTGTGAGTCTTGAGTGTGCTTTTAGGCATAAAAGATGACCGCAAATCTCGTTCAGCACAGAAAAACTTCCTTAAATATCAACCATGTGCCTCGGCAGTGTGAGATTGGCGCATCCGAGGATTTCAACTTTCGCTCAAAGCTTCGAATACACTTATCACTGTAGACAAGGCTGGACGAAGAGCTACTATAGTGAAAATGTATTAAACATGTTGCTTGAACACAATCTTCCGTTAGTGGTGGTAGCTGCACTTCGAGCCGGCGGTACCGCGAGAAATTATCACAGCCGATGTAGATGCCATCAGGAGTAGATCCTCACCTATCCGACATCGTACGACCATTGTAGCAGTCACATTGGCTGTTCCCAGCTCATTAGAAAAACTCACAAGACATTGGGTGGAGGTTATTTTGAACAAATGCTACTCCCACTGTGTCCGACCCTCGTACGATTCCATTGTTGGGTTTTGATAATCACGACCGATTCGGTGCCAAAGGCCGTGTCGGCTAAATTTTCGGTCAGCGATTGTGAGCGAGTGGTCAGCGAAGTTGACCAGAGGGCTGCCGGCGCTTACTATTCAAGTGACCGATGGCAGCGCAAATCATTGTCATTCCCAGGCACACCGGTCGCCAAGCACATCGCAAAAACGTCCTTGTCTGGTATCTGACGAATGAAAGTTTTTGCTGCTGGACGAGAGACTAGTCTCTCGCAGCCAGACTTCAATAAGACTGAACTCGTACCTCGTTATATTGAAGTCTGTTATTAACCGCGGGGGTCCGATCAGGGTAAAAGCTTGTTACATAATCTGCACAGCCACGCCGCCGGATTTCGATGTTTTGTGCCTACAGGATAGATACTTGAACTAGTTTTTTGCTGCAGATGTATCTATACTAGTACACTGAATGTTCCTGCCTGCTCAGATTTTTTAGCTAGAGCTCAGAATCCAGGCGGATGAAGCGCCGAAGTATGACATGTGACTATCACTTGTGTTGGACTTCGAGCCTCAAACAGCACTCAAAAAGCCCAAATAAATTGGAGGGGCTTTGCAATGATGAATCAAACATTCTGTATGCTGGAATTTCTTGAAAATATTGATGCTAGTTTCGCGGTCGCCCGTCAAAGAACGGTGTGGCTATGCTGATTATATAACAAGCGCGTACCCTGATCGGGGCCCCGCGCTTAACAACAGACTAACGAGAGACGGGTTCGCAGCAGGACCATTCTACTCTAGTCTCTATAAATGAACGTCTCTCATGCAACACCGAATTCTTAGCAGTCTTTGGGTTGAATGGGCAAGGTTGCACTTTAGAATTGGCATCTCCGAGCCTCGCCCAGGGCACTTCTCACACCACTGCGATCCACGCCGCGGTGAGAAAATATCGATGGTGAATTACAAACATGTTCCCCCAACGTACCGCAAGTCTTTGACATGTCTGTGCAATACAGTCTCGCTATCCATCGTGCGGGACCCATAGCGTCATGCTCGCTTATCCCATGCCTTCCTTTTTTATCTGCCTCCGTAACGGTGGCATTTGCAAGAAGCCACACACCGAATGATTCAGCTCAGAAGGTTCGCATCAATCGCATCAACCAGTTCGATGGCACGATGCGACCGGCAGTTTGATACCGTGAATTTATCATGGGGAGACTGCGGGGTATCGTACTGGAGTGTTCGTTTTAGCCGACCAAAGGCGCGTAGGACACTTGCAGGCTAGGGCAGATTAAAACACCATTGAATTAGTTAAATAAGGAAGTCGCTGGTAATGGTCTCGGGATCAAGTTGGAATTGTCTCGAGCTCGCCTCGAGCTGCGTTCCGGAAAATAAATTCGTCTTCCGATTTTGACCTGACCACATACAAGTGTGAAAGTAAAACTGTCGCACTTCACTTTGGCTTGCGATGTCTCGGAAACAATCCGCGCACCATGCAAATCGTGTACCGTCGTTCTTGAAAGGAATTCAACCGCCAACAGCGGGTCGCATAACTGACCCAAATGGAAACCTTGAACGTTTTTGAAGTCGCCGCCATTCATTCTTCCGCCAATTCGGCTCCACGGATCAAGCTGCATGGAAAAACTTGGAAAGAAAGCGAAACCCGCTCACTAATAATAAGGCTTGTCCCTCATTCTCCCACTCGAACTGTTTCAGCTGAATAACACCGATCTGAAAGTCGCGCAGGATTGAGGTTGTTTCGTCGGAATTGAGGGCTGCGTTTTGAGATTGGTTGGGTGTCTGAGTTTTCCCTGGGGAGGATTACTATGTGCCTGCCCGTACTTCGTCCGGCATGGCCTGCGATTTTTGAGACGAGGTGAGACCACCATGGAAATGGGATCTCATCATCGGCGTCCATTGTCGGGAAGACCTTGTAATTGATTTGAACAAATACTGGGTTAGGGTTGGGTTTGCACTTGGAGTCAATCTCGTCAGTTCAACGTTGGCACGGGACACAGTGTTCTCATGACGGGATGCCTAGGTACGGAATGCAACAAGTAAAATTATAGATCTCCAGTCCGCACAGTACGGACGACACACCTGTAAACCAACGTCGTGGGCCCCGAATTCCTGTATACTGTAGCTTCGTATGTCCCTGTACAGTGCAATGTCCTCGTCGTCGTCGGGCGCTACGCGACCTCCCCCTTCTTCTCGCCAATCTCGCAAGTCGCCACGAAAACACATCGCCCGCGCAACCACATCGCGAACTGTACATGTCCTAGATGTCGCGCACCCACGCACAGTGGGAAATGGGGGCAATGCTCAGTCATCGCGAATTGCGTGCATAGGTAGTCCATTGAGCCGTCTGGCACTCCTTCGAACACGCACTGAATCGTGGGCGGGTATGGATACGGCCTGTCATCCTATTCCCTGAAATAAAATTCAAACTACAGAACAGAATGATTACACTACAGCAGACCGAGTGGGAGGGTATATACTAACTAACTACGCCAAAACATAAAATAGCCCAGATGAGATAAGGTACAGTAGAATACTAAAATACGAGGGTTACATGCACGATAATTTAGGGCGTTGCATCTCAATCGTTGCGTTGGATTCCTCGCGTTTACCAGCTCAGCTGACGTGCCTGTGCAGGGAGGGATATGAGTGATCGGACGTGAGGAAAAGGAGAAGGGGAGAAAACGGACCTTTCCGGCACCCTTACCGCCGTTTTTCGCCGGTGCGGCCTTGGCGGGCGCGGCCTTTGCAGGAGCAGCCTGAACAAATATTATCAGCATTGTTCCACGCCCAGTTCGATATTCAACGTTCGACGTACCTTGCCAGGTGCAGCCTTCGCAGGCGCGGCCTTGGCGGGTTGAGCCTTGGCGGGTGCAGCGGCAGCCTTGGCAGGTTGCGCAGCTGCCTTGCCCGTAGCAGCAGCGGCACCCTTGCCGTTTCCGGTAGCGGCAGCAGCGCCCTTCGCGGCAGTTGCGGCGGCGGCGGCACCTTTGCCTGCGGCAGCAGCAGCGGTAGCAGCAGCAGCGCCGGCCTAAGAAAAATGAGACGCTGAAAGGAGGATGGAGGAAGGAGAATCAAATACCTTTCCGCCTGCGGCAGCGGCTCCAGCAGCACCGGCAGCAGCTTTACCCCCGGGTGCGGCGGTGAACTATCCGTTTGTCAATAAGGCTTTACGCCAAAAACGAACCAAAAAAAGGAAGAAAAAACGCACGTAGACACAATCATCCAATGACCCATGCTGCGCAATTGGCACAATAGCAGGCTGATGCGTTTGGCTCGACACTATCGTGCACATCCGATACGCGCCCGCCTTCACGCCGCCCGCCACGTCCACCGCTACATTGCCCTGCGCGTCCTGCGGCGTGTTCACGCCCTTGAAGAAGATGAAGTTCTTCGGGTTCGTGAGCTTCGTGGTGGTGAGGCTGTCGATCGCCTCGACGACGATGTGTGTGTGCCCGATGATCTGGCCCTTGGCGTTGAGCTGTTGCGGGTTTGCGAAGTAGGTCTTTTGCGCGTTGGTGAAGGTGCCGAGCTGGATGCCCGAGGTGGCGAGCGTGATGGTGAAGGTGGTGTCGGAGGCGATGGTGTCGAGGTTCTTCGGGCTCTCTAAGCGGTGGAAAAAAAAGAAAGACAGAATGGTCAGTACAAGAGAGGAAGGGGTGAGAGGCGAAAGCACGCACGGAACTTCGAGGAAGGCATGTTATCCACGCTCGGGATGTTCCCGATCGGAATGGGGTTGCATGACCCCGTCGTAATTTGGAGCCCGTTCGTCAAAGGCACCTTGGGGAGGCCCAGCGCGCAGAGGTTGGCGAAGTTGTTCTTGGAGACGTCGGCGCCGGTTTGACCGGTGACGGGGGGGTTCTGGCCTGCGAAGGCGGGATAATCGAAGTTAAAGCAGTGCAACGCAAAGTAGGTGAATAACAAGAACGAAAGCTCACCATCGTCCGTGTTTTGGATACACGCGGGGTCGATGGTTGGTGACGACTGCAGCGCCTTGGGATCGGACGCCGTAGCGGGCGGGGGCGCAGCGGTAGCGGCCTTGTTCGTGACGGCGGGCGGGGCAACGGACGAAGCAGTCGCGCCTTTGCCAGTGTTGCCCGCATTCCCTGCATTACCAGCGTTGCCAGCACTACCAGCGTTTCCGGCATTGCCTGCGTTCCCCTGCTGCTGCCCCTGCTGCCCCTGTTTCCCGCCCTTTCCCTTCCCACCCTTCCTACCACGGCCCTGGCCCTTGCGGTGGCGGCGCGCCTCAAGCTCAAAGCCGTTGGAGGGGATGTCCCGGGCGTCAAGACTAGGGATATATATATCATCAGCTGCTGATCGGGACAGGAGGAGGAAGAGGAACACACAGGTCTCCGTCGCGGGCGACGTTGGGGGTGGCAGCTGCAGACAAAGCAAGCGCGAGCGAGACGAAGATCGAAATAGTGGATGTGTACATCGTGTGAGTATTCGTTTATCTGGGTGTGTAGTGTGGTGTAGCGAGTGTATATGGGCTGTTCGTCCGAGAAGAGAAAAGAATGACGCCGGGTCGAAAAGAAAGTAAGTAGAATGGACAAGAACGAGAAACGATCTCAAATCGCGACAACGACGAACGAAGAACGGAGAGGAGGTGAGGAGGGAGGACAAGATGCGGGAGCTAAAACGGGTGGGCTTGGCTACATATAGCGACATATGCTTGGCGGCTAGGGAGATCATTTGTCTCAAGGGAGCGGGTGATGGCACTGCAGGTGGTTACCGAGCCAATGGCATGGCGAAAAATACTTAAGCCAAGAGGCGGTCCAGGGTTACAGATATAGGGATGAGCGGTATTCCGAGACGCCAAGTCCCGAGCCTCGAGAGGCTGAGCGAGATTCTAGGACGCAGAGAGAAATCAACCACAAATCCAGTCGAGGAAGCACAAGCCAATCATAGCAGATAGACGTTTCCTAGATGAACAAGCATGGAGCGCAGACAGCTGAGGACTTGTTTGGAAGCATGGTAGCGGTAGCAACCACAATGAGGATCTTGGGACACAGCCACAGGTGATTAATTCATTTGATGACGTCGGCATTCCCCGGCATTGCCCTACAAGAAAGGTAAGTATTAGTAAATTAGCCTACCTCAGGCTGCGATCGCATTCAACGGGTCCTTGACCTATTAAACTTTCCTCGTACGTCACATATATATAAAAATTAAACTGGGTAGAGGATTGACTGACTCCAGGAACGGAACAATGTATCAAGATCAGCACCAAGGCGGTGCATCTCGTATGTTTCGACCCACAGATGACGATCCTTGCTTCCTTCCTTTTCCTCCTTCCATGCTTACCTATCACAAAATTGTTGTCATTTCCTCGCATGCATGCATGTCGTTCAACTTCATTTTCACAACTCCCGCACCCTCCTATGTCGCCGTTCTCCAGCAGGCTAAGCGCGACTCAGAAACATCAGCAGTTGCCGCGGCGTGATGGCGTCGACCTCGTGAAACGGGAAATGTTGACGGTTGGCCGTCCTGCCCGCACGCGTGGGGATCCGAGAATCTCGGGCGGCTGCGCTCCTCCTCCTCCAAGGAATACTTACTTGCGGCAATTTCATGCCGCCTGGGCGCTGTTCTTCTCGGAGTTGTACCGCTCGTCGCTATATGCAACTGGCTGGTTTCTGGCCACCCCCCACTTCGACCTTCTACGCGACTCAAACGCATTTTGAAACCCCACAGACTACCCACGCGGTCCGGTATGTAGATCTTGGATAACGGTCGACGATCATCATAGCCCATCAGAAGTGCGCTCACACGATTCTCCCTTTCGTGCCGGAGGGCCGGGATTGGAGTGGATTGGATTGAGACTCCCTGTCTCATCTGCCTGGATGCTCCGAATGTGTACCGTGAGCGGTGGGTTCGGTATTTTCGTTGTTGCACTAAATTTGAATCCAATTTTCAGGCGAGAAGGTTGATTCCTTATTCTGGTTCTCTGTGCGATAGCTAGCGATTGCTTGGTTTTCCATAGTCGCCGAGGTAGCCCGGCGAAATTGCGAGCCCTCTCCTGGCTTGAATATCAATATCGTTTTGTCCCGCAGCTTGACACTTTGAGAGTTCGACGCATATTTTTCTTGAGACAATCAGGCTACAGGCTACAGGCGGGGCGATTCTGAAAAAGCTGGCAGGTTGGTCCATTTTCATTTCCGGTCCAACTGTGACCTGAAGCCGAATATTAATTTTAGCCAGCTTCATCGCTGTATCTCGGGGGAGGCTGACTAGCCCTTGCTGACTTGGGTATTTTTTTCAGGTAAGCAACTATGCTAGCTACTAGCTAAGTACTTCAAATTGTGCAGGACGCTCAACACTTATCGGGTCCACATGGGTGTTCATGCGTTTTTTTTTTTGAATTTTGTTGCTTGATTATCGAGCGCTCGCCGTGTGAGTTATCGACGACGATTCACAAAGGAAAATCAAGTTCAACTTTCGGAAGGCCAGCGTTTGGAGTTGAGATGTAATGCCGTCGATAGAGTTGTGGAGGCTGATGCGACGAGCCTGCGGTAGATATGTTCGCTTCTTGAACCGACGCTGGGATCAATTCTCCTTGAGACCGTTGTACACGCATCGCATCGCATTATTCGAATCAGTCAGACTGACTCTGATTAGACCACATCGAGAGTACATACTCCGTGCGTGCGAAGCACCATTATTCCTTGCGTGTGAACGAAGAGATCGCACGACACCGACACAAGGGCTAGCGCTGACACCGTCCTGCCCGTGTAGCATCCGATCGTGGGTATATAGGATTTGGAATTTGGAAGGCGGAATGCGGACGTTGGTTGAAGGACCGCGGGACGGCCCGAGCCTGAAAAATGACATAAGTATCTTGTAGAACAGGAGCGAGCATTCAATACAAGAAAAGTCTCGGAATCCAATCACCGCGTCGAGCCGACAATTCGCTCTCGAGTTGCGTGCGAGACCGTGCGTCGACAGAGCCGGTCACAACAATAAAACGAGTGCTAAGTGTGGAGACGGACCGTATCTGCAAAACAGGAGCTTGAAGAGAACGTCGTGAGAGGCCCATGATTGTCGACTGTAAAAACATTCGTTCAAGAGCTCAAAAAATCGACACAATTCCCTGGTATACTATTTCGGTGAGACGCCTGGCAGCCATTGGTAAAACATCTGCGGAAACATTGTCATATATTTTTATGCATTCGGGACTGATCGGATTTTGTGAGCGTCAAATCGCGAGCGGCAAGGGACGATTCGAATTTCGGATATGGGGAAGGGGCATCACATGGCACCTCGACTGCGGTACCAGTGCCCCGCAGCTCACAGCCCTCAAGTCATAGAAAACGACCCTGGGCCTGATCCCCGCGCTCGAGGTGGTGTACCTCCAGCCCGATGTCAGCTTGTCGGGGTTCCGGGGTACCCGCCGCACGGCACATCCATATGACCGTGTCATTCTCCAACGAAGGGTTCAACGCGATGCCGCTTGCGCTCGAAGGGCTGCGACAGCTGCTGTCTTTGGTTCGTGGAAGTGGAACGCCGCTGGAGTTCAATGAGAAGAGCATCCGTCTGGACGTTGACGAGGAGAGTTGAAATTCCTTTTCTCAGCTCGTCGGGACTCTGATTCTAATTAACGAAGTGTACATTGTGCCTCGGTGATTAATGGACTGTAGTTTCCCGAGACCTGACTTTAATACACTATTGCTGTCTACTCGTAAATTACGATAGCAAACGTCTGGGCGACGTTTGAAATGGCTTAGGTATGGGCTGTTTCTCCCTCGTGCAACTGAGGAATACATTACGGGTTCGGAACACACGACCATTTGAGATACTGGAATCATGAGCAGTTAGCAACTCCGATGCCCGAAAGAAAGCCGTGTTGGACTCACAGCTCGCGTCCAGCTACCGGGAGATGTCGGTGTAACATCTTCGGGGTACCAACGGAACACGTTGGTACTAGATCTATACCAAATGGCTGGAAACACCTCAGGATCTGCGTGCCGCCGTCAGCCATGAAGCCAAAAAGACGCAATACTTAATAATAAACTCACAGTGGGAAGCACTCGGCGGCTCTAACCATTGTAGCGTGATGGCACCGTTGCTGTCCCATTGATACTGGATTGAAATCAATGTGTATGAAGAACGTCTAGGCTGGTGCGAGACTCACGTTTTTGCGTTGGGTGTACCCTCCAGGTCCTGTGCAATCAACTGTAGCGATTGTTAGTCAATTGCGGTTGGGTTAGTCGCATAGCGTACCATTGTAAAGGTAGCTAACGGAGACTGCTGTAAGTAGCTACTCGACCGGTTGTCCAAAAACGACTCACTTCTTGGGCTCGGTACCGCTCGAGGCGGTATAGTACAAGTCCTGATTATACTGATTAACCGTCGCGCAGACGGAATGGGATCCTTGTCCCGCCACGGTAATTGCGCTGTAGTCGCCGGGGTCGACATTGAACAAACTGCCGCTGTTTGAACCGGAACCGCCGAAGCCCCGGTATACGGTGTTGTAATACCTAGATTACAGTCAGAAAAACGCAGACAAGATCCTGAGCACTGGACTGACGATGAGGCCGGTCCGAGATACCCAATGCGACTGTCGTCAGAAACTTGACGCAGTTCGATAGCCATATTCGTTTGCCCGATTTGAGAGCTGGTAGAGAGATCACTTGAACCAATACGCCATCGTGCGAAAAGACGACAAACCAGTAGGTAGGTGATGGCGTGGACGGCTCAACTCGGCGAACACGAGTGGCGTCGTATAGGCGCTTTGGAGGTTTGGGGGAAAGCCCTCGCCTCATTCGCTCTGCGTTCGTCTCGCAGGTGACTTGTGTGAAGAGAGTGCTGGATAGAATAAGGAGTGTGAGGAGGCACATTTGGAAGGAATGCATGACTGTGCTGGGGGGCACTGGCAGTCGGGCGCCCACGTTTTAAAGGATTTTCCTCCATATGCATATGAAACAAATGTGAGGAGACAGGAACATACATCCTGTCAGGGATTGAGTTCCATGGAACGATTAGAGAACGGTCCCACCAATTTACCGAGCGGTGAGCTATTGCATGAGGCGAGACATGTGTCTAATCATCAATCCTCCTGTCAGGTGTTAGGTCCCTGAGTTTTAGTCGTTCCCCTCCCCCCTTGTGATTGTTTGTTTACGGCCGAATAAATGGCCGAGCGACTTTCAAAAGTGGGATGGCAAGGATTTGAACAATGGTCGGCTCCGAACAGTTCTCCATAGCACCTGCGCTGCATTCTGAGCCATTGCTGGATTCGACTCGGAAGGCCGGGTTTGGGGTAACAATGATGGCGGGCGATGAGGGATCCAAAGGACCAGAGACGAAAAAAAGGGAACAAGTAAAATACAAAGATACGAGCGTCGACCAGGCAGAGGAGGGTGATGAGTCTCCGAGTCTAGGGGTTGTGGTGCGCGTTACGCGTTACGAACCAAGCGTCGGATACGGAACCGAATATACTATAGTAATCCGACCAAGTGTTCAGGTGACGCGTGACGGCCACCCGTACGAACACTTTTGGCATAGGTGACGGTGACATTGCAATTTTTTGGCCCAAAAACATCAAAAACCGCGGAAATTTTCGGTCCGGCATTTGCCGGACTGCCATATATAGTAATTTTTCTGTGATTGCCGAGGAATGAACACCTTGCCCAGTGAACACTGTTGGTGACGGGTGACACCCAGTGAACACTTGGTCGGATTACTACAGTAGCCGAATATAGCCGACAACGCGTCTCTTTCTCCGAGTCGCCTTTTTTCTCCTTCCTTTACACCCTGGCCTAGAAAAATAAAAAATCATCAGAAAAATCGATGATGAAATCGTTACATTATTCTGTAAATGCTGCGCAGACCTCTCTGCAGTTTCAACCAAAAGTAGCCACAAGAAGTACCTCCGAATGAAAAATTTCACGCCGACCTTCTTGTACAAGACAATGGGAGCAAATTGCGTGATCTCGGGAGTTACATCCAGGAATGGGCAAAAGCTACTGCTAGACCGTTCTCGTCCTGTTTCCTGTTTCTTTGGTGGCCAGCAAACACCAGGGGCAAAGACCAACACATATGTGCTGATCGTGGAACAAAGGTGTCAATCACCTTTGTTTTCGGGGGTGACACAAAGGCAAAAACAAAGGTGCAACAAAGGTGATTGACACCTTTGTTCCACAATCAGTGCATATGCGAACCATATGTGTTTAACGCATATGTTTTCATATGTGTTGGTCTTTGCCCCCAGTGAGAGGGAAGGTCAAAGCAAGGTGGAAGACCATGTCACTGATGTAGGAGACTGGCAGAGTTTGAATTGCACCGCTGAGTGGTTTGATTAAGACCTCTGAAGCAAGCTATTCGACACCAGAACCAAAAGAGAGACCTCGTGGAGGCCAGAAACTGAATGGTGAATCGGTGTGAAAGGTGATACATACAACAAGCAAGTTCATGCACCCAATGCCATCCGGGTGAGAAGTATTGCTAGTTTCTATCATAAACCGCCAGCCGGAAGTACGTTACATGAGCGATAGACATCATATGTATTGAGAACTACTGTGAGAAGCCGTATGGATAGCATGAATCCGCTGATCTGGCAGTGCAGATGAGTCACGAGCATCTGAAAGGTGAAGCAGCATCATATTGAGAGCTATTGTGAGAAGTAGTGTCCCCTGTGTTCAGTTCTGAACCGATGCCGAACCTGAACCGAACTCAAACCAGACCCCATGTTCGGTTCGGGGTTCAGCAGATTCTCGATTTTGCCGAACCGGTACGAACATGTTCAAAGCGATAGGTTAAATCTTGGTTAAATCGGCCTATTTGGATGCACTAAATGCATCAGAGCCGCGATTATTTGAGTTGGAATCCAACTTACCAAGTTTTTTTTATGCAATACATTTTCACAGTCAAATATGATTGTTACGGTTGAATTGATGGATGATTAGACAGGACAGAAATGGTCTAACGTGATGTTTGGAGGTCTGTCCCCACACAGTCATCCAAGTAGCCTGTTCTGCTGAGATGAAAAATACATTATACAGCATTCATAGGCTTCCGGGGCCACATAATTGGCTCCTGATGCGTGGGAATCTTTTCAGATGCAAAAAGGTCCGAACCTGTCCTGAACCCCAGACCGAACCGGACATCGGCAACAGTAGCATTGAGAAGCTGTATGGATAACGTGAATCCGCTGATCTGGCGGTGCAGATGAGCCACGAGCGTCTGAAAGGTGTTGAAGCAGCATCTGTCAGCCTGCAGGATAAAAGCTTCCACTGCCCGACCAGCCTCATCTTATTCGACCTGATGCATTCTCGCGGTCCTGTCTTTTCTCTTTCTTCTCAGTGATTCAATTCATGCCGAGTTGCTCCCAAAGGCCGACTTCACTGTCTCCTTGTCGTCCAAGGTCCCACGTCGGAACTCAAAGAAAAATGCCCGTACGGTATTAAGCGGCAGGGACTGCCACAGCGACACTGCACGCCGATGGCGCCGACGAATATCTGGTCAACATCATAATCGGAGGGCACCCCTTCCAAGTGATCCTCGACACCGGCAGGTTGGTGTATTTCGCTTCGACCATGATCCCATCTGAACGGTTGGGTTTAAGCTCAGATATTCCCAATGCGATCGATCACCACTTCGCTAGTTCGGGGAGGGTTCATTCCTACAACACAAGAGACCTGATCCATCTGTTCGATATTCTCGGAACGCGCGAAGGTGAGAGAGTCCTGGAGTCCCTTGATCGCAAATATATCGTGAATGCAGAATAGTGGATGTAATGTGCAAGATTTTTTTCCCATTTGAGCCCGAGACAGCCGGATGAAGACAGAATATCGAAAGGAGCCTTATAGGAACGCCTCTCAAAATTAGACCACGGGGAATGTAACCCGAATGATCGATACCGAAATGACCACTAAACTAGCCTTGTAGTGACGGTCAGGAGAAGAAGAAACAGAAACAATTGATCTGAGGAGTGCTGAAGAGCCATTGGCGGGAGATGCGATGGTCAGTGTCTGTTGTGTTTGATTCCACAGTTTCGGACAGATCGCGATCGCCACAAATGAATGGTCGGATGTATACGCGAATCGTGCGCCTCGTCACCAGTAGAAATAGCGATATAATATGTGGTGGGGGTAGAATGCACCCATGACAGTTTCGATGATTTACATCTGAGAAGAATCTATCAAACAGTTGAACATCGTCTCAAGTCCGAGGACATATGGGCCCTGCCGAATCACGGCTTGTGGGTCAGAGTTATCCCTCGGCTGCCAAGGAGGCGCTCGATAAGGGTCGGAGATCTTTTGGAACACTTCTCCGACGTCATCGGTGGGATGATTCCCGATGAAATGATATTCGATTTGTTGAAAGTTGAAATGGTTCGGTTGTCTTTAGGTTTGAACTGGTTCAGGAGTCGATTTTCTAGTGGATTTATGCGTCATTCCGCCGGGGATCAGTCGGTCCAGGTTTGATGTCGTGTTCACTCGACTTACTCGCGAGGTGTCTTCGGGTTCACTAATGACACGGTGACCACTATAACAACCGAGGTACGAGGTAAGTAATGCTATAGTGTCTATTTATAAGAGACTAGGTGACCACATTATTAACACTGAATGTGGGCGTCGCCCAAAGGCGCGCACGTTGCTGTCCGGTTATGTATGAGGAGAGACTGTCAAACTGTTGTACTCATTCACCGCAATCTTGGCTGGTGGCAGTTCCCTGGCCGAAATACTGGTATTGACTCCGGGGGTAACCAGCAAGGCATGTGAACACCAAGTGCATTACATGCATGTGGCTCACAGTCGGAACAAAGCCCACAAAGGTGCCTTTAACAAGCAAAGGGGGCTTTGTTGCATGCTTTATTCCCCTGCACCAGAGAACCAAGCATTCAACAAAGCCGCCTTTAGTCTGTTAGGGGCAGCTTTGTAGCCTTTCTTCCATATGCAAACCACATGCGTGTAATGCATGTGGTGTCACTGCGGGCAAGTCCCATGGCCGCGGGTTCACGCGGCAAATTCTCGCTCTGCGGAAAGGGGTGCGAGGCCGCGAAGCGGCCGAGCAGCCGCTTGTAAAGTTCAGGATTGTTTTGATTATCCGCAGCCCGTTTTTGGAAGCCGGCATGATACCATGACTCGGATCAGAGAACGGCAGAATCAGACTGATTCTTTAGGAATTAAATGTACTATTGGTGACTGCTTAGTCGGCCACCCCCCTTAGTCAGACATCTAACCAGCCGCTTTACACCTTCCTTGATGTTCCCATGCTCATACAAATTACACGGAATTATGGATTCGGGCAGCCTCTAAGGATTGACATCAAATGCTTAGGTGGCCGATGCGTGAATGGGTCACAGATAGTATGCACGAATGGCGATAGACGTGAATTCGTTGTGATGTTGATCAAGTGTACACCTACTAAACCGTCGGTTGGGCCCTTCAAAGAGCATGTTGAGTCGAATCGCAGATTGAATTTGGCTACGCGAGCAGGATATCACCAGTAATCTGGAGTTTCGACAGGTCTAGCAGAAATTCAGGATGAGTAGGTGGAAGGATCTTTAATTTCCAGATAGGCACAGTCGAGATGAATAATTGAATGTGTGACCGAAAGATAAGATTACCGCTGCTCAACTCCTGATTTGCCGGCCACTCCTAGCTGACGCCAAGTTTGTTGGTTCAAGCCTTTTTTTTGCGCTATCTCCCGCATATCTTTTCAAAACATCCCGAGATTTAACGAACCAGGATACGACATCACGAAGTTAGATCGGTGACATGTGGATTTCTCTGGCCGTCAGATTAGTCTTAGTGTGGGCGCTGTATGGCGGGTCAGCATCACATACGGGTTTCCACAGGCGGCGGCTATATTCTTCCTTCCATTTGGAGTGACCTTGACAAGGTTAGTTCAAATTGCGGAGGGAACTTGGCACTGGCAAGCCAGGTTGGTTCGGGGTGCACGCTGGTGCAAGATCGGATTCCTGAGGATACGATATGCACCCATTGGCTGACACTGACAGGTGTACCCAACAAGTAAGACCCGCTGTCGGTGTCGGTGTTCTCTCCCGTGCGACTAACCCACTTTCAATCTTAACCTTCCCACAGCCACAGAGTGACATCCCGCATAAGTTTTTACGCTAGTGACATCAAGATCTCTGACAACCCACCTTGATGCCTGCTCAACTCGCTGCAAGGAGCTAAAATTACTTCTAGGCCTCGAATACATCATTTTCCGATTTTTCGTCGATTTAAAAAGCGGGTAAAAAAATTCGCGATTTTCGGCCATTCTTTGACCGCCAAGCTTTAAACCCTAAATGTCGCATGAAAACTTTTTTGGTCAAAAAAGAACTTGTCAGAGGTCTTGTGGCGTCCCACATGCGTTTTTACGCGAGCATTGCGGCTCCGCACAATGGCCTCCGTGCTGTAATATTTGAACTTACGTAACGTGGATGACCTCCTGAGCATGCTGTCTGGGCTTTAGGCGGCATCATCGATGTCTACTCTCAGTCTCTCAACCAGTGCTGTATTTAGACACTTGTGTTGATTTTGTGACCTCAGCTTACCGCACGATTCCCCTGACACTGATATATTCGGGGGAATTTCCGGAAGATCACTAGGTTGCCTTCGCATCGGCTTCTGTTCTCTTCTGTTCTGCATTTGGTGAAGGAAGGCCGACCTGCGCGGGATACGCGTACGGCAGAACCACCTGAATATATCAGTATTACAAGCAGCTACTGGGCCACTTCGCGGCCCAGTATCCCCTCCCACATGGGCCGAATTTGGGGACACGAAACAGTTGCTGAGTGATAATGATAATGAACAGGTGATATTTGCGGTGCTGCATAGAAAATCCTGCGTAATTTACAAAAGCAGTTCTTCCGAGACAATATTGGCGGTACATGTAGACATATCATCTTCGTATTTGAGAATCAAAACATTTCAGAGTTAGGGACATGAGTCATTGCTGAGTAGAGTTGTCCATGGGAGAACACTTCAGATTCTGGAGTTCGGCTATGAAGGGGTTCACTCGTTCTAGCCCATTGAGCGTGCTATCGATCCAGGAATGCGGAATATCCATTTCCGCGCCTTTTTGGAATATGACCAAAGGGTTGTGAATGAACCAACGGATCGCATGCTGACCCTCGTGTGTGGGCAGCATACGGTGGTAAGTCCGTCCACCTACTAAGGTCACAGCCGATATGCTTGGGAATGTCGTCAAACCCCATCGTAAACCTCAAGAGCTGTGAGAGAAAAAATGTTGTTCAAAATGCGTGAAAGGCGGGCGGTTTTTCTGTTATGAATGAAGCAGTCCCACTCCTCAGGGTACGGCGGTAAGAGAGGTTGGTAGTGGGTGCCGTTGGGCCCGCAAACGAAACATCTGTCGTGAATTCTGTTTTGTATATTGGAGAGCCTCAGAGATCATCGAAGGGATTTTGCGCACCTTGATACCACATACTTTACGGTTTCTATTCCACATGAGGTCAAAAGGTTGGCGGTCTGTGAGGTATTGAGGATGGCAACGCGCTCCCACCACGGTGAATTCGAATCTATTCTTCGGGTGTTATTCATACAGCCTTGGTGATTAGCACAGCATGCGATATCCTCACGGTGATTCTGATGGTAATCGGACAGCGCAGAGCGTGAAAGTCTGCGAGCATGCGTGTCTTGCTTCCGGCGATCTTCACCCTCGGCGCTGTTCTCGTTCTTGCGGCGTTGTCTCTGAGCTTCACGTCTAAGGCGACGTTGTCGTTCTGTTTCCGACTCAGCATCGTCGCTGTCTGCGATGGTTCACAGCCGGAGCATAATAGCAGAGATGGGTGCAAAAACAGAGATGTTATTGCGCAACCAGCCGGCCGGACAAAAAGTACGCAGTAATGCCGTAGTCCGCTACTGTGGGAAATCACCATTTGAAGCTGCTTGCGCGTCCAGACAGCTGGACAGAAACGCGTAGTAAAGTCGCAGCGCGCGCCTGCATGGAGACCCTATTTCGAGAGGAATGCTGTTGTTTCTTGATGTGGAGAGGCTGTTCACCAGCCGGCCAGAAACGCGTACTAATGCCGCGGTGCGCGCCGGAGAAAGGACCCCATTTCGAGACAAGTGCTGCTATTTCTTGATGTGGAAAGGCTGTTCATGTAAATGTCGAGGGAAGTGGCAGAGATCGCTAAAAAAAGGCAAGAAGCAGATCAGATCCGTTGATTGCGCAGCGGGCGGAGTTTGAAAAGGCTTCAGACATGCTTAATTTTATAAAGAGAGAGATTATTCAACCAGATATATTTGGCACCGATAAATTCTACCTCAAACGCAACCACGACTCCGAGCGACGGAACAGAACAGAGCGAAATATTTGTTTATGTATGTATCTCCAGAATTGCGCGCGGATCTTTCGAGTACAGAGTGCGTTTAACAATCAGTCTAAGAGTTAACAGAGCAAATAATTATAACAGACATGCTTCCACACTATCCAGGTACATAAATCTCCGTGGCAACACGAGAACCACCTCGTAATATGCATTCCCGAATCCTTATTCACAACCCGAGGGTGGAATAATAGAATAAAAAGCCGGAAATCTCGATCTGGGTATATGATATATAGGGCTTCCGTACTCTGACTCAATCGCACAACAGCGCTGCGCTGCTGACGATGACTACTTGCCCTGTACTTGGCATAAGTGGTGCATCTTGAGCGGTGTTACACAGATGGACACCCAGCAAGCAGTTCTTCCATTTCGTGCTATCTCTACCACGCAGTGAATTGACGCCATACCACGGCCACGGATGAGCGCAGGAGCCAAGCGCCAGGCGACGGTTGGGCATTGTTCGATTGCGCGTTGGGAGACGTTGGGCTGACAGAAAGGAGCTACAGCGGCGCGTCTCTTGGCGTACCAATAGCGCAGCCTGGAATACACAGATACAGCCCCTATTGACACAGGTTACCACGTAAGTTACAGAAGTTGTATGGTCCGGTAAAGTGGGTAGAGGGAATTTCGCTTCACTTTGAGGGCGTCCTAGAAATAAAGCCATCAGATAATTGAACAGGTTGAACTCACGTCATGCGGGAGAAGAAGTTTGCGTGCCAATTGCGTGCCGTGATTCATGAACGGGTGAAGTAATTCGAACCACTCCCATCATTCCGATTTTGTGCTGACTTGCATGAAAATATTACGCAGCAATGCAGTCAAAAAACTACCGGAGGTCGCAGCGGTCGGCTTCGGCGCGTAACGAACGGAAAGCCGAACCAGCGCGTTGATACACGAGATTGCCGAATGATTCCCTTGTTCAATCGAACCCCAGATTCCACACGGCATTTCGCCAAGGGATCGGCAACCCGGCGTGAATTTTGGATAGGCGACGGTGTACGATGCTCGCCGCATCTGTCCAGCCGCGGGGATAGACGCAAATCTCAGGACAGCTCCACAATTTGCACACAATACTGACACCTGGACCTGTTGCACCACCGCCTAGATTCAGAACGACCGTACGCGCTGTCATGGCCGACAGGACTCTCCACAAAACAATGACAAGTGACGGGGTCGGGTGACCGAGCAGTGCGAAAAATCGAACCAGGAACGCACCCTCGCTCCAATTGGTCACCTTGCTTATCTTGTGTTTGTCTTGTTTTCTCAGACAGCGCTGCGCATCTCATGAGATCCGGATCCAATACGAGATGCGATTCGTGAGACGGTCGGTATGGATTAAACAACATATGACTTTATTATATGTGATCGCTGATGCCCCTCGTTCTTACAATTTCTGACCAACTCTCCCCCTACAATATGCTGGACACAAATGCGCGCAATTAAGTTGGTTAGATGATTCGATTGGACAAAAGCATGGTAAGAGCGAGATGCTGTAGCGGGTGGAAAGCGATGGGTGGACTAGACGCGTCTAATCAATCAGTATGCCCATGCGGGGGAGATGAGGTGGCAGCGTACATTCCAGGGAGGCTTGAAGTGGGGACTCGGAGAATGTCGGTCTACGGATCACCCTGCAGAAAGGTCGGGTCAGGTCAGAACTAGGTCAGGTGAAAGCGAACGGCGTACGGAAGGGGCAGTTGGAACTGAGGAAGCGAGAAGGTCTGTTAGTCTGATCACATCTGAGAGAGGGCGCGAACGTACGCATGTCCTCCGCCGCGCCACCCACAGTGCGCGCATTGTGGACCGTTGCTGTGGTTAACCGGTTTGCTCTCCGTGGTCTTGCGCATGTCGGCCGTGGCGGGTGCCTCGGCGCTGTGCTGAACGGTGGGTACGGTGGCAGTCGAATGATGGCACATTGGGAGGGATGGGTCGACGAGGGTGGAGTGGCAGGAGTGAGGCGAGAAAGTGGGTTGGGTTTGCTGGTCGACCCTCCAAATCCTTGGCCCTTTTATACATTTTCTCGTTTTGTGTGGCACGTAATGTAATGAGATCTATCTATTTTCGATTTATCCTATTCCGTAACCGTGCCGCTAGCGCGATCCCAGCTTCGGTGACGCGGTCAACCCGCTGCTGTAATCCGAATCGTATGTAATCGCGATCACCTTCTCAGCCAGCCGGGCGGCCAGTCCATATCGGGGCACGCACCGTGCACTGCTGGGATGTATGTTATCAAGTGCTGACCGATAGGGGACAGGAGGGCTAACCAAATCGGTACGAATCTCGTTCGCCACACTTTGAAACAGAAAGACGGAAGCAAATCACCGCCCCAACACTGCTTGAGTGTGTAGGATAGTCGTTTCTGACTATTCTTCCCTTTCAAAAATGTCTTCATCTAAGTTAAAGTCAAAAGGGTTAACATCCGGACATTCCCACTACCTTTGGGTATGGTTAGGGCCTCCCATCACACCAGAACCATCACATTTTGGTCATTTCTTCTCGCGTAAGCACTTGTTCTCCCCGCCAAAATCCTCAAGCCGAGACTTCGCCGAGAGATGGCATCAGTCTCCACACAAGTGTGTGAGTACTCACACATCGCCGACCGAGCTTGTTGCAATGGATAAAAGTAACAAATTGTCTGAAAATCCTCTAGGAAAATATCAAGCCTGGGTGAATGTAACAAAGGTAGTAAGCTGTACAGCTCGTCGGCCCTACTGGACTCATCAGATGAATAATTACAAGATGTGCCGGAGCGAAGCGACGGCAAACGGACGGGAAAGGAAGAAATTTGATTACACCTATGAAATACAACGCTGTATGGATTGATAATGAAACGGAGACTTAAGTTACCTGAGCCTGAAGAGTGCTCGATTAACCAAATCTTGGATTAACTTGTTTGAGGGAAACCGGGGTTAAGAGTGAAGATCCAAACCTCGGATGTTTTCTTGACGAAATTGGGTCCCGAACGGTAGTACAAAACTGGGAAGCAACTGACGGCTGAAGTAAATGGAAGAAGGATGACATGGGCGTGAGGGAGAAGGTGGGTGGAAAGCAGCCGCAACGCGAGCGATTTCCGAACACCGAAGGTCTTGAGATTGATCCCTAACAGTACATCGAGATGTTCAACACACCTGGTAAGGTTGAGAAAAATTCGAGCAAAATGTCACAATGAGCATTGAATGCGCTTAACCAAAAATAAAGCAATTGGACTGCGCCTGTGGAGCGGAAGGAATAGATTCCAGTGTTAGCAGAGGACTGGCTCTGGCAAGAATATTGAGGATATTTCATTTGTTCTTGAGACTCATATCGAGCTGACAATTAAAACAACACAGTCGCCAGCAGCAACCCATCTAGATATTGCAGCGGGACGATGTGAATGAGAGATTGTTGAGTCCAAGGGGAAATAGCAAGCTCTATGATTGAATTGATAGTGCACAGATGAGAACCCAGAACACTGCCAACGAGGAGAATGTGAAATTGGACGGGGAACAAAGAAGGCAGTGGCAGAGGGTCTTTTATCCATGCCACGGAGATTCAGCCGCAGTGAGAAGGATTGCGGCGCAGTGCGAGAGATGACCGCGGCACTGTGAGAACTGTGCTGCGAGACACACGCATATGGTCAGTTGAGGCATTATAATTAAATGCTATAGGAATAGATCTGGCATGCAAATGGGACAGGACGGCAGGACTTGTAAAACGAGAGGAGAGGAGAACACAATGGAGATACAGCTACATGGGGCGCCGCGCACCCCCGCCCGGCCCCGAGCGAGGAAGTCGTTAGAGAACTGTTGATAGGTACTACGGGGCCTGCCGCCCAAAAGTCCATAGCAGCTGCGGACAGCCACGTCCAGAAAGGACATATGGGGCATGCAAAATGAAGAGGCAGTGTGGACGAAGTTCGAGCATGGATGGGGTTGAAAGCGGAGTGCGAGCAGATGAAGACGAAAGGAGTACGCGCATATGGAGAAATGGCACAGCCGAGGAGCCATTTCGTTAAAGAACGGTTAATTTAGGCTCGACCTTGGACTTGGAAGTTAAAGAATGAGGTTCGTATATTGATAGTACATCGCATGAAACGAATATCCAAATCTACTTCAGCGGATATCCCAACCCACCGATACATTTATTCCCAAAGCAACCAACTGCGCCTGGCGGGGCCGAAATGCAGTCACGATGTTGTCTAGATTCTTCGGGCCCTTGGCGTACCACGTGAAGTTGCAGTGTCAAATTTGGGCAAAGGATTCCGACTGCGCAGTCTACCGTGTGACCAGCACATCACCGAGTGCATCCAATGTCTATAACATTATTTATCGCTGAAAAATTGAACTTTTGAGCCGAAGTCCGAACACCGAAGTCGCACGAAACTTCCTAACTGGGAAGTGCTGCTGCTGTAACTCACTTTGAGCTTTCAATTCCTCAATCATATTAAGTTCTAGCCCCTGTGATTAATCAAATCACCCATAGTTGAGCGGTGCTCTCTCAGACTCACGCCCTGACAAGGCCATCAGCCATGCCGTCCCGGGAATCTTCCGGCAATTTCTGACGAGTTTCTTGCGGATTTAGTTTTGCGAGGCATTGGACGCGATTTCATGGCCTCAGTAAACCAGTGGATATGTGTGAAGGAGCCTCCATTCTTTTCAATTATCATCACTTATGAATCCTAAGAGCACAGAATATTTTAATTACAATAAATGTGATTGGGGGATCAGCCATCAGACACAGCTCTCTTTCTATCACCTTATATCTGAGTATTTGGCCACCAAGTGGTTCCAGGACTCAATCTACTGGTTAATGCTACAGCCTTGCGGTAGTTTGTTCAGACTTGAAAGTTCGGACTCCGAACCATCAATTTCCGCTTTGGGATACTTCCCATGCGATTGGGACGGAACACTTGCCGAAAACTTGTGCATGGAACTGGAGAGAGCAGGCCCAATCTACGGACTTGACATTTCAGAGCTGAAAATTATAGGCTTCTTGTTAAAACTTGTACTAATTGGTGAAAACAGGTCTCATAAATGTCGCAGAGAATTTGGTTGTAATCTCCGGGACAGAAATGAGGTGAGAACAAGCCACACAGCGGAGACAGGGAAGAAATAGGCAACCGTGGCTCAGGCGCCAGAAGACGGTAATGAAAGGTCGAGCGACCCTTCCATCAGAGGCAATTCCTCGAGTGTTTGCTTGAATATCCAAAAGCTGGATGAACTCGCTACAAGATGTCCCTGCGCTCCGCTCCGGCACGCAGGTACAGGAACGAATAGGGTTGTGAATTTTGTTGATTCGAGAGTGTCACGCAGCAGTCGCCTGAATCGGTTCGCCCCCGGGTAAACAACACTGATGGTCTGTTGTCTGCAGACTGTTAGCGAATTTAAATAGCGGAAGGAATATAATACCTTGTATGTATGATCAGCCTTGATGATGGTTGCTGGCAGCGACGACATGATGCGGTCAATAAGAGTGCGATGTACAGAGAACCAAGCAGTAAACATGGACTTGAAGTATGGCCTAGACGGTGCGTAGCCCAATGGATCTTCAAACTTCGAGAACTGGGGCACATTATTGGGTCCACGAAACCCAAAGTGAAGTGCGGCGCAGTAATACATGGTCTCGAGACGATCGTGATGTAGGACTTTGAGCTCGCGCACCATCTTCGAGAACGGATCGGCACCAAAGGGGCCTGCAAAAGTGGCCTTCATAACATCTAATTCGGCGGTGTCGAGACTGCCGCGAGCGCTAAGACAAGCTGTCAATGGTGAGATGAATATCTCCAGTACATGCTAAGGAACTTACCAGGGAAGGCCCACTGTACGTACTCGGGCAGCTGCCGTATAATCCAAGAGTCGCTGCCCTGGTAGCTCTTACCGTATCCCTTGTCATTTCCACGGCGTGGGGAGCACAGGTATCGATTTGTGAGCAGGAAGTAATTGGGACCCGACAACGTGCTGACCCGACGTTCTATCGGGTTTTCGTTGAATCCTAGCAAAGAATAAGTGACGGCAAAACCGGTGGAAAAACAACTTACCGTTCAAAATAAGCCTTACACCACATTCACACTTGAATGAGTCTTGGCGGCCAGGCAGGAAGTGCGGCAACCAGACAAATATTGGGAGAAGGTAAAGACCCGTGGGAGCAAAGCCGCTGACAGCAGCGCGCTTGAGCGCAAAGACGGGGTCAACGGGGCGCATCCAAAAATGCCCATCCTTGTAACAGCGTGGCATTTTGAGTCGACCGGTCGTATCTTTTACGATCTGGGCCAACGTGGTTCTGAACCACGGATGATTTTCGGATAGGATCTTGGGTTCAGCCTCTTCCGTCTCGTTTTGCGCTACCTCGGCGTTTACGGAATCATCTTCCTCGCCTTCTTCGTCTCCCAAACTCTCGTCGAAAGTGAGTTCGCCAGTGGCTGGAGAACCAAGTGCAGCGTCGGCTAGGTCCTTGTTGAGCTGGACAATTGCAGCACTCGTTGACAATCGTCGCACAGGAACAGTTGAGGGCGGGGTTAAGGGAGAAAATGTACAGGTAAGGTTAGAGATCAAACCAAAAAAAAAAAACTGGCCCACCTGGATACCCAACGGCTTGTGGCTGTTGTGAAACTCGAGGAGCAAAAAAGCCGGTCTCGCCAGCAGTGCGTGCAACATTGTTCACAGCGTGTCCAGCTTGGACAGTGTCGGACTGGACCGAAGAGCTGGCAGAGCTCGTCGAAATGCGCGAACGCATCCCCGTGTCTTGTATACGTGTTGCTGCCGACGAGACAACCACCTCCTTTTTCTTTCGACCCGAGCCGGCGCGAGAACCACCCCAGCCCTTCTTTGTGTCCTCAGGCATAGTGCAGGATTTGTAGTACTCGTTAACACGTCTGAAAAAGAACAGAGGGCGAGTTTATATGCTCAATAGCCAGTAGATTAACTGGTGGTGTATGTATTTTCTTTCGAACGCGCTATGGCTAGTATCGCGACCGTCGTGGACAGTGAGACCGCCCAAGGAGTCCCCAGAGCGAGATTGCGACAAGGTATCGACACAGGAACAATGAAAATCGTTGACGACACGTCTCCAGGGCGAAAAACGACCATGGCGCTGAAGGGCTGAGCATAATCGACGCGCAATGTAGTCGAATTCCTAAAAGCTTTGATTTCGTGGGCAGGATTACGATGTGTGGCTATACGATAACTCCGGTTGCGTTAAGCCACCACAGCCATAAGCCATGAGCCAAACATCACCGCTGAAATCATCTTCGACTTGTTGAAAGTTGAGACGTCCCCAGGTTTAGCAGCATCGATTCTCGAATGGATTTCGTGAGCTATTCACCCGACGGATTTGTCGGTCCACGTAAGATGCCATGGTGCCTATAGCGCGCCGGTATGCAAGTCGCTCCCAGAGGTGTGTTCAGCAACACCGAAACGGAGCGCACGTTGTTGTCCGGCTATGAGGCGAGATCCTGTCGGCCAGGATTCGCCGTTTATACGGTTGTACTTCGAATCTCATTCGCCGCAATCTCGGCTTCTTTGGCAGAGGCCGGCCGCCGTTCCCGGGTTGGAATACCAGTACTAGTAGCATACTGTTCAAGGTTAACGCATCGACCATCTGTTCGGGAGAATATTTGAGTGGTTTGATTATTCGCGCCCTATTTTTGAAAGCTGGCATGGTAACATGACCCAACCAACCCTGGCATACTGTTGCGACCAAGCGGCATTTCGAATCGGATCAGAAAACGGCAGGACCTAAAGCCTCAGTCGGGAGACCGTCGAACAAAGCTAATACGGTAATGGAACCTCATCGGAGAGCATGTGTAGTGGAATCGCAGATTGACCTTGGGGCCGGGAGCGGATCATCAGCAATCTGGAGTGTTGATATGTCTATCAAAGTGTACGAAGATTCGGTGGAAGAATCTTTGATCTGCAGATACCGGGAGAAAGATTGAGAGTTTCTAGCAATTGTAAGTTGTCTATCAAACCCAAAATCACTGTCGCTCTCCTAGCTGACGTCGAATTTGTTTGTTGGTTCAAGTTTTTTCCCCGCTATCTTGTGCATACTTTCCAAGATATTCCGGGATGCAGCGAAACGAGGTGCAATAACTCGAGATTAGATCAGCGAGACCTATGTATTTTCCTGGCCCTCAGAGTAGTCTTAGTGAGGGCGCGTACCGCGGTCAGCACCACACTATCCATTACGGGAGACGTTTACGGCTTTCCGCTATATGTATGCTTGCATGCTTCCTTTCGGAATATCCTCAACAGGGTTAGTTCAATTGCCGTATAGGACCTGGCAAGTTGGCACTGGCAGGTTAAATTCAAATTGGGTCGTTCGGGGCCTATGTAAGACCGGATTTCAATATATGCTCGCATTAGCCGACACTGACAGGTATTCCCAATAAGTAAAGCCCGCTGTCGGTGTCGGTGTTATTTCCCGAGCGACTAACGCACTTCAATCCCAACCCTCCCACAGCCACAGAGTGACATCCCGCATGCGTATTCACGCTAGCGTTGCTGCGGCTCCGCTCAACGACCCTGTGTTGTAAAGTATTAAAATGAAAGAAAAATTGTCATTGGCCAACATCCTTCGCCGCTCTAGTCGGCTACGCCCGAGACCCGACTTTCCAACCTACTTCGCTGTATCTCGACCTGCAGAACGCAGGTGATCTCTTGAGCATGCTTTGGTTTAGGGTGTTAAACAATCTGGTTAATCTGGTTGACCCCTTACGTCGTGCTACATAACAACATGGCTCCAGGCTGACCATCATCATCATCGTCATCAATGTCAACTCTGAACCAGTGCTGTAGGTAGACGCTTGGGTTATTGCTGTGAACTCAACTCCTTGCCCCGCGCTTCACCTGACATATTGATATATACGATGATTTATTCGGGGGAATTTCCTAAATTGCTACTTCGCATCACGTTTTGTTCTGTTCTTGGTGGACTCCGAGTGGATGAAGGCCGACCTCAGCGGGCCACAGCCGTCGTTTGGACGGAAACACCCGAATATAAACTATAATTATTCAACCGCTGCTAGCCTAGCGAGATATATTTGACACCGCTAAAATCTCCTTCATCCCCTTCACAACCACCAGATTCCGACTGCGAAAAGAGCACAGAACGGGATATAAATGTATGTATGTATCTCCAGAAGAGATTTTGACGGCACGGAGGTTTGGGGAGCACAATAATCAAGCCAAGCAAGTTGGCAGAGCGAGTAATTAAAACAGACGACCTTCCGCAGTTCCTAGACTATCCAGGTACGGAAGATCTCCGTGACGACCCGAGAACCAGCTTGGTCCCCGCTTGTGAGCACAGCCCGAGGGTTCTCGCGTAGAAAAGCAGGTAATCTCCATCTGGGTATATGATATATTTGCTTCCGGTCTGACAGTCGGCAATCGTGCACATCAGCGCTGCGCTATGGACGATTCTAGACCGATGACTGACCTCGGTTCCCTGGCAGTGGCATGACCTCACAAACCCTGGCATTACTTAACGCAAGTGGCGCATCTTGGGCGGTGCTGCACAGATAGACGCCCAACAGGCAGTTCTTCCATTCGAGCAATTTCTACCACGCTGTCATGAGCCTATGCCATACTACGGTCACGGATGAACGGAGGGGCCGGGCGCTGGACGGGAGTTCAACAATTGATGAGGGGCGTTTTGATTGCATGTTGGGCTGGACTAGGCAGAAAGGAGCTGCAGCAGTCTGCAGCGGCGCGTCACTTGGCGTACCCTACGCATGGAATACACAGTGACTGAAATTATCGGATACATACAGCACCCGCTGACACACGGTTATTATAACATGGGTGACGGATACCATTTCGCTTGCGTCTGCGGGGCGTCGCTCCGGTTCGAGTCGTCCTAGAAATAAAACCATCAGAGAATTGAACAGCTTGAGCATCATGCAGAGAAGTTGCATGCCGTGAAATCGATTAATCCTATCGTTCGGATTTGTGCCAACTTACGAGGGGCAGCGAAGCCCTCATTGGATTCCGCAGCAATCAATTATCAACCGTTACTCGCGGAGGTCCCGACTAGTTCGTGGGTTCGGCGCGTATGGGAAGCCGGAGCAACGCGCTGATACGCGAGGCTGCCGAATGATGGCCTTGCCATTCAATTGGTGGAGCTTGAACCCGTCTAACACGGCCATCATCGGCAACCTCGGGCTCTGCCTGCGTTTAGGCCACTCAAAGGCGACTCAGATTCCTCAGAGACTCCGCGCGAGGGGTGATAATCAGAGAGCGATGAACCATCTGCGAGGCTTGTCTTGCGGCGTGTGATACCCACCTTTCAACCGCGCTAGAAATATATATCCAAAAACAAATCTCAGGCCAGCTCCACAATTTATCCATGGTACATCGGATTAGATCTGTTGTCCCCACCGCCTAAATCTAGAACGCACTGCCGTGGATCGCATCGATTCTCCACAAAACGTGGGGATTCTGTTCCCAGCATCACGGAGCGCGAGCAGTCAGAGAAGTGCAGGCGGAAAATCTATCGAAACCAGGCACTGTACCAGATGAACATGGACATAGCAGGATGGAAAAATAGAGAGCTCCAATTTGCCTTTGGTCTTTTGCTATCTTGTTCCTCACCAGACAGAACGCCGCGCATCTCATGGGATCGGATCCGACACAAGATGTGATAGTCGCGTTGGTTGCTATGGATTCAACAGCATATGACTTCATTATATTCGATAGCCCCGTTCGTACAGTTTCTGACTCTCCCCCCTACAATCCTACATTATACTGGACAAAGACGCGCGCAACGCGCAATTAGGCTGGTGATTCGATTCGACGAAAGCATGATGAGAATGAGATGCCGTAGTAGGAAAGCGATGGGCTAAACGCGTCCAATTAATCAGCGCCGATGCGGGGGAGTATGAAATGCGGCAACGTACATTGCAGGAAGAATTAAGAATGCGTGTGGGGACTCGGACAGTGTCGGTCTAGGGATTACCCTGCAGAAAAGTCGGGTCAGGTCAGAACCTCGGGTAAAGTGAACGGCGTACGGAAGGGGCAGTTCGAACTAGGAAGAAGTTCTGTTAGTCTAATCACATCGACAGGGAAGGAAGAGAAAGCGAACGCACGCATGTCCTCCGCCGCGCCACCCACAGTGCGCGCATTGCGGGCCGTTGCTGTGGTTCACAGGTTTGATCTCGGTCTCGGTGGGGGCTGTCTCAGCGGTGCGCTGGAAAGTGGGTATGGTGGTAGTGGAGTGATTACACATTGCGCAGGATGTATGGATGAGGGTGGGGTGGCAGGAGTGAGGCGGGAAAGTGGGTTGGTTGGGTTTGCTGGTCGACCCTCCAAATCCTTGGCCCTTTTATATATTTTCTCGTCTCCTGTGGCACGTAATGTAATGAGATCTGTCTATTCTCGATCTATCCCATTCCGTAACTGTGCTGCCAGCACAAGCTCCGGTGATGGACCGCTACTGTAATCGCAATCGTAATCACCTTCTTCATATCGGGCAATACACAGCCGTGCGATATGCGATGTTTATAATAAGCTACCGGGTGATACGATAAGTGTGGGAGATACCGAGAGGCCTAACCAAATCGGCATGAATCTGGCTCGTTACACCGAACAGAAAGACGCATACAAATTGCCGCCGCCCCCACGAAACTGCGTTGCAATTTCGGTCCTCTATCTTTATTTCGTTTCGTTTGATCTCGGCAAAATCGGAACTGATTGATCACACGACCGAAGAACAAGAAACCCTCAGAAAATGCAGAGATTGGAAAGAAGACAACTTGGTGTTCGATCGTGATCAACTGGGACCCACATTCGGGTATGTATGTACGAACAGCAGGGAATTTAAAAAGCCAGTTCGGCCCCAGTTCAGCCGCTGCGCTAAGATTGGGACACTATGCGCCCCCCAAAGCCCCGGTTATCAGGGAACAAAACGTGTTGATACACAGCAAGACAAGAAAGGAAGAGAATGGGGATATGTAAGTCCAGTACACGCTCGTTAAGTGGATGTCTCACGCGGTATCGCGGTACTTATCAACCAGGTGGAGGGTCGACCAAAGACGGATAGTCGAATTAGATGTGAGAATTTATCATAATGTCCTAAGAAAGATAGAAGAAATGTTCGAACTCGCGAAAGTTCAAGTCACAAATCTCCGGGAAATGCGAAGAAGACAACTCGTGTTCGATCGTGAGCCGAAACCAAAAGCCACTGGGGCCCATATTCAGGTATGTTGTAAACGCTGATGAATGGAAGAAAAACCTGACCAGTTCAACCGCTGCTGTGTAGAGCCACAGCACAAGTCCTGTGTTGGAAAAACGTGTATCAAGTGATGTAGAGCAAGCAAGAATGGAGATACTGCGCGTCAGTAGTGTATTATCATCTTTGAGGCAGTGGGCGCGCGTTATCAGCCAGGTGCATGGATCCAAATACTAGTACCAGAATGATCGTGCGAACGGCCGAATTAAAATTCAGAATGAACAAAGAAGAACAGAAATCCATGAACTCGCCTCGTGTATACCCCGGGCGTAGTCTTGAACTCCGGAATTGCCGCATACGTCTGGATCAGAATCTTCCTCCCGACGCGTTTCCGTTCCCAATGGCTGGATGGGAAGGAGAGAAAAGAAGACACCTTTGACAAGTGTTCGATTTCGATCGTGATCAGCCAACCAGACGTCACTGGGATCCGCATTCGCGTGTTCACAGCAGCCAGCGTTCGACTACTACCGCCGGATTAGGATGGCTCGGCGAGCGGAGCTCCACGGTGAGACACAGGTCAGTTTTCAGGCGAAAAAACAAAACGTGTCAACCAGGTGATGCACAGCAAGAAACCGAATAGATGGCGTGCGCGTCACCAAAGCCCTGGCGCTCTACCCCCGTGGTCCCAATGGCTGGAGGCTAATTTCGACCGCGCCTGTCTGTGCCTGCCCAAAGATGCGTGGCGAGACCAAAATAGATATACGCGAATGCTCGAATTAGAAATTATGTCGTACATTGAACAAAGAAGAAACTACTCGCGCTTCGCCAGCGACAGAAAGGTCGATTCCTACCCCGCGTTGGCCATGTCGTCATCCTCACTGTCCGCCCCCCTGCCCCCGCCTCGGCGCCTCCTTGTACCACTCCGGCACCTCGTGCGCCCTCGGCACAGCCCGCTTCCGCGCCTCCTTCACCTCCCGTGCATCCTCTTCCTCCCTTTCCCGCCTCAGCAGCTCCCTCCTTTGCTCCTCTTCCCTCTCCCGTTCCCTCACCCGCTCGTCAAACACCCCCCGTTCCCGCGCGCGCGCGTCCGTGCTGAACGCAATTGGCTTGGGGACGGTGGGCGCTAACGCGAGCTGGGAGCGCCGGAGCGAATGTTGCGCCGCCAGAGACGCGTGCAGGGCCTTGAAGTCCGGGATCGTGTATGGTTTGGGCTTGGGCTGCTGCGCCCCACCATCTCCCTGGTGTGCTCCGAACGGCTGCAGGCTAATTTCGGTGCCTGTGTCTGCCTAAAACGCGTGGCGAGCCCGAAATAAATATATGCGTGTACGGAATATTAACTTTGGACTTACGTTGGTCGCCGAAGATGCTGAAAAGGAGTCCGCAGCGGATGTGGCTGCACTTGCAAACCCTTTGAATTTCGGCGGTGGCCGCGGTGCGTTCGTAATCCGCGCGCGCGTCGAGGTTGAGGCTGCGCGTTGACCAACAGCAACGGCCGGAGCCTCGCGTGGCCTCCTCGCCAGGGGCCTGCTGCGTACCTGCACCGGCGCAGAAACAGCCCGTGCGCCCCCTCGCCCGCCGCGCCCATGCCCACCTCGCATCCCTGACATACCAGGCGCCGCAACAGCCGCCGGCGCGCCAGACGCACGTTTCTTGCTCCGCACCCCGAGTTCATGCTCACCCGACGCAGACGCCGCCGAGGAGGGCCGCTTCACGGACGGGCGCATCGGCGAGATTGCCCCTTCGCGCGCGCGCCGACCGTGTCCGTTCGCTGCATTCGTATCCGCATGTGCGTCCCCGTCCGCGATGGCAGCGGGCTTCCGCGGCGAGAGCTGCGAGAGCGTCAGCGGGCCGTCGTCGCGTGGGACGGAGATCTCAGGCTGTACGGTGGAACGCTCGAGGATCCCGCGTTCCGTGTCGAGAGCAGGCGAGACGCATGACTCTGGCTCCGAGTCGACGACCATCCGATTTTCTGCTGCTGCTGCTTCGCCGTCACGCGCCTCTGCCAGGCTCAAGGTGGCTGTTATCCGATGATCTCTGTCGACTGCCTCGCCATCGTGTGGAGGACTGAGTGGAGCGCTGCCGCTATCCCCAGGAGAGTCGCCCCTCCCCACGTCCTCGCCCGGAAGCGTGTTATCGGGCATCGCAGTATCCCCAGCTTCGCAAACCATCGCATTGTCGTTATCAGATGGCCTGCACATCGCGTTAGTCAGTCTATATGTACACCGGTCATGTGGCGCGCAGAACATACGGAAAAGACGAAATCAGCTGCGCTCCGTATGTGAGCAGGCGTCCTGCGATGCCCGTATGAGAACAGGACCCTGCCTTATCGACAACAGGCGTTTCCACGTCCACGTTCACAGCCGCCTGCACGGTTTTGGATGTTTCGTGAGTTTTCGGTGCGAGCGTGGTCGTTTTGGGTCGGGGTGCCATAGGTTTGGTGATGATGCCGGCGGATGAGATGGGCTGACGAATACGTGGGTTAACGAGAATCCATAGATACATCAGACAAGCTCACTTTTATGGACCTGTGCAATGACTTGGCTGGCGCGTCGGCCGTCGGTAACACGGAATTCGCAGTCACCGGCTCGGGCTTCTTTTGTTCGACGGAGGGCAGTTCGACCGGCGTGGCGTGGGGCGTAATCTCTTTTCTGGGAGAACTCACGGCAGCGGGGGAGGTACCCGTCAGTTGGAACGAGAAATCGTGCATTGAGGGGTGTTTGGCGGGCGGAGAGACTTCGGTCAGCGCGTCGTTGGGCACTTCGCGGCTGGGAATCGGTTTGGCCGGGGAGAGGCGTCGAATTTCGGCGGGGATTTGAGTGGGTGGCACAGGAGCGTCGAGCACGGCCTGTTTGGGCTTCCGGAGCATGGCAGAGACGGGTTTAGGCACTCTCGAGTCGAGCTGGGACGCAGAGGGAGCCTGTATATTGGATCGTGTGGTTGGTAGGAGAGATTTCGTGAGTTTTTTGGACTCTGTAGGCGGAGTTGTCTCCAAGACAGCCGGTGCGACTTGAAGGTCGCTGAGGGTAAGTGGCGCGTCATTCGCGCGGGAAGGCGAGCCCAGGAGAGATGTGCCACCCCCGAAGAAGTCGCCCGAGTCGTCTCTAAGGAGATCGTCGCCAGAGTTTGTAGGAATTTGAAAAGAAAACGACATGTCAGAGACATCTGGCAGGTGGCGCAAGCTGAGTTCTGAGCCCGTCATTGAGTGCGAGACTGGGATTAAGAGGTGATATGAGATGGATGCATTGGAACTGAGGAGTTTTCGGGACTTACTGGAGCGTATTCACGGCGGCGCGCCTGGAGGATGATGGTGGTGAGTGACTGACAAGCGAGACGCGTTCGGTCAACATCACGTGGTCAACATCACGTGTTAGCTCACGTAATGATGGAAACAGCAACGCACTGAACGAAACCGCCATCTCCAAGCACCCTTCAAGCTCAAGGATCTGAGGAAGCTGCGATACCGGTAGATTGAATAAGCAAATTCAATTTACCGTGCTGCCCGCAAATTCCCTCTGACCAGCCGCACTAGCTAGTCCAGGAATGGGTATCAAAACCAAATCAAAACCAAAAGACAACAACCTGGGACTCGGCGGCCAGAATCCGGGAATATTACCCTTGGAGCGACATATCTGAGGTGGAAATCTGGGGGGGGAAAATGCCTCCTAACCAGCCTCACGCCCTTCCGGCGCAATCACCGGGGATTAATTTTATTTTTCCTCATGGAATCCAGCGCACCGCCCCTTGTTAAGCGAGTGCTTCTGGTCTGTAAAATACCGAACGCTTCGGACTTAGAGGCGATACAAATTAATTGAATTCGGCATCTTCCTGCGCGCATACAATTGCTCCAAGATTTCTGGACGTGTGCGCCACGCCCAGGCCCAGACGAGCGCCTGTTGTTGTTGGGTACGTTTCTGGCTCTGGTGCTGCGCCGCGTCGGCTTGGTGCTGCGCTATCCTATCGCAGGCATAAGCTTTCGACGGAAAAGACGCTTGGACGTAGCTTGCTTCTCTTCGGGAATCCCTGACGAGGGGTTCAGGCTGAGAGCATAAACGTTCACGTTTCACCGCCGCTGCCATACACCGTGTTATTGAGGTCCTTCTGGATTGTGGAGCCGTCGGTCTGGCCCCCTGAAATATTGATTTGGTCCCTGCAACGCCCGACAGGCCTAATTCCGCCACTAGGGCGGTCAACAAGCAGTTAGTTACCGTGCCAGCGAATATTTATCCGCTGATGGTCAAGGGCATAATGGGTCCTTCGACAGCCGCTTCTTGACAAGTGAGGACCGACAACGCGGACAGCTAACTACGACGCGCAAGGCCGCCGGGATACCGCAACCGCAACTCAATTAAAAAACGAATGATGATGGGAGCGCCAGCGCCTTGGTCTCGGGCCTCGAGGTAAACTTTAAGCACGATAAGCAGCAACCGGAAGAATACCGGGGTCAGAGTATGGATTACTAAGGTTCAAACAAACTGCAGCGGATGCGCATCTGCCTCACTAACGACAATCTCGACGGCGCCTAGGCCTGGTTCTGCCGCTGTTTCGAGTTCTGCGTGGAGCTTGGTCACGAGCGTAGGAAGAAACCCTCGCTCGGTGTTCGTGTGCCCGCCTACAAAATTTCGTAAGGTCAACATTCAAACTCTAGCGAAGCAGGAACGCTTACACAGAATGACGTGCGTCCCGGACGCCAGGGCAGCGAGAATTTCGTGCTAGAGGCAACCATTAAGCTAACAATTTTATCGATCGGGGAAGGCAATGAACTTACATGGGGCATCTCTCCCGTGAACCACGCGTCGGCAGGCGCGTCCATCTCGGCGAACATGGATCCTCCAGCACCCGCGCAGATAGCCACGCTGCTAACGAGGCGATCCGGTTTCACGGGCGAGTACCCCACCTGGACTGTTAGCCGGGTGAATACCCAGCGGCAAAATCCGAAATACGACGCACTCTGTGACAGGCTGAGGTTTTTTTTGATTCGGGCGACGAGCACCTCCATCGAGACGGGCGGTTCGAGCGTCACGCGGCGGCCGTCGCCTCCAATCGTGCGGGTCTCTGGCTTGCTCGCCAAGACGGCAATGGTATGCGTGTCCGCACCAATACAGTCTGTGAGCCAGTCATTCACGCCGCCGAAGACGCTGTCGAGGGCGCTGTGGGGGCTGTAAACAGATATTCCGGCGGCCGCACAACGGAGGAGAGTGCCCTGCAGCGGCGTGGCCAGCGTCAAAGACTTCAAACCTCGAAAAATGGGCGGGTGGTATGATACGATCATGGACACGCCCTTAGAGATGGCTTCGTCGCACACGGCTGGGGTGACACTACGGGGAGATGCTTCAGAATTCGTGAAGTAAGCCCTTTTCGGAGTAAAGACAAACTCTATGGTAACAAGCACACGGTTTGCCGCAGCACTGGCGTTTTTGACGGGGGATTCTGACAGGAATCAGTGGCGGTTGCTTTAGGATTTCAGAAGAGAAAGAAACCTAGAATGAGACCGATCTTTCCGGGCCAAGGAGCGAGGGTAAGCGCCAATATTCATTCGAAGGAGTCGAGATTTCTCTGACGAACATTGTCCCATGATCCGGCCAGACTTAGGGGCGCAATACGGCGCATTGCATTGCAGACCGATTTTGTGAGGATACCACTAGCCATGAGAGCGCAGATGTTCCAGACGAGGTTCGATGGGGTTTTGGTCAAAGTGTATCGGGTCACGTGGGACACATGTGATGATCCCATCAAGACACAGCTTCTCGTCTTCCTCCACCATTTTTCGGTGGTGGACCAGGCCACGGAGGGAGCCTGTTCGTTTAACGTACAAAGCTTTCTCTGCACTCGCTGCCCTGTCCTGGTTCACCTTGGTATAGCTTTGCGCAAGGTTTCTTTTGATTCAAGTTACTATTACTGGAGTGCAAGTTTATAACCAGAGACGTTCCGAATAACCTCCGTCCAACCGCGATTTCCCCGCGACTTTACCTTGCCTGGTCAAACCTTCCTAATGGCGCGTAATATCGATCATCTCGCCAGGAATTGGGGTACTTCTGTCCAAATGATAGATTGTGGTTTCTCGGAGACCGGCTGGACCCTGAATGACATTGTACAAAAATACGCGCGCTTTCTTTTGCTATCTTTCCGTACTGAAACTTGTGGAGTGCTATGGCCTGGGGGGCCTTTAGCTTTACTTAAGCCAGAGCATCTCAATATCTCTAGCTCGCTCGCTCGACTTCACAAGGTTATCTCGGCGTTCTCTGGACAAGCCCAGCCTCCATGACGTGGCGCAGACAAGCTGTTTCATTCTGACGCTGTGTTCAATCTAAACGGCATTAACGCAATTTCAACGCGATCGAAACCCAGCACCCGTCTAGTCTCCCTTTACCAAGTTCCCGGCAATTTCCCCGTGTTTTCCATCTTACCGGCGCAAACCTTCCTAATATCACGCAATGTGTATCGTCCCACTAGAATAGGCGTGTTTCTGGTTCAGATGATAGATTGTGGTTTCTCTAGACCGGCTGCACCTTGAATGCCGTCGACAAACCTGCGCGCGTTGTCATTTGCAATCTTGCACTGCTCCAAACTTGTGGAGCGGTATCACCTGGACGATCTTTGTCTTTATTTGAGCCATCGCATCCTGATATCTTTAGCTCGCTTGGCCCAACTTTACAACATTATCTCGGCGTTTTCTGGACAAGCTCAGCCTTTATGACGTGCAAGCTGTTTTGCTCTGACGGCGTATCAAACCTAAACGGCATTAGCCCAATTCCAACACGATCGAAATTCAGTACCACCGACTTCTACTCTCCCTTTAGCAGGTTCCCAGCAATATGGTTATCACGAAGTGGCAACTCCAGTCTTTTGGCGTTCAATTGACGACAGCACCCGACACTAAAAGCCTTACATGCATTCTCCCATAAGGATCAAGACTTGGTTATTCACTCAATTGGCAGTCAAAGTTTCAGCCTGCGCTCAACTCGGTTTCTACCTTCTAGAGTGTGTTCCGTGTATCCCTGCGCCGCACCATAATGCTGATTGATTCGTCAACGACGCTACATCTGATACTCCATCGAATACAAACCCGCGACCAATTCGCTACCGACTTAGCCGTCGGGGACCACATGCTCCGCCACTGTTGAACCTAATCTTCCAGTTTCACTCACAATAGGCTTCTTCTTCTAATCGGCGATGACCACCGAACAGCCTGAATGTAAAAATACCGGTACGAAGCTCCGATGTACTAATGCATGGGCGGTATTCTTCGGGGATCTGTGATGGCGCCAGACCGTTTGGTACAGATTGACCATGAATGCTACTTGCCCCGCACCCAGCGGAGTCTGGTAAATATTCAAGCGCCGCAAGCTAACCCTACCCACTCTGAATGCACCGGCGCTCGTGAACGAGCTCCTGCTGATCGCGCTCGGGTAATGTATCATGCGTCCACGCCACAATCTCTTCAAAACATCTCGCCGGCCCAATCTTTCCTTCTACGGCTTGTGCATGGCACCAATCTCATCCTGTGGAATCTGTCTGACGACGACCGATGCTCCCAACGTAACGGAAACTGTTTGGGAGGGGTTGTCGCGGGGTTTCAATGTGAGTTAGATCGGGTGAGGTACGTGAATGCGCCCACAGGTTTTGAATACGGTAATCAAACTAGAAACTAGCTTCCACGACGCGGGGACTTCTGTCTTTCCGCGGCCAATCTGTGCCTCTTATTGCTGGTCGGATCGGTTTTTTGATATTTAGGCGGAGGCCAGCAATAAATGCTCATTGCGGGCCAGCATATCAATCATCTCGGGTCCGACGACGGTTAATGGGCCGGTGCTTTCAGAGCTTTGATTAATGACCGGGGGACACACAAGTCGGTACGTCAGACCTGTTTCCGGTAACTTTGAACCTTATCGCGTGGCGTTTGGTCCGCCGCCGACCCGAGACAGGCTCGAACGTGCGACAACCGCAATGTACGGAAGATGTATACGCAACATCCGTCCCGAGCACCGGGCACTATTCTTGGTCGGTGGATTGCAGCGCCACGCGCTTCCCTGTATATTGAGATTCTTGTCCTGCGGATATATCAGCTCTTCCTATGAAACATCCCTGGGCATCGGGCGGCCAAGTGAGCTGCGCCTCCGTCCTTCGCTGGGTGCACGGAGAATGCGTAATGAAACTTTGGAGAACCCGCGTCGGCGGCAGGTGTTCTAATCCAGCTGTCTTCGTCCATCTTTCCACGGCGCCCCGTGTATCTAACACGTTGCTACCCATCATCCAGAGTACCCCTCTCCCAGTTTATCTAGATCCCACCTTCCATGTAACTCATGTCATACCTTCCCATTCCATCATTCGACATGTATTTTCGAACACGAACACGTTCATACAAGAAGTCAAGTCCTACTCTCTACGCTGTGGATGCCAGACCCGCTTTCATTTCCGTCCGCATTTTTCCGTCAAAAACTTACAGCACGAATGAGCCTTCCGAGGGCTAGACCACTCTGGAATTCATGATGACTTGTGCGGTTCACCTCGACTCCAGTTTCACTATTCTGCTTCCCAATTGGGGCGACCGCGATGCATCAATAGAAAGATCCCGCAACTCGAGGTTGGCTAGCGCACAATTTTCATTTCCATGCTCAGACTCTCTCCCAGAACATATATTATATCTATTATTGTCCCCTAGGATTGAATAATTTTCCAGTATTTGGTCCCGGCAAAGAGGAGGTGAGTTATCGGGAGTGTTGGCCCACCGAGACCCATGACAATGAATTGGGGGCCGCCTGGAATCCGTGAGGAATGAAAGGTTGCATCTGGAGAAGCAGACTGAAGCTTGCCTGTTGTTAAATAATCCACCGACAAATGAGTGTGAGTCCCACCCTGATTAACTGCAACGGCTCATGATTCCTGTAAATTTCTTTCGGCTGGTCGTGTGTTTCTTAATGAGACGAACGTTCCACGTATTATTTCGGGCATCTACGTCCAGGATCTCTCCGGCGTTCGGGCCATTGAATCTTGCGTTCAATTGTCATGAAAGGGCCTAAGCTCCTCTCGTTTTCGCACGTACCGAGAATGATGTCGAATACTGTAGAAGTATCAGGCTTCCTGTGCTGTAAGAGCTTTGAACCAGCTAATTTAGGATGACCGGGTATCAATCGCACTGGACCCGAACTTAGTTACATGCTGGTAAATTAATTAGTAACACGTCTTCAGCTTGCTGAGACTCTGTTCCATGAACAGAGGCGCGACTGAGTCTGGACTTTCTTGATTATGAGTGACGGTAGATCTAGACGTACTTCGAAACCTGACCGATCACACGCCACTGTCCTTCGGTGCTACATTGAATGATTCCTAATAGAGAAGAAACATGAAAAAAAAACGAGACATCGTTTTGGTGCAACCATTCGCTATACCGGCCCATATTCAGTATTAATAACACGGTTACTGTCTCATTGGTCGAAGACACCTCTCGGAGCGACTTACTCGCGAGCACGACATCATACGTGGACCAACGAATTCATCAGGGAATCGATGCTCCTAAACATGAATGGCAGCGAAGACAGCTGAATTCGAAACGTTTCATTCAACTTTCAACAAGCGAAGTTCATTTGCAATGATTTTTGTTTCATCGTCTGCCGGCCAAGGCCTAGCACTCTGGTCCACACAAGCCGTGCTTCGGCAGGGCTTGATGTCCTCGGACTTGATGCGATGGGCGAGCAATTGGCCGGCAATCTCCCTCTCTCGTGGATTTCACCTTTGCCAGGGCGAAATCTTCGAGGTCGCCGCGGTTCGACATCCGGATACGATCCCGAAGATCCTCCAGCTGTGTCATCGCCTTCATACGTGGCTCGTCCCCCTCCCAAGTTCTGCGCTCATGTTCTTATTCTTGGCTTTATGGCTTATAGGATCAAACCGCTTCTCTATAGAGTTGTGGTGCTCCGTCCTGGCGCGGAACCACGCCGCAATGCTTTCTGCTACGGAATCCATGCTAACTGAATTCATCCGTTAAGAAGTGCGAGACGTCTATATCTGCCCATCCGAGCGGTTGGGAGGAGGACAGCTAAATCTACTGCTCAACTGCTGGTCCGTTGTGAACGTCTGCGTAGATGATCAGTTGGACCTTGACCTCCACGCGCTCTCGACAAGCCGCGGCCCACAAAACTGTCCCTTTTCCCGCAACGTCGTACGGAATGACTCGAGGCGCTGACTTGCCCCTTGTTCTCCTCGGTCACACACATGGAGCTCTACCACCAATACGATAATTTGGCTCCGTCTTATTCTTCCCCGTTGCAAGTAGGGTTAACATCCTTAACCGCACTGACACATCTTTGTCTATCCAAAAACCTCTTCGATCTTGTCTCTTCGGAAGTCGCGACGCGGTTTCCTAATCTCCGGGCTATTATTGCTCCGGAGGACGCGGTGGTATTCGTTCGCCAGGATTATCGTGCGGTACGGTCGTCCATTCACCTCACTAGCTGACTGATTATAATGCATGCTCAAATTTAAAGCTCAAAGATAAAGATAATAATGCTGGGCATCAACACGTTTTTTCGCATCTCCCATTCAAATGACTTGCTGCTCTACCAAACTAGTCATCCCGATAGGAGGCAGCGGCGAACTGGGCAACCTTTTCTTCCATGCAGCGCTGTCCATAACATATCCGGATGTGGGTTCCAGTGACCCCTGGTTGGGCTGACGACGATCAAGGAGCAAATTTGTCTCCTTTTATGTGGAATGGAATGGCCGGTGCGCGCTCGCTGGGCCATCTCCCGTCGGACGCAGCGGTTTAGCTAGTGTTCTAATTTCTGTGCTGTTCTTAATGTTAGACATCATGCATACCCGAACACGATCGTTTAGTTCGCGGGGGCCAATAAACATTGAACACCAAGTTGTTTTCTCTGCGTTTGTTTCCTATTCTTGGCTGTAGAAATTAACCTCCAGCTACAGAGAACCGGGACGAGGAGCAAGAGCGCTTTGCTGCAACTGTACGACATGATCAACCATCCATCCAACATCTGCATCCGTTCGCACAATCATTCTGCGGTCCATCCATCCATCCACCTGGCACGTTGATCATGCGTGCCTCGCTGTCGCATGCCTCGCTGTCGCGTGCCTCGCTGTCGTGTGCCTCAGAGTCAAAGATAGATAAGTATTGACGAGTTAACGAGCGCTCCTCCTTAACTCCATGCACCGCTGTGCATCAACACGTTTTTCGGTCGTATTCCTGCAAAAGATTTGTGCACTTATTCATGCGCGCACTACTGAGTGAGTCGTTCCAATTCGGGGACAGCGGTCGAACTGGCTTTGTATGCCGAATGTGGGTCCCAGTTGATCACGGTCGAACACTGACTTAGCTTCTTTTCTAATCTCTGCATTTTCTGTGGGTTTCTTTGTCACTCGGCCGTGTGGCCAATCAATCGTCGTGTTCCGACTATCCCGAGATCAGGACACAGGTGGGGTGATTCCAAGGAAATGAGAGGTCAACAGTGTTGTGGGACAGCTATTTGCTTCCGTCTTTCTGTTTCCTGTGGCGAGCGAGATTCGCGCCGATTTGGTTAGCCCTCCAGTCACCTATCGGCCGGTACCTTAGAATGTAAATCACAGCATTGCAGTCCGCGCCCCGACATTGACTGGCCGAGAAGGTGATTGCGATTACGAATCGTGCGATTGCGATTGCAGTAGCGGTTGACTTTATCACCGGAGTTTGGACCGCGCTAGCGCCACGGTTACGGAAGGGTAAGATAAATCGAGAACATAGATTGGATCTGCGAATGGCGTGCCGTCCTATTCGAGACGAGAAAATGTATAAATTGGAGGGTCGACCCAACCAAGCCAGCTAACCCACTCGTCCCACTCACTTCTGTCACTCCACCCTCAACAACCCATCCCACCTAATGTGCTATCATTCGACTGCCACCGTACCCACCGCCCAGCACAGCGCCGAGGCACCCGCCACGGTCGACACGCGCGAGACTACGGAGAACAAACCGGTTAACCACAGCAACGGTCCACAATGCGCGCACTGTGGGTGGCGCGGCGGAGGACATGCGTGCGTTCGCGCCCTCTCTCTCTCTCAGATGTGATCGGACTAACAGACCTTCTCGCCCCCTCAGTTCGAACTGCCCCTTCCGTATGCCCATTCGCTTTCACCTGACCTTCTGACCTGACCCGACCTTTCTGCAGGATAATCCATAGACCGACAGTGGCTGAGTCCCCACATGCACCCTCGTGCCTCCGTGCAATGTACGCTTACGCCTTTCATCTCCCCCGCATGGGCGTGCTGATTGATTGGACGCGTCTAGTCTATCCATCGCTTTCCACCTGCTACAGCATCACACTCTCACCGTGCTTTCGTCCAATCGAGTTATCTAATCAATCTAATTACGCGCGTCCTTATCCAGTATATTGTAGGGGGGAGATGTTGGAAATACAAGCTTGATTCCTCATTTTCATTCTATTTCTTTGATTTCACATTCCGCTTCGCAGTGCCCTGTTACATATTAGTCTCACTCCACAACCGCATGGCTCCCCTAGATACAATACCAATGTACTTTTGACCCACTGCTACTTATCTGATATTGCTTCTCTATAAAAGCTAGAATCCTTGTGGAATTTACCTCACTGGTTTGCCTCGCAAATTACCCTTGCTTGAAAACTCCCCTTCTGAGCAAATTTTACACAAACCAGTACTAGTCTTGTGGTAGTCGAGCCTCCAATACACGACACTGTTGATCATCCTGCCGTCCCATGATGCAGAGGCCGGGCGCGATTATCCTGTGACGACAAACGACACCTTCTCCTGCCCCCCCCCGTGACCCACATCCATTCATTTACTTCCCCCATATCGTCCAAAACTTTGACTGTTCGATTCAAGAACCTGGGCGATGGCGACAAGTGGTGTCCCCGCATTGATGTGGACTTAGTCCGTAAAAATCTTCAGGATGCCATTGTCGATCCCGAAGGCAAAACTCCCAATGAAATCAAGGCGGAGTTCGAGTTGGAAGAAGAGCGAGCGGAAGGCTCCAACAATGGCCGGAGCCCGAGCAGGGGCAGTGCTGAGGGTTGGTGATGGTCAACCTTCCCATATGATCGAAAGACCGTATGGAGATTTGGACGATTTTAGGCGACATTCATCATGCACGCGGATTTCCGACCAGCCTTGCGTTGGGCGGGAAATTTTTGACGGTGAGGAGGACCGAAAAGCAGAAGATGCAGGCGTGGATTGGAGATTTTTTTTTTTTTTTTGAATCCCTTTGTGCCTAAGGCATATGGTAGAACTAAAGCTAACTACTGTGTACTGCGCAATATATATGGTGTCCGTTGTCTATTTGAATCGTGTCTACTCGAAGAGATGCAGAGCCTCGTGCACGGCAAGCCGCGCACTCGGATGCAAAACGGAAAGTCCGTGCGATGTATGAGCCGTAGCCCAAATGATATGGTGTGTGAGTAAGTGAAAAGATAGTAAAGAAAGAGTCCGAGACTAAATGAAATCTACTTCGTGGGCTTCTCTAGCTGTTTGAAATCGCCGAAAACAAAGTGGAACCGGCGGGTGTTCTGGATGTAGCGGAAGAGGTGCGGGAGCAGCTCGGGATCGGAGAGTAGGTGCTTAGAATGAGCGGCGAGTCTGCTGGAGGCGCGGAGTTGTCGACGAGCGTGTTCGTGTGCAGCGCAAAAGTGGAGGAAATGCTCCACAGTCTCGTCGTGTTGTCCACAGCATGGGCAGTTCGGGGAAGGGAGTTTGTTCAAGCGGTGTAAATGTTTGGCGAGCGGGGCGTGGTGGGAGCGAAGCTGACTGATCCGCGCGTGGATTGGAGATGTCCAGAGCCTCGCATACACAACCGAGGAGGCTGGAATCCTCATCACCGACCAGGACAAGATTCTTGCGCTCACCATGGGACTTCCCTCTTCTTATGATGCTGTCTAATTTAGACTCTACTGCTCCCGAGGAGCTCACGTTTCAGGGTCTTACCACTCGCTGACCTAACGAGGTAACTCGACAGCTCTCCGGCACCATCACTATCCCCGCTCTTGTCATTACGGACTCGATTCGTATAAAAAACGAGCAGAATGTTGCATTGGCCGTAACTTCTCGTAGTTCCCGTAATGTCACTTGCCATTTTTGCGACAAGAAAGGACACTACAAAACGGAATGACGGGAGAGGCTGAAATGGAAGGACTCAAAAGTCCGCTCCCTCCGCACACACTGCGAACGATTCAATGTGTGGCGATTTCTCTCCACATTCCGAGGGTGTATTCCATTTCCCGTCACTATCGTCGCGCTCGACCTTGCCGGGGTGTGTTGGAAATACAAGTTTGACTGTTCCTGACCGCAGCCACCCTCGTTTCTATTCTATTTGTGTGATTTGACATTCCATTTCACAGTGCCCTGTTACATTGTTGAATCCATAACGACTGTCTCGGGAATCGAATCTTGTGTTGCATCGGGGTCTCATGAGATGCGCCGGGCTGTCTGAAAAAACAAGACAAAAGCAAGATAAGGAAGATGACCAATTGGAGCGAGAAAGCGTGCCCGGTTCGATTTTCCTTTGCACTTCTCGGTCACCGGACCCCGTCGCATGCCCCACGTTTTGTGGAGCGTCCTGTCGACCACGACAGCGCGTACGGTCGTTCTGAATCTGGCAGGTCCAGGTATTAATATTGTGAGCAAATTGTGGAGCTGAGATTTGTGTCTATGTCCATGTCTATTCCCGCGGTTGGACAGATGCGGTGAGGAATCGTTGAGCGCATACGCCGTCGCCTAAGGAACCACGCCGGGGGTTGCCGATGTCTTGGTGAAAAGTGATGAAATCTTGGCCGGGTGGGATTCGGGGGTTTCAAACTCCGTCATTTGAACAAGGTTATTTCGGCAACCTCGCGTATCAATACGGTGGTTCGGCTTTCCATTAACGCGCCGAGCTCACGAACGTCAGGACCTCCGCTAATAACGTTTACTTGCATTGCTGCGTTAGACATCAATAGCTCCCCTCGCAGGTCAGCACAAATCCGAATGATGAGATTGGTTCATTGAATCATTCACCCGTTCGTGAATCACGGCACGCAATTGGCACGCAAACTTCTTCTTCGCGTGACGTGGGTTCAATTTGTTCAATTATCTGATGGCTTTATTTCTAGGACGACCTCAAAGCGAAATCACCTCACCGGAAAAATGTAACTTCTCATCACTCACGCGGTGGACTCTGTGTCAACGGATGCTGTATGTGTGTATTCCAGGCTGCGCTTTACGTAGGTACGCGAAGAGACGTGCTGCTGTGGCTCCTTTCCGTGTAGCCACGCGTAATCAAATCAACGCCCAACTGTCGCCCGGCGCTCAGCTCCTGCGTTCATCCGTGGCCGTGGCATGGCATCAATTCCCTGCGTGGTAGAGATAACAGAAGAACTGCTGGGCGTCCATCTGTGTAGCACCGCTCAAGATACGCCACTTATGCCAAGTAGGAGTCAGGTAGTGTCATCGTCAGCAGCGCAGCGCTGTTGTGCGATTGAGCCAGTGTACGGAAGCTCTATACTATAGTATATCATATACCCAGATAGAGAATTTTGCTTTCTATTTCTATTATTCCACGCGAGAATTCTCGGGTATTGCACAAGGAATACATAAAAAGGTGGTTCTCGGGTTGTCACGAAGATCTTCCGTACCTGAACAGTGTGGGAACTATGGAAGCATGTCAACTCGTAGGCTGATTGTTCAACGCACAAAAATCCGCACGCCCATTCTCGAGGAAGCCTTGGACCAGTAAATGAATTGAACGTCATCTAGGTCAATGAGATGGTGATTGTGGTTTGGATAGATAAGCCAATTATTTGGACGCCCGCAAATCAGAGTCGGCGGAGTTGAATATTGGTAATGTTCAAGCTGAACGGCCAGAATTCACAATCTTATCTTTCCAGTCACGCAAATTCCAATTGTTCATCTACACCGTGCCTAGCTGCAGATCAAAGATCCTTCCGCCCAATCATCCTACAACTTCGTTAGACCTGTCAAAACTCCGGGTTCCTGATGATCTGCTACGGTAGCCAAATTCAATCTGCAATTCGACTCCATATGGTCTCCGATGAGGGTCCATTGCAGTATTACGTTCAATTCGCTGGCCACGCGTCACGCACCGTCCTTGTCGGAACGAATTTGAACGCGTAGACGCCGGCGGGTGTAAAATCGGTTCTATGATTCAAAAATGGCTGGATGATCAGTAAAACACTCCTACACATCTGGTAAAGCTCGAAAAAAGGCGAATTAACTTCCCAACTTTATTTCAGTGTTCAATTACCCTGATTCTGGCACTGGCATCAACAAGTCTATTTCAACAACCCCTTCACCCCATATATTCTGACTTGACATTACATCTAGTTTTGATATTTGGGGTCATCCAAGAATTCTGCAAACCGAAGCCCCTTGGATATCAACCAGATTTGAACCTAGATCCAAGATTCAGAAATTTGTTGGCTGGGGATCTTGCAGTATGTTACCGAAGCTTCAGAACCCCCTCGTAACCCATTGATAGCGATTTGGATAGGTCTCGAAAGTTTTCTGGATGTCATGGTCCTACCCCAGGCCTGTCGGAGTGTCGAAATGGTATTGTTGGTCATGCATCACACCCTGTCGAATTGAACGCATCTTTGTTCAACAGTCCCCGACTGCGGCAAATTCGGGGACCGTCCACCTCTGTCCAAGCATACCTTTTGCCAAAGAATCGGGTTGATTCTGCCGTTCTCTGTTCCGTCTCGAAGAAATGGTGCTTGGTCGTATGCCAGGGTTGGTTGAGTGATGTTACCATGTCGGCTTTCAGAGGCAGGCCGCGGATAATCAAAAGTATCCTGACAGATGACTGATCCGTCGACCTTCTACTCGATACTGGCATTTCAATCGGCGAACGGCTGCCAGCCGAGATTGCAGCTGATCGCGGTGAATGCCGGACAGCAACGTGCGTTCCTTCGGGGTACCCACATTTGGTGTTCTATTGGTGAACCCGAAGAGACTTCTCGGAGCGACTTACTCGCGAATACGATATCATACGTGGACCGAATCCGCCGGGAGAATGGCCCACGAACCCATTAGGAAGTCAATGCTTCTGAACCTAAAGAACCATTTCAACTTTCAACAGTCGAAGATCATTCCATCAGAGAAATGTTCCAAAGATCTCGGACCTTCCCATTTGCCGGCCGAGGGAAAACTCTGACCCACAAGCCGTGATTCTACAGGGGGCTTAATATGTCCTCAAGCGACGTTCAACCGTTCAATAGATTTTTCATCGCAGGTGCAACTCCGATGACATCGAAACCTATCGAAACAGTTATAGGTGCATTCTACGCCCACCAAACATTATATTGCTATTTCTACTCGTGACGAGGCGCACGATTCGCGGGTGCATCGGACCCTTCATTTATATAGATCGTGATCTATGACCCCACACAGAACCTGCAATCGAACACAACACTGACACTGATCATCGCATCCTCCGCCAATGATTCTCCGGCACTCCACGGTTATGATCTGTGTCGCGATCCTCCACTTTCTCCATGTGTGAATCTCGGGTGCTTCAATTGTTTCTATCTTGTTCTCCTGACCGTCGCTGTGAGTTTAGTTTATTGGCCATTTTGGTGGCGATCTTTCGGGTTACATTCTCCGTGGTCTAATTTTGAGAGGTGTTCCTTTCAGCTCCTTCCGATATTCTGGGTTCATTTGGCTGTCCCGGGCAAATCTTGCACGTTGCAATCACCATTCCGCAACGTCCAGGAGCTCTCAGGCTATTCTTGTGATAATAGAACTTAAGAACCCTCTCGCTTTCGCGTGTTCCGACTTCCGAGCATATCGAATAGATGCATCGGGTTTCTTGTGTTTTAAGAATGAACGGTCCCTTAACCCCGGTGAGAAATCGGGCAGCCAGATCGAACCAATTGGGCTGCGGCAAACCGGATCGAGTTATATCGAACTGCTGTTTACCATCTGTGCATCATCTTCAGTCTTAACTTCACCAAAAATACTGGCATGCCACCCTTGGGGAGCGCGTTTTCTCCATTGCAGAATTCTCGCTCAAGTGCTCAATGACGCACACAAGTCGACGGCGCCTTATGAGAATAGAGGGTTATGCCAAAGCCGTGTGCGGCTTTGACCCTTGTGCAAAACCGCACGGGCTTTCCGAGTTTTTTGGGGGTAATCAATATTCTGGTGAACCCTCGGGGTAGTAGGACAAAGTTCAATCTCTGTAATGCTTATCCCATTGGTTATTTGTGGAGTAAGATGTGTGAGACGTGAGGATGAAACATCACAGATCATTTGGATTCTTTGGATCTGAGTCAAAAGCCGCGTGAAAGATGTGGATTGCTATTCAGGTAAGTCATTAATAGTTCGTTTATCATTCGAAAAGTCAGAACTTACTCCGTGGCTTTGCAAAATGCCCAAAAAGCCGCATGAGTCGCATGGGGCTTGGGCACAAGCTCTCTATTTTCAAAGTCGTATGATTTCGCGAATTTATCTCACGCCCATCTCTTGCGTCCTGCCATCTCTTGCTTCTGTCACCAGCATCGCCGTTCCCGCACTCCTCATGGCCGCCATCCTCTCCCAGTTCTCCTCTCCGCTTCAGCTCTCCTTGCTGTAACTGCCGTCCGCCCCATTGTACAAACATGAAGGCTTTAGCTGATCTTTCGCGCTCGCTGCTCAGATCGACCCCTGGTGGGCAGCGACGCGCTGCCTATCTATATTTCTGGTTGTTCTGGGTCCTCGCTCTCAGAATGTCGAATCTAGACCCCCGCGGCGACTTAGGAGCTGGAACTCTACACTCGGTACAGCGTGCTCCATGACCGGGGCAAATATCCTTTCTTATCACCTCCATTTTTTTTTTTTGCTGATACTCCTACGACAACATCGGCGATGTAGATCTAGATCTCCTTTCAATTTCCACCTATGCTGCTGTTGTAGCGTACACCATCCCTTGAGAGTAGGCCGGGTGAGTTGAGCCCCACCCTACTCGCTACCTGCCACTGACAAACTCTTTCCTTCCTTCAGGTCAATTTTAATTGCTACGATGGCGCAAGAGATATGACACTATGTGTCTACTTTTATTGTTCTCGTGGTCTACTAACATCATGTCGCTCCCAGCTGCTTGCGATCTGCAACTGCAACATCGTTGGGCGTAGCTGCGGATCTGTAGAATTCCCGAGATTCGCGAGAATCAGGTGTGTGGCATGGGCGGGACAGGGCAGGGCGCCGGAAGGGTATTTGTATATTTATCTTTCTGTAGTAGCATTGAATATATTTGGTACTAACTCACTGCCACTCGATATCGCTCGATTACTAGCAGAACAAATCCATTGCTTAGCTCGATGTCGCTCGAGGTTTCGTCGAGCCACATCGAGCTAATGGCCAACGTTATACCCATCGAGATCCGGCTCGACGAGATTTGATACAGTTCAATCTGGCTGCCTGGATTTTTCACCAGTATCATCTGCTTTTAAAATTACGACTGTCTGCCTGAAGCCATTTCTAACGTCATTATCAGCGCTCTGTGGCCGCCGCCATCCCACTTTGAATTCGTTATCTGGTGCTTACTGATTTTCCAAATGAAGTACCGGGGCATGAAGCGGCCCGGCGCGCTCTTGTGAATATTGATATTCATCGATGTATTCATCCGCAACCGTGTGCCTGCTGAACTCGGCTTAGAGAGGCTAAGAAGACGCACCTACGAACCAAACTATTAGCAGGTAACCTAGTCCCGTCCAATGCCGTCACAAATTAGCTGGTTTAGGCCAATACGCGGCTGTGTTTATTATAACTCTGACGAACTCGCCTCAACGGGCGCGTCTATAAATAAAATAGGTTCAGGTCTTGAGTTCGAAAATAGACGAAAAATAGAACAGTAAGAAAAGCCAGATATAGGATGAGAACCTTGATACGCCGCCCACATCGGGAAGGGGGGAATTTAATCACTACGAGTGAGTCGGTCAGATCTTTCGTACTTGGAGGGCGGGTGCTGTCATGGGCAAGCGCGGAGCATCAGTGATGGCGCATCGGGCCTCATGTATCGGCCGAGTATTCAAGCTGTAGGTTCAACTTTCAACCACCCACGACTTGTTCTGAATCCGCATCCGTAAAAAGCGGCGCTTTCGCTTCGACTCAGTTTTCATCTCAATTTTACCTCCCGTTGGCATCCACAATTGATCCGACGGGGGCCGCCGCTGCCACTCGGCGTTCGCCAAGATATAAAAATAAAAGGAACTGTACCTGGAGACGGAAAACCTCACCGCTCCTCCACTCCTCCCATACGCCCATGTATTTTGTATACAAGAAAATCAAGAAAAACCGCGCCGAGAAAAAGGCACAGCGCGCGGCTGAGGCGAACGGAGCGGCGCCTGTTGAGCCGTTTCCTGCGGTACGTCGCACGTATTTCAGGTCGAGTGTGCTTCGGGCTTATGGGACTCGTCTCTAGACGTCGCAACAGTCTGGAAATGAGCCTGGGCAGGGGAGTGGTCAGGGCATGAATCAAGCACCAAATTCGGCGAAGTTGGCAGATCGCAATGCGAGTGCGAAGTGAACTGAAATCGGACTTTGACAGCGATTGGAATTATGAGTGAGTGTTCATTTTGAGCTTGCTTTGGGAGGTAACGAGCTTCATCCGCAAGGAATCATCAATATGCCCATTTAATTAGTGTCTACCTTCCCTGGAAGAAACATGATTGAACTTGACCTTTCTTCGCGCAATATGGGTCCTATAACCACCTATTCCGACTTGAGAGCCTTATATATCAATTCAAACTCCTGCGTCGCATAGACTCGGAGTTTAAGTGGCGGCCGAGCTTGAACTTGCGGCTGATCTTCGTCAATGCTCAGTTCAAACCTTTTGAGTGCTCCGTGAGTAAGTTAACCGACTGCGGGAGGACACTATCTACATTAGCGCGAAGCAGAGTTCTTACGCTGAATTGAATTTGGATTTCAGGATGTGGGACGATGAAGACGAATGAGCTTGGAGAGATACCAGTTGGCAGATCCAGAGTGTCTGGACGCTTTCGGATGTTCATAGGCCATATGGAAGAATCAAGATATATCTTTCCGGGCGCTCTATCCATCTGTTTACCCATTCTTTGCAGTGTTTCTGTCCTGTTTGCGATTCAGATTCAGCTGACCCCTGAGTTTGTCCGATGTAGCTCAGGATATCGATACTGCGAGTGGATCAACCGATGCGCAGTTGCACAGGGCTCGTGCTATCGAGTGGAAATGTTACTTGACCTTCAAATTGAGCTATGTATCCTAAATGGTATTTTCCGCCTAAATCAACCGCAATTCATTTCGACCGAAACAAGTGAAGTCGCATCAGTGATCCGACAACAGATTTGCTGATGTTTGGCATAGGCCCTGCCGGGCCCGGTTTTCTTTGTCTGAACCTCCTAGGCTGGCTCTTGTTCCTGCCACACTTGTTCTCCCGCTTCACCTCCTCATTCTTGACAAATCCCGCCCTAACTGCGCAACCCCACGATATTCTGCGAGACTGCGACCAACTCCCTGCCACCCGAGTTGTCGAGTTTTGAGACGACGATTTCGGTCACGCCAGCCTTCGAAATCTTCTCCGATTCACCACCCACCCACCGAAGTGCTGGCGGAGATTTCCGACCTGTGTCTGCCTATGGGCGCGGCACATGTGCAGCCGATGGTTCAAACTCCGCTGTCAGTGTTACGTGAGCGGTATTGATCTTCACTCTTCCCATGCCCACCGACAAAGAAACTGAACAGGCTGGTCCCAGCAGTGGCGGTTCCCCGATCCTGGTGTTACCCTCCGAGATTACAACTGAAATATTCACGTATTGCGTCCCAGATGCCTTGGATTCGATTGGCCGGCCCGACGTAAATGCAGCGCCTCTCCTGCTTGGTCACGTTTGCAGCAGCTGGCGCAACATCGCGGCGGGCTCCCCCGAGCTCTGGAAGGTCCTGAAAATCGATAGCTCCGATATTCCCATCACGCTTATCGAGACATGGTTGTCGCGCGCACAGGCCCTGCCGCTCTCGCTGGAGCTGAAAGCCAGGGACTACGACTGGGACGAGGACGACGAGTGGGACACCACAAGCGTGATTCCTATACTCAAGCGTCACTCGCTCACCTGGGGTGAGGTGACCCTTGTCCTCCCTCTCCAGCAGTTGTACCTGTTTGGGTCCGATCTTCCTCTCCCCCTCCTCAAGAGCCTCACGATCTACACGGACTCCTTCCCCGCCGGAGGACAGTCTTGCGCTACTTTCCGGAATGCCTCGGCATTGCGGCAACTTACTCTCAGACACGCCGTTCACCCGGCATTACTGCAGCTTCCCTGGACCCAGCTGACGTCCTTGGATTGCGCACGCCCTTCCTCGCAGGAAGAACTTCTGACGATCCTGCAACACACTCCGAATCTTGTGAACTGCGTGGTCGTCATCAACCTGGAGTCGGACCATCTGCCCTACGTAGCGCCGCTCGCGTTCCTCAGATCGTTGAGCCTCGAAACCCATATCCCCCGGACGCTGGATATTCTAGACCACATTTCCGTTCCTGCGTTGGAGGTCTTGAACCTCGCCAACATCTTTTTCGGCGGTCGCGTACTTGTATCAAATCTGCGCCGCTCCTTATCCCAACACAACTACCGGCTCCGCATACTATACATCCGGATTGACGAGGACGGACCTCGGGAGGAGGATTTCATTCAGCTTCTGGAAACTCAGCCCACGCTCGAGGAATTGTATCTGACCGAGGGGTCACTCGACCTCCTCATTGCCGTCTTCCGACGCCTGAGCGACGGTTCCCCATTTCTTCCCTGTCTCCGCGACTTGGCCTGTTCTCCTCCCATTCCTGTCCCCGAGATTACAACAAAATTCTCTGCGACATTGGATGCCCTGGGCAACGCGCTGGCCACACGGTGGAACGCTCCGCCGGAATCCTTTGCCCCCATTCGCCATTGTAACCTCGTTTGGTACGCCGAGGTCTCGGAGGATTTGGACAACATCGTAGCTGCATTTCGGCCCCGTCAGGCGCAGTTGGTTGCTCTGGGCATAAATGTGTCGGTGGATTGGGATGATTGGAATGATTGACTGACGTACGGGGTCACCGCACTTCGTTTCATGCGATGTATACTGTCAATATACGAACATATGAACCTCATTCTTCAACCTCCACGTCTAAGGTTGGCAACATAAATAATTATTCATTTGCCAACACTTTTAACTTCAACTCGCACGCGAAGACATTTTTGAGACGAAATTTGGGTATAACCATCGATCCTCCCGGGGTAAAGATTCAAGAAACGACTATATACCCTACACACTCAACCAGAATACAATACAATATCTATACCATTTGCCTCGTTCAGACACAACTTTACTTGTCACCGTTCTTCTTGGCGTCTTTGTCCTTGGATGCATCGGCCTTTGCGGTGGCTGCCTTTGCGGTTGCGGCTTTCGCGTCGGCTGCCTTGGCATCGCCCGCCGCCGTGGGTTTGGCGTCCTTTGCTGCGGCTGCGCCCTTCGCGGCATCGGCACCCTCTTTCGCACCAGCTGCTTTCGCGTCGCCTGCCTTCGCCTTCGCATCACCCGCCTTGGCGGCAGCGGCAGCTTTCGCAGCATCGGCGGCCTTCGCAGCATCAGCGGCCTTCGCGGCATCTCCTCCTTTCGCCTTCGCATCACCCGCCTTGGCGGCAGCGGCTGCCTTTGCCGCATCGGCAGCTTTCGCAGCGTCAGCCGCCTTCGCGGCGTCTCCTCCTTTCGCCTTCGCATCCCCCGCTCCTGCTGCCTTCGCCGCCGCATCGGCCGGAACACCTCCAGGCGTCGCACTGAACTGCTCATATCGTCAGCCCACCGTTTCGTAAACCAACAAAAAAGCAAAGCGAACGAAGGGAAACCTACATAAATACAATCATCCAACGACCCATGCTGCGCAATCGGCACAATAGCAGGCTGATGCGTCTGCGACGCCACGATCGTGCACATGCGATACACACCCGGCTTCACGCCGCCCGTGACATCCACCTTGACGTTCCCCTGCGCGTCCGCCTTGTCATTCACGCCCTTGAAGAAGATGAAGTTTTGCGGGTTCGTGACCTTGGTTGTCGTGAGCGAGTCGATCGCCTCCATGACGATGTGCGTGTGCCCAATGATCTGCCCCTGCGCATTAAGCTTCTGCGGGTTACCAAAGTACGTCTTCTGCGCGTTGGTGAAGGTGCCGAGCTGGATGCCCTTCGTGGCGAGCGTGATGGTGAAGGTCTGGCCGGAGGCGATGGTGTCCAGGTTCTTCGGGGATTCTGCATATAGGAGACGAATGAACAGAGTCCCGAAAGGTAGTTGAACGAGGATACGTACGGAACTTGTGCGAAGGCATGTTGTCGACAGAGGGGATCATGCCAATTGGGATGGGGTTGCACGATCCAGTGGTGATCTGGAGTCCGTTGGTGAGGGGCACCTTTGGGAGGGTGAGCGCACAGAGGTTGGCAAAGTTGTTCTTCGACAAGTCGGCGGCGCTTTGGCCCGTAACAGGGGGATTTTGGCCTGCGATGTCAATTAATATTTCAGTTGGGAGGGAAAGCGAGAAAGGAAACGAGAGGACGTACCGTCATCTGTGTTTTGAATCACGGAGGGATCGATCGTGAGCGAGTCTTGGAGGGCTTTAGGGTCTTTGCCGGCTGCGGCGGGCGGGGCCGCAGCGGCCTCATTCGCGGCTTTGGCAGCACCTGCAGTACCTGCACCAGCGGAGGCACCTGCAGCAGCAGCACCAGCCTGGGCTGCACCCTTGCCCTTACCGCCCCGGCCTTTCCCACCCTTGCCCTTGCTGCCGCCAGCCCTCAGATTCTGCCCAAATGCCCGGGCCGCGTTGCCTTCGACACCCGCGTCAGAGCGAAGGGTACTGAAAGAATCCGAAAGAAAGAGGGAATCAGTACCTGGTCGACGTCGTGTGTAGGAGAGGAATGAGGGACGTACACGCTGCGTCGCTGAGCGACGGGGGAGGCCGCTGCGGACATGGCAAGCGCGAGGGTGACGAAGAACGTGAGAGATGAAGAGCGCATTGTCAGTTATGTGGGAGCGTGTGGCGTGGGTTGAAGTCGTTTCAAGAAAAAGACACCAGGTCTGAGTGGAAAGAACGAAGAAAGAAAGCGTGAAAGAAAAAGGCTGCACGATCCCAGATCGTGAAGAAAGGAAAAGGAAGGAAGGGGTGAAGGGAAAGAAGGTACCGAATAATCGAGAGACGGATCTGAGGCTTAAGTAGCATTTTTCCTGAGCCAAATGCGGGGCGGTGTGACAGACTACCTAACGGAGGGTTCTCTTGATAGTGAACTGATACTCGTCGGATGCTTCGTGGATACGCGGGCGGCATTTCCTGATGGATGGGCCAATGGTGAGGGGAGAGCCAATAGCGTGTCGACGTCGGAGGCACGCGGACTCGGAATGCTTGGGTGTGTCGTTACGATCCACATTCCCGAGTCTCTGAGTGCGGAGATGTCGCGAGGAGCGGTCCACGCAAATAATGCCCTTGACGGGCCAAGAGTGTGGTAGTCCGTACCAAACCTCCGGGAATTTCCTGGAATCCCGAAATTCAAGCTGAAATGCCAGTGAGGGGAAAATAAGAAAAAGAGAACCAAAATCTATTACTGCGCCGTACAATTTACCTCCAAGTATGGGCCCGAGTAGCAGTTCATTCAGAGATGGTAAAATCTGCATTACGGCAGGAGCAGATCTTCGAAGGATGCAGATTTGTGGCAATGCAGGCCCAGACCGTCGCACGGACAACACTCTCACACCGCGATTAAATCGTGTGCGAAAAGGGCGGCATTTGTTTGGAAGTGTCCGTCTATGGCCGGAATCACCACCAATTTCCGTGCATCGTCGCCCTTCTTGTCCTTGGAAGAAAGGATCCAGAGAGCCAAGGCTGTCGTTCCGAGGTCACCGAATAGACAAGTTGTCCCAGGCCGAAGTACTGGTGTTCACGGATGTTTCGACGGGCTATACTGATGAAGATGGCATCCATTTGAACCAAGGTAAACCACGGACAGCGCCAAGGGAGCGCGGTACATGACGCATGAATTGGAGGCAACTGACGTGGTGGCATGATACAAGGGGCGATGTGATGTGACACTGCCACAACATTCGCCAATCAATGTTTCATCGTTGTGTCGTTGGACTTCATGATCAACAGGAAGATACCGAAGGATACCGAACTTACTCAGGGCGGAACCGTAACGATATTAACGAACCACTGCAGTGGTTTTTCTCTGGCGCCGAAACCAATCGCAGTGAAGTGCCAAGGCCGGGATTGCACATCCAACCATCGTAGGCTTGTCATGGTGAGCATCCTGATGTCGCCGCCGACTCGCCTAGGTCTAACTGGACTTCCGAGACCATAGCTTATATCCTCCATCGTCACCGAGAAAACTTTAAGCCGCATCGAATTTGCGGGAGTAGCTGGCGACGCAGTCCAATAACCAGGTAAACTCTGCATTCCACCCATCTTTCCAATTAACTATAACTCGAGAGCGAAAAGTGTTGACCAAAAATCGTGGAGATCGCCCCTCCCCTCCAGCAACTTGTGTCTCCTAGCACTGTGTTGGAAAGTCATGTGTTAATAACAAGCCCATTAATAGCATGTTTTTAACATGTTATTAACGTTTCTAGCTGGAGACCCTGCTGAAAGGCATGCTATTTACTGTTATAAACTCCCCAAAGCTGCAGATTGCTCATGGGACATTTTCGCTGTGCCTCCCTTTGCTTATGCCACTCAAAACAATGTAGTAAAGTCGAAATTTCCCCGGATCGGTGGGCCGAGTGCGTGATCGTGGGATATCAAATTTTGACGGCCTCCGATGTATCACGATTCCGAATTCCCTGAGATGCTGTCTGAAGAAGCCCTCGGAGCGCTCTTGATCGCGCGTTCGGTGTACATTGACCATCCCCGCCGACCAGCCTGATGCGCCGCCCAGCGTCCAGTGTTCTTCAACACGTTGGGCTGTTGCGGACTATGTCCGATTGGACAGTCCGGTGCTCGCGAAGCTCATTTCTGCCGGAAAGAAGGGTGCACCAGGTGCTCCGGAGGTTGTTCAGGCGGTGCAGCCATCAAAGACTGTAGAAAATGAGGACTGGGATGTCGAGGATTGATTTCTAGCATTCTAGCATTATGTAGCATTATTCGTTCTTTAACGAGATGGTAGAAATGCTGTGCAACATCCCCGGATAATCTTACTCCTTTGGTCTTGCTCTTATTTTCCGCCACGCTCAGCTCCAAACGCTTTCTGAACGGCTTGGTCTCACGGTGGCCGAGCTCCATCATCAGCTATGGAGTGTGCATCAAACTCGCATGAAAGCCGCTTTACCGTAAGTTCCGTCCGGCGATTAACCGTTCTTTAACATTTTGCTCGTTCGGCTGTGCTATATCCCCATGTAACCATTCTCCTTTTGTTTTTCCTCTGCTCTTCCTCTTCGACTGAACCCTTCTGTCTTCAGCTCTCTCCGCTCTTCAACACTGCCTTTTCATTTACAATCAAACAGCTGATCTGTGCGCAGCATTTTCTTGACAGGCACTGCGTTCAAGCCCCCTGTAGACAGAGGGTCTGTCTACCCGGGTAGACACAGGGTAGACTGACCTGTCTGGCTACCTCAGTCTATGTTGCGTACACATGCTCAGTTCACCTGAGTCTACCGTGTGTCTACCCTGTAGATAGGGGTAGACAGACCCGGGCTGAGGTAGACTGACGTAGACATAGTCGGGCCGACATCAACATCGGGTTTTGCTGGTGAATTTTCAACCCAGGTTGATGCAAAGTCCACAGTGAATTGTAAGTGAGTTGCTGAAGAGAGGAAATCAAGTGATTCTTGATCTAATGGCTACCACTGTCAATCTATTTGCACATGTTGGGACGGGTTATATAAACACTCGCACATGCAGGCCAAGACGGGAATAGTGGGAAGGAGAGATGTCCAGACACAGGAAAGACCTAGGTGAGCCCAAATTAACAGTGTAAGTTTGGACAGGGTGTGTCTACCAAGAGACACCAAGGTAGACAGAGGTAGCTGAAGGCTGTCCACCTTAGGTAGACAGAGGTAGACAGGGGTAGACGGAGGTAGACCAACATGTGTCTACATGTCATGGTACACATATGTCTACCCAGGTAGACAGAGGGTAGACAGAGGTAGACAGAGGTAGCCTGAGGTGTGTCTACCAGGGGCTTGAACGCAGTGAGGACGCAGTTAATCGCAGGCGTTGATCATGAGCTTCCTTTTATTTTCGACCTCGCCAATCAGCCGTCCAACAGCCACTCAAAAGAGGGTGCCGCTTGCATCCTTCTTCATTCTCCATCCCCGTCATCTCTTTCCCCGCCGTACTGAATCGCTCCGTTCATCCAGTCCCGCCCCTGCTCCAAGCTTCGAAGCTCAAACCAGCTCAATTATTTACTTGATGACTCCTTAACACTTGACTCGAGGACCGAGACCTCTCAGCATTTGGCCCAACGGCGCATTATGCCGCGTCAAGATACTAAGCTCAATGTTCAACTCTCGGCAAGATTACTCAACATGTTCGCAAGACTTCTCGAGCTTTAGGTCAACGGCTTAACCTGTCACTTGCCAACAAGTTCATGTGCAAGACTACTGAGAAGTTTGGCACACGGCACGGCCGGCTACTTCAAGACTTCAACAACATCGCTTGAAGCTAGCAAAATTACTCAAGCGGTTCAATTCATTCAAGGATCCACCACCATCCATTGTTCCGATACAACGCGGTTTATCAAGCTTTTGACAGTTTCGTTGCTTCAGTTATCAGTTATTCGGCTGGCGGTCGCGACACTTTTTGTTACGCGCCACCATCCCGACTTCATTTTGTCACCCAGTCCGTCCCGTCCTCACTCTTCTGTACCCAACTAACCTGGTATCTTTACAGGTTACGGTCAAGGCGGTACGATCTTTCAGTGGTCGGGGCTCATTGAGATGCTACCGAGGTTGTCAGTCGGAATCACGGTGTGTCTTTCTGGCTTCGGTTCGTGTAACATATACGCTCACCGCGTGGAGGTCCCACCCTCCTGCCAGCAATTTGTCGCAGCCCACAGAGGGGTAAGGAGAGCTAGTACCCATCCAGTAAGATTCCTCCCCTCCTATTTTTCTCTTTCAACCGCGACATCGAACGGTGTGTGGTGACCCCATTGCAAATTCGTGGCATTGAGTGTTTCATTTTCATACCGGTTACTGACACTTATCGAGACTTGACGCGTTCCCTGATTCCGCAAGAATACCCAATGTGTCTCCTGTCCGGGCTCTTCAGGTGGGCGTCTGCCGTTTTGTTGTTTTGTTGGTGCAAGACTGATTGACGACAGAACGATACAGTTGGCTAACATATAGCTCTCTTCGCTGACAGCTGTTTAGGCCTTCTCTGTTCCGTCCCTTCTTTCCCAGTCTGATCCCGTTCATCTTCCGCGGCACACCTGGCCCGTACAGTAACTAGCACACGATGTACGTTGATGGACCATATTCACCTTTCTTTGTACAATTACTGACTAACAATCCGCGCCTCACCGTGACCAAGTCTCTGACTGTCGCCAAAACGGGTGAGCTCGAGGTACATTCCATATTTCATTCTCAAGAATTTAAATATGGCTGAAGAATCATTGGAAAGGGGGGCCTATTGAGGGTATTGAGAATGAGGGCAACTAGATATTCACAATACGAACGGGAGAAGCGTCCGGATTTGTTGTTAGAGCGTGGCAGGCCAATGCATGGTGATGTCACTTCATAGCGATTATTCCAGTTGTATAGTCATTTCATCATGGAATTTCACTCCATGCCACTCAAAAAATCCCCTGCAACACCGTCCGGAGCGAAGCGAAGGCATGTCTTGTGCTATTTATTCGTTTATAGCATCAAAATAGCTATTATTAGCATCGCTGCTTTATAGCTGTTATTAACAGCTGCTAGCTATGAACCCCTGGGGACTGTCATTTCTAGCATTGCTTTATAGCTGCTAAAAAGTTTTCAGCACAGCGCTAGCACTGTCTCCCCAAGTGGCATCACTCCGTTAATTCCCGTTTGATCTGCTCACCATCATACCGGTGAATCAAATGCTTCTCCTTCAAGTTCGGGCGTGCCGTTGATTCTCATCCATGTAACCGATATCCAGCCAAGCACAAGGTGCGAGACTGCAGGACTTCCTCGGTCTCACTACAAAAGACACAAAATCACTTCTCGAGTCGCTCGACCCGATCGACAACTGCAACAAATGCCAAGTATCGGGTCGCTCCGCGCTGGCCGAAGACTCGTTGTCTTAGCTCCTAATTCGTGTGAGCATTTTACCTTGAGATGCTCTGAATCATCAACATTGGTATCGTGGTATCGTATTGGAACAGGTATTCGGAGGTTCGTCCTTTCGCAAATGCTCTACTCCGCCAGAGACGGGCATCATTTTTCCGCAGCCGCGTGGGGAAAGTGAACGTGGGAGTCGAGGTTCAACTTCATTTCTTATTCATTCCCCGGTGTGCCATAACGTTCAGAGGTAAGTTCATATTCCGAACCATCACAGGCCGGCCAATTGGCATACCTTCCAACTTTATATGATGGCAGGCCTTCGGAAGCTCGGCTGAGCGTTCGCCATTGGCGGCATTCATGGCCGTGTTTCAACTGGATGCGAGATAAAGAATATGGGTTAGTCTGGGGATGTGTGTGGGCCAGACATATTGCTGGGAAATTTTGAGAGACGGTGCGCACTGACAGCGCTCGATATCCGACTGAGAAGCAGTGAGATTTGATACGGGATGCCGGTTCGATGTCGGCTCAGCAAGTTCGAAATCTCAAGAAACTACTTCTCTAGTATGGATTTGCTTTGAGATTTCCCTGGTTTCGCCATTTCTTTTCCTTATATCCGTTAAGCTCGTCACATCTTCCGCTCAGCAGCCATCAATAAGATCTTGAATGTACACGATGGAAACCGAGTCGGGGCTTGAGTAACAAATTACAATATTTCAGGAGGCTAACAGGCTGGTGGATCTATTCAACTTTTGAACTGTTGTGTCAGACTCTCACGTGTGGCGTTATCTCCAACTCACCGAGCGCGAAACATATTTGGGTTCAACCCACCACTTCTCCCGCAGTGCATTTCGAGAAGAACTGTACTACATAAGCTACTACTACAACACATACATACAGCGCGACGCCAGACATGCAAATACAACAGATATGTTTCTACATTCATCCATCCAGTGTAGGTAGTGTACATACTCCGGGCTAAAGGCGTTAATCAGCACGATTCTTCTGTGGAGGAGGCACAAAACGTACGAGCGCAGGACCATGACTGACGCCTACTCATGCTTTACCGGCCTTGCCCTTGCCTTTCGCGTTCCCTGCGGCCTTCGCAGCCCCTGCCTTCGCGGCGGCTGCTCCCTTAGCGGCACCCGCACCCTTTGCAGCGGCCGCACCCTTGGCGGCACCTGCTTTCTTCGCAGCGGCCGCCGCCTTGGCGGCACCCGCTCCCTTGGCAGCGGCAGCTCCCTTGGCGGCACCTGCTCCCTTGGCAGCGGCCGCTGCTGCCTTTGCAGCCGCTGCAGCTGCGGCGGCATCACCAGCGGCAGCGCCACCAGCAGCAGGAGCACCACCCGCTGCTTTGCCTCCAGGAGCAGCCGTGAACTGTGCGTTCGTTCAATTATTACCAACAAATAAAGCAAAGAGGGAGGAAACTAACATAGACGCAATCATCGAGCGAACCGTGCTGCGCGACAGGCACAATAGCAGGCTGATGCGTCTGCGACGACACGATCGTGCACATGCGATATGCACCGGGCGCGACGCCGCCCGTGACATCCACGTTGACGTTCCCCTGCGCGTCCGCCGGGTCGTTCACGCCCTTGAAGAAGATGAAGTTTTGCGGGTTGGTGACCTTGGTCGTCGTGAGCGAGTCGATCGCCTCCATCACGATGTGCGTGTGCCCGATGATCTGTCCCTGCGCGTTGAGTTTTTGCGGGTTGCCGAAGTAGGTCTTCTGCGCGTTGGTGAAGGTGCCGAGCTGGATGCCCTTCGTGGCGAGCGTGATGGTGAAGGTCTGGCCGGAGGCGATGGTGTCCAGGTTCTTCGGGGATTCTGCATATAGGAGACGGATGAACGGAGTCCCGAAAGGTTGTTGAACGAGGATACGTACGGAACTTGTGCGAAGGCATGTTGTCGACAGAGGGGATCATGCCAATTGGGATGGGGTTGCAAGATCCGGTGGTGATCTGGAGTCCGTTGGTGAGGGGCACCTTCGGGAGGGTGAGGGCACACAGGTTCGCAAAGTTGTTCTTAGAAGTATCCGCGGCACTTTGACCCTCAACCGGGGGGTTTTGCCCTGGATCCATGTCAATATGCGATTTCCTTCCGCGTATAGTAGAAAATTTACCATTATCCGTGTTCTGGATGCAGGACGGGTCAATGGTCGTTGACGACTGAAGCGCCTTCGGGTCCGCAGCCACTGCCGCGGCGCCAGCGGCACCCGCCGCACCTGCTGCTCCGGCAGCCCCAGCAGTGCCCGCAGCGGCAGCACCTTTGCCCTTTGCACCTTTGGCTGCGGCAGCCTTAGCCCCACCTTTGGCGGCGGCAGCTTTAGCCCCACCTTTGGCGGCGGCAGCCTTAGCCCCACCCTTGGCGCCCTTCGCACCTTTGCTTTGACCCGCGGCGCGGGCCTTCATTTCATTCAGAGTAGGGGCTCTTGCGGCGTTGCCCTGGGAGCGGACGTTGCTGAGGAAATAAAAGGGATGGTGTCAATGGTCCACGGCTGTGACCGAGTAGCATAGATAACATACAGATCTCCGTCTCTCTGAAAAACCGGGGTGGCCGCCGCGGACACGGTGAGCGCAAGCGTGAAAAGGAACGAGATGGTGGAGGAGTGCATCTTGTGTGTTTGCGTAGCCTATCGAGTATATGTGGGTCCCTTTAAGAAAGACGCCGGGTAGAAGTAAAAAAGTTGAACGATCACGGATCGTGAAGAGAGAAGGTTGAACGATCTCGGATCGTGAAGAAGGAAAAAAGGGCAGGAGTGGAGGGAACGAAAGTACCGAAGAATTATAGCCCGCTCTTCAATGTCTTAAATAGAGTTTTTGACGTTGTCAGGATACTGAACGGGAATCATTCGATGGCGAGACGCGCCAGTTGCCGTTGGAGCCGTGGTGATTGACCGGAGCAATAGAGTGTGTGCTTTAACCTGATGTGGCGGAGTACCCGCAAGTTTAGAACCCGATGCGTCAGGATGGAGAAATAGCGGCAGGATCCAAGAGTCTGGTAGTCTCCACCCGACTTTTGGAACTTCCTGGCACGGGAAGTATGACTTCAAAATGCCACAGAGTAATCCGCACCCCGCATGTTATCTTCATCGCACAATTTACATTCAGGTATAGCTGACCGGGTAGAATAGGGACGGCCGTTGACCGCGACCACTAGTGTCCATGACGCCGAGGGCGGTTCTTTGATGTCGATCAAGTGGGGACCAGCTTCGAGATGTTTTCCCGCCTTGGACTGCCGTCAGTCGCATGGACAACCCCCGCATCGAGCGCGAGACTGGGAATGAGCCATCGAGGGAGAGATCGTAAAAAATTCCGCCGGAACTATTTCGGAACGCTGTAAGATATGACCACCAGCGTTCATCGAAGTCGAATGCTAGACGGTACGAGAAGGCAAGAATTGTATGCACGAGGCAGTGCCCGTAACGACCTAGAACCAGTCATATTGTGATGGGCTTCAATTGGTGTTGTTATAGGGTCGAGATCGGCATCCCTAGGGGTAATTTTATCTGCTGAAAGGCTATGAAAAATCAAATATCTATGGAGGTGCAACGGCGTGTAATGGCTGCGATTGGAGGTGATCGGGTATCGTTTCTTGGTTGTCCGTTCCGGTGTTGCCGCTACACTCCGCCGTGGTCCAGCTGTGAGTAACAAGCTCATTATGTGAGTTAACAGTGATGGGAGCTGAGGCTGACGAGAATAACCAACTTGCTGGTCCAAGATTGAATCAAGATTCAAGAGCATTATAAAGCAAGCACGGCGGGTAGGCTGAGGGTAAGTATCCAGCATCAGCCTTGAGCTGATTTCAGATTTGAATTTTCCCAGTAAATTCCGTCTGTAGCACGGTACCCTGGCCGGGCGCAAGAGGAAGGTGGAAGCGGAGCACAAAAGCTGAAAGCGGCTGTGCTGCCGCATGATCCAATCAGAAAGGTATCAGTGATTCAATCGGGTCCGAGAGCCGACAGTATTGTCGGACGGTTCGGAGTTTGGTTCACTCAAACTGATATAAGTTGAGTTCTTTCATCCACACATAAATCGGACTGCAAGCACAGGTTGGCACCTCCTTGGATAAATCCTCGACAAATCAAAAGCAGATGAGCAAGCTTGATGTCTCCCAAATGGCAGTCAAGTTTTTACTTGGAAGTTGGCCTGTATTCGGTCCGAGATAATCTCTAATCCCTCAGGCCCAGCTGTGAACCGCTTCCGCAGCTGAGCTCATGTCGCAGAATTACTGAATCCGTTCTCCGCCGCCAGAAAGAGAAGGCAGCGCAGGGTCGCCTACTACCGAGCCACAGTAATGGACCTGACCTGGATATCTGTTTGAGCTCCGTGGCCTAGTACACGGTATTCATTGCCAGCTGAATGCCGCCCAGTTCCGTCGAGTTGAAAGCTCACGTCTTGACACTTGGCGGTGGTGGTACAAGACTCGTTTCTCTGTTGCATTCGCCATCTCGGGTCATGGGTTGCAGAATTCATGCCCGCGGAACACTTATCCGCCGAGTTGTGGGGAGCATTTCAGTCAAAAGGCTGGAGACATTCTCAAGTTTTGCTTCCCTTCAGCACGAGTATAAAGAGCCGAGTCTGTGAAGAAGTAACAGGCAAGCCCCAACACCTATCATGGTTCTCTTAGCAAGCTCCCTGAACCATCAATCTTATGAACACTCAACTATCCGTCGGCTACAGGCGGCGATGTTGGTGTTGCTCGTCGACGGTGTTCACCCTGATGAAAATTCAGAGCGGAGCCAATGTCTTGGCCCTGGATGGAACGTTCCCACCCGCAAAGGGAGCTTGGGCTGCTGCGACTGAACTGATGTATATTGTCGAACACACAACCCAGAGCGACCCACACATCATTGTTGGGTTGAAACGCTGATCCCGACGTGAGGCGTAGTACTACATGGTTTGGAGTCGTGCTCAGACATCCGACTCCTGTTGCCGAAGCAGGAGGGAGATGGGACCCACAATTCCAGGCGTGGCTAACGGAGGCAAGGAGACAGCACCCTCTTGCAGTCGAAATGTCGCGTCTGAAAAATGTCTTGGGACGAGGGCTATAGTATGTCGGCCAGCGTGGATATTCGCAAGATACAGGTTTTGGCTACGGGGCGTGTGATCACTCGTATAAAGGGTGTCTGCTACTCTGTAATTACGTAGTCCTTCCTTCACGACTCACAACCCAGAATACGGCGCGACCTGCCGAATGCAGCGCGGTTGAGGCCGTTTCCACCGGTCATCCGTCGGATCTGGGCGATTCTGGCCACCCCAGAAGTACGGCCAAGTTGGAAGGTAACATATTTCCTGTGCGAATTGTTGAATTTATTTTTGATAGACGTCATAGGAAGGAAAGAAAACTACCTCGATCTCGCAAGCTGGACGGCATTTGGTCCACACCCCCCAGTCGAGCCACTTCATCAATGCAGCCGCTTCCGGGCGCCATGCCTCCACGACGAGAAGAGGATCGGTTGCGATTTGGGTGTCTTCGAGAGGGATGAGTGTGTCGAGGCCAGCGTGCACTCCCGCAACCCATATGCGCACCACAACGCGACAAATTTCACGGTTGGTTTCGTCCAGCGCGCGCAGGAGGAGTCGCTCGGAGGGTGTCAGCCGCGATTGCAGGCTCGCGCTCGCGTGGATGTGCGCCGTGTGCCGCGTGGCGCAGCCATGCCAGACGGGAAGCGCCCATGCCCACGGGTCGTTGCCAGTGGCAGCGAGGTCGACAGAGGCCCGCGGCGGGGGGCGCGAGGTGTACAGAATGTAGGGCGTGAGCATGACACGCAGCTGCGTCTGTATCTGCCTCGCGCGCACGTTCGCGTTGTGTGGCGTCGTCGTGTTGAGGAGGTAATCCAATAGTTCCAGACGCTCGCGGCGTAGCGCTCGAGAACAACGCGGTACAGCGTCCGCCAATCGACCCCGCTCCCCACGCTGTGGGGCCCACGCGTAAGGACATCGCTGAGGCGGCTCTTTACCGCCTCTAAATCGGCGGGGGAAATGCCTGCGAGCCGATGATCCCAGCGCTCCGTCCCTTGACGCGTGAACACAAGAGACGGCGTGAGGGCCGTGTCGTAGAATGAGATGAACCCCGTGAGATCTAGTTTAATCCGAGTCTCGCCGGGGTAGTGGTTGTGCCATGAGCCCGCACGGACTGTTTCGAAGCGAAAGATGTCGCCGGCGGGGAAGAAGGGGTCGTCATCATCCAAAGAATACAGCGACTCAGCACTCGAACGAGGAGGAGGGTGCGATTCGAGGGGGGGCCGCCAGAAGGGTGGAGTGGTGCGATTGGTCCACCATGTGGCGAGATTGTCCGCAGACGCCAGCTCGACGCCCTGCGAGAAATCACAGAGCATGATTTCACTATGTACATAACATCGGTTCAGCGAGCGCCAGTACAGCATGCAGACAGGTGTTATGCTTACAAGGACATCTCCATGCTATGGCGAGCTGGATCAGAATTTTGATATATCCGTTATGCGGACCACTCACCGCACAAAACCATCGATACCAAAGTCCCTTCCCCACGCACACAAGGCGTTGATCCTCCCCCATTCATCCCGCCGACGCTCAGGATCGACTTTCCCCCACACGAGGAGATCCTGTGTGTCCAAAGTTCCACCGCCTACAACCTTGGCTGCGCTGGAGCCATCGAAATACAACACTTTCAACGGGCGGGTGGTTACGAGGGTCAGTTGCCAGCACATGTTGCTCGTGTCGTTCCCATTCCAAGCCCCACAAAACGGGAAGGAGTGTTCTGGGTCTATCGCAGTCCATTCGGGATGAGTAGGCAGTTCAGTGTCGCCGCGGCCGTGATAGAGGAGGGTGCCGACGGGCACTGTGGCTGGAATGATGCTGTGACCTTCATAGCCGCAAAACGTCAGCTGCAGCTAGGGTTGAAAGTTCGAGTCGGCACAGCTCGTACCATTTCTATAGCGTGTATGGGTCCAATGCTGTAGCATAGCATTGACATTGTCGAAAATAAACTGACTCGTCCCGTTGGCGTCTGGACGCGCAGTCAAATCCGTCCATTTGGAATCCGATGCGGAAATAGTATCTGTTTCGGCGAAGGCAGTTTTAAGGGGGATCTGGACGGTAGTTACCACATATTTTAGGCAGGACAGACCCAGCGAAAGGCTGAGGAGCCGCATTCTGAAGCGCCGTGGTGACGGGGGGAGACAAGTCGAGATCTCACCATCGGCGCATCACTGCGGCATCAGTGACTCATGCGGCGCGTACCGATAAGTATCGTCATTTGAACGTTTTTTTCTCTTTCTTTCCGTTCTGTACCTTTGATATTTTGATCCTTCGCATTCTCAGGACAGATTATCTTTGCTCCCAGGTTGTTAAAAGCGTACGGGATGAAGAACCACGAGAAAGATCGCCATCGGTCCCGGCCTCAGTTCAATTCGGCGCCCGATCCATGAGTACTGCGGTGAGACTGTTCAGAGGTTCCGCGTCAGTACACCCAAAAAGTACTAGAATTCCATCGTGCGGATCCCTGCCAGAGAAATCGAGATATCTCGAGCCCCAGCCTTGCGGAGTCCCGGTTGCAGCGGCGCACCATATAAATCCGAGCGAAGGTCAGCGGCACGCAGGCTCCATAGGATCGCACCGTGGAAAACATATATGGTAGATATGAGCTCGTACGACAACTTGAGAGCACGAATGCGAGCGATCTTGAAGCGATCATGGTGGTTTTTTTATGCTGCAAGAGTCTTTAGCAAGTACGCTTTTCGAGCTTGGAATGCATGTGGAAGACAGCAACCGAGAGATTACAATATACAATGTCCATCCCAGATCCAGAAGCATGTTCAGCCTGCGAGCCCATATGGGAGGAAGGAGCAGCGATGTAACGCGTCATTCAATGACGTCACCGTGACAGACCAACTCTCCCTTGTACGGCGACTCGCAAGCGACTCGTGTTTACTGTTGACCAAGCAAGTTGGCTTGTTCACTGGATCTGCTGGTCTATGCGGGTTAAAATCTGAATCTATCCGTCCCCGGACCCTATTCTCTTCTCCGCTGCACTCGATCAGGTTCTGCGCTCGACCACCGTTTTTCTCTCCAAAATCGTTCAATCCCAAGGCTTTTCTGGCTACGGATACGACCAAATACAAGTTCAACCACTCGATGTACGTCCCTAGCCCACCAAATTCTCAGTGTTGAGAAGTATTGCATGGTAGGCCGTCTCAAATGTTCTGATTGTGTTGCTGACGTGTGTGCAGAATCACACCCAGATCCGCGTCAAGGACCACGAAAAATCGCTCGCCTTCTACAAGGATGTCATGAAGCTCGAAATACGTATTCTCTCGCTCTGCACTCTCGCCGCGCCCTACTCAAAAAATCACTAGGGCGTCAGCGAGGACGCCGGCGTCAAATTCAACCTCTACTCCCTCGAGTACGGCCGACGCACCCGCACTCGAGTCCAGCAGCGCCAACGCCAACGGCAACCCATCGCGCCGGAGGGCCTGCTCGAGCTCACGTGGAACTGCGGATAGCAATACCGAAAACGACTCTCCCTCTTCAAGTACCACAAGCGCCGCAGGCCTTCGGGTACATCTGCCGTATGGACAACCTCGATGCGTGTGCGCGGTTTGAGGAGGGGGCGTGGGGTGGACGGAAGAAGCGGCTCAGCGAGAGGTGGATGAAGGACATTGCGTTTGTGCCGGGTATGCCAATGTCGTTATTGCAAATCTGTTACCTGATACGTGTTTTGTCCAGACCCCGACAATTACTGGATCGAGGTCATCCAGAACGAGGGGTTGACGAAACGCGTCAGGTGAGCGTCCAAGTGGAAACAAGAAAAATGGAAACACGAACGACGGACTTTGTACTATGTAAATTGATTTCCTAACTCTGCGACGATGCCTGTCGATCTACGCTGTTCATACCCAACCCCATGTTCCGAAGGCAACGGAAAGTTATGAAGGGACTACCCTTTGCTTCGATTCAACATCGCACGTCTGGAATGGATTTCTTTCGCTTATTCAACTCAATGGCGGTGCGGACGCCGGTATGTGTCCAAATCCCGATCATCTTATCCCGAACATGAGAAACGGAATTACCCAGCTAAGTTAACAGATATGCGGCTCTGCATCAGCCTCGTGGTACGGTATTAATCTTCTGTCAGAGCATGAGAAACAGGAAGACCTGCGACATAGATATGCGGGATTGAATCAACTTCGGGATGAGTACTGTTATCCTCTGTGTTCGTCATTTTCTCGTCACCAGTCCTGACTCTGGGCGTAAGGAGGTATAAAAATACTGCGGCCGCTTGTTCTACCTCAATTCGCCTCACCCCAACGATGATACTTCCCCTTCGCGGCATAATTATCGTTATTCTCGGGCTTTTTTTTCATGCCGAGATCTGGTACGTCGGCTGTGGCTCAATAGGGCATGCAACAACTCACCTCGCCTGGAAGCATGTGCGCCGTCTCAGACTGTGACGCTCTTGGGCGTATTCGACAATGAGCCACAAGTCAATGTAAGCAAATCGGTGTCCGCCGCTGGCGTCAACTCCAACGGACGCACAACATACGTCCTAGTCGAGGAACAAACCTCCTTGTTCATTCTGGCCTCTACCACGACCATCGTCTCGCAACTCAGCGTCCCAACCACTTACACTTGTGCGTTGAGTTTACATTTTTACCCTCAGATCTCCTCTCAAGTTTATGTTGGACTTTGCAGGGACTCTGATCGAGGACGCGTCCGGTTACCAGGGAAGTGTTGAATTGGGGAGCGGGGGAAGCATCGCAGTCGAATTTGAGTCGTGTGGATTCGGTGCAGACGGGCGCGGCACATGTGTGGCCTCGGCTCCTGGATTCTCAGCAACTACGCGGTCAGGGAGCGTCGTCCCGTTTTATACCCTCACCGCCGCTGTGTCCACCCCGTCACAGACACAGAACAGCGCAGCAACACCGAACATCAATGGGGTTGCCGGCTGGAATACTTTTCTGTTTGCTATCGTCATCGGCCTATCTCACGTCCTCTAGCGCATTCCTTCTCTTGTCCTTAAACGGGGGATGGCGAAGTAGAAATGACATACGGAATGTAATATGAGTGTGATATGATATAACGAGCCGGGAAGGACACGCTATCGTAGAGGACAGTGATACAATCGATCAGCACAGTGCTGATCGGGCAAGTTGCGTCGACTACCTATCTTCGCACTCGGAAACGGCCGTTCATTCTCTTCATTTCACTAGCTACACAATCTTATGAACGCAACAGTAGCTTGACGATAGCTCACCAACTCAACAGGGTGCGGAGGGATAAGCAGTTGGATAAATTGCTGTCTGGAGTCGGAACTTGGCTGTCTCATACATCACATTGCTACCTCGAGACAGTCTTGAGGGGTTGAATGTGGCGTTCAAAAATTCAACAGAACGTCGGAACCCGAATCTCTGGCCCAATCGGCTGAAATCGATGACCAGGTGCAATGATAGTGGCTCTTCAATACAATATACCACGCCGTTCTCACCTCCCGCCGTCTGGAAGTAGAATTGATGATTATTTCCGCGGTTTGGATGTCCCAAGTCAATGAAACTGGATCACTTAGTGAGTCGAATAGAAAACGGTATTTGCTCTAACTAATCCATCCAAAAGACATAAGATGATATCCTTAGTTGAGTCTTGATGTTCCTTTCCGGATGCAAGAGTGATTACGGCCGCTCTGGCCAAGGTTCCTCTCGTATGCACCTGTAACCGGATACTCCAATTGCGTCACGCTCGCGGCTGGGACATGAGCAGGAGATTTTGATCGATGTGAGTGGATCTTTGGTGAATCTCGAACACCGAACACAAGAGTTTCGTGATGAGACTGTGGCAAAATCCTTTATCAACGAGTGACCTGCGGTGCGTCATCGACTTCACTGTTCCGTCGTTTTCTGATAATGAGTGTATTGCCGATAAGCGGTGAGACGCGAATGTTCGAATGAGTGCGGGAACAATGACTTACAGCGCGGAGCTCACGGACTATTCACTCTTCATGGAGGTACAGAATACGGGTGCACGGATTCTATTACCCACCAGAGCCGAACATCAGCCTCAAACACTATCCGCAAGCCACGACTCGGATCTGACGGTTCTTTCGCCGTGCTGTTGTTTTTGCGAAAGGAAAAGATCTAGGAAGCTATCGACGGTCGACGGGGACACTGAAAATGTGGATGGGACCCATGAGGATCAGTGCAATAGACAGAGACTAGATGTTCAAGGCGATGTTCAATCAGTGATGGCAACAAATGAAGCGAAATGAAGCGATGCTTGTTTCCCGGTGAGTGACGTTCATTTGAGAGATGGACCTACTAACTGACGAGCTTTCTAGGGGTGTCAATTCATTTGAGAGATGGACCTACTAACTGACGAGCTTTCTAGGGGTGTCAATTCATTTTGGACTATGGCGTAAATATCAGCGGGCTGGCCCGCCGAGTATGCTTTGCGGCCATCACCACTCGTGCGAACAGATGATCAACCCTCGGGAGGAGAGGAGGACGATGTGTGCAATCTGGTATTGCGTAGATGACTGATCCGCCTTTTATCCACCCGTTTGAACATAACCGCGACAAGAGCCAGAAAGCCAATATCTCGCATCAGTAAAACGCAAGGAGTCAAACGACGAATATGTTGGCAACAACTTATCGCCTAGAGAGCCGACCTGGTGAGTCTCGAAACATCTTCGTTCGCCTTGATGGATATATAACAAGCAAGCACAAGGGCAACTTCCAAATATCTGCCATGTCGAACTCGAACCCCGCTGCCCGTACTCCACAGAACAATGCGCCGTATGCAAAGCACCGGCGGCGCTCACTTATGGCGTGTATGACTTGCAGAAGCGGAAGATACGGGTATGTATTGCCCTCCCACCCACCCATTTCGTCACTAATAGAGACTTTGCGGTGAGCCACCAATTAAACTGGTGGCTTTTCTCAGACATTCGCACCGAGGGCTTGCTGCTTGGGCCAGCCACTTTTTCATTTAGTGTTGCCGCGACTCAAAAAGTCGAGTCACGACTCACGAAGTTGACTTCAAACATAGTTCGACTCGACTCGACTCGACTTTAATCCTCCGAGTCACTCGAAGTCGATTCAAGTCGACTCATGTCGATGGAGTCGGAATTTTTTAGATATGTATTTTTGAGGCTCCTAGCAACATAGAAAGGGTCAGTTGAGGTTAAATTTACCTCAGAGGAGTATGGTGGTACGATATTCGTCTTTCTTGCAATGTATAGAGGCTCCATTTGACAAACTCTGAAAGATGGGATTTCTTTGAATTATCAATGGTCTTGCACAATGTTGACAACACCTTGTGGAATATCCCGAAATTATAACGCCCGAGACCAGAAATTTGACCTAGGTTATTTTTTGAGGTTTTCTGCATACCAGGCATCAATGGAGGTCTTTTCCCGAGTGCCTACGGCCCATTTTGAATCCATAACGACCCGAACGACTCCAAGTCGACTTACAAACAACCGAGGTACGAGGTAAGTTATGTTTGTAGTGTCTGTCTACGAGAGACTAAAGTCGACTTGCCTAGACTCCAGAGTCGAACTAAGTCACACCAATGACTCGATTCGACTCGACTCAAGTCGATGACCTCAAGTCGACTTGAGGGGCTGGAGTCGCAAGTCGCGGCAACACTAATTTCATTATCCCTCTGGAAACTATAAATAGTGGCTAGATTGACCCGAGAGGATTGCGAGTTGCTGAGAAATTTTAGACACCAGTCAATCTGGTGGCTCACCACAAAGTCTCTAATATCCTATGTCTTATAGTGCATCACCACTGAGCAACCTCCCACAAATCCGTGCGCCCGTTGCACAAAGAAGGGCCTTCCTTGTGAATATATGGCTTTCAACCGAGACGACTCGACGCCCAGTCAATCCCCCCAACCTTATCCCATCCGCCCTGCCATACTCCGGCGGACATTCACGCCACCCATCCATCCAAGCCCCGGCGCACCCAAGTTCGGCGGCTTCAAACGACTTCTCCCGAGGAGTCGGTATGGTGCTGCTGTTGCCTTACACCGGTCCTCCGCCGGTTCATGGGCGTCCACGATACTCGGGGACCCAATACCCGGACCTGTCGCTCTCTGGATCAGGATCAAGCCATTTGACTCCACAAGCCCAGTATTATCCAACACAGGCCAACAATCAGATGGCCAACCAGGGATTGTGCCAGGCTTATCAGTACATGACGGATCATCAACCCCCGCAGGTCAATTAGGCGTGTATCCGCCCGGAAACAGTGGGTACCCTCCGAATTACGGGCAGACGCAGTCTTATGGCGATACACCGATGCCCGACTACCAGTTTCCGTCACGTCAGGGGTGAAGGTGCGGTTCATTTTCGGATTTCTATCCAATGCTGACAGCTCGATTGAAAAGCAGATATCTTGACGTAGAATACCCGGAAACGAGACATTCAGACTTGGTTGAATTTCCCGAAATGAGAATGCGACAGACGGGGATTCTACTATTTCTTACTGGCTAGCCGGCCACCTGAGCAGTGTCGGCCCCCAGCACTGAGAGACTGTCGATCGGCTGCCGGGGTATGGGCCAGGAAATGAAGGTATGCATCCAGCGAGTCGGTTAGAGGCTTCGTTCGAATTTATTAATGCCAATTTGGTGCTCACCGAGTTTAATTTCGGCGATAACCCCGACACGGCGATAAACGCCCTAACCGGCCACTCGCCTAAATGCTCCCTTGGCGCGCCTACTATTCACCTCAGGGCATCCCAAGTAATGCATATGATAAATATCCACTATTAAACAATGGTACACTGCATATCCGAGGTCTATTCGTGATATGAATAATGGACTTTCTGGCTGGGGAAATGGCCAAAATGGGGGTGTTGACGGAATGGGTTGGCCGCCGAAGCGCAGGACATAAATCTGGCCCAAATTCAGATGACATCGTTTTTTTAGGGAGTATTTGAACACATACAAGTGTCAAGTCCGTCTCCATACGCCCATGGCCCGTCTGTCAAAGTCCATCTTCATCTGCAGGTGAAATTTGGTGATTCTAGTTAGTAGCTCGCCGTGCGCAAGAGAGAAAGGATATAAAGACCCAAAAATTTGAGAGAATCCAGAGTGGCATATTGTGACCGCACTAGCAAAGTTTCAAAGCCGTCGATGATGTGGGTGGTTGGCCATTGAGGGGGCGGGATTGAGTACTTCGAAATCACCGCAAGGCCTTCTTCCGGCTACCAGGGGGCAGGAAAGAGGAGTTTGAAGGTGATTTATAGTTCTAGGCCATTTCGCCGAGCGTAGCAATTGGAAAGCTCTCCGAAACTTGTGAATCGGCGAAGATTTCGTGGAGAAATATGAGGGACATCGGCGTGGATGCGGTTCGGAGATAAGAAACGGCATTGATCCCCCATCATCTTGATTGGAAACCTGCCGGCCGCGCCCAAATCCACCCACATCTGACACACAGCATTGTCTTACCTCCCCTTCCATCCCACTGAGCGAAGTTTCCAAGAATTTATACCAAGGCCTATATGAAGCAAGGGGCCACTGGCCGGTTGGTTAGTCTGGCCGGTTACCCGGTAAGCAATAGTAAATCTTTCGTAACTATATTTAATCATGATTATTCCCATCTCAAATGGTAGCTGGTTTCAAGCCACACCACCACATGTGCTATTGGCTTTTCGAACATAGAATAAAATGCAATCAAAGATGGTGATATCACCGAAGTTGCATTGCCTCATAGTGACTTCGTTGCTGTCGAGAGCATTTGCGCTGTGAGGCAGTATCATATAATTTATCCTAAGCCCATTTTGGGCGTTACCAGAGATGTAATGAACTTCATTTAAGGCCTTGAACAGAGACATGGGCTGTGAGTTGTATCTGATAATACCAGTCAAACCCCAAAGGTACTAGCTTTATTTTATTTGTGTGTAACCGTTTACCTACGAGAGACAAAATCCCGGCACAGATCTTCGAGAGAGAAACCACGCGCCGAGAGCCAAAGGCAGACCCTGGTCGGGTACGCGAAGCTGTCCGAAAATCAACACTCTGATTTGGGCTCGCCATGATCCGAAAGTATCAGTCATCGACAACGATATTCTACAAGCTCCATGCCCTTCCCTCCGAGTCTTCAAAGCTTTTCAGAGACTGTTCACGGAGCGTTGAACCGTGGGACAGTAAGAATCGGTGCATGGTCTTATAAGTACCAATATCCCGACGCCGCACCGGGATGTCTTGGCGACGAGCGCCCCGATAGCCTCTGCCACGGCGCTTCCCGATCGGACCAAGAACCGACTGTTCAATCTTCTTCCAGCGGTGATGATGCAGTGTACGCCCAAGCGTATCTCCGTCCTCCCAAAGGTATCCCTCATCGGTCATGATCTCCGTTAAACTGGAGAAAACGGAAGACATGAAAGCGGCGGTGGCGGCGACGCAGGCGTCGGCCGCGCGCGAGAACGATACATTTAAGCACTTGAGCTTGTTCTGTGGAAGAGGGTCGCCCGGGCAGATTGGCGATGGGTTCGGTGGCATGCTGGATGCGTCTATGGTGATGGCAAGAGTCCAGATGCGGGGAAAGTGGCGCGCAAAGAATCAGAGCGTCCGTAGAGTGCAACGGGACTGGTAGTTGGACCGGGAGCAGAGCCCGAGTTGCTCGAGGTTGGGCCAGGCGCGCGCTAGATCTGCCACGATTGCGTCCTCGAGGTCGTACCCTGCCGGTACTTGGATTTCGACGACAGTGAGGCGGGAGAGCACGAATAAGGGCCGGAAAAAACTCCCGGGATGTGGAGAGAGGATGGGCGGTTCCGTCTCCATGAACTCGAGCTGCAGCATGTCGAGGTGGTCGTGGAGGACATAGTTAGAGAGCACCTGATACAGCTCCTTGACCTGTTCCAGATCTCACTCTACGATCGCGGGCGCCTCGAACGACCTTAGCAGTGGATTGTTGCACGCCCGCAGGATACGATCAATGGTCCGATTTCTCCTCCACCAGAGTCCTGCTGCTCGGGTCGGAAGCTGAGCTCACGGAGGGCCGAGAACATGGATCTTTCCACGACACCTGGAAGAGGTATCAGAGCGGGAATGATGGTGCGCAGGTTCCGGAGGGAGGGAGGACAACCGAGATACTCCAACGTCTCGGAATGGACGATCCGCACGTCGAGAACCTCCACACGGGGCAATGCACGAACGAAATCCCAAAGCTGAATACGCTCTGAATAATCAGAGTCGGCGTTGACTCCCTGGATAACCACGGAGACTAGCTACGGGTGAGTCTGGCCGAGTGTAGCAAGCAAAGGGAAACGCCCGTTGGATGGAGTGCCAAGATTGACGGACATAATCCGTGGCCCAAGAAAGAGCTGAATAAATGAAGGCGGCAGGTCGGTTGAATCGTCGTAGTCTTGCTACGAAATGTGCTCCAGATTTGGGAGTAGATAGTCGGGGGATGAGCCTGAGCGAGGAACTCATAAACGGTGATCAGTGCAGGATCGTCTTGGTAGACCCAGGATAGGGACCGGATACGGGGGGCGTATTTCAAGAACCTGTCCCAATCCGAGGACACTATCTCTCGGGCGAATGTCTGGGATAGCGGTCAGTTCATGCGCAAAAACCGCGGGCTATAGGCTAGGCTTCTCAGGGCGTTTCGATTTCGTTCACCGAGGTTTCCCACAGGTCCGCGGGAATGCATCGTATCAAGTTGATTATGGTGTCCGGGTATCTCCACAGCACATCCAGCGCCGACTCGTGGAAAATGGTGCTTGTCCGCGCAAGAGCAGCTAATTCTTTGGCGCCAAACTGAGCATCCAAGGTGGAAACTACCATAATCACAATTTCCGGGATATCCAGACAGGCGCGCATCTCCTAAGCTGGGGGTTGAGTCCAGAAGATGATGGTCAAAGGCAAGAGGCTCAAACCCTGTTGTAACTGGTTTTGATCTATGTGGGCTCTGTCACAGGCTATGCACATATCCATATATGTTGTACTCGGCTCGCGCAGCCATGAAGAGGTCATATGATGAGGCCCATGACTTCTCAACGCGACTTGAAGGTCTGTTTCGCGACCTATCTTCCGAGATTTTTGTCTCTAGATTGGGAGGGGAAGTGTCCGCCTAATTGCAATTCAACATCACCCCGGAGGTTCTGCGGATGGTATAATTAAAGTGGCATGCATGGAAAATATGATACATTTGAAACAGCGTCCTTCTGCAGACTAAGTCTCATTATCCCAAACGCTCTAAAAATAAAAATAAAGAAACAGCGTCGCCTGAAGTTTGGACATCATGATAATCTGATGAGATCAGATTGATTGTCACGATCATCACAGCCTCACAGCCTGCCTTTGCCCATGATCCCTTCGCCGCAGAGCTATCCAATCTCGGGCCCTTCGATGACCGGGTACCCGAGTCTTCAACAGAACTTCAACCCCGTTCAGGGATTCCCCAGTAACCCCCCCTTCTTGTCCCAGTCAACCAGCCAGGAACACTCGCTGCATCAGGGCACAGACCCCAATTCGCCCGAGCTTTTCCGGCAGAATTTGCAGCTGGTACAACAAAATGTTCTGCAATTGCAAGAAATAGCTAAACGCGCCCTGGATGGAATGTGGGTTCAAACCTGGTTCTTACAGCCTTTGCCACCGGGCCAATTTCTGCGTCCAGTCAACATGCCTATCGAACAGGTCGCACGCCGACCCAGACAGAGGGTACGAATCCGTTTGCCCATCGCACGAAAACTTCCAAAATTCTTCATTTTTTCAGCGGATTTGGCCACCCTGAAGCAGACGCTGCAGATGGTATCCGAGCAGATGCGTCAAACTGGAGTTGGTGGTCTCCCCCTTCTCCCGGTCCCGGATGACGGCCACCCGCCTCCTGCGCTTCCGACTGAAGACGAAATGATTGCGCAGGCGACACGAGCTGTACAGGTCTCGTACGACCAGCTCAAGCGCGGGCAGGACAGCGCCGCCGTCGTTGCCAACTTGCTCACGAGTGTGGAACGTCCTCCTGTCCATAGGTGATTAGGTATATGTTCCTAGGTAAGCCCCATCATTACACGTCTTCCCTTCTGAGCTCTTTCAGCAGATACTATGTATTTTTACCATCGTTATTTGCAGCGGAGAAAATTCGGTTATCATCTAATGTCACACTTATCGCCCGTGGAATTAATCTCTCAGACTCTTGTCGAGGGTGTTGTGATTCAGCTAGAATTTTGTGGAACGGCACGGTCTTCCACGGTAACTCCGTCTTCTAAGTTCTTAGTCTGCTGATCAGGTTGGCAGTTGAAACTCTGGATCGCAAAACAACCTTCAATCGTTGCCCAACTCCTTGATTGAAAGCGCGCGCCGATCTCTCGATGGCGATTATTTCGCCTCCTCGACCGCTTGAGTCTTATTGAATTGCCAGGTGCTTCGGCTCTCGTCATGATCACTCTCACTTCCTTTGCCGACGACGTTGCTGCGAACCCAAGACTGCGGATCGGCTTCTCCGCCCTCTGCCCGCATGCGAAAAGGCTCTCTACCAAGTTATTCTTTTGGTTATAATCCTCCGCGGGCCTAATTTTGAACGCGTCGGGATCGATTCAGCTAAGACATAGATGCGTTACCTCCCCATTGACTGTAAAACGATCCTCTTGTGAGTCAACTCTTCATATCCCCGGGGGTTGTGCCGAATTCAAATCCACTGGATCGCTCCAAGGCTAGCTCTTCCGTGATCGTGAAGTTTGCCAGGAAAGTTTGGTTCGGGAACTAAGGAAATATGGTTAGCAAAAGGGTCGGCAGGTCGGGGAATCTGTACAAGCAGTCAAATGTTACTTGCCTAGACGCCACGCAGGCACAAGTTGAGCCCGAAATCAGGCGCCGAGAAGATGTTTCAGTTAGCCGGGGCGCCGATGATTGTTGCTGCTGCCCGCTTTGTACCGAATTCTTTTCCTTCTACATACTTGTGAGCGGTTGGTGAGTGACCGATGGGCTCCGGACGTATTCAGTTACTGACCAAGGTATGCCAAAAGGCTCCATAAGGCTCCTTAGTGCAAACTCACGCAAACTCTCACTCGCCTGCCGCTTTCGGTACCTTTCGGTTAAACGGAGCTGATTACGGTTAATCTCGAGGGAGACTCAGTTGCCGGGTCTTCGGGTCGCAAATCCTCACCAATCCATCCCGCCGAACCCGGATATTGTCGGCTTCGGTTGAACGGAGCCATTGTGGTCTGCTCTACATAAAAAGCGACATTTCTGCAAATGCCTTCCCGCCTCCCAGTATGTCTCCCATCTCTTCCAACGCAATCCTTGGCGCTGCCCTGCTTCTTTTGGTTTCCTCTTGTGCCGCTCATGCCCCAGTCGTTGATCTGGGTTACGCTCAATACGAAGGGGTCGTCGACACGGACCTCGACGTCACGAAATTCCTGGGCATCCGTTATGCTGCCCCTCCCACTGGTAAACCAATGTCTGTGGCTAGAGCTTTGAATTAATGTCTATGCAGGGGACTTGCGTTGGCGGGCGCCCACGGCGCCGTCCAAACTCCATGGCATTCAACAAGCAGCTATTGACCCGCCACAGTGCATCCAGGGGTCGAACTTCCCCATTCCTACAAACCCGCTGATCCCCCAATCCGAAGACTGCTTGTTCTTGAGGTACGTTGACTCTTTTTGAAAGGATCCGCAGAATTAATGACCCCTGCAGCGTTTACTCGCCCGCTCTGAACTCCACGAGGCCTTTGCCGACGATAGTGTGGATCCACGGCGGAGGGTAATGTCGTTCAACTTCCGTGGAATATCATGTACTTATGCGCCACCCCCAGATATGTCTGGGGCTCGGCCTCCGAGTACAACGGTACGGAAATTGTGGTGGAATCGAACAGACAGGTAGTAGTTGTGGTGATTCAATATAGGCTGGGGTTGTTTGGTAATGACCTTTTCCTCACGTTCGGTTTTCACTCATCCTCAACGATTCCAAGGATTTCTTGCCGGGAAGGAGGTGAAGGACGGCGGCGCCCCTAACGCTGGTTTGCGTACGTGTCCCAGTATTTTCACCGACCCATATTAACAACCTCTTGGTAGTTGATCAAGACTTTGCTCTGCGTTGGGTCAACCAAAATGTGCGCCGCTTTTTCGGGAGTCGATTGCCAGTCCGTTGATCTTCTATTTCAGATCCGTAAATTTGGGTGAGTTGGGCTATCATACTGAGCGCATACGGCTCAATTCATATCCGCGTTAAGTGGTGACCCGGATAAAGTCGCGATCTGGGGGGAAAGTGCAGGTATTTGGCAGTGTTCTTCCTTCAATTGGTGACATCCATATTCATCGCTGATATCAGGCGCCGGCTCTGTCATTCAGCAAGTCATTGCGCACAACGGAAAAACAGAACCCCAGCTCTTTCGAGCTGCGATCACTAGCTCGACGTACCTTCCTCCGCAATATCGTTACAGCGACCAAGTTCCTCAGGTAACTTCTCCTTGAATTCGCCTTGCCATTCCATTAAACTCGCGTGGCCCAGAAATTGTTCAATAATATTTCGGCACAAGCTAGGTACGTCCTTCCATCCTGCATCTGAATTATCATTTACTGTGATCTTAAGATGTGCCGATGCGAATGCGCTTGAGTGTCTCCGCGCTGTCGATAGCACGCTGCTTCAAGAAATCAACGAGAATGTAATCCTCGCTAGTTTCTTCGGCACAACCACATTCGGACCCGTCGTCGACGGATCGTTCATAGCGCAGAGCCCCACGGATGCGCTTGAGCAGGGACTCGTGAACGGGGTAAGATTACATTTCACCACTGGGCTGGGGAACCATTTTACGATTCTTCACTTTGTAGGATATTTTACTATCCGTCACGAACGCACACGAGGGCACCATATTTGTCAACCAAAGCGAGGAGTTTGATATAGCTCAGTATGCGCAGCAGCTCTTCCCGCTGTTTGGCGCAAAGGAAGGCGAGGCCGTAGCGTCTACCTATCGATCGCTCGGGTTTTCCCTGGAGCAGGCCGATGCAATCATGGGCGAAGGTCAGCTCATCGTGCCCTCATTTGCATTCCGCAAGCTGACTTTACTCTTTAGCCTTATTCATTTGCCCCACGTATGTGCTCCTCGACGCATTTCGCAACCAGTCGTACAAGGTGCGCTCATTGTTCGCCAGTCTTTTAGATCTCTTATCTTGGCTGCAGGGCGAATACGCAGTTGGGTCTGCGCTGCACGGCAGCGACGTCTTCTACTACTTTCCCTCTTTCACTTTCCCGGGGACGGAGCTCAGCTTCAACAACACCGCTTTCATCGACGGCTTCGCAGATGGATTCCTTTCTTTTGCCGTAAACCTCGACCCCAACGACAAACTCCAGCCAACAGTGACTCCGACGTGGCCGAAATGGTCTTCAACGGGTGCTGTGGAAATGGTGTTCAACAGAACAGAGGCCGGAGATTTGTCGATCGTGGCGAATCCGACATCGCCCGGGCTGTTGAATAGATGCGAGTGAGTCCTCCGTCGGTTCTTTATTTTACGGGTGCGGCGCCTCATCTTCTTCGCTCTTAGGTTCTGGAAGAGTCTCCGTAACTTGACCGCACAGTAGAAGAATGACGGTTGAACTCCCCTGATCAAAATGTTTAGTCCAAGTATTCCCACTCGCCAATTTAAATAGCACAAAATAATACAACAGTCCGCATCTGTCCGATTCTGCCGTGGTTCAGCCTGGAGATCCTTCATGCAGTCGACATTTCACTGATTAAATTTCAGAACAAGCGAGTGGCTGAACGAATTACGAACCCGATATAAGCCCTTCGACTGAACTCTAGCTTTCGCCTACTGCCCTCTCCGCTCTTCTTCGAACGAAATTCACGATCCCAAACGCACGCTATTCACCGTCGAAATCATCGGAAATGGCGAGCACTGGCGCGTCCGGCAATCACCCGCCTCGCGCCCAGCCCGAGCCCAAACTAGTGGTACCTTGGCGTGCCTATAAGTGAAACTTCAGCCTGTCAAACGCACATGATCTCGCACAAAAGCCTCGACGAGCTGGGCGTTTGTGTATCTCGATTCTCCCACTGTCCTCTCTTCGCTCTGTAGACCAAAGCTTCAGTGCAGCGTCGCCGCTAGCGTCTTCTACGCTGGATGCGCTCGCTGGAGTAGGATGTGCGCTGGTCGACGAATGGTGCGGGAAGTCTAGGCTTCCACCAAAAAATGACTACCGAAGACTACTGACGACGATGACAACGGACATTCGCATCCTGCTCGAGTTGGCTCTCCCTCCTCCCGTTCCTTGGCGATTTGACCGGCCTCACAGGCAGTGAAGCCTGAGTGACCGCGAGTCCAAGCCCTTCCAGTCATGATGCCAAATTCGCTTGTCTGGTCGCGGTGGCCAGTGAATATACCGTCGTGCTTTCACTTCCATTCCTACTCACCGGCGTCCAGGGATTGACCAACATCGTCGAGTACGCCACTGTAGCACCCGCTAACGCACAACGCCCGTTCCGAATAAGCAGTCCGAAAGCACGCCCTTGTAACGGCGACACCCGCCGTCTGCTCCCGGTCCTGGCGACACATTGCCAATCGGCGTCGCGCTGGGCTATAATTACCGTGGCTCGGGAATCGCTGCGTGCTGATTGGCTGCGATACGGGAGAATCTCCATTGGTATAACTGCGGTTTCACGGAAAGATCTCGCCACGTCTTTCGCATCGCCCTCGCCCACGCCGAGTAGCGCAGACAGAGCAAGACCACTGACCAAGAGGAATTGAGGTGAGTCTGCTCGACGATCGTCTGCGTCGGGTGTATGCTGATTCCCAGCCTCCTCGATTCCACCAATTCCGTTGCCTTTCCATCCAGCCGTACCTCTTACGACGACGACCAGCGCCAGCATGTCTCTCCTTCTCGCTCTCCTTCCCCTCCTTCCCCTCGTCCGGGCCACGGAAAACGGCATGGACATGTCTATGGACGACGGCATGACCCTCGCCTCCGGCTCCATGATGCCCTACCTCCACTTCACGCGTGGTGACATCCTCTGGTTCGCCGGCTGGGTCCCCCAGAGTTCTGGTGCTCTTTCTGGGGCGTGTATCGGCCTGTTCATCCTGACGCTTGTGGAACGCTGGCTGGCTGCTGTGCGGCGACTGATGGAAGCGCATTGGGCTGAGGCGGGGCGGGCTGCGATGAAAAAGAAGGGATGCGACGAGAAGAACAAGGGGAAAAGCACCCTGAAAAGAATGAGGCTGCGCGCCCCGCCGTTCGTCCCTGCACACGACGTGATGCGCGGCGCGATGCATGCGCTGCAGACGCTTTTGGGCTTTGCGTTCATGTTGGCTGTCATGTGCGTTGTTATTTCTTTGCTTCCCTTCCATCTCATGATGTCGCTGACCTTCTCCCCCATGTCAGGACTTTCCAAGCAGCCTACATCATCACCCTCATCCTCGGCCTGGGAATCGGCGAGATGCTGTTTGGGCGGTATGGTGCCGCCGCCAGTGGGATGCATTAAGCTTTCAGTCGACCAGATCGCGGATTTGCGGAAGAGGGGCCGATTCTTCTTAAGTAGCGACGATTGTACTCACTGGCCCCGAGGACTTGTGGATTGATTATACATGTGTACCAGACGATATGCGACGATTTTTTTACCTTTCAAAATTCAGACATCCACTCGGATCTTCTCTTATCTCAGGTATCACTCGGCCATACAGGTATAAAACAGCGCCTTAGACTCCGCCCGCTCACTGCACCATTACCCTCTAAGAAGACCGGGCAGGTTGATCATCAACCTACCGAAACAACCTGCCGAAGGTTGTATTCCAGCCTACCGTAGAAGCTAGAGTAGGATGAATTTCATGTATCTATCTGTAGGATAATGTAGGCTGTTTTTTAAAGTTCTGATCCTACGGCTTGTCTGCCTTATCAGTAACCAAGACAAGGTTGATTCACGGTTTCAACCAGTGATAGGTTGAACAGGCAACCTACGATAGCCTAAAATATATCCTGTTTTCGGTTGTACAGCAGCCTATATTAGATTGACGGAGATATTCACAATACGACAAAATGAATATATTGGATATTTATCGATGGGGAAAGTAGTGAGACGGCCAACCACGAGTCCCAGCGAATAACACTCGTCCCGGCTCATTCCGCCTCGGTGACGAGGCACTCTGTCCGAACCGCCATTACAACGCCATTAGGGGCCTTCCATTCCGGGAAGACCACAGCCACCCTGCCGGCGGCTCACTAGGCGGAGCTTGAACTTGAAGCCGTGGTGAGCCGCATGCCAAACAAGTGTCCTTCCCTCTTCCTCTCCCACCACCGTCTTGCCTTTGTGATATCCCACCAACGTGATGCCTCTTTTCACGAACCATCACGCCATGCTCTGCAGCTCTACTGCGCCTCGCTGGTCCCCACGAACCTGAGGAACGAGAACTCGTACTGTATCATTTCGACCAAATGTTCAGGTGACGGGTGACGGGGAGTCGTGAAATGAACAAATTTGACCTTGGTGACGGTGACATCGCAATTTTAGGGCTCAAAATGAGTAAAAAATGCTAAAAAAATCGAGTCTGGCAAATGCCAGACTTCCATTTATGGTAATTTTCTCGTGATTGCCGAGAAATGAACACTGAGTCCAGTGAACATTTGTGGTGACAGGTGACACCCCGTGAACATTTGGTTGAAATGATACAGTACTGGGAGTCGCCTACCTGTTCTGCGACACATTCTTCTGGTGTGTCCCCTCCCTCCTCTCCATTGTCTCTTCATCCCTGCTGGCAACCACCACTGTTTTTATTCTCTGACACGGCACTTTGTAGCGGCTACGTGCAATGCGGGAGCGACAGGATGATCCTGCTGGGCGACTTTGTGGTCAAGTATGGTGTGCGCACAGCAGAGCTCAGTGTCCCCACCGACAATCTGTACCAAGTGCTTGTGGACATGGCAGAGAATATGGTGTGTCTCCGCTCTGGCTTTTGGTTTTTGGTTTTTGTTTTTGGGGGAGCTGATTGATGTTGCAGCCACTGGACTGGTACACCATTGGGCACCAGAACACCACATGGAAGATGTTCAGGTACATCCCCACAGACTGGGTTGACCTGTCAGGCTCCACAGGCTGCTGACACAAGAGGTGTCACAGGCTTGGGAGGTGTGTTTTTATCCTTCACCCTTTCTTTGTCCATCCATGAGCTGACAGCCATGCAGTACACCCTCGGTGATTTTGCGGTCTGCCAGGCAGCCATTGTGCTGGACAAGAACACAGCCAATGTTGCCAAGTGCACAAACTGCTCAATGAACTTTGTGATCTGAGTGTGATGAGCAATGGGTTCTTGGACTTTGCACAGCAGTATCTTGTGTGTTTCCTCCTTCCTCCTTTGTGCTCAAATATTCACCTGCACCTGTGCAGAATGGGATCTTCGCCTTCAGCCCGCCAAACATATGCAGCCCGGTCAATCTCGTGGAGCACTTGTGTGTGTGCGGGATGGACAACAACATTGGGTTTTACATATGTGTATCTTTCTGTCTCCATGTGTTGGTGCTTGCTTATAGTGTGCATGTTGGCAGCCTCGTCCTGGGAGTACAGCTTCTTTGCGCCCTACTCAATTTCCACACTCATCGGGCTCATGGGCATGCCTGTAATGTTCATCTGTATGTCTTGCCATGCTGACACCACTACCCCATCACCGATGAGGCACTCACCATACATCTTGCCCTTGGGACCTCACCCCTGCCATCTAAAAATCATAGAAATGTAATAATACAAGTTGTTTTGTACTTACATGTGTAATACAGCTTATTTGTGGACTTAGTGTTTCTGGGCTTTGTTTTAAACTCCACCGAATGAACTGTCGGCAGGGTGGCTGTGGTCGTCCCAAAATGGAAGGTTTTTAATGGCGGTTCAGATGCAACTGTGATGAGGACCTCAATGTTGCCCACAAGTGGTGCATATGAGAATGTTCAAGTGGATCACACAGGGCTTTGTACCCAGATTGGATGAGGAGCCTGCGGGGGCCAATGTCCATTAGTGAGTGTACATATTGTCATACAGATTCACTGCAGGCTCAGATCCTGCGAGCTGAATGTATGCCACGTGCCTGTGTTCACAGCCAGGAATACTGTGGTCAAGTTACCAGCCAGGATTGCTGCAGTGAGAGTGGCCTTGAAATAATCTTCTTGAAAGGCTTGCTCTTTGAAATGGTTTGAGGGTGACTTAAGGCTTGAGGGCAGCTTCAAATGGCTTGAAGGCGGCTTGAAATGGTTTGAGGGCTGCTTGAGATGGCTTGAGGCGGCTTGAAGGCTGGAGAAGAGCTTGGAGGAGCTTGAGATGCTGAGACATCGAGGGCTTGAAGGTTGTACATGGGTTGCAGTGCCTTGAAAGTTCAGTGGAGATGCAGGGGATGGGCAGAGGGTGGGTGATGGTGGGGGGAATAGACTATTAGAAAGAAGATGGAAGATGGATCAAAACAGAAGATCAATGACATGCATGGACCATCCATGGACAGACTCAAGGGGGTGCCAATCTGCGAAATCTGTACCATACCTCAGAAAAATTGGGGACCCCCTCCCCTCTCCCAATCGGCAAATTGCCTTTTTAGGAAGGTTCCCACGACGGTTTTGGGCTCAAGACACAGCAAGCACTGTGGATTTGAGTCTCGGAGGCAGTTATTATGTGAAAGGAGAGTCCTTGAAGTATTTTTGTTGAGCTCTGAAATGTGAAGAATTTCGTTTCTTCAATCGGGGACCACACGTGATAAATTACTACGCTCGGAGTGGCTGTGCACGATCTAATCTCATCAAATCTCCCGATATAGGAATAATGTATCCTCTTCTACCTCGACAACCACTACACCAGGCACCTCAAGGAAAGTGGATTGTCTCTCAAATTCACTATCTCTTACAGATTTCGAGGTGATTGAAAAATTCTGGGACCCGAAGCCCATTGGATGGACTTATTACTTTTCGTTGCATCCTGTAGGTTGCTCGATATCAACCTAGGAGAAACAACCTGCAAAACAGCCTATCGCAAGTTGCTCCAATTCTGCATACTTATGCTAGATTGGTAGTTGTGATCAACCTAAGATAGCTAGTAACCTGAAACAGGATATGAAAAATACCACCACCCTACTGTAGGTTAGCAGCAACCAACACTAGACTGATAGTCAACCTAGGATAACTCCACAGTGGCCTCAGATGACTTCAAACAGATGTTCTCCACGTTCCTTTCCCAGTCCACTCTACTTGCCCTCGTCCTTTTGTCGCTGACATCCGCTGGACCCGCTGTTGTCCATCCCCTTCATCTTGTTGCTTTACGTTCTTGCTCATCCAAAGTGGACCACTGATATATAGCTGCCTCGAGATGATTCAGACCACCTCGTAGCCTTCTGTGTGCGACTGCTTCCAAGCAAGTGCTGTCCCTGCAGGCTGTGTCGATCTCCCCTTGTTCAGCGAACCCTTCACCACCACCGTGCTCTCCGTCCCCGGGGTCGAATGCTTGCTGTCCCCGTGAGTCCCATTATGCTTGCAGCGAGTGCGAGTGCGTCGGGAACACCGGCATCAATGGCATCCTATCCAACTTCGCCGGCACCGTAGAGCTGAACACCCTCGGCCTCCCCATCGGCTCCTTCCCCTACAGTACCAACACCAACCTCACCAACCAAGTTTTACCGGGGCCAGAATCGAAGAAATGAAGGTAGAATCTAAATCTCATGCCACAGGGAGCTGGCAGGAAGAAGAGGGAGAAGAAATGTCGCTTTTTGGGTAGAACAGACCACAATTGCCCCATTCAACCGAAGCCGACAGCGCCAGGGTTCGGCGGGATGGATTAGTGACGATTTGCTACCGGAAGACCCGGCAGCTAGGGCTCTCTGTATTGATATTAACCGTAATCAGCTCCGTTTAACTGATAGGCGGGCGAGTGAAGTTTGCATCAAGGAGCCTTATGGAGCCTTATGATATACTTTGGTCAGTAACTGAATAGGTCTGGAGCCCGTCAGTCACTCACCAACCGCTCACAAGTGGCAGGAAAAGAATTCGGTACGAAGCGAGCACCAGCAACAATCATCGGCGCGCCGGCTAAACTGGAACATGTACATCTTCTCGTTGCCCGATTTGAGGTTCAACTTGCGCCTGCATAGGGCCTAGGTGAGTAGCAATAGTCCCCCGCACGGATTGCCCAGACGTTTTGCTAACTATGTTTCCTCTGTCCCCGAAGCAAATCTTGGCTGTAAATTTCATGATCAAGGCAGAGCCAACTCGGCGACGGGGGTTACGCAACTAGGTGTTAGAGCTATTCATAATACCTGGATTTGAATTCGGCTCAAGTCCCTGGAGATATCGTGGATTGACTCAGAGCATTGGTTTACAGTCAATGGGGAAAGAACGCATCTATGAATAAGCTGGCTTGATCCTGACACGTTCAAAATTAGGCCCGCGGAGGATTAGCCGGCGGAAACTTGACGCAGAGCGTTTTCGTAAGCGGGCATCCGGTCTTAGAAGGGCCCGAGATCGGAGAGCTCTGTTAAGTACGTCGGGGTCGTAGAAGGTAAGATGAGGTAATGTGACCATCGTAACAATCAATTTGATCATGAGATCAGGGTTAAACGATGTTCGAAAATTTCGAATCAATTGGTTCGAATTCACGGACAGCCTCGTTTCGGGTTGAATTTCCGAACAAAACCCGCCTACGAGTGGCTCGGAGAAGGAATATTTTCCACCAGGTGTTCTGAACAGTTTGATTGTTGGTTGCTTGCGGTTTCACTATGCCTTTACCTTGACGTAAACCCGACGCTTGTTCATTGCCTGTATTTGATGGCCTAAATATGGGAGGTAGGTAGGTAAAAACAGATGTCTCTCACATGTGTCAAAGTGATCGTCTCCGGCACTTGCATTTCCATCAGCGCCGACGACACAAAATCAACATGGCTAGGTCTGTGCCGATGGCCGGCGCCTCGTTGCCGTGCGTCTTCGTCTCAATGTATTTAGCGCGCGTTGCCAGTGAATATATCTGTAAGAGCTTTCCTCGTAAGCAATGATATACTACAGCTGAGATTCTGAGCAGATCGCCTGCATTTCGCAAGGCTCGGGGAGGTATTTACCCGGAAATTCCTCGGGTGCTCCGGCTATGCCAATTTGTGGAGCGCTCCGGAGAAATGCTGTGCAACACAGGTCAACAACTTGTCCGAACGGAAAAGCTCCACAACCCGCCTAAACATTTGAAAACGGCTGTTTCGTATTCGTGTTTGTCATACACCCACAACTATAAATAATACTGTTGCCTTGTTACCATCCTGGTCTGGGTCCAAGAACGAGAACCAGTTTCAATATTTAGCGCCACCGCCTGTCCGACTCGGCAGTGGATCACGTAATAACACAGCAAGCTGTCTCGGACTACGTGATTCACTAGCAGTTTAAAGGCCCTGACCATGCCAGTGAACACCCCAACTCAAACGCCATGGCCTGGCTCCTCCCAACTGTCGTTCTCGCGCTTTCTGCGAGGCTTTGCTCGGGTGTTCTACTCGATGATGTCGCCGCTCTGAACAAGTTGAACACAACGTTCGATTTCATCGTCGTTGGTGGCGGAACGGCGGGGAATGTTGTCGCGAATCGTCTTTCCGAGAATCCCGCATATAAGGTGCTGGTGTTGGAGGCGGGCGGATCGTAAGCCTCCAGCGCGATGCATTTTATGCCTAATGATAACCTTTTATCCAGGAACGAGGGTGTGTTGGACATCATTGTCCCCTTCTTCGGTACAAGGGCAACGCCCAATACCGCTCAGGACTGGAACTACACGACGACTCCCCAGGTCGGTCTGAATGGCCGCACCGTTGCCTACAACCGGGGGTATGTCCTCGGGGGTTCAAGTTCCGTCAGTAAGTCTACCCATCGTTGAGCCCAATGCCTTGTGTGTCGAAATGAACGCCAATGTTCAGATTACATGGTGTGGACTCGCGGCTCGCAGGAGGAGTTTGATAGGTGGGCGTCCTTCACCGGAGACGATGGTTGGTCCTGGGACAGCCTACTTCCGTACTTCAAGAAGGTGCGCAATTGTGGTCGTGGTCCTTGCTTTCCTCAATCTGACGCCTGCCCATAGATCGAACGCTTCGTCGCCCCGCAAGATCACCATAACACTACGGGCCAATTCGACCCCACTACCCACGGATTCAACGGAGTAACCGGTGTCTCTCTTATGGGATTCCCCAGCCCCATCAGCGACCGGGTCATCGCAGCCACGTCTCAGATCGAAGGCTACCCCTTCAACCTCGATATGAACAACGGAAATCCCATTGGAATCGGTAGGCTGGGACCTAATAAATTCGTCCCGGTAGCTGATCTCCTTCTAGGCTGGGCACAAGCGACCATTCTGGACGGCGAGAGGAGCAGCTCCGCTACCTCGTATCTTGCCCCACAATACTTGGCCCGCCCCAATCTATATGTTTTGCTGAATGCGCGAGTTACCCGTGTTCTGGAGAGTCCTGCCGGCGCAGTTAGTACCGTTGAATTTATTCAGGATACAAACGGGAAGCCCACTGGTACGAATAACGATTATTGTTCGCAGCACGCTGTCTGATCTTCCCTCAGGGAACAAATTCACGTTGACAGCGCAGAAGGAAGTGATCCTCTCTGCCGGAGCCGTTGGAACGCCCAATATCCTCCTCCATTCCGGCATCGGCAATTCCACGACGCTCAACTCTCTGGGAATCCAACCCATCCACGATCTTCCTTCGGTTGGGCAAAATTTGACGGATCATCCCATTCTCCTGCTCTCCTTCCTCGCCAACTCAACCGACACCTTCGAGTCCGAGGAACGTAACGCCACGCAGGCAGCGGAAGATCTTGCTCAGTGGAATGCCAACCGCACAGGCCCCCTAGTCGACAACCCGCCCAGTCACATCGGGTGGTTCCGTGTCCCTGATAACTCGTCCATCTTCGACGGGTTCGAGGATCCTTCGGCCGGGCCGAACTCAGCGCAGACTGAGCTCCTCATCTCCAATGGCGGGATTGGCCCTCCCCCGGCGACCGGCAACTTCGTTGCTTTTATCCCCGCCTTGGTCTCCCCAACCTCTCGTGCGTGCCGTACATCCTCTGATCAATGATCGTTTACTCATTCAACCGCAGGCGGCGCAATTACGCTGAGCAGCAGTGATCCCCTCGCGGATCCCCTCATCAACCCCAATCTCCTCGGCACCGAACTCGATTTGTTGCTCATGCGTGAGGCCACCAAGAACGCGGTGCGCTTCACCACCGCACCGGCCTGGGCGGACTACGTTATCTCTCCCGTCGGCCTCGACCCCTCCACCGACGCCAGCATCGAATCGTACCTGCGCGACCACGTGGGAACGATATTCCACCCCGCTGGCTCCGCCGCAATGTCCCCGAAGGGTGTATCCTGGGGTGTCGTCGATCCGGACTTGTCAGTCAAGGGACTGACTGGGCTGCGCGTTGTTGATCTTTCCGTCACTGTGAGTAGTTCATCCGCGTCCCGTAATGTGCACCCTGACAACAATCCCCTCAGCCGTTCATTCCCGCCGCTCATCCCCAGGCCGCGGCGTATGTCATTGGTGAACGCGCCTCTGATGTGATTAAGGCAGCGTGGAATTAGAGTCCTCGTTCCCTTCTCTTTATCTTCAAAACGGTCACACACTCTCTGTTAAATTATTAGCCACACTCAGCGTCGTTTGTTCTAACGCGTTCGTTGAGAGTGAGCTTCTATTAGATCTACCTACTGATACTGTACATATGATGCCCCGCCGTCTTTGGGTATTTATTGGTAATAAAGCGCCGTTCCTCTCAACGTGTTCACTCCAGCCCTTGAGTCTTTTGATAACAAGGCTGGCAGAAGTTCAAAATTCAACCCTATCTCAGTTCCCGAGTATTTAATTTATTCATTGAATAAACGAGAAATGTACTACTTGAAGAAAATATCAGGCCATGACGTATGAAGAGTGGTTTCGCTGGACGCCATCGCAATCTGCAGGAAGTCGGAGCCATCTCAGTGTAGTCGCCGCAAAAGTCGGACGAGGCTCGCCCTTTCCCCAACCTTTCCCCGAGTTACCTTGTCGCGTGTCGTGCTTGAACATGAAGACCAAATAGCATGCAATATTACCAGGGATGCAGGAAATTCCAACAGCAGATATCCACGTGGGATTTTACTGTTGGAGTAAAAGTGGGGAGGGCGGATTAAGAGATAGAAGTAAGGTAAGTTTACAACAGCACTGTTTGTTATAAGGCCACTTTAGAGCAAACTGATGCCCTAGCAGGATTGTACTACAGGTTTTTATACTACGGAATCTATCCAGAATGTTCTACATCTGCCTAGTTGAACCGTGGAAACTTTACTAATCAATTACTAAGGATGCCCCAAGGCCAAGCTGCATGACTAATTCCAACATTTACACATCCGAGAAAAGTGTCGGATGCATCTCCTAGTGTATCCTCAGGAAGAAAAAACGAAGCAGACGAATTACATTGCACTGAATGCACCCCAGAAAGAATCGTCGCCCCAAACGGGCCCGTCGCAGGCTGGCTGATTCAAAGTGGTGCACTGGTTCTTGTTCGGGATACCCAAGGGCAAGCAGAGAGTAAAAGGGTGGGGAAAAGCCCTTAAGAATAACATGCCCGGCTCACAAAGCCTGAAAGCTGGCACCGCGCAGCCCAGAATGCCCAGAATGCGGATGTCGCAGCCGGAGCTTATCGATCCAAGCTCTCAGGGTCATGCCCAGTGGACTCCATATCCTGTACTGGGATAAACTGGGATAACGAAGAAGTAGCCTAGGGCCAGCTTTGAAATGCGCTTGATAGCGGTCTTTCCATCGTTGTGGTGGCAGGACTGTCTCGGTAACCCAGCCGTTCTCGGTGCGATCCCCGTGAATGACGTCGGAGATTGAAAAAGATGGTGCAAAGATCCCACAGGATCCCACCTAGAACCTGCGTACTCTTTTTTTTTCATTCTCCGACTTCAATCACGGAGATCCCCGCCGGAGCGGCTGGGTCAACGAGACAGAGTGGCAGGAGCAAAGAAAGATCTGCAGTGGCAATGGGTTCGGGTATCACCAATGATTGTGCCGAGTGCTCTCCCGTGATCTTCCGCATCTCTGCTCGTTGTTCGTGTTAGCGTAGTAGCCTCAGTTACGGAGCAGAAAATTAACTCTATTTGTAGTCTACCTGTTAGCGTAGTACTACGGAATAATCAGTACGGTGAATTAAAAATATGAATATAAGTACGCACGCCTCAGTTACAGAGCAGAAAAGTAACTGAGGCTAACCGAATGTCGTAAACTGTAAAGTAGTGTGTTGGCATGACGTGATGAATGTAGGCAAGATAAGAAAGATTAGATATACCGCTAACAGTTCGAACTTCACCTGGAAAATCCAAGCTCTCTTTCTCGAGTTTGATTTGATTCTCCATCCTCCTTGATATTCCTTTTGGAACAACATCTCGGGGCAGAATAGCTGGGGATGACCACAACATCAACCAATCCCATTTTTGTTTGATTTCGGAATCTATGCGTTCAACGTTCGGCGGGTTGGTTGAGTTTTGGTTGAATTTCAGGGGAAGCTGAACTGTGAGATCGTTAAGATGAGACGGTGTGAATAATGTGAAATCTCCCGACCGGAATCAATCCAGCGCTACGGTGCGTATACTTCAATGAACACCTTCGAGAAATGGACGATAGCTTTTCACTCTGCATGGTGCCTGTCAACAACCACCATGGTGGCAAGCAAGTGGCAAGATGCAAGAGAGGATGTGGCAGTGACGTGTCACAGTCCGGGAGAAAAAAAGCTTAGCAGGCCGGAGAAGGCTCGTCTTGTATGATTTAAGATTAGGCAACAGTACCATGAATTGAACATGAAGTTGAAAGCGGAAGGATGCGGATCACTGAATCAATCTCCTGAGCAAGAGATCTCCGGTGGCAGTGCTCGGGCATCACCGATGATTGCCTCCTCTCTTGCCCGCCACCATGATCGTTCAGTCTGCCGCTGCTTCAACGATCCCTGAGCCAGTTAACGCCGAGAAGAACCCGATTCCGGTGACAGAAGCTCGCCCAATTACTTTGTCCTTGGGCTGAAGCTCGACGTCTCGCAGATGGTCGATTAAGTACTGTGAGCTTTGTGCTACAGGACAGATGCTGTCGGATCGAGCAACGTTCGCACGAAGCGCTCCAAAACTGCGTACTCTGAACCTCCGGGGAACCAGCGCCAAAGTACGCGTCAGAGCTATGCTCTTCTCCAAAGAAGAGATAGATCCTGTATATAAACTGCGTCGCATATTTTTGCTGTGGCAATTCACGTTCTCTACAGCCTCCCCGGACTCTCCCGAGTGCCTTCGATGCAAAGTATCATGACTTTACAGTTCCCGTCCCCGAAAACATGGCCGAACGCCTGCTTTACGGAACGCCAGCCCCCCGACTTCGTCTTCAGCGAAAGCAACAAGCAGATCCATCTTGCGTTGACAAAAATACACAGAACTTCCCTCTAATACAGGTATGTTGATGTAATTCCCAAAGGATATCTGTCAATCACTACATGCCTCTTTGACTCCGCAAGCCTCGAAGTCGAAGTCCAGGCCGCCTGGCGAATGCTTATGCAAATTAGGTGCGCAGTCGACACCCCCAAACTCGCGTGCGCTGCGATGCGACGTCTCTGCATCACTCATGTTCCTTCTTCTCCGCTTGCCGATGAAGATTTAGCCGAAGTGCTCTCCACGATGCCGCTCTTGCGTGCTTTCTTCGAGCAGCAATTGGCTGTACTACTCGCGGTAAGCCCTCCATCTAGTCCTTAGCTCGGGGAGTCGGATATCTGACTGGTTGCGCTTTTGGTTCCAGCTAATCAAAGCCAACGAGCCCACGATCCCGCCGCCGAAAGTCGGAAAGATACTCCAGCGGACGGTCAACTTGGGCTATACTGCCGTCGGTTGCAGTGCGTCTGGGATTTACGGCATGTTTTATCCGGAGTGGAGATGACATCAATGATAACTGGATTCTGCATGGGAGGGTGTGGGTCTCATTGGTGAGTTTCTTGTGTTTCCATTTTAGCATCTTCATTAGACGGATTCAGGCCTCGTACGTGACAAAACGGAGGCGCGCGAACAGACTGGCGAGTTACTATCGACCCTCCGCGAGTTGCGCGACGCGATGCACACATACCACGATGCCGCGACGCAGGTGACGCGGCTGGCGGAGTATCTGCACTATGGGACACCGACGGACGAGGACCAGACGGTTCCCGTGAAAGCCTTCAAGGCCTTTGACGCACATGTGAGCACATTTTGTTACGATGCCCGGTTGGTTTGTTCCATCTGGATTACAAAGAAACCAAGTTGACTCTTGATTTGAACTGCGTGTGGAACGACTACATAGTTCGCGATATTTTGAGAGCGGAGTCCGAGGATGCGCAGTGAAAAAATCGCGCTGTGCAGCCTGTGCTCAAGACAACTGTAAAAGTCCGGACGCTGTCGAAGTCTGCTGTCTCGGAGATACTGGTCGACATTTGAGCGTAGTATTTGGAATCTTAGGTACGAGATGCGTTCTCACCATCGATTACTCATTCACTGGGAAAATAGACAGGCCACCGGTTGGCCCACCACTCCGTAGACAGGCCACCGGTTGGCCCACCACTCCGTTGTAGTTTTTTTTGTTACACTTCTCTCTCTTTATAAAATCACGCCTGTCCGAAGCCATTTCCAACAATTAACCGGCGCTCATCTCTAAGCCGAAGTGATGGGCCGCGAAGCGGCCCGCCGCGCTCTTGTGGCGAATAAAATTGTGATGTACCATTCCTGATGAACCGTTCTTGGCGTAGGCTGCCTGTGGAGAGAAACTTCGAGCGGAGATTGGAGGAGACGGGATTGAGACGGGAGGCGCTGCTTTAGCGGTCGGACACCTTGGCAAGAAGAATCAAATTCGTGCCTCGCGGTGGTTGGCTGACCAAAAATCTCCCTAAGTATTCGTTCGTAAGTCAAATGCCTCGAAGAAACCTTCCGCTATTTCTTAAGTCTCGGAGACAAAACAACTCGCTTGACCTCTGAGACCGCGCTTAAAATCTTTTGTGGCCTCGATACGGATTGTGAGTGCCCACAGCACAAGGGGTCCTGGATTTGCATGGTGGACCTAGGACCCTGGGGTCGGGGAAGAAAGATAACAAATCGGCCAAGATCAGTATGAGATGGTGCTAGTTAAGGGCGTGGAGAGAGAGACAAAAATATGACGGGAACGATAGAGTACGTTGCATACTAAAACGATCCTCCACTCGCGGTCCAAGCCGAGAGTTCAGTTTGAAGGCTAGAAGCACGAGTTGAGTTGCGAAAGTCTGAAAACGAGGGAAACAAAAACAAGAACTGTAACTCTCGGCGGTGCGACTTGTCTTCACCCACAGTGAGCTTCGACGTGGTATATCCCAAAGAGGTTTGCACAAGATTACAGTAGAGCTGGACGACCCGTCGATCAACCAGACATGGAATCCGAGCCAGACCGCGACCTGCGCACATTCTCGTCTCTTCCAGAATGGTTAGCTCCGGTGATTCTGATTGAATTACTGCTGCCGAGCTCACCCTTGCATGGAGTACGCCGGCGGCGCCTCCACTCCCATCGATTACAACCGGTCGACCTCCTCCGTTAGTACATGAGTGTGCGCCCTCAGCTCGGCATTCCCAGTCTCCGGACGCCCAGTTGGAATGTCTCCCGTGTACAGTTTTGTCAGCAACTCGTGCTGTAGAGCCCGGAGCTGTTCATGTGCAACACCAAGTGCAACACGTATTTCGAGATCGAGTGCCCCCTTGGAGGACACCAGCTGGGTCTCGCGTATGCCGATGTGCTGGATAGGGTGGGCTAATAACGGTGTTATTATGGGGATTGTATTTTCGATACGATGGGTGCTAGAGGGTAGTGTTCGTGCGAGCCAGCGGCGGCGCATCAAGAAAAGGAAGGACGTGACGCTCCCAGTGATACTGCCGGAAGATAGGCCAGTTGAACTTGGTGCCTGACTATGTTAACTCGATTGGCAAGAAGATAAAGATGTGACATCGGAAGACGACCTATCGAACAAAAAGGAAGAAACATGTCTTACAATTATGTGGGCCGTGGAGGACTCGAACCCCGGTGCAATGTACAGGTCAGTGTTGCACGTCCTGCGACCTGATACTGAGGGTGATAGTCCGAATGCCGGTGAAGGAGAAGGAGTCCGACGAAAAAGAACTAGGCTGACCTAGGGGTATCTGGAATGGACGGGGACGGTCAAGGGACGGCACTGGAGAAACATACGTAAGCGCAAACAATACAGCGAGATCAAAAGGGTCAAGTGCGTAGTAAGGGGGGAACGGATCGTTCATTTGAGCACAATGCAAGAGTTGCGACATGGAGATTTTGTTGCGTGACAGCGGTCTCAAAGTGGCGAACATCCAGACCAGAAGCTTAGCGGCAAAGAAATGCACAGCGTCTCGAGTAATGAGACCGGGTATGAAACATCAAGCCAATGCAAATACTAAGAAGCTCGTTTTAGAGGTCGGAATCAACGGAGAAAGTTGTTAGCACCAGAGGGGGGCAAAATGGGCTGAACACAGTGTAGGAGCAGTGGCGGAAGGTTCGAGCTGATACTACCGGCGGAGCACAACTGCACAAGAACGTGAACGTTCCGAGAAGAAATTGCCTGGGATAGCAGATTGGAATTTCCGGATGTTCCAGTCCAACGCCGCCGAGGGTGATCCAAGGGGTGGTTGGGACAGAGCTGCACCAGATGAGTTGCAGATCAGAGTCGGGACCAAGTGGTAAGAGGTCAAGCTGTGCCGGAAAGATCCGATGATAGTTAGTACGTTACTTGCCTTGCCTTGTGCCACTTCAATGCCATTTACTCGCCATCGCCGTTCGTCGGCGCACTCTCACGGTCGAATCCTGCTGAAGCCCGACCAGAGCCCCACCACAGCTGACCACCGTGCACCCTGCAACACTTTTTCGAGCCAAGACAAAGCCAAGATGTGTTACCGTCTTCTTCGGTTTGAATCCGAAACTCGGATCCAAACCCGGATTGAAATCGGCTCGTGGGCGTCGAAATTGACGGCCGCCAATTGCTTCCACTTCGAACGTCCACGGCCCTTCGATTGTAGAGTTAACGGTTGACGCGTTGGACGTTGGTTGGCAGTTCATTTTGCGGGATGATGTATGTTAGGGCGGCGCAAAAGACGGTGGGTGAAAGGAAACCTACTTACTACTTGATATGTAGTCTGCCCGTAACTGAAGCGAGATTGTCTTGATCCAAGAACCGTTGGTACTGTATTGGATCCGGAAAAGAGGACACAAGCCTTCGACGGGACCCCCAATCTGCATTCCAACGTTAGTGCGGAGCTGTCTGTGAGGTAATATGACGTATATTATTCACTAATGACCAGAGGCAAGGTGCGCGAAACGTGGCTGACAACTCGTATGGAACGACCTCATTTCGTGGTACACGAAGAACGACCCGATGGGGTACGTTCGACGCTTGGAATTTTTAGCAGAAGAAGAAAAAAAATGAGTTGATGGTGGGATATCGTATGGCACAGTCATTACATCGAAGTACTTATTGTATTGACCGTCGTTTAAGGCATCTCAACAATACGTTTCAAGTACTCTTGAACATGCTCACAACAGCGAGTACTTGCAGCGCCAAGGGCCTGTGCACGCCGCAGGGATTTTTTCGTAAAAACCGTCCATCTCCTCCAGGACTTGTATTAAGACTTGAAATCAAGGCGCTACTCGAACTTTATTGCCTAAATCCGATCATTCAAGGCAGCATCCTTAATATCCATCACACTCCACCATTCCAACCTGGTCTGGACAGTTGACGTTCCCCGAAGTGTCCACAAGCCTGCCCGTGTCCTGCAGACAGCACAATTACTGTTAACTGTCCGCACTCGAGTCACAAATGAATTGGCAACTGACATTGTGATAAGAACAGAACGCTTGATCATCGGGGTTGCTTTGTTCGATGTATCTGCAATGCATGTGAATTGCCATCGCGAGAAAACTTGCACCGGAGTGCTCACCCGCATAACGTGGTATTTTCAGCGTCGGGGCTCGGGGGTGTGCCGAAGTAAATATTTCCGGAATCCTGTCCATAAACTATTTCGGGGCATACGGCACACTGGCGGGCGTGGTGGGCGACAGTGATGCTGGCAGCTGAGAGTACGAGTAGCGCGGTGAAGAAACGCATGATGCAGGAGCGAGTGGGATGACTCGTTGGATTGCAAGGCGGCTTTATATTGAGCCAACCTGACTTGTTCAATGGAACCAAGAAGAACCAAGGCTTCCCGAAATTCCCCGATTCCAACGGAGCTCAGGGTGGGCCAAGCTTCCGAAACATGGCATCTGGAAGAGTTGAAGGGGGATAGATATGCCAGCTAGGACCCTGCTCGTACAGATGTGATTCATTGTGTGTACACCAAACCCGAATTGAACCCGGATTAAGCCAGTCGATTGGTTTCAATCAGTGCTTTTGCTAAAATCGGACCTGGCAATTATTTCCTAGGACTCAGAGGAATTTCAGAACCGTAGGAGAACGTAGAGCCGAACGCACTCACTGACCCCTGTACTCAACGAGCGATAGGAATCAATCAATTTCCAGAGGCCCGCGGCCTATCTGCTCCTTCTGTGGATGTTTCTACTCGCTGGAAGATGTTTCGCGCTGAGAGAATTCATAACAGATCGATATTTACGCCGCGGCGGTGGAGAGACCTAGGTGCATTACGTCCGCCAACCTGTGACAGATTTTTCGTGAAGCGTGCCAGAGTGGGGCGATCGATGCCGGGGAATTTTTCACCGAGAAATACATGAGCCCGTTGAAGCGCACACTGAGGCAGTGTTTGGCCTGCGTGCACTGGTAATGTTCTAGCCGGGAATGACTCGATGAGCAGAGATGTCAAGCATTGTTATGTGTGATGCGGGTGCGTCAGTCGATCCCCCGAGGGCGTTTCGGTCACGAGGAGGAAAAGAAAGATGAAATTCTATGTGGGGATCCAGTCGCGAGCTCAGAACCCGGCGGATGTCGGGGCGAGATATTCCAAACACCGATTCGGCCGACAGCTCCGAACTTCCTCCACAACTAGTTTAGATGATGGCGTCTTTGTATTCCCAGTCTGAAAGGTCGATGCGATTTTATGACCTGGGACCAGCCAGCGCAGAATTAGAGCCCGAAATAATTATGATTATATATAGTTGTAGAACTTGACACATCTGACGCATTCTCATTTCCGCAAGTTCAACCAAGTCTGTGTGCGTCGTTCCCGGGTCTTCTGCCGAAAAATCCCTGCCATTCAGCCGAAATGTCAGCACTGGATTGAAATCCGAAATCAGTCGCACCTTCGCCCCCGGTACATCGCCACAATACTGCGTCTGCCTGTAATTCGGAGGGTAACCACCGTTTCCGGGCGGATACATACCGAATTGACCTGCGGGGGTGGATGATCCGTCAGGTACTGATAAGCCTGGCACAATCTCTGGTTCGCCATCTGATTGCTGGCCTGTGTTGGATAATACTGGGCTTGGGGAGTCGAATGGCTCGATTCTGATCCAGAGAGCGACAGGTTTGGGTATTGGGCCCCCGAGTATCGTGGACGCCCATGAACCGGCGGAGGACCGGTGTAAGGCAACGGCAGCGCCATACCGACTCCTCGGGAGAAGTCGTTTGAAGCCGCCGAACTTAAGTGCGCCGGGGCTGGATGGGTGGGTCGCGCGAATGTCCGCCGGAGAATGGTAGGGCGGATGGGACAAAGTTGGGGGGATTGACTGGGCGTCGAGTCGTCTGCGTCGACAGCCATATATTCGCAAGGAAGGCCCTTTTTTGTGCAACGGATTTGTGGGAGGTTGCTCGGTGGTGATGCACTGTAAGACATAGGATATTAGTGACGAAATGGGTGGGTGGGTGGGAGCGCAATAAATACCCGTATCTTCCGCTTTCTGCAAGTCATACACGCCATAAGTGAGCGCCGCTGGTGCTTTGCATACGGTGCCTTGTTCTGTGGAGTGCGGGCAGCGGGGTTCGAGCTCGACATGGCGGATGTTTGGAAGTTGCCCTTGTACTTGCTTGGTATATATTCATCAAGGCGTGTTTCGAGACTCACCAGGTCGGCTCCCTAGGCGCGATAAATTGTTGCCAACATATTCATCGTTTGAGGATCCTTGCGTTTTACTGATGCGAGATACTGGTTTTCTGGCTCTTGTCGCGGTTATCTTCAAACGGGTGGAGAAAATGCGGGTCAGTCATCTACGCAATACCAGATCACACAGTTCTTCTCTCCCGAGGGTTGATCATCTGTTCGCACGAGTGGTGATGGCCGCAAAGCATACTCGGCGGGCCAGTCCGCTGATATTTACGACACAGTCCAAAATGAATTGATACCCCTAGAAAGCTCGTCAGTTAGTAGGTCCATCTCTCAAATGAACATGGCTTGCCGGGAAACAAGCCTCGCTTTGTGTGTTGACATCACTAATTGAACATCGTCTCGAACATCTTGTCTCTGTCTATGCACCGCAATTCAGGGCGATCCTCATGGGTCCCATCCAGTCCCCGTCGACTGTTGATAGCTTTCCTCGAGTTTCTTCCTGTAAAACACAGTGTGACGGAAGAAGCGTCAGATCCGAGTCGCGACATGCGGACGGTGTTTGAAAGCTGATGTTTGGACTGCCTGGAATGATGGATTCAGTTCTGGTGTGTAAGAGAAACAGTGTACTCGTATCCCCACCTCCACGGAGGGTGAGCCGTACTTTATTTCATTTTCTTTCTTTTGAGGGTTAAGAGAGAGAGCCCGGCCCGGTAGCCGGCATCAGCCAAACAATTGCAACATCACCTTCAGTATGTACTCTGCCTGCGTCAGGTCTGCCATCCCGCCCATCGCGTCCTCCGCCAAACATATATCAGGCCGACACGGCGCCGCCGGTACCTCGCCCGCTCCGATTTCACCCGCCTCCTCAGCTGCTGCAACGATATCGACATCCGGCACACCAAAGTCATCCGCCTTTGACATCGTCCACGTCCTAGCTTTCAAACTCGTCCGATTCGTGCAATACCCAACCATGCGGCCGCTCCTATTTTCTCTCCGTCCACTGCTGCAGGTCATGTGAGAATGGTAGACGCCGAGCTAGAACGGCATTCATGGTAGTACTTTTTTCCCTTGTTCTCGCGATATATCCGTTGGGTTCCTCTACCGGGGCTTAATCCTCCTGTCTCTGTCGCCATGCACCCGCCCTTATACCTCCACCTCACTTCACTTCCCTTCTCTTCCGGTTTCTCTTCATGAAGCTGATGACCCGATTGGCAGACAGCATCATTGCATGCACCAAGACCAAGACCACACTGGGCAATCCGACGGGTGGACACGCCGACGCTAATACGGAACAACACCGGCTTCGCCATTGTTGTCGTCGCGGTACCTGCGATGCGCCACTTACCGTCTGTATGATCGTGGCGCGCATACAGTAGTGGTGGGGCGAGCCCGACTGCGATTGCGGCTACAATTTGTAAGCGGGTATCTACATACTCTTCCCTCGCACCTCGCACCTCGCACCTCGCACCCCTCTCCCGCCTTCATCCCTCCCTTCCTGCCACCCACTCCTCGCCTCCACCTACCTCCTATTCCACAATTCTATCCTTACTCGTCTCTGCCTCCTCTCATTTTTGTCTGCTTCCCTCCCTCTCTTCCTCCTCGTTCTCCTACCCACCTTCCCCGTTCTCTACTACCCACCTTCCCCGTTCTCTACTACCCACCTTCCCCGTTCTCTCCCACCCGCCCACCCTCCGTCTCCCACGCTCCGCTTACCTCCCTCCTTCGCCTTCTGCCCTCTTCTCGGCCTCTTCCCCCACCTCCCTCCATCTCGCTTTCCGCGTACCACCCACCTCGCCTCCCTTCTTCCTCCCCTTCTTCCTCCCTCTCGCCATCTTCCTTTCGTCTCCCACCCTCCGCCTGCCTCGCTCCCTCGCACCTACCTCCCCACCCTCGTCTACCCACCCTTTCCCCCCTTCCCGGCTGTGAAAACACCGCGCTGATTCAATTACCTCCACAGGCACAACTTGCCCTCCCAGCGCTCGAGTCCGACGGCGATACGGCGCGAGGCGGCGCTATCTTCCCGCCCTCATTGGCGCGTTCTCTGGCGTGCGCGAGGGCCAACGCGAGCGTGGGGGCGCGATGGGAGGTGTTTGGGAGCAGGCATAAGATCGGAGGCTGCGAGAGTTGGGCCGCGATTACGGAGCTTCGGGGAGGGAGACCTCGCCGCGTTTCCTCGACCGCGTTTCCCGGAGGAGGCGAGTGAGCGAGTTGAGGAGGGGAGGATTTGGGCGCAGATGGGAGTGGAGATGCGCTGGTGATTGGGCCTTGGAGTGCTGGGAGGCTTGGAGACAGCGCCGCGTCTCGACCTCGTTCCTTGGACAGGCGGGCGTTTCTGGCGGCAACTTGTGTTACATTGGGGTGTGTGTTGGGCGCTCGGCAGAACTGGGGAGCGCTTGAGCTTCCCTCGCCGGCGTCGGCGTATTGATTAGAGGACTTGGCGTGCTCATCGTTGCCGCACAGCTACCCACACACTTGCCTTTTCGGGCGTTTGGGTGGCGGATTTTTTGGGGAGGATTACTTTTCTTGGTGCGCGGGCGCGTGCGGGGTGCGGCTCCCCGGCTATGCGGAGAATCTCGGACGGGAGAGAGGGATTGGACGAGTGGGGCTTGCGGCTTCCAGGCACGCGCTGCCTCATATCTTGCTTTGCCTCGTTCAGCATCCTGCGATGCCCTGTGCCATCAATCTCATCTCGTTGCGGTTGGCTTTCTTGGCTTTGCTTTGGTTCGCATCGCTTGCTAGGATCGTACCCCTTCGGGTGGTGCTTTTCTGATGATGTTTTTCTCTTGGGACGTGGGCGGGGTTCATCCCGGTGGGGGATATGCAGGTCGCGAGGCGTCGCCCTCTGGTCTCTTTTCGTGGGGCGAGGGGCTTGGTCGGTTGGGGTCCAGGTCGGGGGTGTGGCTCGTTCTTTGCTTCTGGAGTTTTGTTTGCGCAGATTTTTCTTTGGACTTACTGGGGTGGAACGGCGTGCAGAGTTCTGTGTCGCCTTGCCTCCCTCCAAGATATGTCTTTTGTTTATTCAGCCCCTCTGGCAGGCACTGGACGAGGTCCTGGTCAATACTTATCTCTTCTCCTCTTCTCCTGTCACGACCACGCTCGTAAGATACTCACAGCACGGGCGTCTAGGACGCGGGGCACCGATACTTCGGGGTTGCGAATTTTGTCTAGAGAATCCTCCTGAGAACGGCTTCGGAATTGTGGCGCTGCACTTCACGCAAAGGGGCTGGATTGAGCTGAGGCTCTCAGCGGACCGATGGTAGTCTTTCTCGTGTTCTTTCATCCCGTACGCTTCGACAGTCCGGGAGCAAAGAACAGTTCTGTGCATTGTTGCGCCCAGACTAGTTGGCCGCTGATTCGCCGTCTGCTTCGCGACAGGCGTACCCAATTCCTCTCAGCCTTTCGACTAAGTATTGTATTTCTTTTGGCAGACGAATAACCGGCAAGTCCTCAAGCCATTGAGCCCACCACGCCGCCTTAGAATGCGGCTCCCTGGTGGCTCTTGCCATGCTCCAACATGTGTCAAATGCCGGCCAGCTCCCCTTCAATTGCCTCGGACAACATGGAGACTGCTTCGACACTGGATTCCCAATGGACGGATTTGACTGCGCGGCCAGAGCCAACGTCACCAGTCATCTCATTTTCGACAGTGTCAATTCCGTACTGCAACATTGGACTCATACACGCCGTAGAAATGGTATGGGATGTGCTCGACTTCCAGCTCAAGCTGACGTCTTACGCTTGTGCAAACCAAGGTCACAGCATCATTCCGGGCATAGCGCTCGTCGGCACCCTCCTCTGTCATGGACGCGGCGAGAACGAACTGCCTACTATTCCCGAATGGACTGCAATCGATCCGGAACATTTGTTTCTATTTTGTGGGGTTTGGAACGGAAACGACACGAACTTCGGGTGCTGGCAACTCACCTTGTTGGCAATGAGACCGTTGAAAGTTTTGTATTTCGACGGCTCCAGCGCAGCCAATTTCAGAAACGCGGGCACGTTGGAGGCGCAGGATCTACTCATGTGAGGAAAATTCGACCCGGAGCGCTGGGGGAGAGGATCGACGACTTGTGCGCGTGGGGACTTCGGTTTTGACGGTCCGCATAGCGAATATATAGTTCTGATACACCTCACCATAGCATGGAGCTGTCCTTGTAAGCACGACCTGTCTGCATGTTGCACTGGCGCTCGCTGATGTTACGTAGTGAAATCGTGCTATGCGATTTCTCGCAAGGCGTGGAGCTTGTTTCTGCGGACAATTTCGCATTGTGGTGGACAAATCCCAATCCTACCGCACCCCTCCAGCGTCCCACTTAACGGTCTCCCCCCACATTTGCATCGTCCCGGCGCGAGCTCTGATTCCCTCGACCTCCCGGACGACGACCCCGCTTTCCCCGCCGACGACATCATCCGCTTCGAAACAATCCGTGCGGGCTCATGGCACAACCACTACCCCGGCGAGACCCGGATTACACTCGATCTCACGGGGTTCGTTTCGTTCTATGACACGGTCCTCGCGCCGTCTCTTGTGGCTGGGCGACAGGGAGTGGAGCGCTGCGATCATCGTCTCGCAGGGATTTCGTCTGCGGATTTGGAGGCAGTGAAGAGCCGCCTCGGTGAGGCGCTTACGCGTGGGGCCCAATGGCGGGAGCAGAGTCGATTGGCAGACGCTGTACCGCGTTGTGCTCGAGCGCTGCGTCCAGCGTCTGGAACTATTGTATTATCTCCTGAACATGACGATGCCTCACAACGTGAACGAGCGCGCGAGGCAGATACAGACGCAGCTCCGTGTGATGCTGACGCCGTACATCCTCTACACCTCGCGTCCCATGCCGCGCGGTATCTCGGCTTCTGTCGATTACACTAGCAACGACTTGTGGGCGCTTCCCGTGTGGCAGGCCTGCGCCAGCCGGCACACGGCGCGCATTCACACGAGCGCGGCGCTGCAATCGCGGCTGACACCATCCGAACGACTCCTCCTGCGCGCGCTGGACGAAACCAACCGCGAGATCTGCCGCGTTGTGATGCGCGTGTGGGTTGCGGTGGTGCAAGCTGGCTTCGACATACTCATCTCTCTCGACGAAAGCCAGGCCGCGGCCAACCCTCTTGCTGTCGTGGGGGCATGGCACCCGGAAGCGGCTGGATTGATGAAGTGGCTTGACTGGGGTGTGTAGGTCAACTACCGCCCAGCCTGCGGGGCTGAGGTCAGTAATTTACTTCTATTCCTTCACGCTGTGTATTGAATTCAACAATTTGCACAGGAAATATGTTACCTTCCAACATGGCCATACTTCTGGGGCGGGGCGCCGTCCAGATAGCGAGGATGAGTGATGGAAACGGCCCCTATTCGCCAGTTCGCGCCGTATTCCGTGTTGTAATACGATTCGTGTCAGATTTATCGAGATGCTGTTAGGTATCTAGATGCGACCAGACCGCTCAATGTTTGACTAATATTCGATTAATTAATGGTGGCATTGGCAAGTTCTTTCGTGGCGACGCTTGCGTGCGCTCCTATCAAGAGAACCTCAACGAATTCCCCACGGAAGAGTCCCCTTCAGATATTGCGAGCCAACTTTAATTTCGAACGGTACATCGGCTCGAATGTACGGTCAATGTACTACTAGCAAATACATACACTCGATGAGCTCACCACTCTTGAGACTATGGATTGTAGATCTCGAACATGAAAGACGGTGTAATTTTCTTCCTCTGATTCGGAGATTTATTCGCTTGTACAGAGTATGCGGTGTGGTGTGTGCGCAGGACTTGCACTCCTCTCGTAGCAGCAGTCCGAACTCCACATGCAAAAGCCAAATTCAACAGAGGTATTGATGTTACACCAAACCTAGTACTTCGCTCTCTGAGTGAGCGTGACCTCGCCCGCCACAGGATTATACGTCGACACCACATTGTGCAGGAAAACGTCGCCCCTGCAATAAGACCGTTAGCTTGCGCTCTCCTTCCCACAACACCAATTGAACAGAACAAATGGCAACGTACAAAATGAAGATATCCCCGTCGACATCTGGGCCTCCGTCCTGCGTGCCGGTGATGCAGATAATGTTACCGTTGTCGTCCGTTCCCGCGGGGATGATCTGGTCGCGCGCGTCGACCGTGAACGTCTTCCCGCCGATGACGACGTTGAACGCGGGCACCTTTGCGTCGCAGTCCACGATGTACAGCCCGAAGTCGGGGTCGAGGGTGGCGGGGGGTTTGAACTGTGCGCTGTATGCCGCCGCGACCTCCGTCGGCACAAAGTTGAGGGTCGTGCCGCTTTGTGAAGGGAAGAAAGGAGGAGGTTATCTGTTAATTCGAGTGATGAGACGCGGGATATTGGGAGACTCACGTATCGAGAATGGTGTTGTTATTTGCCGTGATGACGTGGTTGCTCCCGGGGAACGTGTACGCCTCGACATCGACCGTGTAGAAGAAGAACTCCGAGCCGGGGGCGTTAGAGGGGAGGCCGGTGGTTGCAGAGTATCCCTGCACGGGGACAGTGACTGCCGTGTTGGTGACAGGGACCGGGGCAATGCCGCCGAAAGACAGGAATCCGAGATTCGGGTCAAAGGGATCGTTTTCCTGCTGGTCAAAGGTGCCGCGGTCGAGCGCAACGGAGAAGACTGCGCCCCACGTTACTGGTGTAGAGATGCATGAGGAGAAAGTACGAACATGGATTCTTCACTTTCTTCTGGCTGACAGCGGAGAGGAAAAGGGGATTATAAGGCAGCTGGTTCGCGCCTGAGGCCTTGGTCGGGTCTGTGGTGTTGTAGACACTGGTCAGGCCGGGGAACGCCAGGCCCTTGGTGAGCTATTTTTGAGCGGGAAGCCAGAAAGAAGGTTGGAAGACGCACGATGAGGCCCGTATTTATGCCGTCGCCCTCCCAGGCCGTGAGAGTGGGAACCCCGATTTCCTGGTGCGAAACCGACAATCCACCGATGCTCACGGTATCAAATCCGACCGGTCCCGAGAGGAACTCACCTGAATACAGGGCTTTAGGGGATGTGCAGATTCGGAAAGTAAAGGGTGACTCACCGTCGCCGTACGTGATGTTGAAGCTCACGTTGGGGAATGGCTGGAATGTCTTCGATGTTGCAGTGTCCAAGCCCGGCGTACCAAAGGCGCAGGTGTCGGCCGATACAGGATTCCCGTCGAGGTCAAAGCAGTTGAAGCCCTTCTGCGCGACCCAGGTGTCCGAGCTGGACGAATGCGAATGTCAACAGACAAGATGTTGTGAAGACTCATGGAGACTGACCTTCCGGTATCTATGATGAGGCTGAAGTGCTGCCCGCCAATCGTAACATTGGTCAAGTATTCCTCATCGAAGTCGCTGCCGTCGACAGCGACCGTGGATCCGCCCGCACCAGGCGCCTTCTTACCGGGGATTTTCTTCGTTGGCTTTCCGCGCAGGGCCGCAAGAGCACCCTTTTTGGAGCTGCGGCGGGGCGTCTTAGCCGTAAAAGGCACCGAGAACTCAGCGGGTGGGAGCGCGGCAGCCTCCTTTGCGCGCGGGGCGGGTGCTACATGGCGGACGATGTTGAATTCCGCGTGGGCGGCGCCGAGCAGGGATAGAGCAGAGACGACGGTGAGGAGACCCATGGTGGGGGAGTGGGGTGTGCGTGCTGGGCGAATCACGGCTGCCGGTATTTATGCAATGGCGACATCGAGGGCGATGGACCGTGGCACTGGGGACGGGGATACATATGGCGACGTTATAATACCCGTCTTCTTGTGGCAGCGGCTAAATATAGTGTCAACGAGATAAGGCGTTAATAGGAAGTTGCTGGTCCTGCAGCTAGATCGAGGCACCTCTGCACTATGGTACCTAAATGGTACCACGCCGTCACACAACGTAGCGCTCATTTAAAGCTCTTCTCATCTCGTCTTAACAAACTTGAGATTGAGGTTGTTTTCCCCAGAACATTCAACTCATTGGGTGGGTGACATGTTCACATGGCTATTGGTGTTCCACCGTTGCTGTGAGAACAGGTGAGAACTAAAGAAGCCAGAAAGAAGCCTTCTCTGGGAAAGAGAAAGTAAGGCGTGCTTGCTCCAGTGCCCGACTGCGAAGAGACGAAATTTGGCAATGGCCACCAACCCAGGATCGAAAACGTCAAGCGATTTGAAGCCCTGTGGTGGTCGGTGGCAAGGCGCGATATTGGCGTGCTACGGCGATCAGCGCATCGATTGATCAAGTAATTCACTCCGATCGAGCTCCAAAATCGCACTTCAGCAGACACACCGGCGATTGCACACTATCCGGGAGTTGGGATTGCCACGGAATTTGCCACCATCAATGCCACCATCAATCCACCGTCAGACGGCACGCTTCCGTTGCCATCACTCCATCAAGCCATCGATTGCTCTGCTGTCTCCGCCTCCTTTGCTGCCTCCGCGATTTTTACTTGCTCCTTGCTGCCTGCATCAATCCAAGACCCACAAAAATATCACCTGATCGCTGCCACCGAGGCTTTCGGTGCCACCCCGCACCCGTGACCTCAAGTCATTAGGGGTGCTCAATTTTTAACTCGCCCGTCCCGTCTCGTCAAATAATCAATTAATATTTGCTCGGAACAAACAAATTTCAAACTCCGCTAAGCCTGAGCATTTCCGGCGGCCCACTGACCGGCCCTCTGCCCCACATTCACCAAATTTGAGTAGTGCCGCAGAGCTAAAATATGTTATAAACGGTATGGGATCCATTGTGGACAAAGAAAAAATTATCTCATTGAGTTGCACTCCGTTTGTCTTCCCGACGTTTTCGGCTTGTTAACAAATGTCATGTAATTTTCTCTGGGCAGATCTTTGGCCCAGGAACTTATATGGGAATTTATTGATCATTTCCACGGCTCGAGCAGCATGTTAGAGGTAGGAAACAGCAAGAGGTTGGCTTGCAACGTGGCGGAGTTTGAAGTTTGTTTGTTCTGAGCAAATATTAATTGATTGTTAAGAATTGAGCACCCCTATTGGGCTTTAGAAAAACAAAAGCTTTGGCTCACTCCACAAGTACAGCCGTGTTGCGCCACCGCCAAACACACCAAATAATTGTAGCTGGACCCACCGCCTCCCGCGCTGCCGCTGCCGGCGTGTCTCAGGTCACGGAACAGGGGGATGCCGCCTCTGAAGTCCACTGCTGCTTTTGCATTGACGTCAAATATTTTCTGTAATGATAATGTAGTAAACAATCTGATCATATTCAATTCCACACTGCTCTGGCCTTTCACAGTATCAGGGTGGGCACACAAAAAACATAATCAGTGAAGCAAAGGTGCAGTCGCAAGATGCCGTTGATGGCTCTTTGATGGCCTTAGATGGTTTGCTTGGCGAAATGACACGATCAATGCCACCGATCATGCCAACAATCCCATGCCCTCGATTGCCAAATATGGGTCCGACGTTGATTTCGAGACCATTATTTGAGAGCTAAGGTATCAAATTAGCTATTGAATTGCACTGAACTCCAAGCCAATTCTGAGGATTAAACATGGGATATCAGATCTCACTGATATCAAAGCCGATTTCACTAGTTTTGGTTTTAGATTTCAGGTGACCCAAAATGCTAGTTGCAACTTTTCTTGTTCACATTAATGTCAGACAGTCTAATATTTGGCAATAGAGAGCTTGAGCCCAAGTGGCATGCCACTTTTAGGTTGTGCAAAAAAGTGGCATGTCGCTTTTTTCTTTTTTTCCTCTGAAGGGCATTAACAAGGTGCAATAGCATCAGGGTGAATTGTTTCTCTTGAAGTAAAATATGAAACCGGGGTAAAGATTAAATTACTGGAGATCTAGGTACTCAGCTCGGTCCCACAACCTTTCAATAAAATGATATTGGCGGTTCTTCCTTATGTGTCCGAGTTCTGGGGGGAGGATAGTAGCCCTAAGCCCAGCTCGATATCCAAACTTTTGAATTGAATTTAAACATCAACATTGGGCTGCCATATATTCGGTAACTGCCGGTGTATGAACAAGTCTGTTATGGACTTGAATCAAGGGTTGTGTTACTTGCAGAATAGTCATTCAAGGGCAGTTGGGATAAAAGATGGGGTAAATGATCTAGACTGAGTATCGAGGGTGAGCACTTGAGACTGCATGCAAATGTTCTCATGCCAATGTAAGGGCAACCTTAAGCTCGGTGTGGGGCATGGAAACTAGCAGGAGAATCCAAAGTATAGATATAGGCACTAGAATACAGGAGCAAAAATACTATGCACCTAGCGAGGGAATCCACAGAGAAGAAAGGATGGGGATTCCCATGCTAGGCAAAACCTTATATACTAATTAGTAACTACCCTGTAGCATGTGTCCGGAGGTATCTACAGTGATCTTGGGCCTGATCACATAGCATGTGCCAGTGCAAGCAGACAGATGTTGAGTACTACAAGAGTCACCTATACCATTTTTCAATTGATGGCCCCATTGGTCTGCAAAATGTGAAATACTTTCCAAGACACAGTGCTTTTTGTGCTATTTCAGACACCCATCAATTGTAAGGCAGTGGCCAGGACCCATCAATGTTGCTGAGGATACATATTGGAATGTGCACCAGTATCACATGAGCAGCACCCATCAATTGTATAGCAATGGCCAGAACCTCAATGTTGCTGAGGGTGCACATTGCAATGTGTACAGTATCACATTAGCAGCACCCATCAACTGTATAGCAATGGCTGGGACCCATCAAAGTTGCTGATGGTATCCAGCAGGAGTTGCCGAGGTGCTGAGATATAGGCGGGAATTGGCTACTAGATGTTGCTGAAGGGCTGCAATGCAATGTGCCCCATCCCTGGTAATCAATTGGTCCCATCTCAATGTGCACCTCTGGTTGGGCCAGGGCACATTCATCAGGAAAAACATCCTTTCCGAAGTTACCCCTAATTTGCCCCAATTTGGTTCCCCGATTCCAAAAAGGGCCAAGATGGTCCAAGATGGTCCAATTTGACCCAAATTCCGGCAATTCTTGAAAAATTCTCTTGTGATTTGAGGATTCCTTACAATTGAGACCACATTCTCCCAGAATTAAGCGGAACAGGCATACAAGCCATTTTCTTGAAGGAAGTTGAAAAAGGTGGGGTTGAAGTTATAGAAGGAACCAAATTGTGTAAAGTCAAATCCGGCCGGCCCTAATTTCCATGTGATCCGGACCATGACTCCGATCAGCCGATGGCGACAACTTGAAGATGGCGATGAAATGCGAAGACGTGACCCGTGACATGTCAAGGTGGTTGGTTTTGATCCCACCTGTCTTCCTTTCCTTCTATCTTCCACCGCACGTCTTGGCCCATGCTTCCTCACCTTCTTCCCCTCACTTCTCTAGCTGGTCCGTTGGCGAGAGAGATCCTCTCTCCGTTCCTGCCTCCAAGAACTTGTCGGACACAGAGGTAGCAGATTCAGAGCCAGTCATGCATGCTCGGGAGAAGGCAGCAGACATCCACGGGTATTGGCACATTCTATCAGTTCTGGTCAGTCCCACGCATTGCCATCCCATCCCCCTTTCACTGGCCTGTCACCCGCCTCTCAACTATCGCATGCTAACCGCGGTCTCAACCACAGGTGCTACGTCACGCCCTCATCGGCGCATACATTGCCGATGCGCACCTGGGCCGGTACAACACGATCATTGTCGCTGTCTTCATCGCGCTCATCGGGCACATCATTCTCATCGTCTCCGCTGTCCCCGGCATCATCCAAAAGTCCCAGACCGCCCTTGGTATGTTCCTCTTTGCGCAGATCGTCATGGGCTTCGGCACCGGAGTTTTCAAGGCAAACATATCCCTGCTGGTCGCAGAGCAGTACCGCCGCACAAAGCTCTTTGTGGTGGAGACCAAGTCAGGTGAGCACATAATTGTGGATCCGACACTGACCGTGTCGCACGTGTACATGTATTTCTACCTCTTCATCAACATCGGCGCTCTTGTCGGCCAGATCACCATGGTGTACTCTGAGAAGGTCTGTCTTCTCTTTTATTTTATTCAAGGCGCTAACTAATGTGACCCAATCCGCCTTAGTACATTGGCTTCTGGCCTCCATTGTATGTTCTATTCTTCATACATTCTGCTAACTCATGTTGCTTGCAGCCGTTTGACCATATCAGTATCATATGCAGCGACAAAAAATGTGCAGTAGCCTGAGGCTGTAAGTACCCTCCACCGACATTTTTCTCATTCATAACATATTTCTGTTCAGGGTGGCGAGCTTCAGTTTGCCTCGCGTTGCTGTAATCACCGGGATGCCCCAAAGTGAGTCACAAACTCCTCCATGGCCTCTTTAATGTAGTGATGTGAGTACAATTTATAGGTTCACGACACAAACTAAACTATTTCAGGGCAAACCGTAACACGGCTGATCATAGCTCTGGCAGCGCGGCAACCCTCCTCCAGCTCGTTGATGTTCCTTTGTCGATCGTCTCTATAATCTAAATACCTTGATTTGTATACACGTTTGCACATAGTTTGCAATGTCCACTGTACTTTAGACACATTCTAATGCAACATTTTTATGTAATTGAATGTGCGAGTGAGGGAAAACCAAGAGTATTTGGTCGGGAATGTGCAGAAGATTTCTTGCAAAGCGGTCCAATTTGCCGACAAGTTGGAGGTAATTTGGCGGGGGGATCCAAAGCGAGGCAATCAAGGCAATCAAGGCAATTTGGTCCAAAAAAGGCCAAGTTGGGGGAAATTCGTGCCAAACCCACCAAATTGCCAGGGGGGCATTTTCCTGATGTTGCATTGTACCTACTAAGAGAGCTCAGCAAATTGATGGGGCTGTGCTTAGCAATGTCACCACTGGACTTTGATGGCAGCAACACAAGGGTGATGGTAGAGCCAACACCCTGCCCTCCGTTAGTGGCAATTAGCGTTAAAATGTATTTATTTTGGCGGTAAAAGAGCAACAATTAAGTGTAATTACTGCTCCCTAGGTGATCAACACAAAATGCCACTAATTAGCAGGGGATATCACGCACATATCCCCTGCTACTTAGCAGGCTTTTGTGGGCAATATAGGTGGTCATTGGCTTGATTTGAGTTGCCAGGTCTCTTTTAGGACATCTAATAAACATTTTCTCAGGCAAGACTATGAGGATCTGAGTGAAATGGTGGAGAAAACCCAGTTTAAACACATCACCTTTTTTGGCAGTTTTACAAAGCCTGTCACTGAGAATCACCGGCTCGCCAGTGCAGAAAGGGTTACTCTGAACCTAGGTCATTCCACCCATGCACTCTCCCTCCCTTCCACAATCCTACCTTGTGCATCCCCTGACACACCCCTGCGAGACTGAGGTGCCAACAGAGAGTTTCACACACATGGGGGTACAGGAGGACAGGTATTTTGAGAGTGGGAGTGGGAGGGCTGAGCCCCAATTGCACACACACAGCAGTAGGACACAAGAGTTGTTTTGAGGGTGGGGTGATTTTTGTTGGCTTGTGTTCTTTGTTCTCTTTTTGTTTTTACTTCTCTTGTCTGGGTATGTCTCCCCAAGTCACAGTATGGTGCAGTCAGCACGAGGTTGGCAATGGTGTGTATATATACACTGCCACACATGCCATCATCTCTCCCATTGCATGACTCATGCCTGTGGGCTATCGTTATTTGAGGGAGTGGGCTGGATGCTGCAGGGATGCATGAGGTGTGGCTGGTATATGCCATCCCCACACCTTCGTGCTTTTTCTTTGAGACAATGTGGGGTGAAGCCGGGTGCAAGCTGGGACTGGGAGGCAGCACACATACCTTGTGGCGAACAGTAGACAGTAGGCATTGAAGTTGGACTCCAGTACGGTGTATTTTAGTCATGAGTCTTGCTGTCTGCCTTGGGTTAAATAACGATCATCTTGATGCTTCCAGGATTCAAGCTGCCACTCATGGCTGTTTTTGTGATTAAACAACGATGATGTAGGATTTGTCATCCAGGACTGACTTTTTTAAGAAGTTTTGTTTTGTCTGCACAAGTAATTCAATATCAACTGTTGGCTTGGGATTTTGGGATTGGAAATGGTTAAGAAGCTAGAGAGAGCTTATTAGGATTGAGAACACGGCACTGCACTACAGTAGCCTTGGAAGGCTTATTATTTGGGATTTGGAGAACACAGCACCTTGTTAGGATTGGGATTGTTGGCTCAAGCTTGTAAAGCTTTTAAACTCAATTTGTTGGCTTAGGCACTCATTTAGCATTGCTCAAAGAGGTCTAATACTCTAAATCAAAACCTTGCACTTCAGACTCGACCTATTAAAACAGGTGTGTTCCTCGCAACCTTTGTTGGATTATCTGTGCTTTTTGAACCTTCTTAAAGTGTTCAAAAGACCCATACTCAGCGGCACAGTCTAAATCATTTGAGGTGAAAGTAGTTAGGATTTGGTTAGCCATTGCGTTTTTACTTTAATCAAGCAAACTCTCATTCTGCTTGTTGGGTCTTGATTAAACTAGTACTGATGTTATAGACACCAGGCAAGCATTTCAACAGCTTTTCTTGGCTTTTGCTTTGGGACACCTCCACCTCTGCCACACCGTCCCTGAATACTTCCTGCTCCCCAAGCCTCAACTCTGGGTCAGTCAATTCATATGTCATGCATCACACCTGATTTTCAAAAACCCTTGCAATAATTTTTTCTCCATTTTAGCGGATTTTGGAGATTTGTCAGAAAAATTAAAAGTCACATGCAATATGAATTGAATGAATTAGGGCAGTATTATCTTTTTGCAACTAATTATCTTGAAAACATTAATCCCAGGTTCACATTTCAGGTGCCAGTAATTCTCTACTTCCATCATTTTTGTTCCAGCATTGTATTTCTCACATGCAATTAACCGTTCTTTAAGATTTTGCTTGTTCGGCAGTGCTCATCAATTTGCACATGGTGGTTGCTTTCTCCATAAGGCTTAACTCCTTTCTGCTTTCTCTTCTGCCATCCACTTGCGCAATTGGTCTCTAGTAGCCAACAGGCCTGTCTTGATCCTGCCCCATGGAGATCCTTAGCTGACCTGGATTTCAGCTCTCAGGCGGTACAGCTGACACATTCACAGTCCATCACAGCAACTGCTGCCTACACCGCAGGCACATCTCTCCGAGCATCTTCCATGCATAAATACTGTACATTCTCTGCCCCTTGGGATCCTAGTAATTCTCCAATTTTCACCTCTAACATTGTTGCACTCTCTCCAGGTTCAAGTTACTGTACTTTTTCGTTCAAATCGGTAGTCGCACGTCACGCATCACTCGGACCTCTGTCAAATCTCCAGGCGGTCACACAGGTCCCCAAACTGCCCAAAAAGTGCAAAAAAAGACGAAATTTTCGGTTCAAATGTCGAAATTTCCAAGGTGTCCCGCAAAAATTCAGCGGCTGTCGAAATGTCGAATCGATAAAATGGGTCACGCATCACATCCCCTGTCGATTTGAACGAAAAAGTACAGTACTGTGACATGTTGGTTTTCTCTCATACTCAGATTCACCGTCACATTGCTGTCTCTCAATGGACTTCATCTGAGTGCATGTAGACATTGCTAGTTCTAGATTCCCTGATCTCTGTTTTCTCAATACCACAGGTACTGTTCCTCAACTAATCCGGAAATTCTCCAGACACAACACCTGTGGATTTGGCCTCAAAGATACAGTCTTGGTCATCTCTCTAGATCATCTGGGCCCTCATCTTCAGACTGCATTCTTCCTATTCCCAGACCGGATACTGTCAAGGTTGAATCCCAAATATTCATCGAGCTTCCATAGGTGAACAGTCCACCCTCAATCAATTCATCTCACCAGCTAGATTATCCTGGAACGTGGCATGCCTTGCACGAGATCAACATTTTTTGAATCATTTATGGCTCAAAGACCTTCGGGCAGGCACGTCTCTCGCACTCAGTTTATTGTTCTCAATTAGCCCATCAGTTTAGGCTTGGGTTCCGTATGTGTCCAGACACTCCACAGACTCCACCGTTATCATACCTGTTGATCAAGTTAGCCTGTATGTCCTGCAATATTTGATACTGTAACTGTTAAATTCTATGATTTTGTTTGGGGTTACTTCCGCATTCTCGAGGTTTACGATTTTCTCACTAGCCTAGTGATTTGGATGCGAATGAAATTTGTTCACCATTGTCTATGGGTAATATATTAATGTCATGACTGCCAGAGCGAAGCGGCGGCCCGTCTTGTGTACATACATGTCTTCGTTCGCCTTCGGTTGCCGGAGCGAAGCGGCGGTGCATCTTGTCTTATTCATTCTCAGATGGCATCAGCTGATATGGCCGGGATTGATGCATCATTTACGCATTTACACTGAGGATTTGATGGGAATCAGTGATGGAAAACATTAGAATTCCGGTGTCAGCGGGGATAAGTACACGTGCAATCTGGGTGTATGCATATTGTTTTGGTAATGGCAGTAATTCATCTGCGGACCGATCGCAGCACAGGCCAGCTCTCTGGTCGATGAATACTCCTCTATCCAGGCGATCCAGGTGTCCCCTGGTAACAAATCTAATAATACCTCAATCTTACCGCCCATCTGATATCAAGAAGTAACGTAAACCCCGCGTTACCGGAATTTCCGCCTTAAAAAGGAATGAAAAATTCCCACTGACAGTGGCTCATTTAATCCCAGGGTCATTGCCTTTGTTCCCATCGCACCTCGCACAGACCGTGCTGGATCCTCTTCTCCATGGCCACCGAACCTTTCTTAGGCCCTCAACCCACTACTAGCACATTGGAGGTCGAGGAGAAGACCGAGGAGACCGAAGTCAGTCCGTATGATCCGCCCTTCCTCTTTGGAACCCTCGGACGAACTCGGCCTCCGCGGCAACGAAGGTATGGTCTCTCCCAGTCAGTATATGGACTCTCACCCGAGAGACTCAAAGGAAACTCCTGTCGCACGAATTCCTTTCGAGGCTGAGAGGGTGGCCCGCCTACATAATCTGCGGCCACATCATACTACAAGCCGGCGCGTGGGGCTTCTTCGCTGCGTTGCATTCGCGGAGAGGCATCCCTCTCTCTTATAAATCGGCAATGTGGACGAACGAGAACCAGCAGATCGTCGACTGGATCACGACTATGATAGCCACGATCCTGGCCTTTTTCACGACATCGTGCGCTTCGAGTCCCCGACGAGCAGATGATGTGCTCACAAACCGCCAGCCTCTTTTCCTCTGGCATCCTCAAATGCATCACGCTACACCTTCACGGCGATGGCATGTCCCTCGCCGCATTCATCGCATCCACCAAGATATCCGCGGGGTCACTCATTCTTGATCGCGATTCCAGGAGACGGAGAGTGGGCTTCATGTCCATCGTTATATTTATTCTGACCGGTGGTGTGCTAACAGCTGGGTGTGTTATCCTTCCGCTCTTGACTCTCGTCGTTATAACATTCATCTAGATGGAAAGCCCTCATAACACCGTACTCCATCGATGCGCATGCCCCATTGATTGGGATCGAAATCGACCTCTCCAGTCCAGTCCCCCCACAACTGCAGAGCAATGACAGATTGGATTTCTGTGTGCAGAGCGGCAGTAAGCAACAATTGAATACGTAGCTCGTCTATGCTGTCTCACACCGCAGTATCCAGCCAGCGGGCCCGAGTTCATTGTTGGCCAGACAGAGAGTGGATATGCAGCCGCGAAGAGCTATTTAGGTGCTCCAGCAACATTCAATTTGATGGACCAGACTGTCAACATTTCGACTGGTACGATTTCGTTCTTGTACTACCGTTGGCACATTTCTTAGTGTTTTCCAGCGGGGGTCATGCCGTTATCTTCGGATCCCCGCAACGCGGACGCCTGGTTCCCGAACAGCTCGGATTTTCTACCAAACTTCAAATGGGACGCAGATCTTCCATCTGGCCTGAGCTCTTGGTCTTCGCTAACGCAGCAGGGTAGGGCCTACAATTATCCATCCAAGAGAAGAACTGATCCGAGTTCAAGGATTCACCGCCGACGTTTTTTGTGAGTATTGGGATCCCAAGGACGCCACGATGTCCCCGATTTTTGTCGGTAACACCACAGTCAAGGACTGGAACAATTCGGAGAACCTGATCGACAACATTGCCTTTTCCGAATTGCACTCAGACTGCCAGGTTGATGATAAAGGTATATATACTGTACCTACAATGCGAATTGCCGTTCTAATCTACGTACAGTTGCGTTGACGAATTGGTCCAGAGCATATACAGTCGAGGGCAAGCCAAACTACCTTTTGATGATCGCTTGTCCATCCAAGGACAACTACAGTGCGTGATCATGGGACAGCCGAGAACGTCTCTGATTATACGCCGACCCAGAACTTATTTTCAACGCTCATCCGGAAGGCCCCTACCAATTCGTGAATACCACCGTGTGTACCCTCACACCGAAGATAACGACCGTTGAAGTCACCTACACGGATGCGGGTGTTATCAACACGGTGACAAGCCGAAACGCCACACTCGCTGATCCTGGCGCGCCCCCGACTCTCGCAGCCGTGAGAACTCTCTATAACGGGGTGTTTTTCTCCCAACCTCCCGTCTCGAACGGGGTGGGAGACAAGTTGAAGTCGTTGATCTCAGTACAGGGTGGTAATTCCGATACCAGGCATAGGCAGACAATGGGCTTGATGGTAATCGATTCCTCCCGCAATTGTATCATACTGAAGAGTGCGCAGGAATACTACATCCTCGGGGTCACAGAATACAGCGCATCTGTAAGGGCGCACCCGATATCTGTTCTTATCCAACTGACCAATTTGAAGGTCTTCCGAGCGTGTCTCTGGGCGAACCAGAGCTACACAGAGACGTCGCCCTTCAATATGAACGTTCCCGTCGAGGGGGTCTTGCATTCCGACACAGTAGGCTGGTTACAGGCTTCGCCCGTGACTTTGTTGGAGTTGATTCCCGGCCTGCTCATTGCCATCTTCACGATCTACGCCATAATAACGACCCTTGCGTACAATTCAGTGGATCCGACAAACGAGCCGTTCGATCCCTCTGACCCACTGCATCTTATGGCAGCTTCGGCGGCGGGGTATTTGCACAACGTGTTTACTGGGACGAGGACGGAAAATCTTATGGCGGTGGAAGAAGCGAATGTGTTCCTACGCGATATCGAAGGGCGAGGACCAGGGCTAATTTGTACTGATTAGAGGGGCCACGGTGTGACTCCCTTGCGTAGGCTGCAGCGATATTCTTTATTTCCGTTAATCAAATTGCAATTCCGGTGTCCATGCATCCTCGTGCAAATGTACGCTAGACTGCAAGATCGACAAACTCCTTCCACGCATGCTAGGACCTTCCTCGAACTCTACATCTGAATCAAGAGGTGTTTCCCTGGCTACATTGTTAACCTGAGACGAGCTGACACTGCTAGGTCTTTGTTGTTCCTCACTCAGATATGATCACAAGAGCTCTTCAAGGTATCTTTCGTAGAACACGTACCAAGTGTCGCGGAAAACGGTCGCAGAATAGACAAACACTTAACTGCAGCCTGATTCCCGCTAAGAGACCTATGACGAAGATCTTTACAGCCAGGAGCCGATATATTTTGCGCAGACATTTGAGAAGACATAACATCATCGGCCGCCCTTTGGCCGCCCTGAAGCCTTCCTCCAGGCGCAGGGTCACAGTTCGACTTGCGGAGGAACACAACATTGCTAAAAAAAAACCCTATCTGCCGTACAAGGGCAGGCACTGTTTGCGTTCTGCAAAATTACGCCAGCGTACGTGGAAGAAAAGGATTGCAGGGGACGTAGTTCATTCGCAGTTGGGAAGCAGACTGGTTCAACAGGTTATGGAACTCGAGTGTATCATCCGACCTTCGAGTGACAGTCTGGACGCAAACCGTTACGTTCAGTTTATTAGGATCGGCAGTGAGACGATGCGCCACAAGTGCTTCTACTCGTATTACGCGAAGCAGAGGACAAAACGCAGAGTTCGCCCCTTTGAGCTGCTTGATCGCAGGAGATAGAGGACAACCGGACAAGATCAGGAAATTAGGTCGAAGAGCTATGCATATACATGATTTTTGGATTTCAAGACCGTAGAGAATGAGGGAAGTAAGTTCAGGTCGAAAGGTCAGGTGCCAACGCATCACCAGTAACTCAAAGAACGCCAGCACAGCGGCAAGAGTTCGATACATTGAGGTAACTTGGAAGAAGATTCAAAGACCGTTTTCGTACGAGTTAGGCTCGGGATGTTCATAAAGCGCAAAACCTAAATATCGCGGACCTTGCATATCGTGGACCTTGCTGAGGTACAGATGTGCTAGGCACGAAGACGACCCAATCCGTCTCGAGTTCCGAGAAATGGGCGTCGAGCTGCTGCGCGGCAGCGGGGGACTAAATCAAGTGGTGAGTCGGAGTTTGGTCAGTTGAACAAATAAAAACACTAACCCTGGATCAGATATGTTGATGTTGCCTTGGAAGGCTTCGGCTTAGCGCGTCGTGGAGGGCCATAGGACGAACATCGTGATATCTGAGACGGAATTTGAAATATCATGTCAAGGGGCAAGGAGCTCTGTGCACGCAGGAGCACAAGACTTGAATGTGTTAATCGAAGTTGATCAAGTTGAGCAAGAACAAGGTCAAAGCTGATATTGGTGTGTTCGATAGAGATCACACGCGGTATAGCCGATTATTTATCGGGTCAGCGCACGCAGCGGAGCTGGAGTAGATACGAGTCAGTAAAAGTCTAATAGTAGAAGACGAATCATAGGCATATGTTCGATGTCGTGCGCAGTGGTTGAATATAGGAACACAACTTACAGTACCTACACTGCAGAAGTGCACGCACGGGAGACAAAGGATGCGAAAGCAAGGTCTATGTATGCGCTCTAGCACGCATCGGAGACGCATTAGATGATGAAGTAGGCAAGGAGTCGATTCACATGCCGAAGGCGCGGAAGTCTTCTGAAACTGAAACCGAAACGCGCGCTGGGTGGGTGCCTCCGGATCTGATAGCTTGGCCAGACAGCTGTCTTGTTCATGGCGAGTACCGGGCGGGATGCGGCAGGTGCTTCGCGGGCGTGAAGGCGGTGGTAAAAGGGCAGGTCGACATAATAATCAAAGGCTGAAGTCAGCCGCACGCGAAAAATCATGAAATGCCGTGTACCACAAGCCACCTACCTAGTCAGACATACGCGTCGCGGGCCTGTTCGATGGCCATGGTGTGATGTTGATGTGCTGGCCGGCACCTGGAATTTAAATAAAACGCATCAGAGACGTGCACCCGAGAAAAAAATATACATACCGCCAGAGATCGGGTTTCAGAAAGCGAGACAATCTGCGGCACCCGATGTGTTGATTGAAATGAACGGGTACCCTGCTCACAAGACCTCCGACAATCAAACAAATAAAACATGTGAGGACGCCGGTACGCACTGTGTAGTATGGGGTCATCGCGCACGTAGGACTGCGCCCCGACTGGTTGTTTAATCGACGGCTTGGCGCGCTGAGTTGGGAGTGAGCTCAGGAGAATGAGCGAGTCGGCTTCAACCCGCACGAGTCGCCGCGAATCGCATAGGCCCGGCGCTGGAGATCGCGAGCAGTGCGTCAGTAGACGCTGTTGCCAGTGAAGATAGATCACACACCTCGCAAATTCCAACCCTTATTGATCAGCCGCGGTGTGCCGTGGAAGTCTTGAGCTCATTGCGGAGCGAGAGGAGGACGCTCGCGGCGAGCGGGTGGATGGCGGTGGTGGTGGTAGGAGGAAAGAGCGGAAACACGGCCCTGCGCAAAACGGGTTGTGCCAATCACCAAACGTATCCTTGTAAGCAAAGTTAAAAGGGCGTTCCTATGTCAACATTGAAGCGCTTGCAGCCTTGGCAGAAGAGGCTAGAGAGAGAAATCATCGGACGTACCCAGATTATGGACGCGAGGCACACTTGCGCACCTCGTGTCCCGCAGATAAGCGACGGTCCGATGCAGGAAGAAAAAGAGGGTGTGATAGACTCGGAGGAAACATGTCGCGGACTTTGCAACCGCCGTCGCATATCCATGTTAGAACCATGACGCAGTGAGCGGGAAGAGACGTGGCGCCGAACGCGGAAGCCAAACGGGAGGAGAGGAAATATCTTTTGCGGTGCTTGAGGTGAGGATCAGAGAAGACAGACCGTACTATTTAGTAGTGACGCTAGTGAAGGAGCGAGACGACTCTGTCGAGGAAGAATTTCATAGGAGCGCCACGTCACGAAGAGTTGGATGAAGGGCCTGGGACGGATTGGACAGAGCTTGCAAAAGAAATAAATACTTTTACAGACAGAGCAAGGCGCTGGTAAAGCCTTGCAAGACGCGTCGAAGGTTGGTCGAAGGCTTGACGGGAGTTGCCGGTGTCACGGGGTTTTGCCAGGTTTGCCTGATGGCGGCGATGGCGCCCATGCACCCTCCTCTCCGCAATCCTACCTCGCGCATCTGCTGACACACCCTCCCGCAAAAAACACCGGCGAGCGCCTTCACCTGCCACTCCAAGCAGTTCTTCCGCTGAAGCGCTGACGAGCCTACATGTCAGTATGGCGGGGGTGCGGCTTCTGCTGCGGCTGCATCCGCTGATACTACACCTGCGTCGGCGGGTGGGGCTTCAGTGAAGCGCGACCCGGTCGACAAACAGCGGCTTGTGCTCGGCGGTGGCAGCAGCGCCCGGGGATGTCCACGGGATACAGTGTACGAGGGCACCTCATGGCGGAGTACATGGACGTCGATGTGACGAGGTAGGTCTTTTTCGAGTCTTTTCTTTCTTGTTTTTCGGGCAGGGAGGGATGGTGGTCTTGTGACTGCGCTGATGGGATCGTGCGGGCGTCTCGTCGCAAAGGAGGAGACTGCAGTCTCGCGTGCATCTACCTTCCCCTATCTCAACTCATTCGAATCGCGTCTTTTGACTCCACTCGCATTTCGTTATCTTGGCTCGTCTTCCATCTTTCGTTTCGACGACCATGCTAACACGCGTTTTTAGTCCCGCATGCAGTGGCGCCAAGAACGCCAGACACAACGAGCCATCGCGGCAGGAGCAGGGGAGGACCGGCATTCCTTTCACGTCGACGTGTCATTTCGGGGAGACCGAGACCGAGACGCCAACGGAGAGTCTCGCGCAAATGGGGGTGCGGGAGGGCGGAGCAGCAAACTCACAGGGAGTCCTTTCGAGGGTGTGGTGAGTTTTTTTGGCTTGGGTTCTTCATTCTGTTTTTGTTTTTACTTCTCTTGTCCGAGCGCGTGTTCCGAGTCGCGGTGTGGTGCGGTCAGCGCGGGGTTGACAATGGCGTGTATGTATACGCCGCCATGCTTGGGGGCTGTCGTTGTTTGGGGGAGCGGACTGGGTGCCGTGGGGACGCGTGAGGCACAGCTGGTATATGCCATCCCCGCATCTTTTTTTTCTTTCTTTGGAGCACGGAGTGCGAGGCGAGGGAGGCGAGGGTAGACGTGTGCGCCGTGCCCGCGCCTTTCTTCCTTTTTCTTTGGAGCACGGGGATGTGCGACGGGGTGGATATATACCCCGTCTCAGCGCCGCGCTTTTCTTCTGGCGCAGACCGGGAGCGCGGGAGATGTGGGGGCAGATGTGCGGCGGCTGGACGTATGTCCCGTCCTTGGCCCGCTCTTTTCTTCCGGGGCGGACCGGAATGTACCAAGGGATGTGCGACGCGGCGGGGTCGATGTATAGGTCGTCTCCGCACCGCTCTTTCCTCTTGTGGAACACGGAGTGCGAGACGCGGATGGGCGAAGTGCAGGTGGATATATGTGCCCTCCCCGTGCTACTCTTTTCTTCTGGCGCGAACTGGGAAGCGCGGGAGATGTGAGAACGAGCGTGACTTGGTCCTGTCTCGTTTTCAGGATGTGCGCTTTTCCATTACCGCAGATGCATTCTGACGGGGCATGTCGTGGTCCCGCTTCGCCCTCCCTTGCTATCCCCGGCTTTCCTCGACTTCTCTCCATTTCTTTATCCCTCTCTTTCTGCTCGTGATTTCTTGCGACTTGGCCTTTTCCGCGGCCGAGGATGGCTGACGAGGGACACTGTCGGCGGGTTATGCATCGTCATGCACAGCTCTGCTGCCTCCGTTATTACCTTCTGGTGTTTCCGTCTGTGTTACTCGTTTGCGTCGATTTGCGACCAGTGCAGATTTGTTTCTGGCTCGGTTTGGACTCAGTCTTCTCTGATGTCGCGTCCGACTGCTCACATGCGGGGGTCAATAATAGGCCATTATCGTGTCGCTCCATCGTCTCCTTTATTTCATTACATGTTCTAGATCGTTTTTACAACGCGTTATTCCGATACTGATCCTACCCTCCTTCCAGACCCCATTCGTCCGGCGTTCACCTCCAGCACACACCCCATCCCCTCCAACGCCAAACGGCATCCCCGCTCGCCGTCTCGCCCCCGGAAGCTTTTCTCCCGGTCGGTCCTTTTCATCAGGGAGCGGCAGCCAACACCGATTCAGTTCCCCCGCCAGCTCCCCCTCCTTTCCAGTCCTTAAAAAACTTCCCTCAAGCAGCTCCCGCCCGTCCACGGGCAGCGGCGCGCGCCTCGCACCGCTCTCAGCAGTCGTCTTTGCTTCAGCCTTCCGCCCATCCTGCAGCCAGAAAAGCCCTTATATGATTGAAAGCGCTACAACCTTCACAATAATACTTGATTCGACGATTGTCACACACGGAGACTTTCGATTCTATAGACTTGTGATTTTAGTCATGGCAACAATTGTGAAGATTGCATGGATTGTCCGGATCACAACCGCTTATCTTCGCTCGCAAGCTTTTTCCTGATTTGGTGATGACCAGAAACAATGCTTTTGGAATCGATGCGGTTGCTTTTTACCATTCTATGAAAGGGAGAACACGAGAGGTTGAAGATTCACTACGTGGGCATTAGCAGCAGCGACAAACGACCATCCAGCTGCTTTCCGAACATTTACGGCCTGATGATGCATGAGAGATTTTTCGGCACTTTAATCGAATGAATAAAAAGAAGACGTAAATTTGTCGGTGTTGCTTCACCCATCATATTTCTATGATGTTAAGCTCCGCAGCAGCCACACTCGCACACCGACATGAAACGCTCCACACCATCACCCCAGCCAGCACAAACTTCCAGCAGTGAACCATTGGGTATCGGTGATCTCCGGTTATAAAAATCCACTGTAGGTTTCTACCAGGATGTCTCTTCACTATAACGAGGTATGAGGTCAGTAATATTTCTTTTTTTTTGGTGATACATTGGCCAGTAGCAACTAACAATTGGTTAGCCCATCTGGTTTGTAAAGGTTAGAATTTTATTTCCAAGGGAGTGGCTTCCACCACCCAGAGAGATGCTTTATGCATGCCCGAGGGCAGTGTGGGACTATGGTGCTACCTGATATCATGGCTGTTGCGTCACTGGGTCGGGGTTTTAGGGAATGCGCAGCTACCTCTGGGCTCCTGTAACCAGTGTTCGCCCTTAAGGCCTTAAGCGAGGTTTCCAGGAGCTCTAAGGCTTAATAAGGATTAAGCCTTAAGCTTAAGGCCTCATTTAAGGCCTTAAGCCTAATTTTTCTCACGCTTCCCCGGCCTATTTCGCGCCTTCAGAAACTGAGACAAAAACTCAAATTTTACGTATGTAAGCTACTCATCATACTCTTCCTCCGAAGGAATCTCCACCGCTCCATCATCTGGTTGCGCGTCCTTGTCTTTGTCAGCCTGCCGCTCTGCTTCCGCCAAAGCCATCATCAGCTCTGCTTCCGCCTCAATCTCCTTTTGTGAGAGACACTGAACATGCCTCTTCGTCTAAAAAACGAGAGTGGGGCACAATTACTGGTGTTGGAAAGACAAGGAGAGGTAAGTACATGGTGCTATATATATACCTCCAACCGAACCCCATAAGTATTCTTTCTAGAACTAACTGATCCACCGAGGCGCCGCCCTTCACATACCTGCGCATACGGCATCAAGTGCGATCGGCAGGGTTAGGTGACACCAAGGGGGGACCACTAAAAAGATTATTAAAATCGACTGGTACTGTGGTCTACTGTTTGGTATTTGATGGCAACTGATCGGCCACACCGCTGGCATCAAATCCATCAATTTGCGCCGCGCTGGTCTACAACGTGTTCGTGGGGTGCCTGTGCTGCCACCCACTCAACAAGTTCCAAGATCTCAAAGTCAGTTGAGCCTAAAACTAAAAAACCCCAGAGACAAGGCCATTAAATTACTTAGTGTACCATTTATAAAGTTATAAAAAGACAGAGAGTGAAAGTTGAGCACTTGGCATAAGACACATGCTAGAGTGTTGGAATGGCTCGACGCACCGCTTCAGTTCCCTTTTCCCTTTTCCGGTTTCCATCTATCTGCTACAGCTTTAATTCAACTCCGCATTGTCTACAGCATGTCTCCCAAGATAGCTATATTCATATCACTTTACAGCTTTGTCTACGTACTTAACACCATACCTACAGAGACATTCCTCAGCCATTCACGCTATCCGTGCCCGTCTGAGCTTTGTCTCTTCCTCGCTTCTCATTTGTTTCCGTTACTTATTTATACTTTAGTATTACTGCTTACAGGTGTGCAATGCAAGCTGTTCACGCTATCCGTGCCTGTCTGAGTATTACTGCTTACATAGAGCACTGCTAGATACAACAATGTGTCACCCCACGAACACATTGTAGACCAGCGCGACGTGAATTGATGGATTTGATGCCGGTGGTGTGGCTGATCAGTTGCCATCAAACACCAAATAATAGACCACAGTACCAGTCGATTTTAATAATCTTTTTAGTGGTCCCCCCTTGGGTGACACTTAGGGGATGTCAACTAACACTGCTGGACCAGCACCGCTACACCAGCGCCGCCACAATTGCGTGCTTTTTTTTGGCTTTTGATTGCCACTTAGGTGTCGGAAAACTCGGCCCAAGCTCTTAAGGCCTTAAAGGCTTAAGGGAAAGAACAGGTCGGACTCTAAGGCTTAACTTAAGGTCTTACTAAGCCTTAAGACACTTAAGGCCTTAACCCCTAAGTAGGGTGAACACTGCCCGTAACCAATCGGCCGGTAAGCTTTGTTCATTGTCCAGGGTGTCGGACCTAGTCTCCCAGTGTCAGACTCGATAAAACAAAAATTAAGATAGTCGAATTTTTTTTGTTTATGTAGAGTCTGATCGAAGTGTCGGGTTCGAACCCGTCGATGAATAAACGTGATAAACGCGTGATCTCACGTGCGCTTCCCACGCCTGGCCCGCGGTCATCTCTCCACGTGTCCGTGGTTCCTCGCAGTAGGGCAAAGTGTCGGATCCGCAAGCACAGCAAGGACTACCAGCATATACATAGTATAGAATCCTGTTTTTCCACTACTAGTACTGCGAGGAGATCTGTGCCGTCTAGACTGCAGCAAATGCCTTCAATCTGGTAGTCATGGGGATCATACAGGAGAGGGCTAGCGTGCAGAATACATCAGGCTAGTGCGTGGCCTTCTTCGATCTTCCATTTGAAGCCTCGGGACATGAGTTGGCGGCTGTAGTCGCGCTGGAGTCGGTGGACGCGCTGAGAATACTGTAGTAATCCGACCAAGTGTTCACTGGGTGTCACCCGTCACCAACGGTGTTCACTGGGCAAGGTGTTCATTCCTCGGCAATCACAGAAAATTACTATATATGGCAGTCCGGCGAATGCCGGACCGAAAATTTCCACGGTTTTTGATGTTTTTGGGCCAAAAGATTGCAATGTCACCGTCACCTACACCAAAAGTGTTCAGTTCATGGGTGGCCGTCACGCGTCACCTGAACACTTGGTCGGATTACTACAGTAGCCGTAAGCCGGGCGTGGGAAGCGCACGTGAGATCACGCGTTTATCACGTTTATTCATCGACGGGTTCGATCCCGACACTTAGTACAGACTAGGTCGGACCAGGTTGCAAGGACCAACTGGGGCGCCAATGCAGGTCGCTTCCCTTTAGTAGGCCTGTGGGCCAACATTTTATCCACCTGTAGTTGTAGGTTAATCGCATGAAGTGTCTGGCTGCGAGACTAGGATGTCTCAGCTCCTAGCCGCGGTGTTGGATTCATTGCCGGCGGCATGTTCAATATCTGAAGACCCATGAAGAGTGAAAGCGGAGTCGGAACGATTACCCTGACCCCAAAAACTTCTTCAACAATATTGAGCTCTCAAGATGCTTCCGGCCATGTCAAAGTTGCAACTGAATAAGTTGCAGCCCGCACAAGTTTCTACTCTGGAACTACGCGAAATTGAAGTTGCATCTTGCGATCACCGGGGATGTTGTCTTGTGTGAAGTTGCTCCCAGGAAGTTGCTGCACCGCCAATGTGCAAACCGGGAAGTTGTTGCCAGCGAAGTTGTCGCACATCCTAGCTTTGATGATGAAGGTTCACTCCAGTGTTCAAGTTGTGTTTTTTTGGCTAGTGCAGGGCTAACATGCAAAAAAAAACTTTGTAATCCAATTATAATTAACTGGTTGGTCAGCCTTGTTCTGGTTTCTAAGTCTCCCATTGCTAAGCTCTCTGAATCAGTTGGTCGGTAAGGCAGTAAATGCGTTGTTTGGTTAACCCTACGGGAGTATCCGTGGCCCCTTCGGTGGCTGCGCAGGTTCATCATCAGCTGCACACGGCCTTCACCAGTGAACTTCGCAGTGGTCACAGAGAGCCTCATGGGAGGCGCTCCGGCAGTCAACAAGACATTGGTATCAAGGTGTAAAGGCTTTGCAGTTTCAACTTCTCTGGGCAGTTCTGTGATATAATGAGACTCGGAGTAGTGCAGCGGAGTTTCAAAACTTCGGCAGGAGTCATCCTCGTCGTGTTGCTCTGCAACTGCATACACAGACCTCGTTCTGACTGCCCGTACATGGGGAACATCAATATAGAGTCTCGAATCAATACTAATCACAAAAGTTAAAACTACAAGAAGTGGTATGAACTTTGAAGTGTCGAAATATGGTGTTCGTGGATTGAGGCAACCTCCGTGGGATTAAACATTGACAGGAGAAGACACAGCCGCGATGGTGACGGTATTCCAAGGGGCCACGGGGTAGTTTCCCTCTCCCACCACGAGCGGCCAGGCGGAGTCGTCAAACCCAGGCAACTGCCAACCAGTGGGAATCGCACCGGTGGTGGACACCCAGTCGGCATCTCCGTTCACCCACGCCCCTGCGGTGCAGTTCGCCCGCCCAGTCGGGACCATGTTGATCTCGGCAGCGAACAGAATACCCGCTGCGCCCGCAGCCTTGTTCGTCGCGAGCACGGCGAACACAATCTCGGACGGGGCAGACACGAAGTTGACTGTGTACTGTTCCGCAGTGCTGAAGCCATTGTTGGTGCCAATCTCCACGTTGTTGACCCAGAGGGTGTACGAGTCGTCCACGGTGATGATTATAGACGCGGACATGGGTACTTGGCCGGGCAAAGGCGAGAACGTCCTGCGGAAGGCGCGGGATCCGGCTGGAATGGTCCCGCTTGCAGGGATCGCGTCCGTCCAGAACCACGGAAGTTGCCCGAGGTTGAGAGGGATGACCGGGGGATCGGAAGCGAAGGCTGCCGTATCATACGGCGCGCCGGGGTAGGCAACCTTGACGATGGCTGTGGGCCAGGTTGTGTCGTCGAAAGACAGCTGTTCGAACCCGGTGACCCATGGGTTCGTGCGCCAGGACGTGTCTGTGACTATCTCGTCGGTGGTGAAGTCGTCGTATGTGACGCGGATAGCCGCGATCATTGCAGCGGGAGGAACAGTTAAGCTCGAGCTAGTGGCGGCGAAAACGTTGAAGCTAGGCTGGAGGTCGACGCAGTATCGCCCCACATACTTCCATCGGCCGGACAATGAAGCACCCGGTCCAATGAATTCCCCGTTCACATAGAAAGAAATATTGCTGGCTGTCGTGACAATCTCTGCAGCGATGAGCGACTTTCCGAAGGGAGGGACAAAATCTTTGCGGAGAGCCAGCAACGTGTTCGCTGTGTACTTCGCGCCCCAGATCCAGTTCGCCCCCGCAAAGGTCAGCGGAGAAGCGGCACGGGTTGTGAGGCTACTGCCAGTCGCATAGTTTGCTAAGAAATGGAAAGAGTGAATATGAGGGCGAACTGTAGAATTTCAAAACGCACCCGAAACGTCTGTAGAAAGGGACAGTTTGGCCGCGAACAAAGAAAATAGGACGTAGAGGACTGGATGAAAACGGTCAGTTTGGTGTTTCTCTGGGCAGAGGAACATGCTGCTCACACAGAAGAGCCATTGTGGCGATTGCAGCGAGTGAATTGGGGTGCGGGGCTCTTATAGCAAGAATATCTAGACGAGGTCCGCGCTTGCCGCGATGATGACGGAGTCAATGGAATGAATGGGTACTTAGAGGGTCCTTGAATGTCGGACCCGGCATCTGAAATGCGAGGAATTAAAGTGCTAATTGACAGGAAATCCCCAGATTTAAATCATTTGGCCTGCCAGTTAAACATTCCAAGTATCACATAGATCCGGACTATTGTAAGTCCGATGACGTTTGAACCATGCCTGTAGTCACTTTGAGCATTCCAAACACCCAAAGTCCACGGGCTCCGACGCATACCGTGCAAAGAGAGTCAAAACTGTATCATGCATGAATCATTTGGCCAATCGAGCGTCGGAGCATCTCCAGGACCGTTGATGATATGTGTATTTCCAAAATCTCTTTCTAGCTTGGCTCCTCTGGCTCACATGCCATCTTGAACGAGTCCCTCCTCTCGAATGTCACCGACGGCCTCGTCGCCGGGCATCGTACAGGGGTGAATGTGTCGCGGTTTGGTCGCGGTTGGCTCAGGAATGTCAAACATGAACATACGCATAGCAGGGGCCACAGTCAGCAAAGCCACAACATAACAATCCAACAAAATGCTGACATCTTACTGGTCATCAAAAAATTCCCGCTAACGAAGCGTGGGGGGGACGAGTAGTGATTCTCGCGGCCCGACGTAGAGCTTGAGCGGGCCGAAGGCTTGGGCTTGAGATTTTTCAGACCCAAGTCTGGGCTTCCGTACTATCTACAAACCACCCAGAATATTGGTTCTCCCATCCAATTTTAACTGGATAACGCGTCCGTTAGGCTAGCGTGCTACTTCCATAAATTCAAACGACTTCACCGCGGGACATCATTGAAATTGGAGGGTTGAAATGAGGGCTCGGAACATCCAAAAACAGCAGTTGCGCTCTGAGAAGATTGAAAAGTTTAGGAATCAAGTGGGTAAGTACGAGTTGACCGAAGTTGATCAAGTTGGACAAGGACAAGGAATAAGGGTAGGGATTCACTGCATTTTGACAGGTTCTGGACCCACCTTAGCCGAGGTGCCTCGGCAAACCCAAGCGGCTGTCTCGAGGTTAGCCGACGTACCTCGGCAACGGCTCGGCATATCTGGACTGATGGGGTCCAGGCTAGGTCCGAGGAACCATCAAAATGTAGTGAATATTGGTAGGGTCAGCGCGATCAGCGGAGCTAGAGTAGATATAGTAGATATGCGCCGGTTGGGGTCTGGTAGAAGACGAACCATATGCATATGTTCGACTTTGAAGATATAGTGGGTGGTTGAATATGCGAACACGACTTACTTATTACATGCGCGCGCGAGATACAAAGGTTGCGAAAGCAAGGTCTGTAGGCTTTAGCACGCGTCGGGGCGCATTAGAGAATGGAGTAGGCAAAGAACACGCTGTCAAGCGTGTTAGCGGTATATCTTATCTTACCTTACGTTCATTACCTATTTCCGTTTCATCCCGTCATCCCGATTCATTCCGCTACTTCATAGTTTACGACACTCGCTTATTCGCCTCAGTTCCTTCTTGGTAACTGAGGCGTACGTCCGTTTTCTTTACTTATTTTATTCCATCTCTAATTATCCTGTAGGCTACGCTAACAGGTACATAATAATATACTGAGTTCCTTCTTGGTAACTGAGGCGCTACGCTAACAAAGCGCTCCGACGTGTACTACGTCCATGCGTCGCAGTCGAGTGAGGGCGCGGAAGTGAAATTCGCGCTGAGTGCTTCCGGATCCGACAGCGTGGGCACGCAGCTGAAACGGTGATCGTTCGCAGACGGCGGGGCTCATGGGCGGTATCTCATGTACTTATCTCCTACTCCATCGCCTGGTTCTGTCTTGTTCGTACCGGATGGTTGGAGACTGCAGGTACTTCGCGGGCGGGAAGGTGATAGTGGTCAGGGGGGCGGGAGAAAGAGGCCATAGATTGGCCACGCGTGCGGTTCACAATTACCTTTGAAGGCAGATTGACCCTTGTAAAGCCTATGGACAGCTTCGACGTTTCGTCTAATGCACACACAAGAGTCCAATAAGCGGAAAAATGATATCACTCATGGATTGTAGCTAATACACTCACGACCGCGGTCAAGATACCAAGATAAATGCACTAATCAGAGAAATTCATGTTGGTCAAATTACGGTTAAATGAAACGAAGGCATCATTTGGAAACAATGGGAAGGAAGGAATGACATACCCGGAATACGAGAGGAGAACTTAAACCGAGTCGCTACTAGGTGGGAACAAACGACAGTTACTCACGGGAAACGACGTCGAGAAGAGAAGTTAGGTGCGATTAAAGTAGTGCAGTCGGTCCGCGGAGCATTGCTGAATATGATGAGGCTCACCGTGTTGAGAGCTCGTGACGAGGATGTACTGATGGTTGATTTGAGATTAGTATATATTAGAACGGATCTGATAGAAGACTCGCACTGGGAGCCGCCATATGTAGCAGTGGGAGGAAGGGGGAATTGTGGGGTAGAAGGGGTGAAACGTAGGGGTGGGGAAGGGAGGAAGGGCATCAAGTTAACCAAGTGGGATGGGAGGGAGGCTAATAGTCACTCGCGGCTCGACGCGGTGCTCCCAGAGTCGATAATACATTCTACGAATCAAGAATCAGAGTCAGTTTCGATTTCATTGGTCGTGGAAGCGCACTGAATCCGGGTACCAAGTGTTATCGGGAAAAGAACGAAAAGCCACAGATACTGGCAGCATGTATGATGCACGTCTGAGTAGGGCTGTGCGCCGTAGCCGTAATACGGCCGTAATTATCGCCGTAAATACGGCGCCGTAACCGTACCGTACAGCCAAATCCTAGGTGAATGTACGGTACGGCACCGGTACGGCCCAGCACCGTAAAGAGCCATACCGTACAGGCCGTATACGGCCGTCAACGGCGATTGTCGGCAATCACGCTCGGCATCCTCCGGCGATAGCCGACTCGCTGTGCAATCAGCAGGCTGTGTCCGGCGTTATCAGTAACGCGCCAACACTTCTTGCCTTACGCCGAGAGCGTGCGACAGTCGACAAGCTGGCTGAATATTTCAAACTTGCACCCGAAGATTTTGACACATGCGACCCAATCGAATGGTGGTTTGCGTGTTGCCACCAGTTTCCCACCCTTCATCATCTCGCATTGGACATGTCGTCTATTCCTGGTAAGTTCAACACAGTTTTATCTCTAGCGGGGTAACAGTACCAATCTAGGATCTGCTGTTACTGTTTTTACCGATTGAAGTGTCGCCGTATAGCCATAGACGGCCGTATACGGCGCCGTACCGTACCGTATGACCTCCCGGGGGTAGCGTTTACGGTACGGGTACGGTCGGCCAGACAGCCGTATGATCGCCGTCATCGTACGGCCATATGCCGTATACGGTACGGCGACGTCTGAGCCAAAGATGGGCGGAGAAAGAGAATATCCGATGGCAGAGATTCAGAAGAGAACAGGACGGATTGAAGACGGATGAGATTACGAGCACTAGTAAGCGAGGTAAGAATGCCAGATGAGGCCTGAGGCCCCTAAAGTGCTTTTGCAACTTGAAGATGCGTCCTTGACGGGACTTGCCGGTATCACGGGGTCTTTTGATGCGTTGGTGATGGCCGCATTCCAGCGAGTTCCTTCACCTGCCACTCAAAGCAGTTCTCGCGGCTGAGTATGCCGCCGACAAGTCCATGATCAACAAGGGCATGACTTGTCTGCGTCGGCGGGTGGGGGCTTCAAACGCGCGTCCGAGCGTCCGAGCATGGGAAGTGGGGAACGGGGCGGTGAAAATGGTGCACCCGCAGCGCTTGGGGCCGTCAACCGCCGCCCGTCTACAGAAAATTTGGACGCTTTACTGATGTCCTGGGAGTCGTCCGAGAAGAAGGTGCGTCACCTTCCTCGAAGCCGAACTAGTGCTGGCCATAATATGATATGAATATGAATTTTGTATATCATATTCATATCTATCGTATTCACAGTATTCATATTCAGGTAGGTGAATTTGAGTATATTTTGAATATATCTAGATATATTCAAGACCGCACTTTCAGAGTAAGACTGGGTGACTTCCCATAAGGATTAAAATATACTTGAGCTTACTTGAAGGTGCCAGTGATGCCATCAAATTTTAAAATATTCAAGTTGTCCGCCAACGCGCTGAATTTCCATGAGAAAGAATTAAAAAATCAAGGTTGTGTTCGTCTTTGAACAAGGGCCGGAATGAACTCCGGCAGGAAATGGGAGTCTTCTCAATTTTTCTTGAAGTCAATCAGCCACTGGGTAGCTCGGGAGGAGCGCGAGAAGTTGCCACCACCACCCAAAACAGTTTATTTGTTTAATGATAATCTAGAGGGGGGGTAGGGACCCCTCCTTCAGATTATAATAGATTCACATTATATTGTGTCTGCTTTTGGGTGCCCAATTGATGGGGTCCTGACAGCTGCCTTGGCAAAGCACTCAGATATTCCCCAGCAATATTTTAATGCTTATGGGAAGTCACCCACTGAGTCATACTTGTGGGAAATCTACTGGAAAACTATGTGGACACCCTTGTGAAACCATTGAAGTGTCTGGTTCTTTGGTATTGGCCAGGAATAAGCCAAAAAGTTGAACCCAGTTTTGGATCACACAACTATCAGTGGTCTGAGGCAGGTCAATGACTTTTGAGCTCCAACGGCTGTCGAGTCAGCAGCTCTGGGGTGGAAAAACAGCAACGGTACCGTTGATAAGCCGTGAAATGGACCATGGGTGAAATAGGAAGGAATTTGCTGATTTCTGCCTTAATCACGTAGCACGCTGCTCCAAAGGATTAGCATAAGTCCTATATGGCTAATCAGGGCTTGATCCTGCATGAGGACCTCAATCAAGTCTGCCTGGGATGCATCAACTGGAGAGTTCATACTGGTTGACATCCATGATTAAGGGTTTAATTGCTAAGATTAAGCATCGCTGCTTAATCAAGGCATCGTGGGGCCCACAAACAACATGGGCAATATTAATCATCCTCTCTGATGATCTGGGGCACCACTGTGGGGTCTTGATTAGGCGTTCAAGTGCTTTGTTGTGCTTGATTTACAAACGGAGCCTTGTGCAACGGATCAGGTGACTCGGGTTTAGCGGTAGCCGGTTATTCCGACTGCGACTGGACTTTGCTTATCAACTATCCAATTATTGTTGCCATCCTGATTTGGTTACTTGAACCAGGCCAGGATGGTAACTTGCATATCTCTACAACCACTTGGTGGTTTGGGCCGATTAAGGTACTGGCTTAAAGCCAGCACCTTCCTCTACCTAATACTGAAGGTCCTGAACGGGGGACACGAGGATAGAAGATGGGACTGTCAACACAATCGAACAGGAAACAGTCATGCCGGACACACTCAAGCACTAAGGGGTCGATACACAAGGATCCTATATATTTACCTACACGTGATTAACTACGGACACCTTACTCATATACCAGCAAGTAGAATAATCATTGTATTGTAAGCATAATTGTACAGTATATAAGGAGGAGGTTTTGGCATGGATAGGCACTGAACTTTCTGTCCCTAAGAGCAGTAGCCTTTACTGAGTATTGCTTGATAAACAACGGAGATTCGGGACTTATCACCCAGGACTAACTTCGTTAAGAAGTTTTATTTTATTTACACAAGTAACTCAATATCAATTATTGGCTCGGGATTTTGGGATTGGAAACGGTTAAGAAGCTAGAGAGAGCTTGTTAGGAACTGAGAACACGGCACCGCACTACAGTAGCCTCGGAAGGCTTATTATTTGGGATTTGAGAACACGGCACCTTGATTAGGATTTGGGATTGTTGGCTCAAGCTTGTAAAGCTTTTAAACTTGATTTGTTGGCTTAGGCACTCGTTTGGCATTGCTCAAAGAGGTCTAATACTCTAAATCAACCTTGCACTTCGGACTCGACCCTTAAACAGGTGTGTTCCTCGCAACCTCTGTTGGATTATCTGTGCTCCTTGAACCTTCTTAAAGCGTTCAAAAGACCTGTACTCGGTGGCACAGTCTAAACCGTTCAAGGGGAAAGTAATTAGGATTTGGTTCGTAGTTGTGTTTTTGCCTTAATCAAGCAAACTCGCATTCTGCTCGTTGGATCTTGATTAAACTAGTACTGCTGTTGTAGACACCGAGCAAGCATTTCACTGTATCCAAATATATTTGAGTACGCCTCGGCCGTATCATATCATATTCATATTTTATTTGCACCGTCCACAGCGTATTGTATTCATATATATTTGAAAATGTTCAAAATATTTTTTTTCGTATCGTATTTATGGCCAGTACTAAACCGAACTTGCAATCAGCCAGACTACATTGATTATGAGCACTAAGAAAGGTGTTGTGTGGGTGCTATGCATGGGAAGGCACCACAGTCGGCATCCATGGTGCGTCTACCTTGAGCTCTCTTCATACAACCACCGACAGAACATCTTTCACAGGAGTGGGCTGTCACACAGCAGTTCTGCACTGGTGTTCACAGCACAGGCACCTGCACCCCGCTCAACGGCATGGAATGCACCAACACCCCCAGAGTCGCGTCCCTCATCCTCAACCGGTGCACTGTTGACTGTGACCAGGGAGAGAATGGAAACAAGTGTGATCAACACAGGGATCTTGAAGAGCATGATGAAAAATATAAAAAAGAAGTGGTGACAGAAAGTGTTGAAAAAGGGCAGCGAAGAAGAGAATGGTGAGCTCCCAGCTAGGGAGAGGCATTTATACATTTTGTTTCATAGGGGTTGACATGTGTACACTACCGGGGACCTGCTGAGAGCAAATGCGGACAGGAGCCACCTGAAAACCCAGAGGTCCAATTAGAAGGATCCAGAGTGCCCAGCGAGGGGCTGACGGTGCCTCAGCAAGAAGATACACACCGTCAAGATGGCTGTTTGGGAAGATCGGCATCCAATTTGCATCCAATCATGATTGCCGCTGTTATCAGATCAGCTCTGGCAAAGACACCCATCAATTCTGGTCATGTTTCACCCAAGCAGGCTAAATTGCGAGGTACGCTGGCAGTCAACCGGAAATCTTGAAAATAGATGTCAAAAATTGGGTGGAGATTACGTAGCTGGAAAGATCCGCTTTTTCTTACTACCCGAATATTGCCCGAATATATGGCAGTCTAAGTGCACTTTTATTCCCGCTCCAAAAATATCGGTGATTTCGGACTTACCGCCCTAAAGATATAGGCACAAAACGAGGAAGAGTGTGCATGTGAAAGTATTCAACTTTCAAATTGAGAGCTTTTAAACAAAGGATCGAGTCTGGGGGAATATAGAAGGTGTGGGTTGAATTCATGGAGGAGTGATTAGACTAGGACCCCATTACAAATAGTCATGCGCGGAATGAGTGGGTGTGCAGACGGTATGTCAGGGGGTAACAGCTGAAGCTGTCAAGATAATCCCAAAGGGCACGGAAAGAATCACTCCTCCTTGATTCAATTCACGGACCTTCTTCATTGAATTTGTATTGCTGGATAATCAAGGCCTACTGCACTGCCAAAAGTCAGTTGGTGTTCGGCTATCTCGGAAATGTCCACCTTCCACTTGAACCAATGTTATCTCATGACTGAGTACACACACACTCATTGCTGGCATCTGACACTCCCCTTCTGAGGCTGGAATGGGCTATGATAGGTGTGTAGGCTCTACAGGTTGACAAAGCAAGACAGGAATTCAAGCAATTGTGAGTCAGGTCGGAGCAGGTCTCTGCATTTCTCATCGCTGTTATTGGTCTGTAGGGGTTTCACATTGTCCAAGGCTGCCAACTGGATTCAAGAGGTTAAAGAGATTAGTTTTGCACAAAAGAAATGGTTATCTACATTGACAGCGGCGGTATATCGGGACACGGTCAAACTCACAAATATTCCCACCCCAACGAAGTCTCTGTTTGCAATTACCCGGGGATGATGCTCATCCAACTGCTGGCACCAGTTGCTTCGTGCATATGTACAATAAATAGGTTTTAATTGTGAATCAGGTTAACATCACACAGAGAAGATGAAAGTGACATAGGTATGCAGCCTGTTTTTAGAGCCACAAATTTTTGATACATGTTGTGAATGCTCACACTAAAATTTGAGGGGGTTCCTCAATCAATTCCACCTGCAGCTCATCCTTGATTGGGGATGGATTTCCAGAAGGGACATTTAGCTTCACCAGACGAGCAATGCTCTCTCTGTGCTGTTCTAGAACATCACTTCCAATACAAGCCAGCCTTTCATCAACATGTTGAACCTCTTTTACCTGGGATGACCTTTCAAAGAGTGGTTTTGCTATGCTCCAAAATTCAATGGCTTTCAACTGATCACCATGGTTGTTGGAAATGTCCCCGAGTCTCACCATGCATTCTGCTCTGCTGCGATGGACATCCATATAGGTGAACCCCTCAAGGGCAACAGTGAGCAAGCTAATAGCAGTGTCCTCATCATTCTGCATGAGGAATATCTGGCCAAAAAACTGCAGAGCTTTATAGACATGTAGCTTTGCTTGCAGCTTGAGTGAATCTACTAGAAATATAGTTGTCCATCCAGGGATTGATTCATCTGGACCCCAGGAGCTGGCATTGCCTAATTTTTCGAAACAGAGCGACTTGATTTCAATGTTTCCCAGGGATAATTTCAATGACTTCTCAAACAGTGTCTTTGCTCCCGTTAGATCCTGTTCCCTCAGATATAGATCTGCAAGTATATAATCACAGGCAATTATCCACGACTTGCGACCCGTGGTTGTAAATATTGATCGAGCAAGTTCAATATTCCGTTGTACATCATGTTTTGGAACACCCATTGACACGTCAAGCTCAGTAAGATTCAGCAATGCAATAGCATGCCAAAAGGGATCTCGGTCTGCAGAAATCCGAATTATCTTGGAATGAATTTCCCAGGCCTCACTATATTCTGATTTACATTTGTGGACTCCAGCCTGAGTGGTCAGGATGCTAAGATTGGCCTCACCATCAGACATGTCACAAAGGCCAAGGAGATCTTGTGACATAATGCACAAGGAAAGACTTTGTTTGTAATAACTGAGTGCTGTCTGGCACAGAGCTTGTATACGGACAGCCTGTGCTTCTGTGTACAAATTCCCACAAACCCTTGCTAACTTTTGGGCTTCATATGCATACATTTGGGCTACAGAGTATTTCCCGAGCTGAAGGTTCATCCATGCAAGCTGATTCAAAGCTTGACTGTGTCTCTTGCTATTACCAGTTGGAATTGCCAAGGATATAATTTTCTTGCACATATTTGCAGCCTCAACAAGATCTGTTTTGAAGTGCTGATAGTAAAATGCCATACTGAGATACAATTTGCCTAGAAAATCCATATATCAGTTCTCATAGATGATGTTTAAACATAGAGCACACATTCAAGATCTGGCTCATCTAACTGCTTGAGGTGCTCCAAAGCTTGGGAGGCTAGAGCCTCATGATCAGAGATTGGGTAATATTGCCATCGGTGTAACAACTCAATCATAAAGTAAGCTTTGAGTCGATGATCATGGAGCTGGGGAAGGATATCTTGTACTTGACCAATCAACAGAGTTGGTATGTGCATGCTGACCAGGCGGAATTGGATCAAATAACATACACAGTAAACACTATTTGATATGATTAGTTGACTCTGCTTCAGGCCCCATTGCAGCAAATTCTGGATATTGGTGAGATTTGATTTTATGGGTGGGATTATGCTGGAAATCAACTGGGTTCCACTGTACTCTCCATAAAATTTGAGCATCTCCTCAAAGTATTTGAGGAGGGACTGCACAAGATTATCTCCAGGAGGCCAGTGCTGTTGGAGATATTCCCGGATGGGCATCAGTACCTTCAATCATCACTGTAAGCCAGAGCAGTAGACTTTAGTGCTGTTTTGCATTTGAGAATATCTTCTAGAGGAAGTTTGCTTTGGATAAGATCTACATCTGACAGCCCATCTGGGAGCATTGAAAAGAGGCTCAAGAGGTCCTGTGAATGAGGGAGCAATTGCATCCGTGGACTTGATAATGATAACAAAATGAGGTTAGATCTTTTGTCAAAACCTTCTGAAATCAGAGGTGTCTTTTCTGCATCCCAACGGGATAATACAGCAGAGCAGCCTTCAGTGTCCACCAAATGGGCAAGCAGACTGATTGCAAGTGGCATGTTGTCTGTGAGGGAGAGAATTTGATCAACCTCCTCCAGATTGTGTCCATTATCTGCAATATCAATGAATGTGAGACGAGCTGCCTCTTGATTCAATGGTTGCAAGGTCCCTAGAAATGGCCTGGTCCACAGGACTTTGGTGGGTCGTTCTGCTCCCCGCATGGTAATCTAAGATGAGGTGAGTTGAGAGTATTATTGAAAAGGCATTTAACTTGCCATAAATGCAAGATCCTCCACACCTGTGAGCAGTGACAGTAATTTTTCAATGTCATCATGAGAACTTTCTGGTTCTCACAAGGTTTCCAGTTCGTCTAGAATCAGGAGACTTGGTTGATTCTTTGAGAAATGCTGTAGCACTGCTTGGGTGAGGTCTTTGCCAGGCTTCAGTCCCAGATGGGCTCCAATTAGGTTCACTAGCTCAATTTTGTTTGTTGCAGAGGTACAAGCAACAAAAAACCTATTCTGTGCAAATCTGGCAAAGACTTCCGAATGGTGTAGAAGAACTCTTGCCAGGGCTGTTTTTCCCATACCGCCTGCACCCAAAATTGCTATCCTCGGACTTCCGGTTTTGAAAAGGTGAAGAATATCTGAGAGCTCTGACTCCCGACCATGGAAAATCTTGGGCTCTGATGGCAGCATTGAGATTGAGTTGGAGCTGTGAAATGAAGTTATCCAATAAGTGTCACCCAAGAAATCTCTAGGGAAAGTGGATACTCTACCTGTTAGTGGACCATGAGAAATTTCCACTCATCTGCAAAAACATTAGGTGTAGATTGGGTGAAACACCTTTGAATTACTTACTGTAGATGCCCATTCTGAAGCAGTTGCTTCAGAGAGTCTTTCAATCATCTCATGCACTTCCTGATGTCTCTTTTGTGCATCTTTCTTCATCTCTGCAATATCTGGTAGAGCCCTGCCCCTTCCAATCTATGAAATGTATATATTATATGAGTTTTGGCTACACAAAACTGACAACAGACCTGGAAGAAGTCAGAGCTTTGTTGTAATCCAGCTTGACAGTCTTTGAGTAATGTGCTCATTTCACCCTGGCGGAAGAAGCTTTTCACTCTGTCGCTCTTTTGTAGGCCCTTCACAAATGTGTAGATTTTGTGAAGGGTCCTGATACCAGTGGTCAGTGCATGGTAGGTTACCAGTAGACCAGAAAAGTACTCAGTGAATTTCCCAACATGACTCAGCACTTCTATAGGCAATTCTCCACCTGCATCTGCCTTGATGTGAAGAATCATAATTGCATCCAGCAATTTGTGGATTTGCTCCAGAAGCTGAACACAGTCTTCTTTGTGTTTGCTAACAGTCTGGAGAGTCTGTGGTTCACATTCATTCCGAGGGTCTTCAGCCAAACTCACCTGGATATTTCTCAAGACAGTATTGGTTGTGTTAATTATAGCGCCTAAGAAGGGAGTCTTCATGCTATCTGCGATGATTTGCAAGGTATGTGTGGTCATAGTCGAGCACATTGCCACATTTTCCAGTCGGGTCTGAGTAACAGTGGGCGGCAGCATGTTGGCGGTGCAGTGACTGTGCGAGGTCATGGTCTTTTATGCTCCCATCCGTGGGATACCAGTGTCACCTGGTCTTCCATTCCGTGATCAATCTGCCAGGAATACAACACCACCATGATATCTTACCGCCCCCAAGATGGAGGTTCTCATGCCGACACATGATCAAGTTAAATGTGTAATGTTCAACAAGATGCGCCGCCGCTTTGCTCCCGCAACTCATTCGGGGTGAGAAAAAACAACCAATTTGGACAACGTACGAAGAAAGCAAAACACGCAAAAGCAAGTAAAGACTGGCAGTAAAGTATACTAGTTTGTGCTCGAGAGAGAGAATGTAATTAGGGAATGGAGGTGGGGATCAAGAAAAAGGCTCACGGGGAGATCGTACATGGCAGCAGGAGCGTGGACTCGAGGGTACTCTCACTGAGTGCATCTACACAATGTATCAGTATGTCACGAGAAGCGTACAGAATAGCAACTTGAGAAGGGTGCAAAGGTGATTGAGGAGCCAGAGACCGGTGTCTGGCCTAGTTCTTCATTGAGGCCTTGAGACTGAAGAAGCCCTAGGCCGGCAGCAGTGAATTATTCTTTGACGGCATTGAACCATGCGTAGATAAAACACTCACATTAACCGTACACCAATGCCGCTCGAGTTGCCTGTTATTCGATCTCTACCGTGACGTACTTGCAGAGTGAGACCTACAGAGAGTGATCAGGGTAGCATGGCGTTGAGCGAGGTGGAGAGGCATCGGCAGGCAGCAGCGTTCAAGATTTCGACGGAGTTGTGAAAGGAGATTGGTGTATTGGTGTTCACAGACATTGCCAGGCATGATCTTGCCAACACTTGAGAGAGAGACCAGCGAGTGCAAGATTGGATTGAGGTTGAATTGGGCTTTCATGCTAAGGAGCTTGAACATTTTCGAATTTGAAACTTGCTGTGTTGGTCGTCCAAGCTTAAGGTGGCGGGAGCGGATACGAAGAAAGTGGAATGAAGGGGGAGAGGAAGGGTGGCGAGCATCAGAAGCCTTGCTAGTATTGTGAGAGCGATAACCATCTGCAGGATCTATCAAAAAAACTGACAGTCCAATCAAATAAGGAAAGGATATGCATTTCCGGTGAGCGAGGGAAGACTTATAGAACTGTGATCTCTGCCTTCTTGAGCGAGGTGAGATCTCCGAGCAGAGCACAGGTGCAGAGATCATCGGGCGAGATCTGAGACGGAATTGCTGTTGTGTTGCGTGGCGCACGGCATGGGCTGCGTCCAGGTCAGACGAACAAACTGATGACCAGACCGTGTGAGCGGAAGGAACCAAAGTAAGGCTGAAGAACAGAGAGAGCCAATGGGTTTGAGCGAGAGGAGCAAGAGACAAGCGGGTTCGAAGAATTGCGGGCCATTTGCTTAAAGAACAGTTAATTTTCGGGTCTACTGAAATTCAGGAGTATCTGTCTTGGTTATTTGGAGGCAAGATCCACCAGGTTCGCTTTGCACCGAATCCACTGTGTTCAACACACATCAAGGTTCTGTATCAGATTCTGTTACCACCGTGGGGCCAGAATATAATAAGATCTTCCACAACTGATTCGGCCGTTGCACCCCACACTTTGTAATGTGATCAAAATCCCCATTTTAGATCCTGATATTGTTCTTCGATACATGAAGAATACGGCTGGGGAATCAAGGGGCAGATCACCAATCCTGCACTCCCACAGGTCCATCCAAGTATGCCTGTCCTTGATCAATGATACTCATACCGGTGTTCCCGACATCTAGATATCTTTTCACACAGACTGCTGTGCTTTGATATCTGGATGATTCAGCATTGAATAGCATAGCATTTGACAATTCAAACGTCCCGAATGTCGGGGGAGGTGGTACAGATCGAAGCTTTTGACCTGAGCAAAAACCAACTTGCTCAGAAACTCGTTCCGTAATGCTCAAAGTTTGGCGGCCGAATCAATTATTTGCCTGACTGAGCCAGGAACTCAAGTCCACATACCAGAGGTCTAGCCACATCGTCGTATCTACAGCATCACCGAAGCTTTACTCTCTTTATAAAATTAAGCCTGTCCGTCTGAAGCCTTTTCGAACTCCGCCAACAGCTTCTTTCCGAGCTTTCCCCTTTTGTTCATCTCTGACTTTACCCCTCATGCCGCGACCACGGTTTGGCCGCGTCTGCGCCGCGTCAGCCGCGTTGAAATTCGCCTTGGCCAACTTATATTCTGCTGCTCAGAGTGCACGATTTGTGTTTGTCTTTTTATTTATTTATTTCATTTCAAAGTTTCAACCTCAAGATTGAATTTCGGAAGGGGATGCGAGGCCGCGAAGCGGCCGAGCAGCCGCTTGTAACAATACAAATAACATTACTATGGTACAAGACATGCCGTCGCTTCGCTCCGGCCTAAGTGGCGAATGTGGTGGACGAAAAGGCAGTCAACCGGTATTAAAAATTTACAAAAGAACGAATGGTTTCGAGGTATAAACTCAAAAATTGATTCATTCATGCAAAGTATCTAGTATATACAAAGCATTTCTCCAATCGGGATTTCAGGCTGTTGGAGCGAAGCTAGTTTTGGGCGCCAGCACATGGGCAAAAATATTGACCTCGTCATGAGGCTTTCAAAATGAACCGAGAATGACGGGATGGGCTCAATATGATCCCACCTGGCCACTTACATGTTTGCGAGCCTTGCGTATTTCACCGTGCATGGTAGAGCTAAAATCCCAGTGCGACCTGAATGGCAGAGAAAAGGAGAAAAATAAGTAAAAGAAAATGCAGAAAAAACCGCGTTGCGCAACGCATAGTATCTTGAGCTGTTCGGAGTGGGGGGGGCACTGGCTGCTTGTGGGCTCCTTACAGGCTAGGAGGTGCTGATGCTGATATTAGTTACAGAGGAAGCTGAGAACCATTCAGAATAAAACTGGACGGACGATGCAAAGGAGCCAAGCGATACGGGGGAGATGATGGCGGTGGGGATGAGAGAAACAGGTCGAAGGAGACTCTTCCTTTGGAGCGGATGTTGAACGGCTGATCGGGAAGGTCAATAATAAATTGGCGCCCAGGACCCTTTGATGTGTCGGAGTGAATCGGAAAGCAACAGGAAATTGAACCGCTAATATGGGCAATCTGTGGAGCCGCTGAGAAATGTAGGGTGAATTAGGAACAGATAAATAGGTGCAATGTGATTTAGGGAATCTGCTTAAGATACGAGTAAATATGGATCCGCAGCCGCTCCGGGTGCTCGCTTCGAAGACAGAAATTCACGAGAGTCGACATTTGGCAGCTTTGCCACGCCCCAAAGCTTTCTCTATTATACTCACGTGATTGAGAGCGGTGGCAGAGGCGTGCGGGGTCAAACTTTTCCAAATCTTTGGCTGTGAATGCAGGATTTTACCAGACAAGAGAGCTATGTGCTAGAACTCATATTCCCAAATATCTAAGAAACATACCCTGGTATGAGCGACTTTGAAGGCATTAGTTCTTTCCCATCAAAAGACGTCGTAGAATTTGTTCTTGTTTTCTGCACCAGCCAGCCCTCTCCTCCTCACGTGCTTTACTGAATAATTGCTCGCTTTGCTCGCAATAATGCTTAAGATACGAGTAATAATAATAATAATAGAGGGTGATGGCTGTGATCGAGCTGCGGACCGTCGGCGGTAAGTCTTTATATGGTACATGACTTGCCTCCGCTTCCGACGCTTCGCTCCGGTCTGCATCGCGCATAGGGGACGAAATGCATTGGTGAAACGAGTTAAATTTGGACAAAGAAGCAGAATTGTACATTGTGATGTGGAGGGAACATCAGGAATCGCCTTCTGGCGGTCACAGACATGGCCGTCTGTGTCAGACCTTGGTGTCTGTCACAGACCAATACAGGCGTGCAGACCGCTACAGACACGGTCACGTTCCTACAGACAACCCACAGACATGCCGTCCACATGCCCCTGAGTCCATCACATCACCTCGCTTCCGTACGTTGACGTTTTCCCCGACGAGCAGGTCGTTTGCCCACTTGTCGCTTCGTTTCTGTCGACTTGTCGTATTACCTTGGAGTCCACCTGCCGTATTGGCAACCTGAGGCTCGGAGATTTGACGTCAGAAGTACTCTAGTAGCCATTCACTTCATAACAGAGTTCAAAGCTAAGTAGGCCAGTTGTGAAATTGAGAATGATTATATACAGCCAGTCTGATTAAGTTTTATCATACAAAATGTGTGCGTATCGAGATGAGGATTCAAGTAAAATGCAGAGCACAGCTCTTTCGCGTTTTCCGTCGTCCATTTGGTATCAGTAAGGCCTCGCTCACTCCGTGGGACCAGGAAACAATTCCGCGCGATCCGATCCACATCGATGATCTCGCCGTATGGTTGTTGCCGTCGAGTTGAGCGCCGCAACACGTAGAGATCGCTGTTCCCCTCCGGGCGCGAGAAGGGGGTGAACCACTCCACGTACGCAAGCGGGCCCGCAGTACTGAAGGGGGCAGGATAATAAGTCGGCATTGTGAAGAGCACACGGACCTGCGCGACGCGTAGTCCGGCAAGAGCAGTTCTCTCTGTGAGAGAATTGACTTCCCCGGTGCGAACGAGAGCAAAGTCTTGCAGCCTGGGCTCCGCTAGAGCACGGGAGCCTGGAGCCGCACTGACCGGAGGCGAGGCGCGGACGACGTTCTTGATTTTAAGAGGGCTGGCCTCCGGAATGATGGGCAAGGTGATGGTGATTCGCTTAAAGAGGTCGAAGCGGTCAAAAAGTTGTGGGATGTAGGGGGAGCCATTTTTTCGAAGGTATGTGGTAATGGCCAAGAGGAAAACACGAGCATTCTGGCCTGCAGGATCCTGGATAAAAGTTACAGGAATTCCGCGTAGACCTAGGGGGTGAGTTTTGGTGATTCGGTAACCGTGACGAATATTTAGGGGAGTAGCGGACGCTAAAGGGAGGACAGTGCGCTTGGGAACGCGGACAAGCTCAGAGCTGTCCATGTCTGCGACCACGACAGGAAGGGGGAAAATGGTGGTGTGAGGCTTCAGATGAAGACTCTCCTCGCACCAGGTAAGATAGGCCGTGAATCTATCCACTGCTTCCTGGCGCTGTAACCAGAGGGTCATTTGGGCGATATAGTCCCTCTTATTACTTGCGCGATAGCCGGCTTTCGCATAGTCGATGTGGAGGCGCTCGGGGGATTCCGTATTGTAGCCATCGAGGCTGCCGAACAGCCAGATCATGGCGACATAGTGTTCCATCGAATGAAGCTTCGGGATGTTAAAGTGGCCCTGCTTCGCACGAACGCCGAGGTCAAGGAAGATCTGTTTGTTCGCGTGGAAGGAGTCGAGCGCGGCCCCGAGAGCGTCGAGAGAGCGAGCCGTGTGAGATTCAAGAGACGCGAGGTAAATGAAATCAATCACCGCCTGTGCCGTACGGATGACAGCGGGCTCCGCGGCGTGACCGGCGATTAGACACGCAAACACCTTCTCCATCTCTTTGTGCTCGCCACCGGTCCACTGCGACACCATCGACAGACCATTTTTGAAGTGTCGCACGTCGGGGTGCGATGGCATCGACTTGAATCTCACATCAATCTCCTTTTCACCCCCCTCAATAACCGCCATACACCACAAAACAAGATGGTCCTTGAAGACGCCTTTATGTAGCTGATGCAGAAGATCGGGTGTGAATGCCTCAAAAATGTCGGTGTGTGGGAGGCCAGCCCAGAATGGCGGGACGGGGCGGAGCCGACCAATATTGTTTCCCCGGAGGGTGCAGATATTCTAGCTGCGCCTATCGCCGCAATGCCTTCGGTAAGTATACGTACTATTTCGTCCAACATGTCCCAACTTTTTTCCAGGCTTCATCTTCGACGGGCAGCCCCTCCGAAAGCTCCACGCCGGTCTTTCTGCCCCCGGCTACGCCACAAAATCGGCGTGTTTTCCCTTCAGGAGATGCATCGGTGAGTTCGTCAGTATGACATTCCAACAAAGGTCACATACATTGTTAGATGTCTTCTTCTCCCGTCGCAGTGTTGGTTCCCCGCAAACGCAAGGTTGGCGCCGTCGCCGACCCCATCGCGCCTGCTGCCGCTAGCTCCCCCATCGAGGCTGCTGTCGCACGCCGTCATCTTGTTCGTAGAGCGGACATCTTCGGCCCGGGATTACACGACAATTGACAGCGCCCGTTTACGCCCTCGTCGACTCCGGGCCACGCCGGAGGGAAGGAGAATGCAGTCGTGGTAAGCACCGCTCATACAACGACTTGATGATTTTACCCATTTCTTCTTTGCGTTGATACAGGACCTATCTTCGGACGACGACATGGTAGCACCTCCTCAGAAGAAATCCCGTAAAGACCCAGGGGTGCGCAGTATCCGCAGCATTCAAGTGGTGGACCCTGTTCGTGCCCAGGCTTTGGAGACCGGCTATGGCTACATCCGCCGCAACGTCCTCACCAACGAGAAGATAACATGGCTCGAGGGGCGTGAATCGGTCGCACTCATGGCGCAAGAAGGCCTCGATTTTGGGTACAAGGAGCTCGGACTGAATCGCGTAGACTTCCCTTCAGTCACTGAGAAGGAGCAGGACTTGGTGAATTCATATAATCTCTCCAAGTCGTTTACTTACATGGTAACTCAGATGCACGACCGCGTCTGGAGCACGCGCAAGACCGCCAAGCAGGCCGCCCGGGATATAGTCAAGGGTCCCAACGGCTACGGCTTTATCCAGTGTGCGTGTGATGATAAACCCGAGGTCATCGAGTCGACCGGGGAGGCGAACCGTGCTATCGTAGCAACGCTTCTCCACAAGTTAGGACTGGTATTCTCGGTATAGTCGCGTATTTCCTCTTCTAGTACCCGCAGCTGAATGGGTGGCAGGACCCCTCGGATCGTACAATCAAGGGGAGTATGTACAAGCACCCCGGGATTCAAGCAATGGCCGAGGCCACTGTTTTCAAAAACTTGCTGGCCGATGCTGTCCAGTACCCGGAATTGTTCGATGATGCCCCCCAGCCGCTCGACGACGACCCCGCACCAAGCCAGCCACCACACAAGCCGCAATTTTCGGCTGTCGCCATCACTGTATTCATCAGTGCGGTACGTGCACTGCTCGAGCCATCGTTTGCTCCCTCACAAATTCGTTACAGTTGCGCGGCGCTATTAGCGAGTGGTCAAGTGGTCACTGGGTGGCGGAGTCCTTCCTGTGCAAGATTTACTACAGCCAGTTTGTCGCGGACCTCAAGACATTCCGTGATTGGCAGGAATACACTTCAAACTCGACGGTGCTTACTGGCCACGGCCCAACCCGTACTGTCCCGCCGTCCTTCCTCGCGCGCAAGTTCCAAGAGTCAATCACCGAAAAAGCACGGTAAGCTTTTTGGAATCAAAGATGCAAGCCGTATTGATTTACATTGCTACACCTAGCATGAAACTATTCAAGGACATCGTCACACCCATCCCCTCGGCCGAAGTCATGGAGACCTTTGATTTTGCTCTCAACCAGTAGCTGTTTCGTGCGCGCTGTACAGCGGGGTGTTTTTTTTGCCCATCCATAGATACCATTGTTCCGTAGTTTGTGTGATGGTTGTCAATGCATTTCTTTCCCCGCTTTCCTTGCCGCTGTCATCTTTTGTCCTATTCATGTGCCGGCTTGCATATTAAGTGATTGCGACATTGCACCAATCAGACATTTGTCTGTGGGTCTGTGAGTGTCTGCAGGTGTCTGCCGGTCTAACCGACTATCGGTCTGCGCGTCTGTAGATGTCTGTCACAGACACAGCTTGTCTGATAAAGACAGGGGGCAGTCTATCGGTCTGAATGGTCTGTGGTGTCTGACACAGACAGCTACAGACATAGAGTATTTTCCTGATGAAGGCAGATTGGCCCGCTTGAGTCAAATCGGCGCCAAACAACGGAAGTTGGGAAGCGTTTCACAACACAGTTGAGTGGCCCGATCCTCAAGAAGACTTGAGAATCTCTATCAAAAGGGCATAGAGCAGAAAATTGAAATCACCATCAGAAGTAAAAACAAGTGAACAGTTGAACTACTGCAGAAAAGTCGGGCGTCAAAGCAGCCAAGAGTTCAGTCCCAAGGAAAAGAATGTGCCGAAGGTGGGGTGCGTATAGTGTAGGCAGGGCATAATCCAGCAGAACTGCAGTGGCTTGTCACCAGCATGACGATGGCCCACAGCAATCTTGAAGCAGGAGTCGCGGACATTGTGTGCAAAATATAGTGGTGGCCGGACGAAATCTTGATGCGTATTCTTTGTAGACTTTGATCCCATGACGCACAGAGCATTGTTGGAGGGGGGGGGTCAGAGGCATTTGAGACGGATTTGAACAGCATTGCGCCCGACCATTCCAGACTTGACGCTAGATGCTCAAGAAAATCTTGAGGGAAAGAGGTACCTGGCACGGAGGACGGATGCTGGGAGCAGCAAGACTCATGGACAGGTCCGAAGGTGAGGCATGTGGAATTAAACTGGCGTTGCTCGTTGCGGCTTGAAGGCAGCAGCAGGGACGATGATGGGGGGAGGAAAGGAACAAGTATTGAGCCTAAGGGAGGTAAGGACGGCAGATGAGGCCCCTAAAGCGCCTTACAACTTGAAGACGCGTCGAAGCCTTGACGGGACTTGCCGATGTCACGGGTCCTTTGATGCTTTGTGGTGATGATTGTGCTCGGCAGTGGGGCCGGGATGGCGCACCCGCAGCGGGCCGTGGCGGATATATGGATGTCGATGGGACGAGGTGGGTCTTTTCGATTCTTTTCCTTGTGTTGTTCGTCTGCTTTGCGCGGGGACGGCGGCGCGTCGCGCCTCTTCTATCTTCTCTGGTGCCGTATCGCGTCTTTCGTCGCCCGGAGCCCAACGTCTTCCTCTTGATCTGTGCCTGCTTGCGCTTTTTTGGGAGGGCTTCTCCTTGCGGCTCTCCTCTATCGGTCGTCTCGATTCGAGTCGTCTTCATAGCTCGACTCGTTTTCCCCTGCTTCTCGGAGACTAGACTCGACAGAGACGTTTTTCTTTCTTCCTCGACGTGCGAGACGAGCCCGAGTCAGCGCATGTGGGTCGTTTGGCGTGCCCACTCCTGTCTCGCACATATTTGGCTACACGAATCGACTCGACCTCAGGAGAGGAATACTGTGACGACTCGTCGTTTGTGTATCTGTCTCGACTCGATCTACCTACGAGCCTCTCGACTCCCCTCCAGTCGCCTTGCCTTATCTTTCCTTTTTCCTTTTCTCCTCCTTCCCTTTCTCGTCGACGAGGCTAACCCGCGTTTTCAGCCCCATGCACCGCGACCGCCAGCATCGCCAACGCCAGACACACGACGAGCCCTCCCCACCCTCAGCGACTCCCTTCCTTCCCACCCATCTTCATACACGCACGCGCGGGGCCAGTCCTTTCGATCTGGGAACGGCAACAGCAGCAGCTCATTTCGCGGCCCCACCAGTAACTAGCAGCCCGCACAACTGCTTTGCGCGGACGGTGCGCTTCCACCACCGGCACGGGGGGATTTCGCGCAGATGGGGGTGAGGGAGGAAGGGCGGGAGGGTGACTATTTCGAGAGGGAGCAGCAGTAAACACACAACTGTGCGAGGCAGGACTCCTTTCGAGGGTGGGGTGAGTTTTTTTGGCTTCATTTTGTTTTCTTTCCGCTTTTTTTGGCGGATCGTCTTGTTTTTTGCTTTCTCCCGTCGGGGTGTCTGTTCCGCCTTGTAGCGATGTAGCGCGGGAGCGCGGGGTTCGCGATGACGTGCGTGTATGCGCCGCTGCATGCACGGATCGTCGTCTCTGGCGTCGTGCCACCCGTGCCTGGCGGCGGTCGTCGTTCGGGGCACGAACTGGGCGTTACGGGGATGCGCAAGGCGAGGGCGGATGCATGCGCCCTCCCCGCACGTTACTTTCATGTGGAGCACGGAGTGCGAGACGTGGGACGCGCGAAGCGCGGGTGGGTGTATACGCAGTCCCCGCCGCACCTTTTCTCCGCGCCGACTGAGAAACGCGGGAGATGTCGGAGCAGATGTGCGGAGACTGAATGGATCCACGCTGTCCCCGCGCCAGCTTTGTTTCTTCTGCAGAGCGGAGGCGGGAGATACGCGAAGCGCGGTTTAATGTATCCGCCGTCCCTGCACCTTGCTTTCCTCTGTGGCATAGAAGTGCGGGGCGGGGATGGGCGACGGGGTGATGTACGCATCGTCTCCGTGCCGCGCTTTTCTTTCGGGGCCGACTGGGGAGTGCGGGGGATGTGCGAGCGGATGTGCGACGAGGTGGATGTACACACTTTCGTCCCGCCCCGCTTTCTTTTGTCTTCTTGTGGAGCACGGAATGCAAGGCGAGTGGATCTATCTGCTCTCGAGCGCCTTTCTTTCTTTCTTTCCTGTGCAGCGGGGAGTGCCGCGGGTGCATGGGATGTGCGAGGCGTGGGTGGATCTATGCGCCGTTGCCACACACTTTGTTTTCCGGTGGGGCACGGAGTGTATGTGCGAGCGGATGTGCGGTTGCTGGATGTATGCGCCCTCCCGCCGTGCTGCTCTTTTCTTCTAGCGCGGACTGGGAAGTGCGGGAGATGTGGGAGCGAGCGTGACCTCGCTTTCGGGACGTGCGGATGGATGTATGCGCTTTTCCTCTACCGCAGATGTGCTCTTGCGGGGTGTATCGTGTCCCGCTTCGCCCTCCCCTGCCATCCCCGGCTTTCCTCGACGTCTCTCCATTTCTTTATCTCTCTTTCTGCACGCGATTTCGATACGGGGTGGCGATGCCGACAACCCGACCTGGCCGATATCTGTTCTCCCTGCAGGCGGTGGATGTCCCTGTACCTCCTGGCGTCGCGTCGGCCTCGTCTCCGTGGATCGTTTTCCCAAGGATTCGAAATTTCGGTGCTCAGTGTAGGAGACGCGTATTTCCTTTTTGGGATGACAAATTTTTCTTGCGACTTTGCGTTTCTGACGCGGAGGGTGGTTGACGAGGACGATGGAGGCGAGGTGTGCATTCTTATGCATAGCGCTGCTGCCTCCGTCGTCGCCTTACGCTATTTCCGTCCTGTTGCTCGTTTGCATCGATCTGCGGCAGGCGCAGATATCTTTTGACCCGGTCTTTTTTACGGGTCGCGGGGGGTTGCTCGCGTGCGGGGGTGAATAACGCACTGCCCTCCCCATCTTCTCCTTATTACATCTCATCCTTGCATCGTTTCTCCATCATGTTATTCTGATGCTGATACCACTTTTGTTCCAGACTCCAACTCGGCCGGCGTTCCCCTCCAGCATACATTTCATCCCCTCCAATGCCAAACGGCATCCCGCCTCGCCCCGGAAGCTATCTTCCGATCGGCCTTCGCCTTCCCAGCCGTCGTCTACAAGCAGCGGCACGCGCCTCGCACCACTCTCAGCGGTCGTCTCCGCTTCAGCCTTTCGTCCCTCTTCTCGCCACTGCCTCCCCGCCCCCGGCACCGGCGGGAACATACTCCCTTCAAACTCGCTCATCCTTCCGCTCCGGGTCCGCCGAGCATGAGCACTCGACCACGACGAACGACTTTGTCTCGCGTACCTCGGTACTCGTCTTCCGTGATGGTGATCAGCGCGACTACGACTACGAGCGGGAGTCATACTGAGCAGCGCCGCCGAGCGTGGGCCCGAGCGATTCCCCGTAATCTACAGGATTGGGCTCGGGCGGCGATGCGGGCAACGCACGCGGGCTTGATGCGGCGGCACCAGGAGGCGGCGTGGACTCTGGGGATGATGGAGGTGTATCTCGTTATTTTCCTGCCACAACTCAGTTGGTCGCAGCTATATAATACTCCGTCCGTTATCCGCCTGTACCTCACGCTTATTTACACAAAATATCTGCCAGTTGAAACCAGTATTTCGTGGATGTGTGCAAGATTGGCGATATCCCTCTGCATTTGACTCCATCATCCAAACCGCAGACCAGCATGTACTGTTTCTGCTCTCTTCATTCACTCAAGAAGACTGTATCGACCCCAGCGCCGGGTTCTTTGGCCGTATTTCGAGGCTTTGTGCCAGAATGATGGCATCACTCTCCATCATTCACGGTTGGTTACACCGCTCTCGTGTAAGAAGACTGTGTTCACTCAGCGCCGAGCTCATTATCCTACCCATTGCCTTCACCTCTACCGCGTCTCGACACGTGACTAATCAAGGCCCTGCATCCAATTCCCCTTCGTGGGTGCTGCTATCAACGAGAAGATCTACAACACGCCAGCGGTTCTTGAAAGTGAAGACTGTCTATTTCTGTGAGCACCCTTTGGAATGGTTGGCCCGGTTGACTTATCGGAACGATGCACAGAAATGTCATCAACCAGTACGACACTACCGGTCGTCATCTGGATCTACGGCGGGTGGGTGAGCAAAACGGAACGGAAGGATCGTAGAAATCTGAAGTTTTGGTTGCAATGCATTAGACTTTGGCACGGCTTGGACACCAAAATACAACGGAGCGTCGCTCGCATTAGATCAAGACGTCATAGTTGTCCCCTTCAACTATCGAACCAATTTCTTTGGCTTCCCAAAATGCCCTTGACCGGAAATATGATCAAAGTGCGTGGCTTTCTACTTGTCCGGCTGTTTTGAAGATCTCTTGCCAGAGAATTCGACTTTTCATCCAAAGAATTTATCTGTGAGAGGGTGGTAGCCGACCGCTCATACTTCTTCACAGTGCGACGAGGTCCAAGGAAACCGCCTTCTTGGGTGTTCCAATCGACACTTGGTTGCGAGCACAAGCTAAAGTGGCCAGATGAATCACTGCTTGTGTCGGCTGAGTCAGAGCTTGACTCATCCAATTGTCACTGCTTTCCACAGGTGACGAGGCTTACGCTGGGCTGGGGGCCACACTCAAGGAGTGCTCGTCCTCTGGCTCGCTTCCAGTTGGAAGCGCGCTCTCGGATGCCCAAATGTCGGGTTCGTTATGTTCGTTGAACGAGACACCGACCTCTGCCTCCTGCAGAGGAATTTTCTGCGAGGTCCGAGTTACTTTGGCCTCTGAAGCATGTGTTTTCGTGCGAGTAGATACTGTTGTACTCGATGATACCTTTTAAACAAAACTGGTTGTGTTTCAGGTTTGAATCGGGTTATCAATCCGATTGTGTGTCAATTACGTGAACTAGAGAAAAATGGACTCAAAAAAAATGTGAATCACGGAGTTTTTGGTTGAAGAAAGTCGTGGAGACAATAATGTTGAAAGTGGCGGAGGTGTTGTATGTCAGTCGAGAAGATTGAGTTGTGCAAATCCGCGTAGATTAAGATTGCCTAACTCATGGCTAAACTGTTGGAGTTTCAATGGGAAACACCGTGAATGTTCTACCCGAGGTGTCACTCAACTTACTCAGATATTGCAAGAAAGTTCTTGATAAATTTTAGACAGTATATAAACCCAATGTACTTGTAGTGTAGAGCACCGGCCCGCCCCAATGCGAGCCCTCTCACCAGTGGGTGACTTCCCGTAAGAGTAGATACACTTTTTTCGAGTATTTGAGTAGATTTTGTTACAATATTGAATGGGGCAGCTGTCAGGCCCCATTGACTTTGGATCTCATTACGGTGTTGTTCAGATCTTGATTTACTTCCAATCGAGAGAGGGGCAGAACCTCTCTCTAGATTTGATCAGCCTCGAATAAACAGATTTTGTCTACATTCTGCCACTTCCCCCAGTCCGGTCGGCATCACTGTGGCAAAACTGCTCTTGCGCCTTCCTTTTCACCCGCTCTGGCCTTGTATAGTTATTGTGTGACTTCCACGACATATCACACTAAAAAGTGTGTCCATCATCAAATTGTACACCGATGTTGTAATCAAATTTAAATCCACAACACTCTCACGGGACCCACCAACAAGTAAATGTTCCGAGTAAATCTTATACAACAGCATCGCTGGCACCCTCAAATATTCAGAAACATAAATCTACTCTTACGGCAAGTCATCCAGTAGCGCGATTGCAAACTCAATGTTGATCACTTCCGCTTCCCTATTTGTTCCACCTAATCTCAACATAAACTACAAGTATATATAGTAGAATAGGGACCGAGAAATGGCTCGCAATGAGTCTTACTGACTAGGTTGCGGGATTGGACTCATATGGAGTCATACAGAGCAAGCTACAGTCGTTTGAACAAATAGAAACGGAAAGTAGACTAAGAGTTTCAATACCGGCATAATGTGATCTGGCAGAGATCGCCGAATAAGCAGAGACTTGAAAGCTGATTCTTACACAATGTCTGGTCTACGATCACCAACACAAGTAGATGACCTTGTAATGTTTGTACAGACTGGGTCTAATTACGCCAAACACTGGGCTCGAAAAAAAGGAAGGAGGACAAAAGACTCCACTGTAGCACACAACCAAGATTCTTCACCACTTCTATGGACAGTACTGATTGTGCCCATGGCATCTGATGAAAAACTGTTTCCTTCCATACAGACTCGAGACAATTCCACTGGGAGCAAGCTGTAGCTAGGACACATATGTTTCAATTGAAGTTGAAAGTGAAGTGGAGATCTGAATTATTATTTCCATCCTATTATAAGGTTGAATTCATTGTGTTTGAGAGGCCTCGTGCATTTGACTGCTGGGATTTGTAGTGATCCCATGCTTCCGGAAGGCCATGATCCCATATCTTTGAATACAGCTGCGAGGTCAAAATTTTGACATGCATAGGAGTGAGGGGAAACACGCACCACCTAGGGATGAGGAGGTGGGGAGCAGTGAGCAAGGGAAGGATGGGGGACAGAGGGAAAAGCACACAAATACTAGAGACGAGAAGGTGGGGAGCAGTGAACAAGAGGAGAATGGGGGATGGAGAAAAAAGGATGCACTGGCTAGAGATGAGACAGTGTGGAACAGTGAGAAAGAGGGGGATGGGGGATGGAAAGAGAAGCACGCACATACTATAAATGAGAAGGTGGGGAGCAGTGAGCAAGAGGATGGGGGACAGAGGGAAAAGCACACACATATTAGAGACGAGAAGGTGGGGAGTAGTGAGCAAGAGGAGGATGGGGGATGGAGGAAAAAGGATGCACTGGCTAGAGATGAGACAGTGTGGAACAGTAAGAAAGAGGAGGATGGGGGATGGAAAGAGAAGCACGCACATACTAGAGATGAGAAGGTGGGGAGCAGTGAGCAAGAGGAGGATGGGGGACAGAGGACACAGGGAAAAGCACACACTGACTATAGATGAGAATGCAGGGAGCAGTGAGCAGGAGGATGGGAGACAGAGGGAAAAACACTCACTTGCTAAAGATGAGAAGGTGGGGAGCAATCTGCAAGAGGAGGATGGAGGACAGGGAAAAGCACGCACCAACTAGAGACAAGAAGGTGGGGAGCAGTGAGCAAGAGGAGGATGGGGGACAGAGGGAAGAGCATGCACTTGCTAGAGACGAGAAGGCGGGAAGAAGTGAGCAAGAGGAGGATGGGTGACAGAGGGAAAAGCACACACTTGCTAGAGAAGGTGGGGAGCAGTGAGCAAGAGGAGGATGGGGGATGGAGGGAAAAACATGCACCAGCTAGAGGCAGGAAGGCAGGTAGCAGTGAGAAAGAGGAGGACAGGAGACAGAGGGAAAAGTATGCACTCTCTAGAGACAAGGAGGCCAGGAGATGTGGATCAGAAAAAAGACATGGATGGGTGACCAAGGAGAAGCACTTACTGCCTGAAAACAGAGGGAATTGGTCGCAATCAGCATACTTGTCATTTGTGGTTTGACTGCATGCCTCCTTTGCCTTAGCTAACACATTAGAAATCACATCCATCTGTCCCTGGTCATCATTTTGCTGTAAGATTCATTATTCATCCAGCTCTCTCTGCTATTTTGATCTCACCTTTAACAGTCCCCACATGGTGATTTGTGTGCTCAGGACCTACGTTAGAAACATGAACTAATCAACCACTTGTTGGTTACACAGGTGTAGAAACAGTGCTATGACTGCCAGAAACAGCCGATGAACCATCCAAGCGGTCTTAGATGCACGTTTCTGAGATCCTGATGAGTTATAGCCCCTAGTACAGGGCTTTTTAAAGGGTGTAGGAGGAGGTTTCAGATCTCAGAAACTGAGATTGGAGCAAGGTGCAAGTAATACACATTTCAAGACACATGGAAACAGAGTTTCCAGGCAAGGTTTAGATACAAGGCTTCTCAGCAGATATGTAGAGGACATTATGAAGGCCCAACTAGCTAGTTTATAGTCCAGTGAACTCAGGTGATTGCATGTTTCTCAACAGGCAACTGTGTTTCCAGAGCTTTCCCCAAAGGTACTTTCCAGACCCTGCACTCAGCTATGTTTCCAGAGCTTTCCCCTGAAGGTACTTTCTAGACCCTGCATACAGATATGTTTCCAGAGCTTTCCCCAAAGGTACTTTCCAGACCCCACACCAGATAGGTTTCTAAAGATTTCCCTGAAGGTACTTTCCAGACCCCGCACTCAGATGTGTTTCCAGAGCTTTCCCAAACCGGTACTTTCTGAACCCCACTTCCACACAAGTTTATAGTCGGATAGACTCAAAGTTTCCCAGTCCCTTTAACCGAATCCAAGAGAGTCCAACCAAATCCAACACAGCCAATAGAGTCTAACAATTCCAGGCCAAAGGCCCAAGTGCGTTTCCAGAATGATATATGATTCAGAAACAAAGAAGATCTCAATACAAAGCTGCTCTATAAGAGTGCACTCAATCGAGGGTCACAGATCCATACCCAGGCACAAGCTTACTGCACGGTGGAACAACAATACTGTCCAGATCACACCCTGGCAGGTGGATACTGGTCAGATTGTGCCCTAGTGTAGACAGAAACAGCTGCTAGCAGTGGGAGGATGCTGTGTCCATTGTCAAAACACCTCCAGCTATTTATACAAAGCCCAGAATCCCATGACAAAGCTGTAACACAATCCAAAATGACTCAATTATCCATGTATCCACCCATTTAACTGTGTTTCCGTCGGATATGTTTCCAAGCATCGCTCCCATTGGTTCCCAAGTGCAAGCACACCATATCACACCTTCAACCACGTAGCAAACAACATGTCAGCAACCTCCTTTGCTTATTCAGAGTGCTGGCAACATGTATCCATGCTGATCTGACTCTGATCTGACTCGTTTCCTCCCTGCATCGACATTCCCTTATGTGTCTGCCCCAGCACTGGAGAGGGTGGAGCGATAGCTTCCAGAGAACACCCAATACAACCCACTTCCCAGAATGGGTTCTTAGTAAAGAACCTTGGACATCTTTCAGAGCTGTGATGTGACCCATCATTGTAGCTGATCTTCCGTTTCCAGGAGGCCTGTGACTGCTGGAAACTGGTTGCACTCGTTCCCAGATGGTCTCATGACCTGCCACATCCATCTGGCATACCCCAACAGTACACACCCCAACAGTACACACCCCAACAGTACACAACACAATGCAAGATCCTGTTTCCATAGCTTCTGTGTGCATCACAGACAGAAAGTAGACAGAAACAAGAATGAAGGACATTTCTGTGGTGTTCATTTGTGGGCTACACATTCTCCTACATGTTTCGGAGCGAGACATGCCAGTGAAAAGACTAATTCTTTAGTGTTCTCACCTGTTGCTCAGTGATCAGCCCAGCCAGCTACCCAGGAACTGGTACTGACTCCAGAAACAGTAAGCTTCAGATCATATCTATATCAGAAACATGCATTTCTACATGTATCCTGGTATGGACAAATTCCCAGCTTATCAATGGCAGTAGCCACATTAGGAAATAGAAGCCGTGGATCTTGGGCCCAGACATTGGCCCCTGCTTCCTTCACCATCTGTCTAACCAACATCCACACCCTCTGATCCCATTTCACCCCGTCTTCGATGGCTCTTTCCAAGTGGTCATGCCAGTGTTGCACAGAATACCTCCAAGTGACATGATCTTGGCCCCCTGCCCTCACAATGACCTCCAGACAGCTTCTTGCTGTTGCTAAGTGAGCAGAGCCAACCCTTACATGGAATTCAACTGGTGCATGATTGCCCATGATGTACATCAGGAAAAACCTCCTTGGAAAAATTCTGCTATTTTCGTGCAAAATATCTTTGGCACCCTCAACTTTTGATAATTTTCGATATTTAGGCATACATTGAGCAAAATTCTCCACATTTGAGCATATTTCCGGAGGTGCCCAGATAATCTCGACAAATCTGTGTAAAACTCGGAGGATCTTAAAGGTCCTCAGAACCGTGTTGAACTGCGCCACTTCAGTAGTAAGTAATGTAGTCGTGCAACCCAGTCTCCGGATTGGCAAAGAGTGCTGAGCAACTGTTTGGCATGGTGATACGAGATCTCCACTCAACGGGTACAAATATTCCGCACTTGGGAGAAAGGCATACTCCGAGGCGGGCATTCAGAACTTGGGAACACAACGTGGCAAGGACCTTGCAGGTTCAATCCTGGGCCCTAGCATGGCACTTTACATGCTTTGAAACATTCGCACAGCCGATTTCGCGTATCAACCTTCACGCGACGAAGACACCCAATTACCACGCCAACGGCGGACGTTCGTCTGGGAAATACAACGTGGAAGTCTGGAGGATCAGGAACGACTCGCCGAATGATTACAATTAGTGGTACAGTTGATGTAACACTAGACTCCGACATAGACCAAAATGATGGCCTGCAGTGAGCATAATGGAATAACCAACCATTCAGAACTTGGTGAGAATTTCTTCAAGTCAGATTGACCCGTCCCTAAGCTGTACGTGATTCGGGCCATCAAATCCGATCGGCCGATCCTCTGAAACACGAGGTGAGCCGTGACGTGTCGAAGATGGTTTGTTTTGATCCCCGTCGCTTTCTTCCCTTCTCCCACCATCTCTCTGCAATCTCCTCTGGAGTCTCCGGGCATTGTTCTATGGTAGAAACTGGTGAGTTACCTCCTTTTTCATGTCCCTATCTCAATTACCCTCGAAACAGTGTCTTTCATGCGCTTCGGGATGTCTCGCAGACTTGCTGTCGAATGCAGTTGTGCAGACCAGGTGTGTACAACATGGTGGTCTTCCCTGCTTACTATGACCCACACATCTTTCAGCACGCACCCCATCTCTTCAAGTTCTTGACAAGGTGTGAACACGCACTCGTTTTGCTTCTCTGCGCGTACTGATCCCCCGCAGCCGGTGGTTCCGTTAAACCCGATTCGGACTGCTCACTCCCGGCTTCCTGATCGTGGGTAATGTTGCGCAACATCTGCGCAGTCATTGCCTGTTACTGCGCCTCATGGCCTGCGCCGCCAGTTTCCACCGTCACCATACACGAACCCTCCTTTAGCATCGTTGTTTCGCGCATCTCCTCCGCCGTCTAGGGTAATTGCACCACGCACCACGCCGGACTCGAGTCCAAACCTTGTTCTTATAATCTTATTTGAAGGCAAGTACGCGCGCGCTCGCATCCTCTTTTCTTTGAACTCACCTATCATGCAGGACTATGATTTCCTGAGTCCAGTCCCAACCATGGTGTCATGGCGCTCAGGTGGAGTCGTGTCATTTGCCTGTTTTACACTCGCTCACAACATAATAGTTGTTATGCTGATAGTGGGAAACAGTAACAGAACGTATTACAATGTATCACATAGTTTCGTATCCAATATATCTATTTTACTTTCTATCGTGCTCGAGGTCAAGAAAGCGGCACAAGATTCGAAGAAACCTGCGTGCAATTTCGCTCAAAATTAGCACAAATTATCAGAATCCCTGGGCGGAGGTCCTATTTCGGCATAATTATGCTCACTCGTGCAACTCGAGATATTTTCGCATATTGTGTCGAAATGTTTCACAAATTATGCAAAAATATCAGGGGAGGGTTTCCCTGATGTAATCATGAAATGATTTGTGCATCTGGGGTGTTGCATTCTTGAATGATGCAGTTGTGCCTGGAATCAAGACACTGCGGAACTGCTGTAGAAAGTGGGGATGTCAAACTCATCCTCTGGGATATTGGCCAGTAACACAATAATTTGCTGAATGGTCAATGGCTCCTGAAACACGAGGATGGTTCCAATAACATGCTGAAAGCCGCAGAGTTGATCATCTCTACGCTGCATGTCCAGTGGTTCTTGGTCATTTATATCCTTGAACGAGGTCAAAATGAGCCTGTACAGATTCTCAAGCTGACCAATACCCCTCTGGGTAAATTTCCCGAAGATTCGGCTCCAGTAATACTTGCCATCCCTCCGGATTTCCTCTTTGATCCACTGAAGATCTGTCACAGCATAGTGAAAGAGGCCATCTGCAGCTCTGGACAACTCCGACACTAGGTTGGCAGTTGGCCAATCTTCCCATTCTATCTTGATGAATTTCTGGGTGGGCACTGGGTTCTTCTGCGGAAAGACGTCGAAAAAAGGCAGACAGACCATGAACCTCTCATGTTGCTCTTCAGACAATAATCTTTGATGAACCACATCCCCATGCATGAGTTATGTTGAAGTTATTACCCTTGAGAGTGGGACCAGCTCCAGTACTGCCAGCACCGCCAGCACCACCTGTGTGGCCCTCTCTACCTCGGCCTCCTGTGCCCCCTGGGTAGAACAGATAATGGTGGTGTCTTAGGCAATGGCCTCGTACCAGTAACATATTCAATGTAGTTATTCACCACGCCATCGGTACTGGGGCTCATTGCCCTTGACTCGTGTGCCATATCTGAGTCCAGTTGTGAATCACTGGTATAATGAGGTGTCCGACACACCAGTCCTAGTGGTATCACCTCCTTTCGACCAATCTCCCCCGCTATCAATGTGCCTGGGTGCACTCTCAGCATTGGGTACCAAGACTGGGTGGAACTGATCAGGAGTGGCTGGAAAGTGAACAGAAGACTCACTCACAGTTCCACAGTGCAATGCTTGCGGTGCTGGCGTTGCACTTCGAGAGGGCCCAGGTGCCGGTGTTACACTTCGAGAGAGTGCCAGACTACGGCTGCACGAATACAGTGTATCTAATGTGACCTTTTTTCGATTCTGAGTCCCAGGCATGGACATTGTGGATAGTGTTTATGCAGGGGAATGGACCGCAGAAGAGGATGCGAGGTGGGAGTGGGAGGCAGGCTGCAGCACACTTACCTCGAGGCGAACAGCAGACGGTAACCATATTCACACACCGAAGTTGTTTGAAACCGGGACAGTGTATTTTTGTCCCAAGTTTCAAGGTCTGCCTTAGGTTCAATAGCGATCATATTGATGCTCCCAGAATTCAGGCTGTCACACTGGGGGGCAAAAAGGAATGCATATCACAAGCCTATTGAGTTGAGTTCGTAGATATACCTCTGGAGCATGTAGTAGAAGCCTAATTCCATTTCATATTTCGCTGGGCCAAGTGCACACACAGGCTTACCAAGTTATCAAACAGGCTTGCAAGCCGATCTGCCGGACTTGTGTTCGGCTTACAAGTCCACATCACCAATAATTTCAAGCCTATGCCATGGAATTGACTATCAGATCTATTTGAGTTGACTCAAGTACCAAGTTTGAGTAGCAATTTATACTTCTGAACTTTCTGAAGCTCATTCCCGGATGGATATTGTCGCACCCAAGATTAAGCCCAAGCCTGTTGGCGTGATGCCATCACACGATCGGGCTTGCGTGTCTGCCGAGTCCAGATTTCATTCCCTGCACTCGAACATCCTCCAAATCATGTATAAGCATGAAGACTTAAAGGCCTGCATGCTCAAAGATGCCTCAGAAAGAGTTTGGGAGCTGTGTGGCCAACATTTCTGTGTTCAGTCAGTTTTTCCTCTTCTGAGATTGCATGGAGACAGTGCATGGGTGGCTGCATGGTGTGTCTGGGTGGTTGGAATGGGAATGGGGTATAGGGGCCGCGGGTTTTGTTTCCTGTTTCCACAAATTATTTGGATACCAGAAATATCAGCCTTGTTCAACCGGTCATACAGTGCTCCGAGCAAATACAAGTGCCATGACGAACCCGCAATATTTCCATGGGTTGATGCTGGGATTTTACATCGGTTAGTGCCCGGTATGCACACAAGTGATGTGTCTTTAAAACGAATTGTTTACCTGCATGGTACGAAGAGAATTGGCTCGTAATAACCGTAATTATTTGATAGATATCCTTAGGCTCGTGACCAACCGCATTCGCCAAGCACGTGGCTGCGCTTATCACGGTTGGCGAAGCGGCTGGGATCACTGGTTGCAGTTTTGGCTGATCCCGCGAAACATGATTTTGGACTTGGTATTTTCGACCTTCTGCACCTTGAAAAAAAGTGCGGAAACTTGTATAGGAGGAGATGGTTAATTTTCAATTTTAAGTCGAATGACAGCAACTTGGATCAGATTTTACCCGAAAATAAATGGTGCTCTATCAATGCAGAATGAAAAATGAAGGAACTTTCTCCATATAACTTGTGCCTTGAGCTGCCTCATTGTGAAAGTACTGGAGGAGAGGTGACAGATGTGGATGGGCTAAAAATCCTAAGTCCGAAATCATGGTTGGCGGGTCCCGCCAAAATGTCAACCAATGATCCCAGTCGTTTTAACTTTTAGGAACCCTTTGCTTGTCTCGTGATCAAAGTTTGGTTACCTAAAACAGACTGGTCGCAAGTCTAAGATATCCTCTGTGAATGCTGGTCCCCAGCGTGACAAATAATTACATTCTTCTGGGTATACTAGCATACCCAGAAGAGTGTATTAACAGTGACAAGCCCATACTTTTGAGGTGTTTTGACAATGTTGACCTGGGTCGTCCATCCCCGGGTCGTCCCTTGATAGCAGTGCAGCATCACATCAGGAACTAAAATGATGGGGAAAAAACACAAGCCCAGGAGGTAGACGCTCAATACATACAGTGGAGTCAGTCGAATGAATTATCTAGTCTGTTGGGGGCGAGAAATACTTTTACGCGCAAGCACTGCGTTCCCACCCCATGTAGCCGAACCACGTGGACCTGATTTTACGTGCGGCGATCTTCAGCTACGTTCTGGGGTGGGAACGCAGCTGAACGCAGACTCAGTGAAGCCCGTTTCTCGGCTAAGCGAGCAAACGGGCTTGCTAAGCCGATCGGCGGATTTAGGCTTTGATCTACATACACCCAAATCCAAACCCAAGCTCGAACAAGCCCGTTGGCGCGGGCGCAAGCCGGTTTTGCAAGCCGAAAAGTGAACTCTCAATGCGCGGATGAGTGGATCTGTTATCGGAGATTCTGCGTGGCTTCCCTTAAATATGTCCTGTTATTAAACGTGCGAAGTACGCGTTTCCGCCGCCAGGCACATCACGACGTTGGATATTCCTGCGTCACATCTAATCTCCGCATTATCTTCTCTGACAGTCAACAGGCGGTCTAGGCGTACCGCCGTGCCCAGCTGCGTCTCAAACGCAAGTCGCTAGCAATTAGCAGATGTTCCCTTGGATTTCAGCCCTGCTGCGATTCGCCAATTTCCAGGAGCCCCGGTTGGATGCTATATTCAAGGTGGGCTATTTTGAGCGCATATCAAGTGTATTCCCAGTGCCTATTGGCTCAGACCTGGCGGTTCCAACGGCATGACCATGTGTTCGAGAAGATCTTACTATATATTTTCGACACGGGGCTATCGAGGCTTGTCTCCTGCATGACTCCCACCACCACCATCTGTGCTCTCTTGATCATTCTCTATGGAATACGACTCCTTCGACGCCGCGTATTTTCCGTTCTAGATAGCGTACCAGGTCCGCCACGACAATCCCTAATTACTGGTACGCGAGCACGTATTTTCATGTGAATCCTACTCACATGAGCTAGGCAATTTGACGGAATTTAATAATCCCGACGGGTGGGAATTCCAACAGGAGCTTCAAGAAAGTTACGGGCAGGTCGTGAAAGTGCATGGACTTTTCGGGGTTATTCAAATCTGCTTGTGATATTATATTTCCGCTGATCCCTCCATTACAGCGTCGCGAACTCTTTGTCTTTGACCCAGCGGCACTCCACAGCATCTTGGTCCAAGATCAGGACATATATGAACCTCCGGAGACATTGCTCTGGTATGTAGTGGATTTGAATTTCATACCAGACTCGATATGATTTCCGACATCTCAGCTTGAATGGTTTACTACTCGGCAAGGGCATATTTTCCACCGCAAACGACGACCATCGCAGATATCGTAAAATTATGACACCGGCATTTTCCACAGCGAACCTCCGCGGAATGATTCCGCTATTCTACGAGGTGGCAGAAAGAGTAGGGATGCTTACAACGCAGGCGTCGATGCTGTTCTGATTCCCGGCAGGCTCGAGATGGTCTCATTGCCCCGACCGTGATCGATGCTCCGCAGACGGTACGCTGCCTACCTCATTTGCATTAAGTGTGCATAACATTCCTTAGATTGACATGAACTCGATCCTGTGTCGCACTTCACTGGAATTTATTGGCTGTGCTGGAATCGATTATTCCTTCGACCCGATGCTCCCTGGAAAAGAGCAGACCGATCGATATTCACAGGCCTTGAAGGCAATGTTGTAAGTAAGCCTACTGCATTGCAAAGATACCTGTGATTTCCCTGCCCAGACCTACGGCCTATAAAATGCAGCCAGCATTTCCTCTCCTCCCTTTCGTCGCCAAGGTCTTTTTCCTCTCTTTCCTCAGGCGCATAATCAACTTTATTCCGCTGCCTGCCCTGCATGAGTTGCGCGATATCGTTGATTTCACCTATGCGATACCCGCAGAATTGGTCCAGAATCGCAAGGCCGCTATCGAGAAGGGAGGGCCGGCTACAGACAACGACCACAAGAGCATTATGAGCCTCATGAGTATGGCAATACTGCAACTTCTATTGGTACGCTCCTAATTAACTAAGTGAAAAGCAACGCTTCGGCGGAGAGTGCGATGCATATGACGGACAAGGAATTAGTGGCTGCCACCTCGTGCGTGTTTTTCCTCCTCTTAATAACTATTCTCTGACCCTGCGGCGGCGGCAGAATGATTATTCTAGCTGCGACAGACACTACATCGTCTGCGATGAATAGAATGCTCCATATCTTGGCCATGTACCCGGACGTGCAAGAGAAACTCCGCTCGGAAATTCTTGCTGCGCCTGAGCACCTCGACCATGACACGCTTACCGTGCTCCCGTACCTCGATGGGATCGTCCACGAAATCTTGCGGCTGTACGTGTGAAACGTTAGAGATGACTTCGTGCTCCGATTCACCATCTGTATACAGCTTTCCATCTCTGCCAGCAACGTACCGGGAGTACGTGCTTGTGCTAACATATATATAATATTTCACCCGTAATATCTTCACAAACACCAGGGCTATGGCCGATACTGTCCTCCCTCTCAGCAAGCCCATCACCGGCCTAGATGGCGCGCATATGCGCTCTATCAAGATAACCAAAGGAACCTCAATCCATGTTGCAATTGCTGCGGTAAATTACAACAAGCAGATTTAGGGAGAGGACGCTTTGGAATTCAAGCCCGAACGCTGGACTAACGACAAGGCAGATTCAGTTACGACGAAAATTTCTGGGGTTTATGGAAATATCCTGACTTTCATCGGCGGTGGGAGGAGCTGCATGTACGTCCACTTCCCAGTATCGTTATCGCCGTGCCGTAATCTTCGCAGTGGCTTCCAATTCGCGCAACTCGAAATGAGTAAGTTGCTCACATAGCTGCTTGGACACCCGACGTCTCATTCCATTTCGGCAGAGGTTGTCGCGTGTGTTCTATTGCGCTCCTTCAAATTCTCGGCGCCGGACCCTCGTATTCAATGGCGGAAGACCGGCCTCACTACATCGCCATATATTGATAATCAGTCCGCGCTCCCCATCCTTGTGGAACGTCTGAAGACTCGACTAGCGCATGTGTAATGGGATTGGCGTATTATCACCAGATTGTCCATCTCGTTGAAGCTCATTTTTGTAACCATTCTTTTTTAAATGAAAACAATACATGCCTTAGCTTCGCTCCGGCAAAGGGGCACAGCGTGGCGAAATACGGCTGACGAGATGGAACTTGTGAAGTGGAGCAGTGAAGAAAATCTAACAATATCGCTCGCCACTCGGGACCCCTTGGACTGCATTTATTTACGCTGTGTGGCTCAATTCTGGCTCGATCCGGCCGATGATGTTAGTATCAAGTTTTGGTCCCGGGCTTCATCACATCTAGGGATAAGTCGAGGCAGCCGTATATTATATTATCAATTCACAATGGGAATGGAGAGTTCAGCGGTGGCGAGATCCGTGAACCGCCGAGCTCCAGGGCGTGGGATGGTATGGATACGCAAGAATGAACCCAAAAAGAAGACGCCAGACGAGGGCATCTCCAAGCCCCACGGCTAAACCAACAAGACGGCGTCTGAATATCGAGCTTGAGGTGGTCAAATATCTTGAATGTAAGTTGAAGTGGAGCCGAGTGATCAAGGTAATGAGATTTGACTCGGGAAAGAATATGAAGAATGGACTAATTTCCCTCTTGATGGATAGAATCCCGCTGATATCGATGAACAATGTGTTTGTTCGTGAAGATGCAGGAGAGTGGTAGAATAGAAGTTGCAGCATCAGCTACAGACATACCAGGTCCCAGATGAAGTTGTGAAGCCGAATAAGAATTTCAGTTGAGAGATTAAGTGGCGACATCAATTAAGAATCGGAAGTTTCAGCCAGGATACAATCTGTCCCTGATACTGAGGTGTTTGATGTTCAACTGAGAAAACCCAATATCAGCTGGTGTCTGTCCCTAGCTCAGATTGGATTAATCCAATTATGTCTGTACGTGAAGTTGGATTAATCTGATTACAGCCCTTTGCGGAACTTAGGGCGCGGACATTTTTTTTTTTTTCAATGAAATTTGCGTCGGATCGTTCTCCTGCGCTCAATTCTCAACCGTTTTCCTTGAGAATATGCTCATTATGTTGGCATTGAAATTCCAGAGGGCATGGCATCCTCAGATTTTCTGATGGCTAATCAAATTGCTTGATTAGGAAAATATCCGCGTTTCTGCGTCGGATGGCTGTAGCATTAGCTATCATTGTTCAATTGGCCTAATGTTTTGGGACAATCGACTCACAGGGGTACCAGAGGGCACCAAATGCCGGTATTTTTTATATGACTCATATTTGGCTCAAGACTTTGAAAAGGGAGTTGGGTGTTGGCGTAATATAGACTGCATCTGATGTATTGGTCATATTGAAAATACCGGCATTTGGTGCCCTCTGGCATACCTGTGAGCCCATTGTCCCAAAAGATTAGGCCAATTGAACAACAATAGCTAATGCTACAGCCATCCGACGCAAAAAACGCGGATATTTTCCTAATCAAGCAATTTGATTGGCCATCAGAAAATCTGAGGATGCCATGCCCTCCGAAATTTTAATGCCAGCATAATGAGCATATTCTCAAGGAAAACGGTTGAGAATTGAGCTCAAGAGAACGATCCGACGCAAAATTCATTGAAAAAAAAAAAAACGTCCGCGCCCTAAGTTCCGCAAAGGGCTGTAAGCCGATCAATACACCCAACCTCGCCAGTGTAAAAAGTCTACATATATGCCATAACGGAACCAAAAATGAACCTCAATCTGGCGCAACACTGATATGAGAGAAACTAACCGGTACATCGTCTCAATGTTTGAATCTCGCGCGATGGAAGCTGTGGAGGCAGCTTTGTTTCGTCACGGGTCATCCTCACTTTGGCGGCACATGTACATTGGCTGAGGCGATGTTTTTCTGTACTGTACCATTCATCCAATTCATGCGGCCCGAGACGCGTAACAGCTCGCAACAAATTTTGGTTTTCGCAAATCCACCTGGGCAGCCGTGACACCAAAAAAAAATCGCGTTTTTGGTTGGGAACACCTAAATTTACTAGCCAATTCAGCTCTCACTCCAATAAATGTGATCATGCGCACCTAGCATCCAGATATGGGCCACCAAAACAAGCCGGATAAAAAATGGTGCAACATCAATTGAACATCAATTGTTCCTTTTGCGAGGTTTGAGAGAGCGCTGGAAGGCCAATTTGATCTCAAGCACGTCAAATAAGGCAGTTATGTGAGGGTGCAGCAGATCAACCACCGAGACACAGCTGGAGAAAAAATTACATTTTTCGGGTTTTCTATTTGGCGATTTTGTGAGTTTTTTTTGCCAAGTTACGCTAGTCTCTCGTAGACAGATGCTCTATACTAACCAAGCTCGTACCTCGCTGTATAGAAAGTTACGCGGCTGGGCTCGGTGACCCGTGACCAAGGGGCTTCGTATTCTAGACTTTTTAAATGGTGTCAAATATCACAACTGTTTATGGTGTTGAGCCGGAATACGTACTCACCTCACCCAGAATGAAGTGGTTGTTGGTTTATGAGACAAAACAGTATTGCTGTATTTGGTAAATCTACCCTTATCTATTGTGCACAGCCTCGCCGAATGGAGTGGGAGATCACGTGAGTTCGATCCCGTGCTGGCCATTGAAATTTTTTTTTGGCCAAATCTCTCTCAAGTACCTGGCGGAATGAAAGATGGCCCTGGAAATATTCTTCTACAACCCAGATGGCTCTAGGGCCCCAAACACTCAACTGTAGTGGGTTTTGATCGTAAAAACATCACGTGAAATTACCTTAAAAGGCGATTTCCCGATTTGGAGGGGTGGGGGCTCTCAATCCTCTGAATTTTTTTTTCGAGGTGTGTAAATTTCGGGGATCGGTTGCCCCTTGCCCGTGACATAATAGGGAGCTTGCGCAAAAGCCGCATCAGCCGCATGCGGCTTTTCGGCATTGCGCAAAGTTATCGGGTTTTTCCTGGGTTTACTGCATGATTCCGTGAGTTCATTACACTCTCAGGTCTCTGTGACACTGTATTGCATTCATCCAAATTACTATCTGGTCGATGCACGAGCTGGGGAAGCAGTTTGTCAAGCCATCACTCCGGCTCCACTCAGATTTCGCACACTTTTTGCGTCCTGCACGGAGCAGTTGTGGCAGTATTGCAATTTTTTCACTCACCAGGACTTGCCTGTCAACCCAACTACCCCTCCATTGACTTGGTTTCTCAGTAACCTCGGGTCTGATTTCTGCATGCGGCTTTTGCACAAGCTCTCTAATTTTTCGCGGATTTGGGGGCCTGTGACACGTGACACGCGAATTGAATGAAATGGTACAGTTGTCACGTCCATACTTGTAGCCGCCAGGGTTCTTGGCCGGCTGACAGGCGTCAGTTCCCAACACAGTGCTTCTTCCCTAGCAGGCTTTCAAATTTAACAATTTACCAATGTGATATTCGTCTACGTATGCAATACTTGGGTACGGGTACCTCGATGAACCAAAGTGAAAGAAAGGAGAAAGGAATAAGAGTGTTGTAGAGTTGCGGTATCGTAATGGTCTCTTGAGTCACTTGAAAAACCTTTGCGCCCAAAAAACCCGGTGGGAAAAAGACAGCGAGAGGAAAAAGCGACGACCAGGGTGGGGTGGGATAGAAGGAAGAGGTTATCCTGCCGCTGCGCGCGCAGCCATGGTCCGTTGGACACTCCCAAAAATTCTTCCCGCCAGGCGGATTGCGCTCGTATGCCAATCTGCTGATAGATGGCTCGCCAATTTACGTCTCTTGATAGTGTCCGGGAGCGTTCGGTAAGTGATGAAGTTTTGGATGCTCGAAGTTTGGCCCAGGTAAAACTGCGAAATTTTCAGAGGCCATACTGCTGGATCATCAATGAAAAGTGGCTTAGCTGCGTTCAGGATCGGCTCACGGTCATCTTCTCGCATGTCCGCCTCCTCAAGCTTCCGCTCTGTACGCAGCGACACCTCCACCCCGCGTCCCGGCGCCATTCGTCGAATTGCGCACATCCAACGAAAATATGGTGCAAGCTCTCCACCGCGTTACAACCCCATCGACATAGACAGGATTCGAGTCTGGACCTCGATTCCAATGTCTCTGCCGTCGGAAGTTGGCCAGAGCGAGCATAGAGCTGGATGACAGCTGAATGCGCTGATAGCGCCCGCATATACGGGTATTCAGGGGGAGGTAGATTGTCGTGGATGCCTGTCAGCGTTCGCAACCGATTTCCACGCGCAAGTTTCGATGTGGCCTCTTTTGCGAGGAAAAAATCGACGAAGGTCCGAATGTTTGTTTCAATCCAACCATCCGCTTTGGTAAACAGCGTTTAAGTGTCCATCGTAAAAGTCGGGATCGGTGCGAGAGGAACTAAATGGGGGAATTTTTGTGAACCAGAGGCGTAGTGATCAGCCTCTCTGTTAAGCTGAGCGGGAATAGATAACTCAGCGGAATGGCCCCGCGTGTACATCATGTTCACACGCCCTTCTCGCACCAGAGTCAGTATCCAACGATAGTAAGACCGGCCGTTCATCCCCCTCAACCGAGAGTCTTGGCTGATGTGATTTTGGATATCGCCAATAAGTTCCACTGAATTCTGGTGGTCAGAGTAAAGGATAGGCACGGCGTTTCCTTTGCTGTCCTTCCGAAGCACCAGGGCTAGGACGTGACCCATCAGCTCTCCATGCAGAATAGACAGATTACGTCCGCTTAGCTGGACGACCAGAGTTAATGGGCCAGTGACGGCAGCGGTGACCCGGCGGCTCTCGCAGAGTGACGCCGAGGCCGGGATCATAGAACCATCCGTTCCCCACGTTTGAGATCCAACAGGAGTCGGCGATGGCTGCAAATTGCTCCATGAAATCAGATTGCGAATACTCTCTTCAGCCCAATATCGTCGGTCCTCGCGCGATGCGAGAAGATCTTCAGGGCCATCGAAAAGCCAACCAGCATACATCGATTGTAAGGTGTCGGCTATTTTGCTCCAATTGATCTTCTGAGCCGTCGTCCAGTTCCCAGCTCTTCGCACAGTCCAGTCTACTTCGAAAATCAGCCCTCCGGTATTACCATTACGCCAGTAGCCCAGATCCGCTAGTGTTCGGATGTTTTTGCTTCGCATCGTCCATAATGTGTTTCCGTCGGGATTGTTGGCCCCGCCTGGACGATGGTGGTTACAGAGAGCAACGACGTGAGAAACTGAAACTTCACCGAGCAAAAGTTCATGCTGATCCGTAACTCGCAGTGACAGAGGTTCTTCCATGGATGACATCACGCCTTGCGCCGTAATTCACGCCGAGGGAACCCTTTTATAATGGTGGGTGAATCCCTTGCGGAGGCCGCTCCCATCCAACGGATAGATACAGCCATTGATATCGCAAGTCCATTCTGCGAGTGTAATTCTTGCCATGGACCGATACGCCGTGATATGGTGGTTCAGGTTGCGAGCGATTCCATCCACCGCAATCCCAGCGTTGATCCTGGAAATTGACGGGAAACCAAGACCGCGCTGAGAAACTGGGAGCGTCAGAATTTTTGAACTTGGTGCAAAAGGCATGCCTAATATTCCGTGGATTCTCGATGATATCCGCACATCCAACGCTTCAGCGTCGGCTTGTTTGATTGGCTGCAGGGAAAACAGTGCACGGCATCGTGAGACGATGTTTTGGGCGACCATTTTTCGTAGAAGGGTTATCGGAAGTCTTCCCGTCAGCCTGGGAAAAGTAAACGCATCGACGATATCTTTCAACTCCGCATAGCGCACACCTGGGTTATCCACCTTCGCATTCAGGAAATCAAGTCCCATGCGGACCACTGGGACTTCGTAATTCTTGACGATCCAAGGATCAACGCCAGGCTCAATCGTCACCGACGGAAAGGAGATTTGTGCTGGGGGGTTGGGGTCCTTGTCATTGAGAATATATGCAAACGTTTTGCGCCACTGCGTGAGCCAGCCATATGCAAACTGAATGCGTTCCATGTGAAGACAGAAAACTCGGGCTGCTCGAAGGGATTTTGCGAACAGGAACGAGTCGTCTGTTGCTTCAACCATGGTGACCAAGACCTGCAGCGAATCATCTCGCAGATGGGGATCAGCTTTGAGAGCGTTGGAGGTTGTTATGAGCAGACGGTCGACATCCTGCGCGGCGACGTCGTCCAGAAATCGATGACCAAGGCTAGTAGTGTAAATTGCCTTGAGAGGAGACGCTGGTCCGCCCTGTTTGGTGACTCCGTTAACAATAATCGGCGACGTCGGACCAAAATACGTGCGTATACGGCACTTTGTGTCCAGTTGAGCAGCGTGGTAAAGGTCGATTATAGGCAGGGGTAGGCCGTAGGCCTGCACTGCATCGTAGCACCCTTCGGGGGCGAGATAATCGAAACCCTTCATCTGATCCCGTTTGAGCGCGTATACGGTTTCTTTGTGTCGCTCGGACCAAGTCTGAATACCGGCCAAGAAGCTCATCATGTCTCTTGTTTGTACGCCGTGTTGCACTACGACCCGAATTCTCTTTTCAATCCGCAGTGATCCACCGACGTGATGCCGCCAATATCCGGCTGATAGCGGGATTCCAAACCATACCACTGATAGCTGAACATCAACTGTGCACAAGCTGTGCATGACAATGTCCCACTCGCAGGTTCGATGCAGTACAACCTATTGGTGAAACGGTAGCTGGATGCCAGGCCCACGAGCCGGAAATCAGGTCCCGGGGCGGTTAGCTGGTACGGGCCTAATATAAACCCAGGCAGGAGTAGTGATCTGGCTTTTTTTTTTGCGTGCGCACTGCGCAGTGTAAGCTAGACTGATCTGCCGGAAGCGTACATGAGTGCATCCCGCTCATTTTCACCTCCTGTGGAACCACGCAAAACTAGCCGCCTGTAATGCCCCCATTCACGAGAGTCTACATAGTAAGTACCTCGCACCCCCGTTTCTCAGCCGACATGACAACATATCGGCATGATGGCGGGATTTCAAATATGACCACACACCGTTGCGTTGGAAGTTCGTCTTTCGGACAGCGCCTGTGATTGATGGCAACGCCAATATTTTCAGCATGACCCGCTGTCAGTGGACACGCTTCTGCAGATCGGACTGGTTACCGTTTGATCAACTCGCCGCCTCAGCCAGTCCGCGTAAACTCGAGGAAACCCGACATAAATAGTGGGATTTCTGTATATCGTGTGTACCTGATCCTCCCAATTTAGGTGTGCCTTATGGTGTGCGGAGCCCAGACATCAGTTGAAGGACTCGCATCGATGGGAGCGGTGATGTGGCCGTGCAACTGGGGAAGGTCAATGTCATAGTAACTCTGCCAAAAATGTTTCGCACTCCAAATGCCCACCCACAGAGTGGTAAACGAGTCCACGAGGAAATCTTCTTCCTTCCAGCCGTGATCTTGGGAAGCACTCGCGAAACAGAAGGACTGATCAAATCCTGCAAAAAATGTCCGTTCGCCTCTTAGCTGGGTATCGTTCGCACAGCTTAAATTACGTTTTACATTCCAATCTTTCGTGAACATATCAATCCACCATTGGCAGTGCTCCCCACGAAACGTGCCAGAAAAATGCAGTGACCCAAACACATTCGGAACCATATAAGTGCACCTGTTTTCGGATTCCTCGAAAAACATCGCATATCCGTTCATGGCGAATTCAACAACCACAGCTATCTCCTCGAGTCTTTTTGCAACCCGGCGGAGAGCATACGTGGCCTGCACGGGATGTCGCCAGCGGAAAATCAAAGTGAGCATCTTGGTAGACTCCGACGAACTGGGCTTACCGAATTCCCAGTGCGTAAAGCTGTCCGCGGCTGACTATACACCGTGTACACGGTGCACGCTAAAGGGATTCGAATGTGAATACTTCGCGGCGGGGGAAAATCATTCGCCTCCTCCTCTCAGCACGTTGTCTTCGGAAATTCAGATTCCATCTCCCGAGCGAATTTATGACGAGGCTAGATGGACCCTGCCGCATACCACCCCGCCTTCTGCGGGAATAGACTCTTACGTCGGACCCATTCGTTTCTTTCCGAAGGGTTCACGCCGCCATATTATATCAACCACAAACTACCCGTACAAACCCAGGCACACGTCGGCTTCGCCGATGCTGCCTGGTACCGCATTGAAAATTAAGCAACCTCACCCCCCACACTCCTCGTCCGCGGATTTGCGAGACGTGTTGTATGGGCAATATTCCTTCAGAAATTCGGAATTCGAGCCAGACCAACCGATGCTATATTACTCCACCGACCCGCCGTATGTTGGGTCTGAAAATGCTGAACATCTCGACAACTCTCTCGAGGATCAAAACTATCGCGAGACGTACCCACCCACAAATCAGATGCTGTTCTTTGCCGTAGAAATGTGCGTATTCTTCATCTATAACACTGTGGGACCTATATGCTAACATTTTGTTTCCAGCAAGTGCGTTTGCCCGCCGGGACCCTGTATCTGTGGTGCCGACCTCAACGGTTGATCACTCGCCGGACGCGAGTCTGTATTCTTCTTTCCGTTTGCCAGTAGCCTGCATGTAAATGTAACGGCGCCATTTGTATCCATATCACCGCAACGATTGCTCCCTGGTCCATTCTTATTCAAAGCTCCCTGGAAATGACCCGGGAGCTGAAACGTATCCTCACTTCGATGTTTTGCATTACTCTAGGCGTCACTCCGCCGAATCTCGCTGTAATCACCCTGTCAATGAAGTAAAACGAAGGTCCTCCTCCGGAAGCAATCAAGAAGCAATGTCTTTTTTCATTCCAATCTTTGAGACTCCCGCTAACGGTCCCGGATGATGCCGTTTGAAGCACCACGGGATTTCAGCAGAAATTGGCATAGTTCCTGGACTTGGTGCTCCCACCAGCGAAGAGCAAACGGGTCACCATAATTCCGTATGCACTTGGCAAAGTAACTTGGAAGAAGGGTTTGCAATTTTGCAAACCGAGAAATCCCTGACCACAATGGTTATGTTGATTTTGAATAAATTCCGCTGTCTAGAGCCCCACATTGAAGGTGTTCTTTTCATTGGCCCTGGAATTGACGATCATACCAGCTCCGTCCCTTCAGGCGCATTGATCAACCCACATGGTACGCCAAGTCGCGACCGGCGTCATGGGAAATAAGTAGAATAATTGAACGGTATGGCTATGGTGCTATGTCCTGAGCACACACCACAAATCCACAATGGATCTTATGCGCACCATCCATTTCACCCATCTGTCGTCTCCTGATAGAATCCTCCGCACAAGACCAATAGTCGCCACCACCATGTGCGCCCATCTGCCAGTCCAGGAGATATGAGTGATTCCACACCCACATGAACACAAAGTGAGGGTCAGAGGCTAGTTCGTCAAGTTGCCCGTATTGCCCGATGCGGTGAATAGACTAGAACACGCAAAGATTGGTGGTTTTTCAGAAGAGGGGAAACAAGGGGAGTAAACGCGGAGTCATCGAAGGAGAGGTGGATAAAGTAGGTTACAAGGGATAGGTAATTGTCAATCTCCATGCCGTCGCGAAGCAGTCCCGCTGATCTGAGCCCCAGATGTGTTATGCGCAATGACAGACCTGATTAATCACTCTGTCCGAACCGCCATTAGGGGCCTTCCATTCCGGGAAGACCACAGCCACCCTGCCGACGGCTCGATGGGCGGAGCTTGAACTTGAAGCCGCGCCAGACAACTGTCCTCCTCTTCCTCTCCCTCTCGCGTTGCAGGATCCACAAGACCCGGCCGACCGCTCTCCCCACCACCACCCGCCGGATCCTCGACACTGGCTGCTGCCTTACCAGCCCCGCGCCGCCGCCAGGGCGAGCTACTGCGGCAGTCCCTCGCCAGAGCAAGAAACGGTCACGCATCCCGCCGCGCCGACACGGCTGCCCCCGTCGCCGACGCTCTCGCAAGAAGCGTGTGACAAGGCACTCGTCATGCGTCTCGCCCTTGGCATTTCGCATCCGTGACGACACCACACACCCGCCACATCTCACTTGGGTGCACCATGCCAAGGCTAGCACCAACGTCGTTCAGGATGGCGCAGATAAGCAGCGCAAGCCCAGGTATGTGATTATTCTGTCTAATTGACTTACATTGGCCCAGTGTCTCATCCCCATATTGTGGTGCCGCTTGCTACTGCGCCCATGACATTGCATTCCGCACCCTTACCTCTGCGCCCCGTCGCTGCGACCCAGCCTCCCTAAACGACATCGCGGGTGGGCGCTGCCGTACGCCCTCCCACCAACATTGCAGCCTACTCTGTCTAGCTTACATGTAACTACAATTTCAATTAGTATTGTATGTGCCGCCGAAGTATACCTAGCTATGTACGTCCATAGATATCTCATAAAGCTCCCTTTTGTGCTCTCGCTCGACTTAGTATTTCTGCCCTTGGTTTGAAACTCCTGTCATACGAAATAATATATTATTAATATATCAGTATTAATACAGATACGATAAGATAGGTGACATCCAGATCCATCTAATCACGTGAAGCGTTACTGTGATGTGACAGTAACGTGGGAAAGCGCGAAATTTCAGAGACAAAACATAAAATCATATTTTTCGGTACTTTAAACACAAAGAAGAAAAAAGTCGCAATATACCAACTATCCCTCCTTCCTATGCCTCCTCAGATCATCAAGATAATGAGGAGGAAGAGTCCTATGACCCCTATATTTTTTATTGGCCCAAGCTGCATCTGCTCCATCAAGCCCACAAAAGTAGGCACCTGCAAACCTTGAAGACTGGACAGCAAACCGACACATAGACACAAGTGGAACTGATTCAAGGGCTTCAAGCATGTTCCTCTCCAAGTCCTCTTCTGATGAAGACTCAGGGAACATTCTATAGATCCGTTTTGCATATCCCCAGCATTGCAGTGGCACTAAGAGCATCTGGGGCACGAGCAGTGTGGATTGTTGCATTGTCATAGCCCAAGACATGTTTTTCTTCAGGATAATCTTCATCCAGGATATCCATGGCTTTAGTTGCTTGATCAATGATATAATGGGTTGTTTGATATCCTTCCCAACTCTTCCCTGCTCGGAACAGACTACATGCATGTTTATATATACTGAAATGTGTGGTAAACATGTGTAGAAGGTGAGGCAGAAAGTGTGGTAAACATGTGTTGAAGGTAAGGCAGAAAGTGCAGTAAACATGTGTTGAAGGTGAGGCAGAAATGCGATGCTGTAGTCACGTGGTTGTGGGAATTACCCTTTTAGGAAGTGCAAAATTTTTGGTCTCAAAATATATTTGTATCTGAGATGCATGCTCTTTGTGATCTGAGCATTTTTTCCAAAAAAGACAATAAACTTTTTTTTGAAGATAGCTATTGAAAATCTGCCACTACAGAATTGTAGATACACTCAAGCACTACATTTCTGTGGTTTTAGTTTGTCTATCAATTGCTTTGGCATCAACTAGTGTAGCTCACAGTCTGTGTCACACTGTGACATCACGTGATTAGATGGATCTGGATGTCACCTATCTTACGGAGAGGAGGTAGATTCAAGGAAATAATGCCTGGTAACATAATATGATAGGATACGAATATTAATACGATATGGAAGGCCTGTATATCTGTATTATTTCATATCATGGCAAGCTCCGGAACAGCTGATGCTGTCACAGGTGTGAGTACTGGGACTGGGTCTTTTGGTTACAATTTTGTGCCAACTGAAACTGGAAGTATCAGCCGCTCTCCTCATACCTTCCATAGCAGACTGGTGTTGACATTGCTGGATGACCCGAGCCGGTGCAGGCCGCCTGGACTGCTGACTAATACGCTCTCTGATGCCTTTGGTATCAGCCACGGAATTTCCATGTTTGATACTCATCATCTCAGTGAGCTAAAAACTAACCCTGAAATGTCTAGTTTACACAGTGCTTATTCTGTTGCTGGAATTTAAAATTTGAGGAACATTTTCAGCGACTCCGGAACAACAGGGGGTCAGCATTGCTATTGAGTGACCGTTTCCCAGCATGAAACACACCCTGATGGATGAACAAACTTCAATGACCTCCCAAAATTGGTCAATGTGTATTGTAACCATGGAACAGCTCAATTCTGGGCTTGATGAAGGGCTCAGATGGAGGTGCTGAACATCCACAAATATCAATAATATTATGATATGTATTAATAAATATGAAGATAATATGATATGGATATGATACGGAGCCCTGAGATGTAATATGATATCCATGTAATATAATATGCCAAAAATCATATCAATATCATATTTTGGACAGCACTAGACCTGATACTAGGGCCTCAGCTATCCAGACTAACGAAAATGGTGATCAAACTGACAAAGATGGACATTCACACTGACTGAGGAGTTTGTATACAACCCGATTTGGACAGGATATTAAACTCCAGTACAATATTCAGCATGAGCGCCATGCTCTGGACGTGCTGTGCAAGGCCACCAGTGAACACCCCCGAATGCAGGAATGGGTCGATTCTGGCATCACAGAAAAATTCATTGTTCACAAGCCCGTCGAACACTTCATTCTCAATACTCACAGATTCCACAATACTCATCTAGTGCGACAAGTCCCCCCACACACACTGGTTGCTCCAATCCCCCTGTTTTTGGATCGCAAAACCACGCACTACAAACAGGCCACCAGACTCCCGCAGATCAAAAACGGGAAGCATAAATGGGCTCAAGAGAAGAAAGCAGCCACAAAGAAAGCAAAGGAGCAGGCAGAAGCAGGTGGTGCAGTCGCTGATGACAGCAGCAGCAAGGAAGATTCTTCTGATGATTCAGAAGACAAACACCCGCCTCACAAACAGTGTTGGAGGAAGCAGGGCCAACCCGATGATGATGAGGATGAGGATTATTTTGGTGGTGGGCAGGAGGATGTGAATCCGACTGCAGCTCTGGTGGCTCCGAGGACATCTGGCAGAGCACGCACACAAACCGCAAGGGCCCAGGCAGTGGCAGAACAGGAGGCCAATGCCAATGCTAGTGAACTGTAACAACACATATCTCCGTTTTACAAAAGAATTAGACAAGAGTCTTTGAGATTTTAATGATTTACCATGACCTTTCATAATATTTGGATGGGAAGCCCCATCCTCCGGAAAATCCACCAATTTATTCGTGAAGCAGGCATGGATCAGTGGAGACTAATCACTGAGTGGCTGTGGGATAAGATTGTCTAAATTGTGGCTCGAACACAACCATCGACATCCTCACACTCATATTGACCGTCATGTCTAGTGAACACCAGGAAATACCCAGGGCATCATTCTTGAGGGCCATACGTGCTTCGTATGTTGGACCTTTTGAATTTGAGAGTATATATTTTATCAATGGCATAGAACAAATCTACTCGAAGAAGGGGGATATCTCAACTCCCAAACTTCAGATACACAAATTTTTGGCTTCTCAGAGTCCCAATCCACTGGCCGCACCCCCAAACTATCTGCTGATATTGCAAGTGAGTATGCCACCATTATTTCTTCGATGATTTATTGACGAACCTTTCCTTTCCTTTAATTTTTCAGATAGCGACAAATCATAGGAAGAAGATGGCCTGTTTTCTATGAGGACTAATCAGCTAGAGTACCCAGAATTATTACTGAGAAACAAAGAGCACACCGAAGAAGACCAAATGTTTGTCACCAAAGCAGACCGAATCATGCTCGAAGAAGCCGGCCACTCACCCAGGGGTACAGAATTCCCTATCCTGAAGCGTTGGGGAGGGGATGGGGAGTATTTGCAAGCTCTCGGGCCTCTTCTCCGACAGTTATTGGGAAATCCGCTGACACTCACCAAAAGGTGCTACTCCGAGGATTTTATGACAGCATGCCGCCGGACAGCACTTTCGGGAGGACGTCACCTAAACTGCTTTCTGAACATGGGAAAGATGGAGGTACTGACAGTCCTCACTTGCATAGTAAATTGTGCTCCATATTTCAACATTCACGATGGAGGGGTGTCGGGATGATATGAAAACTGTTGTGGATAATGTCAGCAGGGACACGGATATACTTGCCACTTTGCACTATGTGGGGCTGTCTCGTGGACGACAAGGCCAATCCAGAGCTATCTTCTGATGAAGTCGAGCAACAGAACTTTGTTTTTGAATAAATAGCATAGATACATTTTTTCTGCTGGAGCCTGTACTAGAAAATTGCGAGCCAGATGGGGTGGAAGAACAATAAGCAAGAAGGTTGCCTAGGGATTCTGGACTGTATAGATACCAGCTAGCCGACATTCGTTGGCCAGATAGCACGGCAGATGGGGAGCAACCAGATATAAGGGTGACTAGTGGAAGGCTGCCGTATTGTGGAGGCAGTCAACACTAGAGGGGTCGGCCAGACAGAACTAAGAGGAGCCAAGAATGACAGAACAATAGTGTGGTCATTCAAGAGCAGCCACTAGGGAAGGTACATGGTGGTCAAGACCAAGAAGAGAAGATGCTATCAGTAAAGTATGTAGTCACAATCAATGTGCAAACAGATACATAACAGGAATAGAATGTAACATAAGATATAAATCGGAATGTAAGATAAGGACTCAACAACGGCAATGTAAAAGGTAGGATGTCAAAGAGTGGTATAGGTGATCATTGAGGAGGGATGTGGGCGAGTCAATGATAAGGAAATCTGAAGGCCAAATGAGGATCAGTCAAAAGGCAATGAGATTGAGGCCAATGATGTTCAGTCAGTGGTAGCGGTGGAGATACAATGCAGGATTGTAAGGAGCAATGAGAACTGAGGCATTGGTGTGCTAGACCAAGGCTGAAGGGGATCGGCAGGGGCAATACGATGAGGACGGCACGAACAGCGGTATTGCACTGAACAGTGGTGATGTAATGCAGACAGCAAAGGATGAACCAATCCGCAATGGGAGAGGTGGACAGTGCAGAAGAATGTAGTAAGGTTGAAGCAGCAGCCTTATAACTAGCAGCTGGGCAGATTATGGCAGCCAGCTGGTTCACCAGATTTCCCTTCCAGGTGGTAGGCAGATTGATGAAAGCTGTACACAATGTGGCGAAATTGATGGCCAAACAATGGAATGTCACATAATGGAACCACTGGGTCCAGTTGGCGGTGTAGTCACTTTTAGTGCTGTCCACATAGGATATTAATATGCAATTTTGCGTATCATATTATATCAATATCATATTACATATTAATAATATATTAAATAATATCGAAATAATGCAGTTTTTTTTTGCTCCTTTGGCAATATTTGCATCAGGACTCAAGGGAATTGGTACTATATGAGTATCTCAACCATCCTGGCACTCTGCCAGTGTAATATGGCTGAAATTGGTATATTTCAACCTTGGCACTGCTTTTGATGGCAGCTTGGTCCCACTGCCAAAAGTGATGGGAGTGTTCAGGTGCGCAAAAAAGGGGCTTAAGCTAGAATGTAAAGTTGATGTGATCCTTGGAAGCACCATGGAGCTCAAAAGAAACACCCCAGACACAGATTGACTGGATTAAATGCACTACCATGGCCTCATAATATGATATTAATATGGATAATATGGGCTTCTCTGTATTGTATCCATATTATTCATAATATATTATTAATATATTATTTCGTATTATATTAATGGACAGCACTAGTCGCTTTGGCTTCAGTTTCCGCTGCATGGAAATCCAAGTGGAAATGAGCTGTTTCCTACTCTGTTAGTTACCGCGCCCTGATTACCGTTGCTGAGGCTTATTATATAATCAATCTGTTTTCAGAACTCACATGGTGCAGTCGCCAGTTCACCAAAGCTAATTATCAATGTGCAAACCTTCAAAGGATGCATCTTTCGAGGATAAGGACACATCAAATTACTCATAAAGGTATTATGAACACCATACTCATTCTGTATGGCATATTACATCTCAATTAATTTGTAGTAAGTGGCTATTGATTTAATTCCTGATTTGCTGCATATTTCTGTCCCATTCCACCTCTGCGAGACACCAGATATCCAGAAGAGTTCAATATTCTCCAGTTTTGAATGGTGATGGCAATTGAGCCCTGTAGTCGCATAGTCGTGTAGTCTATCAAATGCATGTGTAGATGAGCCTCTGTTGATGCGCTCCCTTGACCCAACACTCTTCTCTGATGGCCCCATTGTGAGGACACCACTGGAATACTCGGGAAGGGCATATCACAATCCAACACATCGTGGGGAAGAAGATCCCTGTCTGAAAGGACGGTCTCTTCCCATGGCAAAAGAGCAGATTGGTGGGTGGAGTCCCATAGGAAAATGCAGCTGCTGCTGCTCGGAGTCAGGCAGCGGCTGACTCTGGCGATGATTGTAAATGAGCTTGATTATATTGCCCATGGTCATATTGGATTGCTCTTGCAGAAAACTGGTGACCATTGCTACATGCCGATTCGAGTGAACATCTTTGGTACTGTGGGGCCAAATATAAAACAAGATCTGGAGAAAGTGGTCAAGCCGTCGAAATCCATGTGGATGTGTCCCAGAATGCTGTTTATTTTGTCCTAAATGGTTCTCCAAGGTGCACGTAGCCTTGGCTAGGTGGAGGGTGGTACAGTGAGGGGCTGTGCAGTAGGAGTAGGAGTAGCGGGGATTTGGAGTGGAGCACAGGAAGATTGGGCTCTGGGGGCTTGGGAGCTGTAGGAGGTCGATGTGTCGATATTATGAAACTCCATTGCTGAAGCAGCGGGGAATATTGCCATCTCTGTCTCAGCAAGTCGAGAGAAAGTGAAATCTGACTCATTTGTTGTCATTCCGGAACCGGCACCACAGAAAGAGGATTTATATCTTAATAAGTGTCCTAGAATGAAGCCAAACCACCTTTAGAGTGTTCCGTGGTTAGATCCCACAAAAAAAACACGTCTACGGGTGGGAGTAGCGTCAAGATTAATGAGCTGCTTGTTTGTGTGTCACTTATCATGGCCCATGTGTAGTGTTGCCGCTGTCTGGTTCAGAACCGATTCCGAACCCGAACCAAACCTAGTTCAGGTTCAGGCATTGGTAAAGGACCGGACTAGACCCCAGATGCGGTTCAGGGTTCAAAGATTGTTGGATTTTCCCAAACCTGTCCTAACATGTGCAAAACTGTGCAAACCTCAAATTTTCTGTGCTTCAAATAACAATATTCACCAAAAAAAAAAATTGCATATGCGAACCTTCTTGCGTCAATAGAGATGTCGTGACCGCGTTAGAGCCAAAAGAGGAGATCAAGTGAATCATGATGGCAGCATTGCGCTCGTTTCTCTTTACTTCCGTCACAACAACCACCACACCGGCTTGTCGAGGGCTTCAGTTGATTTTCTTTGTGTTAAATCAGCAGATAAACTTGTGTCTTCCAACTTGCTTCAAACAGGGTATTCTATTTGAAAACAGCAACAAAATTCTTCAAGGCACAAAATTGCCGCGTGCTCCACATCAGCCAGGAGCCAGCACACTGCCAGTGTATCACCTTCGACCGTTGGGCCTATATTTACTCTCATCTTACTATGGTTTCTGCCCACCACATATTTCCTTGTCTTCTGCTGGCTCAAGCCCACCGGTACCTCTCTCTTTTTCAGTCCGAGTTTCTGAGCTGCTAGCTGCTCTACTGGGTATGCACGTCTTGTCTTCAAATTCATCGGCATATCCCCGTTATCTGCTCTTTCCCCATGAAGAGAGGATGCTGGCTGCTTGGCAATGTCATGCTCTCGATTAAAATGGTGCGCCAGCATGGCTTCACTTTTTGGGTCTCCATCTGGGGTATCCTTTGTGCATATCTCGCAGAAATAGTCCGCACTTGCGCTCATTCCACCCGAAATGGCTGCCCACGGTCATTCATAACTGTGGCCCTTCCACCTGGACGGCTCCACCAACTGCTCTTTCGTATTGTTTTTACATCCAAATCAAGCGAGAAAAATTTGCGGTTCATTGAGGTTCGAACCTGTTCAGAACCTGAACCGAACCCTTGGTGGACCGGACCGATGTTCGGTTCGGGGTTCACCCATTTCGCCTGAACCGGACCCCAGGTCAGGTTCGGGGTTCGGAAATTTTAGCAGAAAACCAGACTGAACCGGACATCGGCAACACTACTGGGCCGCGTGCATTCCCAAAACGGATGGATTACATAATACCCCTCAGTAACTGTAATCAAGGCACAGTAACTAACTGACTTCAGAACAAGGTTGCGAGCGGGAAGTCAGTGCAAGAGACTAGATGTTTCCATGCAGCCGAAACATAAGCCGATACACCGAGCTTCGGATCATGTATCACCGCATCGGGAGTCAAATATATCCGCTGTAGTTTCCAGGCTGCGGAAACTGACCCATTTCCATGGGCCAGAACTCAAGATGATATCACCCAGCATATGAGCCTAGAAACACATCGTGACAGCTATCATTTTGGCACTCATTTTGGACCAACAGATTTGTTGTGTTTCCACTCTCATTTCAGCTCAACGGAAATCTAATCCGATTTTTAACTAGTTCAAACCAACTTATGGTGGCCGGAAATTGGGCTACTTATTTGCGGTGTGACAGACACGGTCACGTTCCTACAGGCCGTCTACAGACCATTTACCCACACGAACCCGAGATGGCCGCGAATCCATCATGTCGCGTCGCCTGAGAACATTGATGCGTTCTTAAGCGGGTCCGCTCGTTGTAGACTTGTTTCGTTCTTAACGATCAGCCTGTCCTAGCCTGTCGCACCTGTTGGAGCCCTCATAAGGATCTCGTTGGCGCCGATTGACTTGCCAGACTTTCATCTTCATCCGCCAACTCCTCGCCCCAAACTTCCTCTTTGCTGCCCCTCTAACAAGTTCAATATTGTGAATGCCTGGTTAACTCTCCTTACTATCTAGCACTCTCACCTTAATGCAGTGTCCAGCCAATTTTCTTTTTGAAGTTCTCTGAGGTATGGTCATCCCTTTGTTCTCGCTGTCCATGGTCTGCTATTCGATTCAACTGGGCGGCGCCATTCCGTGGTTGGTCAGATTGAGTCCATACAGTTTCGTTGGGCCCTTCGCACATGTTTCGAGTACTAGTCGTAGTGGTCGTATTGTTCCCGTAGTTTCTCGAAATAAAATTCATTTTTACCCAATTTTCTGTGCCCTACCAAATGCTATTATGCTTGATTTTATGCCCAGAGGGCGGAGGTTATCAGGGGACAATGATGGAGACATCGCAGCAAACACGCATCGGCCTATGGGTGTCTGTAGGTGGTCTGTGGGTGTCTGCCACAGACACGGCTGTCTGGTACAGACAGGGGGCAGTCTGGGGGGTCTGTAGTGCCTGTAGTGCCTGGTACAGACACCTACAGACATCTGGTATTTTCCTGATGCAAGCCACAAGGTGAACTTACAGCTTCCAGCGCCCTCGGATGCCATCCGACTGATTGACAATATATGTGTCAATCCACGAACCTCATCACCCTCGGAATTGGATCCGACAAATGTCGGCTAAAAGGGACGACGGGCTCAGCAGTATATAAGGAACGCTCACGGTTGGTTACCGCACGCGCCAAACATGATATCATTCCCACTGAGAGTCGCCTTCATATTCACCTTCATAATCGCGGTGCAATCTCTGCATACCGCCAAACCATCTCCCTCGTCATTCTCCACCAAGACAATTTTCCAATCGTCTCTTGGCCTCGAAAACATCGCCGTGCGGGCTTCATCAGAGCTGCTCCTTACCTCATTCGCTTCTCCCACTCTTTTCACCTTCGATCTCAAACCTCTCCCCAGTTCACACCTTCCCGAACGCCACTGCGCTCACCGGCATCACCGAGTACCGCCCCGGCGTCTTCGCAGTCGTGGCAACGGAGATTAGCATCACTACGATGCGCGCTGCTCTGGGGTCGGCCGTCGTATGGAGCATCGATTTGAACTTGCCCACCCCCATCGCGCACGAGCTTTGCGCACTCCCCACCGTCGAGGGCCCCAACGCCCTCACAGCGATCCCCGGGCACCCGGATATCATCCTAATGGCGGATTCCATTGCGGGCGGTGTCTGGCAGATCAACACAAAAGGGGGCAATGCGCACCTAGTGATCCAGGACGAATCTATGTCACCCAACGGGCCCGCGCCTGCACTGGGGATCAACGGTCTCCACATGCGCGCAGCGGAGTCGAACATTCTTTACTTTAGCAATTCTCAAGAGGGGACGCTCGCGCGGGTGGTAATTCGCATAGTGGGCGGTAACCTTCGCGCCGCGGGCGCCGTCGAGCTACTTGGGACCATCCAGTCGGCGGACGCCGTGCAGAACCCCGACGATTTTGCGATAGACAGCGAGGGCCGCGCGTGGCTGACGGTGCATCCTGGTGCGGTGAAACTGTTGTCCCCACCAGGCAATTACAATGGAACATGGACGCAGCTGACGGCGGTGGGGAATGTCGCAGGATCTGATGCTCAGCTCATACAACCAACGTCGGCGGCGTTTGGCCGTGGGAGCGCCGTACAGGAACAGACACTATATGTGGTGACGGCGGCGGGCCAGATCGTGGCAGTCGATACTACTGGCAATGCATAAAGTGATGTCCTAGCGTATGGTTAGGTCGACAATATCACGCGGGACTGGTAAACCGAGATGTGACAACTTGGTTCAACCGTTAAACTTAAGTTATGAACAAACCCTACCTCGCCGACAGGTTCGACGTCACGCTAGTACCGAATGTTCGCGGCCCATGAACCGCTTGTTGTCTCGATCAAACCCATACGACAGTCGAGTGGGACAGGAGTGACTCCCTGCCCTAAACCTACCCGAGATGAAAATAGAATGGGTAATTGCGGATCTAAATCAGGAATCTTTAAAAGTACTGTAAAAGAGCGCCCGAGCTCACATCCGACTTGCCGGGCCTTCAGGCACATTGATCAACCCACATGGTACGCCAAGTCACGACCGGCGTTATGGGAAATAGAATAATTGAACGGTATGGCTGTGGTGTTATGTCCTGAGTATATGCCCCAAATCCACAATGGAAGTTATGCGCACCATCCATTTCACCCGCCTGTTGTCTCCTGATAGAATCCTCAATAATTATATCGCTGGAACGAGTTTGATCTCGTACCATTCTTTCACCCGCCATGCAACTAGCATGGATGTAGGTATCGATGTAAGACGTGAGCGTGCGCACATTTCGAATATGATATGATGCGCTCCACGTCGAAAGGCAGGATGGGTGCTGGCGATAAGACGTCCATTTCGAAGAGTGATGCCGACGTGAAGCGGTCGGTGCCCAGAATGTGCTAGCCTCTCCAAATGCTCGGACGTGCACTACAGCGAGAGAATATAAGAGGGCGATTGCACTCCTTAGTGCCCCACAGCTCACAGGTTGGGAATCCGAAGACTGTTGAGGTGGGAAAGTAGGCAGTGGTGGGAAGAAGCAGAAGAGCTGTCGCATTCCGAGCGCCGAATCGCGGAACAAAATTTTCCCCCATCGGTCAACTCTTTCAACTTTGTATACAAATAATTGCAGGAGCGGCGGTAATGAAGATGATTTGTATGCAGGCTCGCGGGCTTTCCACCATGTGGAAATTGTGGAAAGAAAAGCAAACAAAAAAGAGAAAGACATCCGAGCGTCACCATACGTTCCTGGGGTGTGTTCAAGTGCGGAACAGCTGGAGATCAAGTCTTCGACTGACAGTGGATATGCCCATGAGCGAGCGATAACAGTGAATGAATAAAAAGGGCCGATGCTGAGATGAAGTGTGTGAGGGGAATTGGGTTGAGCGAGGCAGGGAAGGAAGATGGACGGATGACTATTGGGGGCGAGTAGTCGCAGCCGAAGACAGCCCTCGATGTCCTGGGACGAGTGCAGGAATTAATCCAGGGAGGACGCAGGCATTTCAAAGCAGAGGAGAGGAGTTGCGACTCGCGAGCGTCGAATGCGTGATGATGGGAAGAAACAAGAGAGGCCGGATCAAACACAGCCACACTCCGCTTTTCTTGTAAGTAGTCTTCGTCCGTGCATGGCTGTCCCGGCCGTGGTCTGTCTCGATGCCAGCGAGCTGAGGCGGGCCATTCCACCCATGCACCCTCCCACCCCTCCGCAATTCTACTTGCGCATCCGCTGACACACCCCTCCCGGAAAACACACCGGCGGGCGCTGCCACTCCAAGCAGTTCCCTCCCTTTCCTCAGCACGCGCAGACCGGCGACCACAAGCCCACACTCGAAACACCCGGGGATGTTCACGGAGTACGAGGGCGCCTCCGTGGCGGAGTATATGGATGCCGATGTGACGTGGGTCTTTTTCGAGCTTTTTCTTTCTTGTTTTTCGGGCAGGGAGGGATGGTGGTCTTGTGACTGCGCTGATGGGATCGTGAGTGCGTCTCGTCGCAAAGGAGGAGAGTGCAGTCTCGCGTGCATCTACCTTCCCCTATCTCAACTCATTCGAATCCCGTCTTTTGACTCCACTCGCATTTTGTTATCTTGGCTCGTCTTCCATCTTTCGTTTCGACGACCATGCTAACCCGCGTTTTCAGCCCCGCATGCAGCGGCGCCAAGAACACCAGACACCCAACGAGCCATCGCGGCAGGAGCAGGAGAGGACCGGCATTCCTTTCGCGTCGGCGTGCCATTTCGGGGAGACCGAGACCGAGACGCCAACGGAGAGTTTCGCGCAGATGGGGTGCTGGAGGGCGGGTATTGTGAGAGCGGGAGCGGGAGGGCGGAGCAGCAAACGCACAAGGAGTCTTTCAATGGTGGGGTGAGTTTTTTTGGCTTGCGTTCTTCGTTCTCTTTTTGTTTTTACTTCTCTTGTCCGGACGCGTCTCCCCGAGTCGCGGTGTGGTGCGGTCGGCGTGTGGTTGACGATGGCGTGTATGTATACGCCGCCGCGCGCGCCGTCGTCTCTTCCGTCGCGCGACCCATGCCTGGGGGCTGTCGTTGTTTGGGGAAGCGGACTGGGGGCCGTGAGGCGCGGCTGGTATATGGCGCAGCTTTGTTCCTTTTCTTTGGAGCACGGTGTGCGAGGCGAGGGAGGCGAGGGTAGACGTATGCGCCGTGCCCACGCCTTTCTTCCTTTTTCTTTGAAGCACGGAGTGCGAGACGGGGGATGTGCGACGGGGTGGATATATACCCCGTCTCAGCGCCGTGCTTTTCTTCTGGCGCAGACCGGGAGCGTGGGAGATGTGGGGGCAGATGTGCGGCGGCTGGATGTATGTCCCGTCCTTACCCCGCTCTTTTCTTCCGGGGCGGACTGGGATGTGCGAGGGATTGTGCGACGCGGTGGGATTGATGTATGGGTCGTCTCCGCACCACTGTTTCCTCGACTTCTCTCCACTTCTTTATCCCTCTCTTTCTGCTCGTGATTTCTTGCGACTTGGCCTTTTTTGCGGTCGAGGATGGCTGACGAGGGACACTGTTGGCGGGTTATGCATCGTCATGCACGGCTCTGCTGCCTCCGTTGTTACCTTCTGGTGTTTCCGTCTGTGTTACTCGTTTGCGTCGATTTGCGACCAGTGCAGATTTGTTTCTGGCTCGGTTTGGACTCAGTCTTCTCTGATGTCGCGTCCGACTGCTCACATGCGGGGGTCAATAATAGGCCATTATCGTGTCGCTCCATCGTCTCCTTTATTTCATTACATGTTCTAGATCGTTCCTACAACGCGTTATTCCGATACTGATCCTGCCCTCCTTCCAGACCCGGTTCGTCCGGCGTTCACTTCCAGCATACATCCCATCCCCTCCAACGCCAAACGGCATCCCCGCCCGCCGTCTCGCCCCCGGAAGCTTTTCTCCCGGTCGGTCCTTTTCATCAGGGAGCGGCAGCCAACACCGATTCAGTTCCCCCGCCAGCTCCCCCTCCTTTCCAGTCCTCAAAAAACTTCCCTCAAGCAGTTCCCGCCCGTCCACGGGCAGCGGCGCGCGCCTCGCACCGCTCTCAGCGGTCGTCTTTGCTTCAGCCTTACGCCCATCCTGCAGCCACGGCCTCGTGCTTCAAGACAGTGATCAGCGCGACTACGACTACGAGCACAAAGGGGAGGGGATGACCACGAGTTCCGCGGTATGCAGCTGAGCTGAGCGGCAACATCTCGCCGCCAAGCGTGGGCGCGAGGATTTCCCCGCCATCTAAGGAATTGGGCTCGCGATCGGGCAGCGCCGCGCAGGCAGCGCATGCATGGGAGGCTGTGGACACATTGTCGGCTTCCAGAAAAGCCCTTATATGATTGAAAGCGCTACAACCTTCACAATAATACTTGATTCGACGATTGTCACACACGGAGACTTTCGATTCTAAGGACTTGTGATTTTAGTCATGGCAACAATTGTGAAGATTGTATGGATTGTCCGGATCACAACCGCTTATCTTCGCTCGCAAGCTTTTTCCTGATTTGGTGATGACCAGAAACAATGCTTTTGGAATTGATGCGGTTGCTTTTTACCATTCTATGAAAGGGAGAACACGAGAGGTTGAAGATTCACTACGTGGGCATTAGCAGCAGCGACAAACGATCATCCAGCTGCTTTCCGAACATTTACGGCCTGATGATGCATGAGAGATTTTTCGGCACTTTAGTCGAATGAATAAAAAGAAGACGTAAATTTGTCGGTGTTGCTTCACCCATCATATTTCTATGATGTTAAGCTCCGCAGCAGCCGCACTCGCACACCGACATGAAACGCTCCACACCATCACCCCAGCCAGCAGAAACTTCCAGCACTGAACCATTGGGTATCGGTGATCTCCGGTTATAAAAATCCACTGTGGGTTTCTACCAGGATGTCTCTTCAATATAACGAGGTATGAGTTCAGTAATATTTCTTTTTTTTTGGTGATACATTGGCCAGTAGCAACTACTTAACAATTGGTCAGCCCATCTGGTTTGTAAAGGTTAGAATTTTATTTCCAAGGGAGTGGCTTCCACCACCCAGAGAGATGCTTTACGCACACCCAAGGGCAGTGTGGGACTATGGCACTACCCAATACCATGGCTGTTGCGTCGCCGGGTCGGGGTTTTAGGGAATGCGCAGCTACCTCTGGGCTCCCGGGGCCGTAACCAATCGGCCGGTAAGCTTTGTTCATTGTCCAGGGTGTCGGACCAGGTCGCAAGGACCAACTGGGGCGCCAATGCAGGTCGCTTCCCTTTAGTGGGCCTGTTGGCCAACGTTTTATCCACCTGTAGTCGTAGGTTAATCGCATGAAGTGTCTGGCTGCGAGACTAGGATGTCTCAGCTCCTAGCTGCGGTGTTTGATTCATGCCAGCGGCATGTTCGATATCTGAGCACTCGTGAAGAGTGAAAGCGGAGTCGGAACGATTACCCTGACCCCAAAAACTGCTTAAACAATATTGAACTCTCAAGATACTTCCGGCCATGTCAAAGTTGCAACTGAATAAGTTGCAGCCCGCACAATTTTCCACTCTGGAACTACGCAAAAATTGAAGTTGCATCTTGCGATTACCGGGGATGTCGTCTTGTGTGTGAAGTTGCTCCCAGGAAGTTGCTGCACCGCCAATGTGCAAACTGGGAAGTTGTTGCCAGCGAAGTTGTCGCACATCCTCGCTTTGATGATGAAGTTGCACTCCAGTGTTCAAGTTGTGTTTTTTTTTGGCTAGTGCAGGGCTAACATGCAAAAAAAAACTTTGTAATCTAATTATAATTAAGTGGTTGGTCAGCCTTGTTCTGGTTTCTAAGTCTCCCATTGCTAAGCTCTCTGAATCAGTTGGTCGGTAAGGCAGTAAATGCGTTGTTTGGTTAACCCTATGGGAGTAAGTATCCGTGGCCCCTTCGGTGGCTGCGCAGGTTAATCATCAGCTGCACACGGCCTTCACCAGTGAACTTCGCAGTGGTCACAGAGCCTCATGGGAGGCGCTCCGGCAGTCAACAAGACATTGGTATCAAGGTGTAAAGGCCCTGCAGTTTCAACTTCTCTGGGCGGTTCTGTGATATAATGAGACTCGGAGTAGTGCAGCGGAGTTTCAAAACTTCGGCAGGAGTCATCCTCGTCGTGTTGCTCTGCAACTGCATACACAGACCTCGTTCTGACTGCCCGTACATGGGGAACATCAATATAGAGTCTCGAATCAATACTAATCACAAAAGTTAAAACTACAAGAAGTGGTATGAACTTTGAAGTGTCGAAATATGGTGTTCGTGGATTGAGGCAACCTCCGTGGGATTAAACATTGACAGGAGAAGACACAGCCGCGATGGTGACGGTATTCCAAGGGGCCACGGGGTAGTTTCCCTCTCCCACCACGAGCGGCCAGGCGGAGTCGTCAAACCCAGGCAACTGCCAACCAGTGGGAATCGCACCGGTGGTGGACACCCAGTCGGCATCTCCGTTCACCCACGCCCCTGCGGTGCAGTTCGCCCGCCCAGTCGGAACCATGTTGATCTCGGCAGCGAACAGAATACCCGCTGCGCCCGCAGCCTTGTTCGTCCTGAGCACGGCGAACACAATCTCCGACGGGGCAGACACGAAGTTGACTGTGTACTTTTCCGCAGTGCTGAAGCCATTGTTGGTGCCAATCTCCACGTTGTTGACCCAGAGGGTGTACGAGTCGTCCACGGTGATGATGATAGACGCGGACATGGGTACTTAGTCAGGCAGAGGCGTGAACGTCCTGCGGAAGGCGTGGGATCCGGCTGGAATGGTCCCGCTTGCAGGGAGATCTCTTGAACTTCATGCTATGCCATGTGCCCATTTGAATCTAGTACAATGTCGACATATTTTTCTTCATCACATCGCCAGTGGAGCTTGTGTGGATCACAGCGTGGGTAGCTCTGTGTCTCCAAGACCAGATCGCTCTGCCTGCTGTGCCCTCTCCCAGGACTTCTAGTCTGCGGCAGATATGTCAAAAGCCGTGTTGAACATTCTCTTCTCCGCAGACGATAAACAAATGCAACCGAAAGCCTGTCCCACGTAGTCGCTGCGCTGAATATATTGTTTCTGGTGATCGCAATCTAAGGTTCAAGTTGCATGCTGAAATTCGGAAACATGCAGAGACAGTTGCCTGCGCAGGCCCAGAGTTTTGTTCATCGGCATCCATTGCGGATTTTTTCAACTTGTTTGAGAGTCATTGTATTCTCTGTACACCCACGCAAACCCACCCAACTCATTCATATACACTCCCCAGTAAATTCAGCTGGTTTATGATCAAGTTTAATCGAATTTGAATGAATGGTTACTCATATACGTTGTCGACTCCAGGTAGCGGGCCCTGCCGCTTGTCGGCCTTACTTGCTTTATACAAAGGTTGCGAAAGCAAGGTCTGTAGGCTTTAGCACACATCGGGGACGTGTTAGAGGATGAAGTAGGCAAGGAACACGCTGTCAAGCGCTCCGGCGTGTAGTACGTCTATATTTCGCAGTCGAGCGAGGGCACGGAAATCTTCTGAAACTCGCGCTGGGTGGGCACGCAGCTGAACGGTTATCGTTCGCAGACGGCGGGGCTCATGTGCGATATCTCATATACTTATCTCCCACTCCATCGCCCGGTTCTGTCTTGTTCGTACCAGATGGGTGGAGACTGCAGGTACTTCTCGGGCAGGAAGGTGATAATAGTCAAAAGGGCAAGAGCAAGAACAAGAGGCCATAGACTGGCCACACGTGCGGTTCACAATTACCTTTGAAGGCATATTGGCCCTCGTAAAGCCTATGGACAGCTTCCACGTTTCGTCTAATGCACACACAAGAGTCCAATAAGCGGAAAAATGATATCCTTCATGGATTGTAGCTGATACACTCACTGCCGCGGTCAAGATACCAAGATAAACACACTGATCAGAGAAAGTCGTGTTGGTCGAATTGTGGTTGAATGGAACGCAGGCATCACTGGGAACAATGGGAAGGAAGAACCGACGTACCCGGAATACGAGGGGAGAACTTGAATCGAATTGCTACTAGGTGGGAACGAACGACAGTTACTCATGGGAAACGACGTCGAGAAGAGAAGTTAGGTGCGATTAAAGTAATGCAGTCGGTCCGCGGAGCATTGTTGAATACGACGAGGCTCACCGTGTTGAGAGCTCGTGACGAGGATGTACTGGTCGTTGATCTGGGATTAGTATTAGAACGGATCTGATAGAAGACTTACACTGGGAGTCGCCATATGTAGCAGTGGGAGGACGAGGAAATAGCGGGGTAAAAGGGGTGAAACGTCGGGGTGGGGAAGGGAGGAAGGACACTGACAGCAACAAGAGTGGGATGGGAGAGAGAGGGCGGTAAACCAAAATAGTCACTCACAGCATCTGCGCGGTCTTGCTCGATGTGGTGCTCACAGAGTCGATAATACATTCTACAAATCAAGAGTCAGAGTCAGTTTCGACCTCGTTGGTCATGGAAACGCACTGAATCCGGGTACCAAGTTTTGTCGGGAAAAGGGCGAAAAGCCACAGATACTGTGGGAGCCTGCACCGCCTACTGGTGTTGATGATCTTTTGTTTATGTTTTGATCAGAAGCTTCACTGCCAAGATCTGAGTGCGAGATGCCAGACTGTTTTCTAGTCCCGCTCGGCATCTATCCACAAATCGTAGGAGGTGGATATTTTTTTCTTATGTCTAGCTACAAGATGTATGTTGTAGTTCAGAAAATAAGTACCAAGGGTATAGCCTTACTTTGAATGCGCCGTGGGCTCAATTTCTCGTATCTCTTTAATTCCAACAGAGATCTTGTAGCTAGAAACCAATGATAAAGTTCGGCAGCCAAGGATTGATGTGCCGGGGTCGGTGAGCGCCCCGAATTGAGCTGCAAAATCATTGCCATCAGGGTGACACAAATGCGTGACAATAGTGTGACTCGACGCGCACGAAATTTGCTGCTGCCATTCTAATTGACTTTTGGACGTGTCTTCTGCGCAGAGTACACGTACACAGGAGGTATGTTGCTCGTTTATTGTCCTGGAACGATCAAAGTCAAAGGAATGAATTTATTTCAGTCAGGCACAACACATCTGCCAGATATCATCCACCACCAGCCCGGCAGAAGTATCAACTTAACCCAGAACTATATCCAGTTCCACAGGAGGTGCTTCTCAAGATATCCGGGGTCATCCGACCCGATACACAGGTTGTTGAGGACTGGGTGGAGAATGAGGATGTCAAAATGGAGGATTAAACATGTATATTATGATATTGATGCTGGTATGAGTTGCTAGTCAAATTAGAGGTATTGTCGGCTCAGAATGTCTTCCTGAGGTGGCGTTGAGATGGTAGCATGTGGAAGTAAAGGTCGGCGCATTTGAGTGTGGCGGTGCAATGGCTGTGTTGGCCATCAATCTAACCCCTGGTGTCGTCTCCCAGATACTGGCAGCATGTACGATGCACGTCTGAATCGGCACGGGGCAAAGATGGGCGGAGAAACTCCAAAGAGAATATCCAATTGAAGACGGATGAGATTACGAGCACTAAACGAGGTAAGAACAGCAGATAAGGCCCCTACAACTTGAAGACACATCGAAGCCTTGACGGGACTTGCCGGTGTCACGGGGTCTTTTGATGGTTTGTGCACTGTTGGTGATGCGCCGCCCATTCCAGCTAGTGCCTTCACCTGCCACTCAAAGCAGTTCTCGCGGCTCGATCATGCTGCCGACAAGCCCACGATCAACGGCCTTCTTTTTATTTTCGTCCGCTTTATGTTGGACGAGGAGGGCAGCGCGGCGAGCCTCTTTGTCCTGCCGTCACCCATTTTCTGGGTCTTGGTACATCGTGTTTTGTGGCAGCTTGCGTCTCGACGCGAGACGAGTCGTCCTCCCCTGACTCGTGCCTTGCACTTTTCTTTCTTTATTCTCTGCAACTCTGCCCGCCTCTCGTGGGGCGGTCGAGTCATCTCCTCCCTCCTTGGGGCTGGACTTCTCTTTTGAGGCGCCTTGCCAACGTGGGTCCCGTGCTTTCTCTCATTGCGATCTGAGTCACCTGGAGTCGACTTGGGCCGAGCCGCCACTCCCCTTCGGCGGGGGTGGACTGCAGTCCCGAGTGTTGTTTCGTCTTTTGACTCGACTCCCCTCCAGTCGCTTATCTTTATTTTCCTTTTTCTTCTCTCCTTTCTCGCCGATGGTGCTAACCCTGGTTCTCATTCCCTGAATGCACTGCGACTGCCAGCGAGCCCTCCCCACCCTCTGCGACTTTGGGACTCCCACCGCTGTTCTTGCGCACACGCGCAGCAGCAACAGTCCTTTCGGCCTGACAGCAACCGCAACAGCTCCTTTGGCAGCGCAAGTGGAGGCGAGCCCGCACAACTCTTTCGCGTGGACGGCGTGCCTCCACCGCCGGCACGGGGTATTTCGAGACAGAGACGCCCACGGAGGGTGTCGTGCAGATGGGGGTGCGAAAGGATGAGCAGGAGCGGGGCTATTTCGAGGGGAGGGGTGAGTTAAATCTTGCTTGCGTCTTCCGTTCTTCGTTCTCTTTTGGCCGCGTCTTTTTGGATTCATCGAGTCGGGGTGTCGTTCCGCCTTGTCGGGCGTGGTGCGGGGAGGCGCCGTTTTTGTACCTTTCCTACTTCTTTGGAGCACAGAGTGCGAGAAGGGCGTCCCCATGCCGCTCTTCTTTGTTTCTTCTGAGTGCAGCGGATGTGCAAGGCGAGGGGGAATGTATGTGCCGCCCCCGCATCACCCTTTCTGTTTAACGTGGTGCAGACTGAGAGCGCGTGAGGGAGATGTGCCAAGCACAGGTGGATGAATGTTCCTTCTTTCTTTGGAGCACGGACGAGACGGGGGATGCGCGATGAGGTGAATATATGCGCTATCCCCGCACCTTTCTTTCCTTTTTTTCTTGTGGAGCACGGAGTACGGCCACTGGGGGTGTCAAAGTACCTGGATTCCAGGGTGCGAAGTCAGCACAATTTGGCTTGTAATACAACCACAAATATCTGGTATTCCAGTACAAAATAATGAAATTCAGGCAGTTCATTTTCAGGTACAAAAGGAAAGATTCCAGGGGTCAATTTCAGGGTGTTTCGACCTGATTTTCAACTCAAAGCGTACTGAGTGTTGTTCTAGTGGTTAAAAATTCAGGTTCACACTCATTGAATTTCACACCAAATAATAGTGGAACTTAATATATTTGATTCTTGAATTTACACGCGTAACTACTTGTCTACTGCTTAGGATGCCTAGCGGCTGTCCACTACGACTCCTGGCCCTGTAGGCCCCCTCAACTCCACCGTTGCGGCATTATCGGGGCTGGAGAATGTCGCATCATTGACGGTGTCAGCACTTGAAGAGCAAGACTACACACCGTGCTATACCTAGTCGTTGTCAGAGCACAACAGGAAGGCACCTCTGAATGTGTCCCTATGGCGGTGGGTTACTTTAACGAGGAAAAAAGGTAGGGGGTGATGCACTCCATTCGTCTTGTCTGTGCATCTCACATGAGAGCACTGTAACAGTTGTCAGCTCCGTCCAGACAGAATTTGCTGCACGACATACCCTGTGTCCTGAATGCGGCCCATCCATCGGTGAAGGCAGTCTTTGCATGGGGGGATGAGAGTGGGAAAGAGGCCCGCGCAAGTCGCCGTTATAACCAAGCGGTCCGGTGGAGTCGTTGGAGCAGCTCCAAAAGGGCACACAGCCCTTGGTTCAGTCTTCTCCCAGCGATGTCTTGAGGATATAACTGGGCCAGGGATGTACTGTACTTGGAAATCAGAAGTCGGGCACATAAGTACAGCCAGTATGCTGGGGGAAGAGAGCGACATCGTGGTTGAAAGCAAGAAAGACGCCAGTCACAAGTGATGTCACTCACGCTCCGTCTCCACACCACCCTGTGATCATCGGGACTTGGCAAAATGCCGCTGCGACCAACTTCTGCTCAAGCGATACTACTGCTGCGCAACGCATTCTACCACTTGACCACGGGAAAGACCTGGAAAAACCACCTGTGAATTTTATTTTTATGAGGCAAAAATTCACCGCGTTTGGACATGAAAGATTTCATGGTGAAAAGTACGGAATTTTGCGGCATTCAAGTCAACCTACAAAAGGTGCTTGAATTGGGTACTTGAATGGCAAAGTACCTGAAACTAATTTCAGGTTGATTTGAACATGGCCCCATTCATCTCACAACAGAGATATGAACCGCCTGCGGTGCGCCGTACTACGACCATAGGTCCCATGTAACGTTGCTCCATTTTTCTGTCTAATAATTTTTCCACCGAAGTATTTCGTACTAGCACCAGATCGCCAGGTTTGAAGTCATAATCAACTATAGTTGATCCAAACTCCTCCTCGTATCACCGGACTAGCCTCCGCTTCTCCTCGCTAACCCTTAATTGCATCTCTTGGACGTGAAGCGAGTGTTTAGCTAGGGCTCTTGCCCTGAGTCTAATTAACTCTGCCGTGCTGATAGGTTCACCAGGATATTCAACCAGCCAGGTTGCTTCTTCAACATCCAAGGGAATAACAGGATGGGCGCCACAGACTGCGAAGTAAGGCGAACAGCCTAGCCCGCGTCTTATAGTAATTTGATCTGCCCACAATATCTGAGGGAAGAACCAATACCATTTAGCAACGTCACCCCCTGTAGCTTTCCATATTGTCTGTCGCATATCCCAATGCCCTCTTTCAACTGGTCCGTTTGCTTGTGAATTATAAGGCGAGACTCGGATCCCTCGAATGCCATACTTTTCATTCAGCCACTTCAACGCTGCTATAAATTGTGGTGCGTTGTCGGTTACAATCCATTTAGGACAGCCCCATCCACAGATTATATCTTCTAGAAGGAACTTTCCTATCGCCTCGGCGTTCTCATTGCGTAGGGGTCTCCCCTCTACATATCGCGATAGCGAATCTCGACCTGCGACCGTGTACCGGTGGCCATTAGAGACCTTGCCCATGATCATTACATCCGTGTGAATCTTTTGGAACAAGAACAAGCTAGGCGTCAAGGTTGGCACCGGTGGAATTTTCACAAGAGTCTTTTGTCGTAATTGACAAGTATGGCATGTGTTAACAAACCAATTGACGTCTCGTTCCATTTCTGGCCACCAAAATCTCAGTTCTATTAGAGACTTGGTCGCATACACCCCGCGGTGTCCCAAGGAATCATGAGAAGCAGCAACATGTACATTCTGTGTTCCTTTTCAACCACAAGTTTATGCGTTGAACCTTCTCCTTTCCGGTACAACCTCCCGTCTTTACTCAGGAAGATCTACAGTATCTCATGAACCGTTTGAACTCTTTATCACCCATCCCTGTAGGTCGCTCCAAGGGATTCGTGAGCCAGGTTCGCACTAGTTTTAATCTTTCATCCTGGGCAATTCCCGCACCCGACCTGTGTTTTTCTAGATACAGTTCCCGCTTTGCAGGATCGTTCTTAAACTCAGCCCTTGGTAACAGTAGGTCTCCACCTGGAAGTGTAGACTGTAGATACTGAGGCACTACTAGCCCTTCAGATTCATAGGCGTGGTGTATTTTGGACCGAACTTCTTGTTCTTCAGCAATCGCGATTGCTAAATCCTCGTCGAAATCGTCGAGTGAGACCGCTGAGCCCACCATTTCTTGTAGGTAGCCGCCTCTCTCGTCAATATCTTCTTTGAATTCACCAAATTCCAACGGTTGCTGGCCATCATAGTCCCATTCCTCATGGTTCTCTGGGGATGGATTCTCATCCAATCCGTCTTCATTATTTTCCCAGACCTCATCGCCTGGTTGGGGCTCTCTCCTGGACAGGCCGTCTGGTGGAAAGGTAGCTCCTTTCACATGCTTCAATTTAAAATGAAACATCAAGATTTGTTCAATCCAGCGATTTATCGTAGCATTAGGACCCATGCCCGGATTATTTAACATGCCCTTGATGTAGAGCGCATCCGTCTCTACTACAAGTCTCCAGCACCCTAATAACCAGTATTGCATTGCTTCTAACGCTCTCTTTAGTCCGTATAACTCCTGTTTGGGTTGAGAAAACCTCGATTCCCTCTGGTTAAGAGTTATGGAAGCGAACTTCGCATAGTGGAAATCCTCCGGTGTGGCTTCCGGCTGCTTTCCCACGGCCGCGCACTGCGGGCGTGTTTCCGGCTCCGGCTCCAGCTCCAGTTTCTGCGCGCGCTCCGGTCTCGTTCGCTCTGCCCCCAGCGCCTGTTCTTCTGGCGGTTGTTCCAATGGACGGATGCGCGCATTCCCATGCACCTGTTTCCGGTGCGGCACCGCCGGACACCTCGCCCGCGAATGCCCCGTCACCTCCGACGTTCGGCATACAAATGTTCTCGACGAGGTCGTTCGTCAACTCGGAGATGACCTCCTCGATGAGCTGTTCGCCCATCTTTCCACCTCCGCCTCGCACTGGGGGCAAAAGCCGAGGCACCTGGATTCCAGGTGCCTCCGGGGCATGTTCTCCGTAGGTCGTGAGCTGGTGGACAAAGGACCAATAAAGGTCCTTGGGTGGACAAAGAAAGGCAAGACAAAGGGCAGGCAGGATTTTCACCACCGAGCAAATCTTGCCTGTCCTTTGTCCCTCCTTTGTCTGTTCTTTGTTGACCTAAGGACCTTTGTAGGCCTTTTGTATTCGACATTGCAGCTTTCGGACCACATGCCTCGGAGGCACCTGGAATCCAGGTGCCTCGGCTTTTGCCCCCGGTGTCGCTTCCAGCCGAGTCGAAGGACGCAGAAGAGACGGACCCAGCGGGTTTCCCCCATTCGGCCGAGTGAGCGGTGCACCCTCGGTCGCGTCCCCAAATCGCTATGCCCTCCTGTATTCAGATAGTGACAATTCATTTGATTCAGTGGTAGCAGCGAGAGGTGCACCCCCCATCCCAGTTTCCGTCCGAGTGACGGAGACTCTTCCTTCTGTCCTAGAGACGAAGACCCGCACTGCCCCACAGCGCAGCAGTGCCTAACTACATATTAGAATACATGTACTGCATGTGCATCAATTGAATACATTAACATCCACCACCAAGCTTCGCATTAGAGCAGGCAACATCAATAAAATCTGTGTTCAATTTTTCATTGAGAGTCGGTTACATGATTATTACTTCCACTGTGAAACCCGAAATGGACTCCGAGTGGCCCTCCAGATCAACCGACAATGGGGCAAGTCACTTTGAAGTGCGCTACACTGGCGTGACAGTGGCGCAACTCGTCAACATTAGCCGACAAGTCTGAGTCTGAGTGTGGCGCAGTTGGTTGATCCCCTTGCTGTTGTGTACACTGGCATTCGAACCAAATATTTTGAGGATGTTTCGGATCAAATCTTTATTCAATGTTGCCTAGGACATTTAGACAACATTACGAATGTAATCCCTCAAGGCTTTTTCAATAACTATATTTCTGAGATGTTGGGGACTAAACATTTTCCCGAGGTTCTACCAGATATATTTTTCATCTTCCAGGCAATATCCAACAGTTGCATGGTAAAACAATTGAATAAAATATCATTGAACACTATATAACAACAACGCGAGGCCTGGTAAATGCGCTGAAAATGCAGGTGTCGGTTTGGCAGTAAATGTTGTGTTAGAGTGGAAAAGGTAGGGGCCAGCTGATGGTTGTAGAACAGGATTGGGGGCCGAGGCGTCGGACTCTGAGTTGCAGGAGCTTGCATTTGGAGGTGGAGCATAGACCAAATATGGTGGAGGAGGTGGATGAAAGTTCAACCAACGGCGCATTGTGTGAACCACGTGGCAGACTTGGTTTGTGAGATTGAGGTAATATATGGCTGCCGATGCTGGGAAGCGGGCTTGAAACCTGAAGGACAAGTTGCCGTCATTGCGAGTACAAAAGAGGTGTATCTTGAGGTCTTAACAGAGTTTATCTTGAGCTTGAAGTGAAATCAGATCTATCTTGTGACGAAATGGTCTTGTGTCCTCCAATTTGCATTCCAGCGTGCTGTGCTCAGTTGGAGCGACGGGATGCTCAAGATGTGGATTTTGATGAATCTGACAGACGGGTGAGGTGCACGAGCATTGTGACGAGCATTATGGCGTGTGGCACATAGCATGTGGGGTGTTGTCATGAGCAACCTGATGAGTGACGGTGTGGTGCAGACAGTGCTGGATGTGTGGGACTTTGCCGTGGAGGGGGAGGACTGAGTTTGCGGGTTAATAGGCTTGTGAACCCACTGGAGGCGTCTACAACGAGAGCGATAGCAGGGGCACGAGGAAGAGACTGTCCGAGTCCGTTTTATTCAAATTTATACCCCATCACTTGGTGGCCATTCAGCAAGTACATCAACTATGCTCAATCCATCTCTTTTCAGTTATACAGAGTGTGTGCACAATTGTGATTGTCCAAACAATAGAACGCTCCTAGGGACCCTCTGAATTCTGTTTGTGCCCCGCCGCTTGCCGGCCAACCCCTTTCATGGGAGAAAGGAAGAAAGGCGACAGCAATGCCAACACCCACGTGGTCATTCACATGCCACAACATGATGCGCACGGACCTCAGCACATTTGATCACTTTTACTATGGCCAGAAGTAAGTACATACACTATTACAAGCTTTCCACCGCACCTTTCGCTCAGATTGCAACTTTAAAGGTTGTCTTTGGCTTCCCCTTCTTTGGCCCCCATTCACCGAAACTGCCAAGCAACTGCTCCAAGTTCCCAAACTTTCTGTAATATTGCTGACTTGGGTCACCCTTCAAGGATGTCCCTCCTTTCTCCCTAACTTATTGCATGCTGCAGTTTAGCTGGGGTGCTGCTCCAAGCACTGTGAGCCTCTCTGTCAATATATATATACTGAATTATTTCATTCAAATCGACAGGGGGGATGATGCATGGCCGGATTTACCTATTCGACATTTCGACAACGGCCAAATTTTTGCATGACACCTTCCAAAATTTTGACAATCTTACAGAAATTTTGCGCTCTAGGGGGGAGGGGGGGGAGGGGGGGATACTTGTGATGGCTTGGAGGTTTGACAAAAAGCCTTTGTGATGCGTGACATCGACCAATATTCGACATTGACAGAGGTGTCTGTGACGCTTGACTGTCAAATTGAATGAAATAATTCAGTACACCGAGATTGCACTTATTCTGAGAATATTTGTGAGATCTACCTCAGATGTTTAACCAAAAATATTCAAGAAATGTTTCCGGGAGGTTTGTCAAATATCCAATGTAAGATTTCCATAACATTTGGGCTGAACATCTGAGATATATTAATCTCGATTGGCGATGTACTAGATGTCCAAGAATACCATCAAAACGTGACTAAATTTGAAATGAAGCTGATGTGGTATCACAGCCGGTGGTCAGAGGCAATTAACAGCCACATCTCGGCATCTTCCGGACCACTCTGCTCTTTGTGCAACATTGCAGTAAAATGGCTCAATAACGTACATTCAAATGACTGAGACCGATTTTCAAACAGTATAAGCTTGAAGTGCCACCTCAGAGACTGGCCTTACTGACCTTGTAATTGGTTGATCTTGATACTGTGTATTGAGTTCCGGCTCTAGAGTCTAGATCAGTTGAAAATTTATTTACTTATTGTACTTTACAAAATGTGTCCATGAACTCTTCAACTGTTGTGCCCTTCCGCTTGCCGGCCTCTTACAATCATTGGTCTAATTAGATTTCTCCAAAAGGAATATCATATGCCTCTGCCGTGCGGCTCCTCACGGCTTACTCAACCACTGCAGGTAAAATTGGGAAAAATCCACTTTTTAGGCTGGTATTTACTTATTGAGCTCTTAACACTTACCATACAAAAACAGTATTTTTTCGAAGCATTCTTCGGGCTGGAATCACTGCATTCAGGCCCTTCCTTGGCCCATGCTGCGTCCGAGGCGCCTCGGCTCAGCTCGGTGGACCCAAGGTCGGCAGAGTCTGCCGAGCTGCGCCTACCTAGTTAGAAATTTGTAAATTCTTAGCAATACAGTTGCTTCGAAGATTGTGTGATATTATTCTGGAGCACTATACTGTACTTTTCCCTTCAAATCGGTAGTCACGCATCACGCACCCCCCTGTCGATCACGGACTTTGGTTGAGGTCACGCCTCATCCGGGCCTCTGTCGAACCTCCAGGCGGTCACGCAGGTCCCTAAACTGCCCAAAAAGTGCAAAAAAAGACGAAATTTTCAGTCCAAATGTCGAAATTTTCGAGGTGTCACGCAAAAATTCAGCGGCTGCCGAAATGTTGAACAAGTAAAATGAGTCACATGTCACACACCCTCTCGATTTGAACGAATTGTTTTCGGCCACAAATCGGCTGTTGCGGCGGCAAACAATTGCCGAGATCTAGGCGCTACAGGGCGCTACTGTAATGATCTGTACAGCCCTCACCTACGACTTCTCCTGTCAATATCAACTTACGGTATCACAGCGCTAGGTTCGTCGAGGCACTCAGGATGTACAGGCTACATTTTTACAGCACAGACAAGCTTCAGAAACATTGTGCCGACATTTCACATGTTGGAGGTTGTAATAAACACTAGACTACTCGCACGAGTTGTCTAGTGGTTATTACAACCTCCAACAATTTGAGCTTGTGTATTCTTTTGTAACGCAATGTGCAGTGGGTCCGCTCGGAACCAAAAATGAACCACAATCTGGCGCAATAGTGATAAGAGAGAAACTAACGGGTACGTCGTCTTAATGTTTGAATCTCGCGCAATGGAAGCTGTGGAGACAGCTTCGTTTCGTCACGGTTCGTCCTCATTTTGGCGGCGCATTGGTTGAGGCGATGTTTTTCTGTATCTCCCTTCGACAAAACACGTATGTATGTGACAAGCATTGCAGTTCCTGCATCCGGATGTAACCACGAGAATGTAAAATTGCACGTGGATCGATGTCATGTCCACAGTATTCCCATCGACGAACAAGGAGTCATGTTCGCTTCGAAAGTCCTGCCTCAAACTTTTCGTGGACTTAGTCACGTCTATACTTGTAGCCGCCAGGGTTTTTGGCAGGCTGACAGGTGTCAGTTCCCAACAGTGCTTCTTCCCCAGCAGGCTTTCGTATTCTCTTCTCAATCCGCAGTGATCCGCCGATGTGATGGCACCAATATCCGGCTGATGGCGGGATTCCAAACCATAACACTGATGGCTGAACATCAACTGTGCACAAGCTGTGCATGGCAATGTCCCAGTCCTCCGATTCGAGTTTCCCGATGTTTTTTTGTGATGCACTCGCAAGTTCGATGCAGTACAACCTATTGGTGAAATGGTGGCTGGATGCCACGAGCCGGAAATCAGGTCCCAGGGTGGTTAGCTGGTGCACGGGCCTAATATAAACCCAGCCAGGGGTAAAAATCTGGCATTTTCTTTGCGTGCGCAGTGCGCAGAGTATACTAGACTGATCTGCCGGAAGCGTACATGAGCGCATCCCGCTTATTTTCACCTCCTGTGCAACCTCGCAAAACTAGCCGCCTGTAATGCCCCTGGCATTCGCGAGCGTCTAGTAAGTATCTCGCACCCCCGTTCCTCAGCCGACATGACAACATATCGGCATGATGGCGGGATTCCAAATACGACCACACACCGTTGCGTTGGAAGTTCGTCTTTCGGACAGCGCCTGTGATTGATGGCAACACCAATATTTTTTCAGTCTGACTCGCAAACATCCCAAGGAAAGGCCGTTTTTCGCCCGTTTGTCCTGTCTGTGGACACGCTTCTGCAGATCGGACTGGTTACCGTTTGACCAACTCGGCGCTCGCCGCCTCAGCCAGTCCACGTAAACTCGAAGAAACCCGAGTTGAATAGTGGGATTTCTGTATATCGCTTAGTTGGGTATCGCTCGCACAGCTTAAATTATTGGGGGAGCTTGCGACCCCGATCTATCAAGGGGATCCGATTTGCGTGTCACGTGGAAAAACCGCGGTTTGGCTTTGTTTACTAAGTCACGAGTTGATTCGCACCACACGCAAATCATAACTGGAACTCTGTATTAGCGAGCTCCCCCTTACGTATCCGGGAACCGGAATACAAAACACATATTGTTTTATATTCCAATCTTTCGTGAGCATATCAATCCACAATCTACCATTGGCAGTGCTCCCCACGAAACGTGCCAGAAAAATGCAGTGACCCAAACACATTCGGAACCATATAAGTGCGCCTGCTTCCGGATTCCTCGAAAAATATCGTATATCCGTTCATGGCGAATTCAACAACCACAGCTATCTCTTCGAGTCTTTTTGCAACCCGGCGGAGAGCATACGTGGCCTGCACGGGATGTCGCCAGCGGAAAATCAAAGTGAGCATCTTGGTAGACTCCGACGAATTGGGCTTACCGAATTCCCAGTGCGAAAAGCTGTCTGCGGCTGACTACACACCGTGTGCACGGTGCACGCTAAAGGGATTCAAATGTGAATACTTCGCGGCGGGGGGAAATCATTCACCTCCTCCTCTCAGCACGTTGTCTTCGGAAATTCAGATTCCATCTCCCGAGCGAATTTATGACGAGGCTAGATGGACCCTGCGGCATATCACCCCGCCTTTTGCGGGAATAGACTCTTACGTCGGTCCCATTCGCTTCTTTCCGAAGGGTTCACGCCGCCATACTATATCAACCACGAACTACCCGTACAAACCCAAGCACACGTCGGCTTCGCGGATGCTGCCTGGTGCCGCATTGAAAATCAAGCAACTCCATCCCCCACACTCCTCGTCCGCGGGTTTCCGAGACGTGTTGTATGGGCAATATTCCGTCAGAAATTCGGAATTCGCGCCAGACGAACCGATGCTATACTACTCCGCCGGCCCGCCGTATCTTGGGTCTGAAAATGCTGAACATCTCGACAACTCTCTCGAGGATCAAAACTATGGCGAGACGTACCTCCCCACAAATCAGATGCTGTTCTGGCCGGTAGACATGTGCGTATTTGTCCTCCATAGCACTGTGGGACCTATATGCTAACATTTGCTTCCAGCAAGTGCGTTTTCCCGCCGGGACCCTGTATCTGTGGTGCTGACCTCAACGGTTGATCACTCGCCGGACGCGAGTCTGTATTCTTCCTTCCGTGTGCCAGTAGCCTGCATGTAAATGTAACGTCGCCATTTCCTGGAAATGACCCGGGAGCTGAAACGTATCCTCACTTCGATATTTTGCATTACTCTAAGCGTCACTCCGCCAGTAACCATATGAAGTTTGCTTAATCAATTGGCATCTCAACACAAAAACTTGCTTAATCATTGTTCCTTCAACCGGCCTCACAATGCAAATGACAACAAGATGTGCCTCCGCTTCGCTCCGGGGATGCATTGAACAGCCAACCAAAAAAACAGTATTTGCCTGCGAGGTAGACCAAAAAATGCATGAGCCGAGAAAAAGAGGATGAGAAAGGGTAAAACCGATGCTCCTGCATACAGGAAAAGGTAGCAAATTTGATAGGGCCAAGAGATATAATTCCTAGAGAACCCGAGAAAGCGAACACGGTAGAAATCGAATAATAGAAGAATAAGGACAGAAGAACAAAAAAAATGAGTGTCTGCTTTACACTAACTCTGCAAAAGAAATGTCACCTGTATTTTTTGTGATTTCTAGGCACGTACTGGACACCTTCACCCAAAATCAAGTACAGGTTGCTCAAGGAGGTCGAGGCCGACATTTTAACATCATTGATGGCATCAAACACTATTGATGCGCCATCAGGTGGAGCAAAACAAGAAACTGGTGATCTTCTGACTTGACAGGGGATTTTTTTCAAAGAAATCTAAACTGCCCAAATCAAAGCCAAAGATGTCTGCACTCATCCTCCAATTTGAATCGTATAAAAATATACAGGCAATAACGAGCTATGAGGCCTAGAAAACTGCCATTTTGGTCCATTTTCCGCTATTTTGGCCCATTTTTGGCCAAAATGGCCATTTTGCGGGCGATACAGTGCCTAATAGCCTGTATGTTTTTATATGATTCAAAGCATAGCATGATATGGGACATGTTGAACTTCAATTTGGGTGGTTCAAATGTCCTGGGAGGAATTACCTCTGTGGCCGAAAAATTAGCATTTGCCAATTTCGGCCGGTTTGATGGCATATCACCAGATTTTGATCGCATTAAATGTGCTGGAATGTCGGCCTTGACTTGCTCACAACCCCTACACTTGAGTCTGGACAGAAATCTGCTATAATGCCCCGTAAATTGCAAAAAAAGCTAGGTGACATTTCTTTTGCCAAGTTAGTGTATATTGATTAATCGTTCTTTAAGATTTTGCTCATTCGGCAGTGCCCATCAGTTTGTACCTATTGTACCTTTCTCCATTAATCGTTCTTGAACAATCTGCTCAACGCTCACTCAGCGATGCAATTGCCCCATTAATTAACCGTTCTTTTCGTTCGGCTGTGCTATATCCCCATGTAATCATTCTCCTTTGCTTCTCCTCTGCTCTTGCTCTTCGATTAACCCCTTCTGTGCTCATCTCTCTCTCTGCTCTTCTTCATTACCTTTTCATTTGCAGCCAAACAGCTGACCTGTGCGCAGCTTTTCTTGACAGGGCATAGTTGATCGCAGTCATTGCCCATGATTCTATTCATCAGGGCGAGGGGCCACGTATCCCCCCGGCGGATGATTCTTCCGATATGGGGGCGACGTGAATAGAAAGAACACCTTTACCCACTTTCCTCTTCGAATTTATCTTCATTTTTGGTCTGCTCTCTGGTACTGCTGCAGGGGATAGTCATCTACTTGGTTCGACTCAAAACTATTACTTCAATCCTAGCCATCCGCTCAACCGTCCTGAAATCTAGGATGTCTACTTGGTTCGACCTCAAAACTATTACTTCAACCCTAGGCATCCACTCGATGTCTGCAACCGCAACTGCCACCGCACTCAACACCTGATCTCGCGCAAACTCTACCGTGTCTCCTGCTTTCTAGCTAATAATTGCTTTTCATCTCAGCTGTGAATCTCCTCAACCCACACCGAGCTGCTTCCAATCCCGCCGCCCTGCGACCGATCTTGCCCGGTTTTCATTTTTGTCAAGATCTGTGGTTTTCTCGCGTTTCAGTTATTCACTCTGACTGGCAACACTGGCAACAAATTATGAATCAAATTCACACATTCATATCTTGAACCCTTCTGCCGTTTCTGGCTGGTCCATCTTTCCAACCAATCAAATGCAAGATCAAAACCTTCAGCCGAAGTCGTCCTCGAATCCCTGCTTTTTCGATTGCCTCCTTTTGAGCCCCTAGTTCCAATTATTCTTGGTCGACTAGCAGTGAGTAACTGCTCCTCTCCTGCTGTCTTCCGTTTTCTATCTCCGAAAACCTCCTGTGAGTTGATTTATTTTGATTCCCTGTGTCGTCTATCGCTGAGAAGAGCAACTTCAGCTTTCCACATTGTTTATTTTTCTCCTGATCGTATTGTATGTCAACAATAGATTCTCTTATGTTTCTTACCGCCGGAGCGAAGCGGCGGCTGGTCTTGTCCGACTTACGTTTGTTGACCGCAGTCGACCGGAATTCAGGCACGGCTCGCATTTCCTTCAGCAAAAATCCACTAATTCTCACTGAGTCTGCTGCTTTCTGTTGTCTAGGGTCTACCGTGGGGCATGGGGAAGCCTGTGGGATCTGCGTTCTGGGGCTTAGATTGCTTACCTACCTACCACAACGCAGGAAGAAACCCCAGCCCGGAACACCCCAGGGGACACTCTAATGTAAAATGGGTCGTGCCCAACAAATTAATCCGAGTGCGGGCCATGAGAACAGCGGCCAGCCTCGCCGGGCGAAGAGATTGTAATATGTGCACCAATTTGAGTCCGGCAGTTGAATCGGTCCATCAAGAATGAGCCGTCAAAGAAATTGCAGACCTCAAATTGAGATTTTGAATGTTCTCGAGGGTTCGGTTTGTGTGCAGTGTATCTAGACCCAGAGAGAGATAGCAGCTCGAATTCCCAGCCTTCAGTGCGACAGAGGGATCTTGGCACAGAACCAGATCAGGAGACGATCCTAGGAAGGGTACGGCAGAGGAAAGGCATTGGGATCAAATGAGGCGCAGAAGGCTCCAGTCAGGCGTGGATTTATACAGCAGAGGCCTCCGGCGAGGTGGGAGATGTCCATGGGCTGTGTATTAAAGCTGTTCAATCATGAGACATGGCTGTTCATCGAAAGAACCTCGGAATGGATTAGACTCAACAGCTTTTACCATTGCGGCGCAGTTGGATGACTGTCAATTTCGGACATGGTGAGAATATTAATGGCAAAGGAGCAAGATCAAGACGTTGGACTGCCGTGGTAGGTTTTTTGAGTGACTGTGTTGAAATGCGGTGGAGGAACTGAGAAGAACAGGAGGGGTTAACCCATATGCGGATGAAACCAGAGAAGTACAAAGAATCACGAAGGTACTCGTTAAAGAATAACCGCGGCACAGTGAGAATCTTTCTGCGTTCATCTGCGGACTGCGGTACTTATGAATGGTTAATGGAGTTAAAAACAGAGTGCGAGCAGAAGAAGACGAACGGAGTACAGACATATGGAGAAATAGCACAGCCAAGGAGCCATTTCGTTAAAGAACGGTTAATATCTTATTGTTATTCAGATACATGGTCTGTCTAATTAGTTGAACAGTCGATTAACGAAGCGGCGTTCAAATCAGCGACACGATGAGAGAGACCTCCAGTGTTAATCCAGGTCAGATTACCAGAACAGCATTGAAAAAAACGATCTTGGAGACCGGTGCGACACAGAAGCGTAAGAAGATGAACCCGATAATCAGTTCATAGTTCAACAAAACAGCGCAAATCAAGCTTACCTGGGTGCGTATAATACCAGCTGCGCAAATACGGTCCATGGCACTGGGTGATAATCAGACCGAGTTTACCAAAACGGCACAAATCAAACCCTAAATGAGGGAACTGTTTCGAGACTGAGCAAGCTGTTGGTTCAGTAAGTTGCAGAGTCTCAGCTGCTTAGTGAGGTGATCTCTCAGATGATCCATTCATGCGGTGAATTCGAATACACTTGCCTATGAAGCTCATGCCACCGGAACTGTGGCTTGAGTGAGCAGGTTTCACAAGCCAAGGAGAGTCAATGGATTGGATGAGCGACGGAGCCAAGGGAGAGGGGAGAGAGCGAGACATAAAAGAAGCAGGGAGATGTAACACACAGTCGGATTGAGCGCCACGACACGCTCTGATCGTGCTGATAATCCCGTCGAGAGGCGAGCAGTTGGTGGTCATGCCTGGTAGGGGGCAGGCGCACGCATTTCCAAGTCTATTCTGCCCATCTCTCTGACCGCATTTCACAGCGCTGATGTCCACACCTCTTAATCACAAACCAGGTTGTTCGAGAGAGCTAGAGATCGAGAATCAAAAGAAAATAGCGGGCTGGATAGGATGAGCGAGGGAAACAAGAGAATGAGAGGGGGTGAAACTTGACCGACATATTGGCAAGGTTCCAGGCTCGGATCGTGCCGACATGCAGCGACAACAATAACTGATGAATACATGTTTTGGGTTCAAACTGGCGACATCGGAGTATCTCTGAATATAATGCAATGGAACAGTCTTGTATCTATGACTGAAAGGTGCTTGAAGGTGTACACAACCAAGAGAAGAGGCACAATATCCAGAGTCAATATTCCCATGTAGTCAAATGTTTGCCGCCTCCTGTTCTCGAAAGAAAGGTGAGGTACTCAATCTTGCTCCCAATCCCTCAAAAACAACCTGAACATACTCACTTCTCTAATAGTTGGACCCAACACGTGAAAGGTAATATAAAATATCGCAACCGAGAAGCCCGAGATGACCGAGATTCCCGGTCCGCCCGATATTTCGCTCAGCAGGATTGTTACCCTTCCCATTCCACATCAGTTGAACAAAGATTCAACTCAAGTATCTCAAAAGCCTTAAATTGATGTTCACAGCACATTTCCGGGATGATTGAATGACACACAACAATTGATAAGTGTTGGTTGAACTATTGAAAAGGGTACAAAAATGCGGAAGTTGCACTTGCACTATTCCTGAGGGCTAAACAATCCCCGAATCCTCCTGTTCCACGAGCGGTTGCTGCCAAATTGAGTAAGTAGCTGGACTTCTATTTTCCCTGATTCCCCATTCGACACTTTACGTGAATCTGTTCAGGGCTCGCAAACCGTACACGGCTGCACCGTTGAGTTAAAAAAATCATCAGATTGATGCGTACATCGAAACCGCCATAAATGTTTCAAGACATTCGACATCCGCGAGAAGCAAGAGATTTTTAACACTCACACTTTCAAAAAAAAAATTAAGAGTCGTCCTTCAGATTTCCTTCAAAATGATGGTTACGTAGTGTTTGCCGACACCGATAGCCGAAAGCTACACAGCGCTCATTGGTTTATCCAGCTCAGATGAGCTCAGGCACAGTATAGCAGGCAAAATATATATATATTAGTGAGGTATAGAACTATCTACGGAGAGACCGTCTCCTCAGACCAGGCATGCTGTTGAAGCATTTTTTGATGCCAAGACCCGGCGTGCACTTCTTACATCGCGGAACGACGGGGACCTGAGCCTGAGCCCGGGGTTTGGAGCGGAGGGAGGCGCAGTTCATCTCCAATAGGGCCTATAAATGAGGGTTAGAAAGCTTTATAAAAGGACGAGAGACGAATTACCATGTCGGGGATGAGCGCGGCCGAAGTCCGCAATCGAGGGAAGCACCGTCTCGATAAGGCCGGTAGGGCCGACAAGCGGCAGAGCCCGCTACCAATATTCTACTGGCCTTCGTTCGCACGGACCTCAACGAAAGAATCAACAGAACTTGGCAGGCGGTCCGACACTCCCTCTGTCGACGCGCCAGCGTCGACCAGCTCGCATTGGGCCCAAAAATATCCGTGGTTTTTCAATTATACTGGTAGTCCCTCAGAAATTTAATAAACTTATGTGATGTATTCCCAACGTACACTATGAGATGAGATCATTAACATGAAGCTTTTACTCGACCAAGTGTTCAGGTGACGGGGTGACACCTAAGGCTGTTCGCCGTGCCCGTCGCGCCGGTCCGACGGGTTCCGTCGGCGGGTGGCCGACCCGTTCCGTCGGGGCCACGAGAAAATTTTCAACGGGACGGTGACGGGGTGGATTCTTGCGCCGGCGATTGTCGAAATCACGGCCGTTGACCGTCACTTGACGGGCGACGGTTCTGAAGATGTTGAACATCCTGAATCTTCGCATATTCCGACTTTTTCGATGTGGAAATGGCCCTCTACCTCCCTGGGTGCGCGGGCGTTGGATGGTAGGCATTGTATGGTATCAGCTCTTTTAATAATGGCCTCATTGTTTTCCAGAAGTTAGTGTTGATCGCAAGATTAGAGACGTTGCGCAAAGCTGCATGCGGCTTTTTTGGTGCACAAACTCATCACATGCAGCTTTTTTTTTTCTTTGCTCTGGTGGTCAAAGAGGCTATTTGAGAGTCTCAGTGATGCTCCGGAGCAAAAAAAAGGATATTCCCACGTGCGGCTTTGAAAGCCGCATGCGGCTTTTGCGCAATGTCCCTATTATCGCTTGCCTTTTTGGGTCATCTTCAAAATCGAGTCTTCAACTTGGTTCAATCCTTCCTCGAACGATTTTGAGGCGCTGCAAACACGCAGAAGAACGAAAAGGTTCCCGTTTCACTCGTTTTTTTGCTCTTTGAGGCAAGGAAACACAGTGTTCAGCGCCATTTGACGGTAAATGTCAACTTAGTGAAAAGCTCAATCTCAACTTCAACGTGCAGATGAATTTAGAGTAGGTCTCCATTTTTTTCCAGTCTTGTAACTTGTGTTACGCGACTGTCTGGTATCCGACCCCGTCCCGTCGTCTGTCCCGTTCCGTGGAGCCTTTAGTTCACCTCGCGACGGGACGGTAACGGGACGGATTTGGCCGTTGTGCTCCCGTAGAAACGACGGCCGTGCCCGTCACGGACACGGCGAACGGCCCTAGTGACACCCAAGGTGTGTAAGGTCTTTCAAAATCACCATAATTCAAAAGGACATTTTTCGGTCATCTCGGGGAGTGAAAACCTCATCCAGGAGGACACCCAAGAAGTAAGCTTTCGTGTTCCATTCGTCCCAGAGGATCCATTGATTTGTTAAATTTGCTGCCAAAGTGGACCACCTACATAGTCTCTCTCAGACAGATGCTATACTTAACCATATTCCTCGCTGGTTATAAGAACAGCCCAAATTCAAGTCAGGGTGAATTTTGAACGTCACTCAATCCCGGGGTCAACCGTGTTCACCTCACGGATAAGCTGAATTACGAGTTTACACACGCCAAGGATCGGCAAGCAGAGCGGCTCTGCAAAAGCCGAATAATTTGGCGGGGAGAAGAGGTGTTTACGCGAAAGCTGCTGACGAAAATGCGTTGCACACCCAGAGGGATTTTGATCGAGACGTATATAAGAACCCGTACCTAAAGGTAGCGGGAATGGAGCCAGAGTCTAAGGAGACAAGTCAGCGACGGCCTTCGCATAAAGGCATGAACGTACCGGTGCGACGGCAAGTCCTATCCTCGGGACGAGACCATAAGCTATTGCCTGTTACTTCTAAATCAGCATTGTCATCAATCAAGAGGCCGATGGACGACTCACTAGATGGATGGGTAACTGCTGCTGTGGGGTGAAACCCACAAGGGTCTGTCACTAGAAAATAATCAGCATAGAAGGATTTTGAAATAAGAAGTATGCACCTTGGGGAGATGGGTGAACCCCTGTCGAGGGAGTGTGAGATCTGCGAGGCTCCGAGGTTTAAAAAGAATCAACGATGAGAATATCTGGGAGAATAGAAGCACGCACGTTGAGCATGGGAGTTCGACCGATTATGAGAACGTGAGACTCCACTAAGACCAGTACCGCGTGCCGTCCCGGTGGCTGGAGATGGGGCAACTCTCCGAGTCTGCGGAATGAGAGGGAGTTTGTCGGAAGGCCAGAGAGCCCGTTCGGGGATAATAAGACGGTCAATATGTCTGCTCGAAGTCATGCTTAGCTCAGAATCAAAGAAAAAAAGACGAAGAAAGAACGGCGCACACTGTCCAGGCCGGGGTTTTCCAGTCATTCCCCATGTCCTCCTACAACATAACCAACTGATCCCCGATGATTGAGAAGAAGTTGTTGCCTTCAGCGGCCCTACCCTGCCGGGCAGAGCCGTCGTGGTTCCGCTTTGCTGGCTGCTTCGGTTCATCGCCCGAGTTCTGCAGATTGGGAAGCTGGGGGTTCTCGCGGATGATATCACGCTAATGTATGTATTAGTAATGCTTCGGACAAGCGATGGATTAACTTACGAGGATTGCACACCAAATAGTGTCTTGTGGGGTGACATTCTCGGATGTACCCCGACATTTCTTGGTGAGGGCAGTCACCAGGGCTGTAAGGCCAGAGCCCTTGTTGTCGTCGCTCTTCTTCCTTTTCTTGCCGGGCATTGAGCCAAGAATCTGGAAGAAAGAGAAATATCAGTTAAAATTGAGACGAGGGAAAGTACGTACAATATTCCGTATGCTGGCCTTCACATAGAACGCGTGTTCACGAACAGCCTTGGTCAAGGCACGTTCTCGGGCTGTGGTCATCGCAAAGACATCTTTGAAGCCATTAGTAGCTTTGTGCTTCTTGAGGTGTGCCTGGCGAGTGTGGACAATGTCAGCAGGGACGACTGCGGATTTGCGTTGAATTTGCTGGGTTCTCCTCATTGTGCTAATCGCGTGCTGAAATTTGAAAGAGGGCCCTGAGTGGTGTGTTTAAAGCATATTTATTCACACGGAAGCCAAAAATATCCGTTTTCCAGGTAGACGTCTGACAGATAATCTCTGTCAATTACCTCTGTCACTTGTACATCAGGGACTGCCTCGGCGGCATTTGTGACCGATAAACAAGATGTATCGGCGTAGAATATGCTTGTACTGATAGAAACCTATCAATTGCGTAAATGCCATTGAGCTTGAGAGCCAGAGTTCAAGCATCGAGCGTGCGAGTGAGAAACTCATGCGGAAGCGGCACTTGTTTATTTGGGGAGGTAATCCGTGTTAATTATATGTGCTATATATGCTATCTGCGCTGATAAATGAATCAGTGACATATATAATGAGGGCTCCCCACATCCACGTCGGCATCTCTGTTCCCCAACCCGCTGCACTACATCCCAATTCAAGTTAGCAAGTGTTTATGTGAGCTTCGCACTCATGATGTCCAAACCTTAACTAATGGCTTGGTGTGCTCTGGATCCATTAGAATGGAATCCGATGAGCTAGACGTGGCTATCGAACTCAATAGCGCAGCACAGGTGCTCCAAACAAAGTTCGAGCAGCAGGGAAAAGCAAAGGACATTGAGGATGCCATTGTGCTCTTCAGAGAAGCATTGGCTCTCAGCACACCATCCCATCCAAATCGTGATAGCTTTCTTCACAATCTTGGAACTGCAGTCAAGAGTAGGTTCGAGCGGCGGGGAGATAGAAAGGACATGGATGAGGCCATTGAACTCCTCAACCAGGCACTAGTGCTCCGTGCCTCACCTCATCCAGATCGTGACAAATCCCTCGATGCTCTGGCCCTTGTGGTTTCAGAGAGGTTCAAGAAGCATAGAGATTTGAAGGACATTGATCAAGCTGTTGAGCTCTTTGAAGAGCTGCTCACTGTTTATACACCACCTCATCCAGATCATGCCCGTATTCTCATTAATCTGGCATCTTCCAGTCAACTGAGGTTTCAACAGCAAGGGGATCCCAAGGATATTAACAGGGCTGTGGAACTCTACAGAGAGGCACTTCCCTTGCACCCATTACCTCATCGACATCGTGGAGTATTGCTCAACCACCTGGCAAATGCACTCAAAACAAGGTTTGAGCAGCAGTCAGATTCAAAGGACTTGGACGAGGCCATCAAATTCTACAGAGAGTCACTGGCCGTTCATACACCATCTCATCATTACCATGTCCTATCTCTGGACCATTTGGCACGGGCGCTCCAAGCGAGGTTTGAGCATCAGGGGAATTCAAAGGATGTAGATGAGGCTATCAAGCTACACAGGCAGGCACTGACTCATCATGCACTACCTCATTCCAAACAGGGCCTATCTATGAACAATCTGGCAAGTGCACTGCAATCCCGGTTCAAGCAGATAGGGAATTTGGATGATATTGATGAGGCTATTGAACTCCATAGAGAGGCACTATTAATTCCTCTAATGCCTTCCGAAAGTCGTGGCACATCTCTCTACAATCTTGCCAATGCTCTCCGAACAAAATTTGAGCTGCAGGGGAATCCAAAGGACATTGATGAGGCAATTAAACTCCATGGAGAGGCACTGGTTCTTCATGCCCTACCACATTCACATCATGGAAGCTCACTCAACACTCTGGGACGTGATTTTTTCGAAAGGTCCAAGCAGACTGGGGATTCAACTGATCTTGATGAGGCCATTGAACTGTACAGAGCAGCACTGGTTCATGATACCCCAGTTCATCCAAATCGTGCCCATTGCCTCAACAATCTTGGAGCTGCACTCCGAACAAGGTTTGAACGACAAGGAGATGCAAAGGACATTGATGAGGCCATTGAGCTCCACAGAGAAGCCTTAGTGCTCCATAAGCCACCTCATCCACAACGTGGAACAGCTCTTGTCAATCTGGCCATTGCACTTCGAAGCAACTTCCGGTGGAAAGGAGACTCAAAGGACATTGATGAGGCCATTGATCTTCACAGACAGGCCCTAGTGCTGCATGCAACACCTCATCCAGACCGCAGCATGTCCCTCAACAGTCTTGCAAATGCACTCATACATAGATTCCAGCAGTGGCGTGATTTCACAGATATCAATGAGGCCATTGAACTCCACAGACAGGCACTGGCTCTCCGAGCATCACCTCATCCAGCTCGTGCTGGCTGTCTTAATAACTTGGCACTTGTAGTAAAAATGAGGTTTGACCAACAAAAAGATCCAAAGGACATTGATGAGGCTATTGAACTACATAGAGAAGCTGTCTTGCTTCATGAACCACTTCATCCTAACCGTGGGACATACATCAACAATTTGGCACTTGCAGTCAGAACCAGATCTGAGGGGCAAAGAGATCCAAAGGACATTGATGAGGCCATTGCACTTTTGAGAGAGACTCTTGCATTTCAGCCACCCCACCATCCAAATAGAGACATATGTCTCAACAATCTGGCCAATGCGCTTTACCAACGGTTTCTAAAGCAAGGAGCTTCACGAGATCTGGACGATGCTATTGAGCTCAATCAAGAAGCAGTGAACCTTCGCAAGCCTCCACATCGGGACAGAGGCTTCTCACCCTCTACCCTTGGTCGTTGTCTTGCACACAAGTATCAAAAAGCCCGTCATGGCGAAGATCTCGATCGGGCTTGTTCACTCTTGCAAGAGGCCACAGCATACTCGGTATCTCCACCTATTCAGCGCTTTAATGCTGCCCACTCGTGGGCCTGGGCTGCAGGTATATTTCACCACAGTTCAGTTTTGGCTGCGTATCATGCAGCAATTCAGGTTCTTCCACAGTTGGCGGCACTTCATCTTGATCTGGGCTCTCGTCAGCAGATTATGTCCACTACACAGGTTCACACTCTTGCTTCAGATGCAGCTAACTGTGCCATGGAATTGGGTGAATACGATACAGCAGTAGAATACCTCGAAGCTAGTCGATCAATATTTTGGTCGCAAGCGCTGCAACTGCGCACACCACTTGATACCCTGGCTAATGTTCGGCCTGACCTATCTGTCAAACTCACAGATATAGCCAGGCAACTGGAGCAGGCCTCCTTTCGGGATGCCTCACGGAATGTGTTAGCTGATTCCCAGGAGAAAATAATTTCCATTGAATCAGAGGGCCATCGTTTCCGTCTCCTCAATGAACAATGGGATGAGGCTATCAAATCTGTTCAATTGTTGCCTGGGTTTGAGAATTTTATGAGACCCAAGGGTGTTAATGCACTCAAGCAAGCTGCAGTTTCTGGACCAATCATCATTCTTACCACCAGTGCCTCAGCTTGCTTTGCACTGATCATCACATTATCCAATGATGTTCAATGTTTGAGGCTTCCACAGGTAGACCTTCCCCGAGTGCAATACTTGGCTGATCTTTCTCGTGCACTCTCCACCCGTGCCTCTGACATCGAAGCATTTGTTTCATCACCTGAACAGGGGAATTATGCTGAGGCTCGACTGAAGGCTGGACGAGAAGGAGATGTCAATGTCGACCCCGAGGATACCTTCCGGGAGTTTTTGGCTGACCTTTGGAAAAATATTGTGAAACCGGTTTTCAATGAACTCAGTTTCCAGGCAAGTACAAAATCAGTGTTTCATATTTTGTCTCATCTGGTTTTTAGAAATCTGGTGATCCTCCACGGCTATGGTGGTGCCCTACTGGGAATTTGTCATTTCTTCCCTTCCACGCAGCTGGAATATATGGTCCAGATGTCACAGATTGCGCATCGGACTACGTGGTTTCATCTTATACACCGACATTGACTCCATTGCTCGACCTTCCTGTCGAAACGGCGTCCAAGTTCCAAATGACGGTGATTATACAGTTACAGGCACCAAACTGTTCACCATTACCCGGCGCTAGAGATGAGCTGAAAAAAATTGTTCAGAGGGTCCCCAAACCATGGCTCACCGCCCTGGGTGACATAACCCCGGCCACGCTAGAACCCGCACTAATTCATCTTCGAGAATCAGCAATAATGCATTTTGCATGCCATGGAACTCAAGATTTAGAGCACCCACTCGATAGCGGGCTGATCCTCACTGACGGTCGTCTGAAGGTCTCTGAGATTATGCGCCGACCGGACGGGGGCAATCCATTGGACATCCAAAAATACTTGTCGCTCGCATTCCTTAGTGCATGCGAGACCGCAAAAGGAGACAAGACCGTACCAGATGAAGCCATGCATCTTGCAGCAACCATGCTGTTCGCAGGGTTTCGTGGTGTGGTCGCGACAATGTGGTAAGTTGATTGATTTCTCTGTTGTGTATAGAATCCGAGTCTGACCCGTCGCGCCAGGACAATGAATGATCTTGATGGTCCCAAGGTTGCCGACATATTTTATAAACATCTCTTCAAAAATTGTGATCCTAATTCCAACCCTCCGGTCCTTCCCAATTTAACGCTGGCGGCCAAAGCGCTCCATGTTGCTGTGGCCGAGTTGCGTAAGGAACCCAATATTCCCTTCAGACGCTGGGTGCCATTTGTGCATTATGGATTGTAGTCTTCTTGTCATATCTTGCTCTAGATTTCTCGTGTAAACTACTTCGTTGTGAAATCCACGAATTATGTTTCCGTTCGGCTGAATTGAACAATGAGGTCAATCAGAACCAAGTCAGGAGCATGTCCAAATCTGGGACGGTGGAATATGCAAATGATTACATCGCCGTATTCCGGTTCGACGGAGAAAGGATTTGCCAATTTCATTTTGCTTCGGACTGACGTTCAATCTACTAGGACCATTTTTTGATCCAAATTTTCTGAGCTTTAAGAACCTTCCAATGGCCGCCAATTTCAAGTACCCTCCGCTACTTGTTGTTGCATTCCGCTCTTGCGGCAAAGAGCGAGGATTCAATTGATTCAACACGGGGTAAATCAAACAGCCGTTGCGTCATTTCGATTGTCCAGTCGTGCGACACTCATGGCGGCCAACTTGAAGCCTTGTCTTGTCACTCCGATTGGGGTGATGTCGGTGCATCAGCCGCGTATGAAGCGGGTGTCTCCAATTATGCGCGGTGTTCGGCAGTCTTTGGCGTTTATGGTTTACTGGATGTTGGCGCCGAAGCGATGAACAGACAGGCTGGACGGTCGTGACCATATGGTCTCAATTTTGCGTGCTATCTAGAAGTGCCTGTGCGTATCAAAGGAACTAGTTGCCCCAGCAGGCTAGAGACAGCGACAGTCCGCTCAAATCCGCAGTGCGATATGACGTCTTCTTTATTCTCTGCTTCCGTTCATTCTTCCTGGCCTCCAGGCGGTTCTTTGAGGCGCTCAAGCGTCCGCAGGAAAGACAACTGCCATAACCCTCTGGCCTCACCGCAGACTTAGCCGAGTGGCTTGGCCGAATGGCTCGAGGAACACACCGAGCCATGCACCGCAAGGCCGGCCAATGTGCGTCTCAAGCGCGAGGCTGCGCAGATCTAGGCATGCAACGTCATCACGCTGTTGCAGGAGATGGCTGTGTCCCTCGGTGTGGATGAGGTGCAGGGCGCCGGGCGGTGATGTTGCGACTGAGAGACTCGATTATTCCAAGCCCGTGATGGCCGAAGCCGACGTTTTCAAGGCGCAAAGTGTGGAGGTGAGGAAAGGGGGGAGCCTCCTACTCTTCTGGCACTGTGATCTTATGGTCATACTTAACGGCTCCTGTAAAACCACCCAGGATCTCGAGGTGCTCGAGATTGGGAAAGTAGGAGTCAGTGAGGGTATCAAACCTCCGGACAACGTATAGTACCCAGAGTAGAATGGCGCGCTGAAGCCGATGGCGAGGGATTGCATGTACGGGGCATTAAACGGGCTGTCTCACACATGAAGAATTCCGAGGGAAAGGTTTCGGAGGACGAGGGTCTCTAAAGAGGAACAAGGGCCGAGTATCCGTCGAAATTGACGCAGGCGCCATGTAATTCTCTGTTGGAAGTCAACATCGAGCCTACGGAGGCTACCGAAGGCTGAGTGGTCGTAAAGATTCAACCTCATGTTCACTCTGAGTGAATGAGATGATGCGCTGCCGAAGCGCTCTGGCAGGGATAAATCCTGCGCCGGATACCGATAGTAGCTGCACGCATTCACCAACAATATGCGTGCACACTAAAGCAAGGAAGCACCACGGGATTTCAGCCGAAATTGGCAAAGTTCCTGGATCTGGTGCTCCCAGCAGCGAAGAGAAAACGGGTTACCACAACCCCGCATGCACTTGGCAAAGTAACTTGGAAGAAGGGTTTGCAATTTTGCGAACCGAGAAATCCCTGACCACAGTGGTTATGTTGATTTTGAATAAATTCCGCTGTAAAGAGCTCCACACTGAGGGTTTCTTTTCATTGGCCCTGGAATTGACGATCATATCAGTTCCGTCCCTTCAGGCGCATTGATCAACCCACATGGTACGCCAAGTGGCGACCGGCGTTATGGGAAATAGAATAATTGAACGGTATGGCTGTGGTGCTATGTCCTGAGCACACACCCAAATCCACAATGGAAGTTATGCGCACCATCCATTTCACCCGCCCGTCGTCTCCTGATAAAATACTCCGCGCAAGACCAGTAGTCGCCACCACCATGTGCGCCCATCGGCCAGTCCAGGAGATACGAATGGTTCCACACATACATGAACACAAAGCGAGGGTCAGAGGCTAGTTCGTCAAGTTGCCCGTGATGCCCGAAGCGGTGAATACAGACTAGAACACGCAAAGATTGGTGGGTTTTCAGAAGAGGGGAAACAAGGGGAATAAACACGGAGTCGTCGAAGGAGAGGTGGGTAAGGCAGGTTACAAGGGATAGGTAATGACCAATCTCCATGCCGTCGCGAAGCAGTCCCGCCGATCTGAGTCCTAGGTGTGTTATGTGCGAGAAGAGAGAATGGGTCGGAGGAAGATAAGGGAACATTGGCTCCAGAAAACCGGAAAGATGTGTCAGAGGGAGGGACACCATTAACGAGGCCATACGAGTGCTATACTCGCGCCCCAGGTCGCTTGGGGAGAGTAAGAGATTTTCGACGCCCGTACACACAGCCAAGAGGGCGCTCACATTGGCCCTCGAGCCGTAATTGGCGAGTATGCACAGATTGCGCACAGAGTCATGGAAGAAAGAGGCTGGTTTAGAGCGAAGTACATGTAGAAGAGCGTCCCATGTGAAGATGGGATAGCCGTCAATGGCCCGTGAGTGTTCCACTGCAATTTCGTGATAGAGTAGAGGCTCCACCCTGAATCAGGGAGAGGTCTTCAAAAATTATATCGCTGGAACGAGTTTGATCTCGTACCATTCTTACACCCGCCATGCAACTAGCATGAATGTAGGTATCGATATAAGACGTGAGCTTGCGCACATTTCGAATATGGTGCGCTCCACGTCGAAAGGCAGGATGGGTGCTGGCGATAAGACGTCCATTTCGAAGAGTGATGCCGACGTGAAGCGGTCGGTGCCCCGAATGTGCTAGCCTCTCCAAATGCTTGGACGTGCACTACAGCGAGAGAATCTAAGAGGGCGGTTGCACTCCTTAGTGCCCCACAGCTCACAGGTTGGGGATCCGAAGACTGTCGGGGTGGGAAAGTAGGCAGTTGGTGGGAAGAAGCAGACGAGCTGTCGCATCTGAGCGCCGAGTCGCAGAACAAAAATTTCCCCCATCGGTCAACTCTTTCAACCTCGTATACCAATCGTATACAAATAATTGCAGGAGCGGCGGTAGTGAAGATGATTTGTATGCGGGCTCGCGGGCTTTCCACCATGTGGAAATTGTGGGAAGAAAAGCAAACAATCAGAGAAAGACATCCGAGCGTCACCATACGTTCCTGGGGTGCGTTCGAGTGCAGGATAGCTGGAGGTCAAGTCTTCGACTGATATTGAATGCTCATGAGTGGGAGAGAACAGTGAATGAGTAAAAAGGGCCGATGCTGAGATGAAGTGTGGTGAGTGGAATTAGGTTGAGCGAGGGCAGGAGGAAGATAGACGGACAACTATTGGAGGCCAGTAGTTGCAGCCGAAGACAGCTCTCGACGCCCTGGGACGAGTGCAGGAATGAAGCCAGGGAGGACGCAGGCAGTTCAAAGCAGAGGAGAGGAGTTGCGACTCGCGAGCGTCGAATGCGTGATGATGGGAAAAAACAAGAGAGGCCGGATCAAACACAGCCACTCCGCTTTTCTTCCTCTAAGTAGTCAGACTGTAGTCTTCTTCCGTGGTCTGTCTCGATGCCAGCGAACTGAGGCGGGCCATTCCACCCATGCACCCTCCCTCCTCTCCGCAATCCTACTCGCGCATCCGCTGACACACCCCTCCCGGAAAACACACCGGCGGGCCGCGGCGCCTTCACCTGTCACTCCAAGCAGTTCTCTCGCTTTCCACAGCACGCGGAGACTGGCGACCACAAGCCCGCACTCACAGTGCCCTGGGATGTCTGCGGGGTACGAGGGCGTCTCCGTGGCGGAGTATATGGACATCGATGTGACGAGGCGACTCTTTTTCGAGTCTTTTCTTTCTTGTTTTTCGGCAGGGAGGGACGGCGGTCTTGTGACTGCGATGATGGGGCTTTGCCGGCGTCTCGACGCAAAGAGACTCAGACAGTGTCTCGTGTGCCATCTACCTTTCCCTATCTCAACTCGTTCGAATCGCGTCTTTTGACTCCAATCGCATTTCGTTATCTTGGCTCGTCTTCCATCTTTCATTACGACGACCATGCTAACCCCCGTTTTCAACCCCGCATGCAGCGGCGCCAAGAACGCCTGACACACGACGAGCCATCGCCGCAGGAGCAGGGGAGGACCGGCATTTCTTTCGCGTCATCCTTCAATCTGTGTATGAGACGAGTCAAGTGCGCTTTGTGTCTCGATGCGAGGCCAGCTCCAGTCGAGGCGTCTGGTCTGCCGACTCGTATCTCCCGCCTTTCCTGTTTCTGAAGCCGGGCGTCTCAGTCGTCTCTCTTTTCCGGTCCATCTCTCGACTCGTGTGGTGCCTTTATCTCTACTTCTCGACCTCGACCCCAGCCGCGTCGTTCGGTCGATGGGTCGGAAGAATGGGAGAGGTGGGGACTTGCGTTTTTGTTTTTGATCGATCGCCGGGACAACTCGAGTCGTCTTCTGGAGCTGGGAGGGTGTAGCTACCCAGCCTGGTGCCATCTATTTTCCTTTTCGTCTTTGTCTCGATTCGAGCTCGCGTCTTGTCTTGGCTTTCGACTTGACTTAACTCCACTCGGATTTCGTTATCTTGCCTCGTCTTCCATCTTTCCCTTTTTTTCCTCCTCCCCTCCTTTCTCGGCGGCCGTGCTGGCTCTCGGTTCCAGCCCTCAATGCAGCTCGACCGCCAGACACACGACGCCGCGCAGGAGCCCTCTCCGCCCTCCTCGCGCACGCACTCCTTTGACGACTCCCATCCTCACACGCTCGCGCAGCAGCAGTCCTTTCAATCTGACGGCAACGGCAACAGCTCCTTTCGCAGCGCCAGCGGAGGCGAGCAACGGCAGCCCGCGCAATTCTTTTGCGCGGACGAATCGCTCCGCGAGCTGCTAGGACCCAGGAGCAGCCGGAGAAGGGGAGGAATGGCAGTCCTTTCGCGCCTCCACTGCCGGCGCCGGGGGATTTCGAGACAGACAGAGACGCCGACGGAGGATTGCACAGATGCAAGTGGGTTGCGGGAGCACGGGTATTTCGCGAGCGGAGCGAGGGCGGGGCTATTTTGAGAGGGAGGAACAGCACAGACGCAGTGGTGGCGGGCAGGAGCAGGAGTCCTTTCGAGGGGTGGGGTGAGTGTTTTGGCTTTTTGTCTGTTCTTCTTTCTCTTTTTTTTCTTCTGGGCGAGTCGCCGTCCTCGAGTCGCATGGGGAGCGCGGGGTTCGCGGCGGGGTGGATATATGCGCGGCATGCGTGCGTGCGTCGTCGCGCACGGTCTTGCGGTCTTGCTTCGCTGACGAGGTGATGGCGAGGCGTGGACGTATGCGCCATCCCCGCACCTTTCTTCTTTTTCTTTGGAGCACGGACTGCGGGGCGGGGGATGGGCGACGAGGTGGATATTTGCTGTCTCCGCGCTGCTCTTGTGTGCGAGCGGATGTGCCACGGCTGATTGTATGCGCCGTCCCCGCGCCTTTCTTCCTTTTCTTTGCAGCACGGAGTCGGGCGGGGCATGTGCGGCGCTGTAGATATATAGCCAGTGCCCGCGCCGCTCTTTTCCTCCGGCGCAGACTGGGAGCGCAGGAGATGTGCGGATGAGTGTACGCACTTTCGTCGGGCCCACTCTCTTTGGTCTTCTTCTAGAGCGGAGAGCGAGACGGGAGAAGAGGAAGAGGTGGATGCATACGCGGGTACGGGGCTCGGAGCGAGCGTGACTTGGTCGTCGTCTCGTTTATATGCGGTTTTCTACTGCCGCAAATGCATTACGGGCGCCTCTTTTCCCTCCCTTGCGATCTCTCTCGATTCCTTTATCCCTCTCTTTTTTTGCTTGCCGTGTCGATACGAGTGGCGACGTTGCATCGATCTGCGTCGATCTGCGCCAGGTGCAGATATCTTTTTTTGACTCGCTCTTTCCTGATGGTCGCGTTCGACTGCTCACATGCGGGGGATCAATGATGGACCGCTATTACGCCTCCCCATCGCCTCCTTCGCTCCATTCCATTTCTTAATTCGTTTCTCCATCGCGTTATTCTGATATTGATCTGCCTTTCTTACAGACCCCAATTCGTCCAGCACACATCCAGCACACACCCATCTCTTTCAACGCCAAACGGCATCCCTGCTCTCCACCTCGCCTCCGGAGGCTTTTTTTCCGGTCGGCCCTTCGCCTTTCCAGCAGCCAACGCCGATTCAATTTCCCCGCCGGCTGCCCTTCCTTTCTGGTCCTCAACAAACCTCCCTCAAGCAGCTCCCATCCGTCCACAGGCAGCGGCGCGTGCCTTGCACCGCTCTCAGATCAGCGCAGCAAGTCATGCGCTCTGATCGAGATTCACACTCCAGACTAATAGGTACAAGACGTGCCTTCGCTTCGCTCCGGCGTAAATGCAGACAGGCGGTGGCAACAAATGGATTACCGAAAAAAATGTAACGGCGCATTGAAAAGATCACTTTATTCGTGCAAGGAATCTACAGGAACCCCTACCTTGACTGCGGGGTCTTCCAGCAAGTCGAAAGTGCCCTGTGACCCTGTGGTTGGTACGCATCGAGAAGACGAAGATCCAGTCAGCAGTGGAATAAGAAATACGAGATAACGCACTGATGACACTGATCACCGTATGAAGTCCAAACTTTTGAGAAGAATAAAAAATGGTCCTGGTAAGTTAGGGACGGCAATTGTGTGGCAGGGTGGTAAGAGGGTAAGAAGGTGAGTAGTGTTGGTGGCATGACCAATACCTTAGATAAGTATGTCAGTGTCGCTTTCGAACTCGAGGTGTACCGGAAATGCAGACACGTCGGTTCGATCGGGAAAACACTCAAGTTCAAATCGCTATAATTGGCTCCATCAGACACGTTAGGGACGCGTCGAACCGATACCGTGGTTGCTGCAGTGCGGAACTGGGCGCATCAAGCTTCAGGGGGTTGGATCAGTGAAGGGATACAGAAATGGAATGTAACTCACTCTGTGTAGCAGCTGGCTCGCGAGAAATTGCACCGTCGAATGAATATTCCGTGGCTGCGAGACGTTCTACACACGCGCAGGAAGAAGCTGAATCTGGGTGTTCGCAACGATGAACACTTGAGCGCTCCGTTCAAGGAAGCGAGGATGAGCGACAGCATACCAAAAACTCCCGGCAGCGCGGAAAATCTAACAAAAGATTTCAGCGTAGCCGTGCTTGTGGTTGACATGAGGGTCTAGCGTCTGAGAACTTGAGTTCAGTTCACCGATAGGAAAGTTAAATTCAATTAGAGAGAAATGCACAGCGAGAAGCTGGGACTCGTCGTCCGGGAAATGCATTACAATTGATGAGGGAACTGTATATCTGCCCAGCAGATACCTGGATTGCTTTGGAACACTGAAAGTAAAAATCAGGGCTGAATGAAACTAATGAAATGAGCCGACCGGAGGGGTAGAGGGTGTATAAAGTGGGCAAAGTGATCCTCTGCTTCGCAGCGTGAGTAGTAGTCGCGCAAAATGGCCAACAGAGTATTTCGGCGACTCACTCTAGCTCTAGTTGTTGTTCTCTGTATGGCTTGAAATTGTGAGAACGTGAAGAAGGGAGAAGCGTAAGAAGAGCTCTCACTAAGGAGGGTCCAGCCTGCTACCCATCGCGTGTCGCAGTCGATCAATATGAAAACGTCGAGGCCATCGTTCTTGAGCGGCTTGAGGAATTCAGCGTCGATGTCTTGACTCGGAGGCGCCAGCAGCAGCCATTGTATCCGCATCTTGAGACGTCTTGCCAATGCGCAGCTTGAGATGTATTCCACATCTTGTCTGTCTTGAGAGGTATCTCGAGGGTCTCGAGGTCGTGAAGGCAGCAGGGAGTCTATGAGTGGCGAAGCAAGGTCTTGCATTTTGAACTTTTAATACATGAAATGCTTGTCAGTACGCCTTGCAGCAACTTGGTTCATGCCAGAACAGTCATTCAAGTCCGTGTTGTGAGCCTTGAAGCCGAATTGCTAGTGAAAATTGTGGTAGCCCTCGGTTTTTCTGTATGGCCGCGACCAGCCTTGATCAGGGCAACTTGAGAGCCAGCCACCGGGTACATCGACATTGAGGGTGCTGTGGTCTTGATCGAGGACAGAACTGGGCGTAGAGAACGGCATTGAAGGTGTAAAGACAGCCCGACGATGATGGGGGAAAAGAACAAAGGAAGATCGGGAAGCGAGCTTCTTTCGAGTGGCCCCCGAGCACCGGAAAGTAGGCCCCGGTGAATAGAGCCGCAGAGCGGCACGTCAGAGGCGGAGCCGATCAGGGCTAAATTGTGATTTAGGGCGCCTTCCAGAAATAATCATGGGAAGAAATCAAACCGAATTTGGTGAGCTCGGAGCGGAGGCTGTACAACAGGTGGCAGTTGAGAAAAAGATGGCAAATTGAGGTGATGGTAAACATGTGCATACTGATACGAGGGATCTGCTTAATACATGAGGTATGCCTCGGTGACGCGGCCGCAGTGCGGAAATGCAGTGAGAAATCAACCGCGGCACAGCCGGAAATTAGCTGCGGGGAGCTGCGTGCCTCTGCGGATTGCAAGAAGGGAGGTCAGCTGAACAACTTCAATTGAAAACCCCCGGGATCCGTTCGGTCCACAAAAGGGAGAAGGAGAAGCGCCCTTCAGACCGAACGCAGAGTAAAGCCTAAAAGGTACAGGGATGAATGGGGTAATTGCACCGCCGGACGAGGATTTCGTTAACGAGCGGGCAACAGCAGGAGCCAGAGCAAAGACCAATAAATTAGAATCTGACCTCGCTGTGCCGCAGGACGCAGTAATGGTCGCAGTGAAGCTAAACCAAAAAAGAACAGTACAGCTCAAAGTCAAGATCCGAAGAAGCGTGGTGCGTATGGCCCGTGCGATCCCTCAGATGGCTGCCGTCAAGCAGAAAGGACATATGGGGCTTACAAAATGAAGAGACAGTGTGGACCAGCCTGGAACAGCGCAGGGATTCGAGCATGGATGGGGTTAAAAACAGAGTGCGAGCAGATGAAGACGAAATGAGTATGGACATATGGAGAAATGGCACAGCCGAGGAGCCATTTCGTTAAAGAACGGTTAATCGAGAGCGAGTACTCGGGACTACGTACAGAAGTGGCATCAGATAGATTGCAGTTAGATAAATTCTAGAAGCTTACCCCGTCAGAAATACAGAGGGAGGTGGAGAGCGTGATCATGCAGGAATATTGGAGGAAAAATTATCATGGCATATATGTTGTGCGTCCACCGCGTTTCGCCCCTTATGTCAATTCTACTTCGTAGAACGAAGATGATGAACAGCCAAGCGGTTTTTGAAAGATGTTGGCGGGAACTGGACGTGAAACGATGTATAATTTCGATTTGCATAATTCATCTCACTACACCCAACGGCCGTACAGATTTTGTGATATTTCCACTGATCAATGGACCAGTATTAATTGGTATTCTGGCAACCTGCTCCGGCGCAAACGACCGAGCCATCGGGCTGAGGGATGCACTTGCAACGCGCCTCGAGCTCGCGCAAGCCGTGGATTGGTATAGTGGTTACAGTGACAGCCACTGCAACGAGCGAGAGGGAGAAGAACAGTTTGGTGAATTGCTTCGCAAGGCGCAAAGGATCGGATGGGATTGAGAATGATCTGGGTGAAGGCGAGCTGTTATATATGTTGTGGGCACGGGCCCAAAGCGGCAAGGGGGATGGAAGAATGCATGGCTGCGATCTGTTCCCGCTCGACTGCTGCGCAACACGGCTTCTCTCCATACTTGCCTTCAAAGCTGAATTGTCAATCTCCGCTGAACACATTTCTCACGAGCACCGATCCATAATTGAATAACCAACTGACAAATAGTCCGTCCCGTCAGGGCCTCCGAAAATAAAATTTACGAGCGGGTAGGGATGGCATAGTGGATTTTAAATGGATTTCATCTGCGGAACAGTAAGATCTCATGTCATAAGAGTTTTTTTTTCGTCCTGGGTGAGCTCATCTTTGACTAGGACAACGACCCTGCATCCAGCTCGACCAAAACCTTTTCTTTCAACCATGTTCGATAGCTCACGTGATGACGCGGCCGCACTTAAAACCGAGCTAAACGGCAGCCAGTCTCAAAATGAGAAATAAAACGAATAAGCAATAGAACGGAGTGTAACTTATAATTTTAACAGCAGACACTCGCGTCCTATTATATTTCCCCCACCGTCCCGACGGCCGTGACCCTCCTTTTTGGCGGCCCGTCCCCGTCTCAGTTTCGGAAATTCACGGTCCTCGCCGTGAACGGACGGTGTGCATCCCTATGTATTGGTCTTCCAAAGACCAATACATCTATACCTGGGTCCCGGAAGAAGCTCAAGGCTCTCGAGATCAGTGGTCCCCGTCTGGTAACCGCCGGTTCAATTCAGTTTCGGGAGTGTTCAAACAACTCAGGCTGTAACAAAATCGGGGGACGTCAATCCAGAATCGACTCAGAATAGTGCGCTCTGACTTTCTCCCATTTACGACAAGCAAATTCGAGTCTTCCGCACAACGTCTGTAGAGAATTTAGGCGCCAGCCTCCTCCCAATAAGTCCATGTATGGACCACCCTCCGGAAAATGTAGCCCTCTGCAATTGATCGAACAGTACGTACCACATGTTTCTCTTCTGTAATTATATTCGACCAAGCGAACACAATCACCGGATCCCCCTCCGCCACCATCATCATCATGAAAGATTTCCTTTTCCTTGGCATTTACTCCGGAACCAAAACGCCCTTGGCCGCATCCGTTTTCTCCTGCTCAATGTCGAACGACGACCCCGCGGTGAAGCCGTTCACGGTTCCAGGGAAGTTACCGCACGACACGCTGAGGATCCCGAGGTTCCTGATGTCCTGGGAGTCGTCAGAGAAGAGCTCCTGGACGGGTGCGTCGCCTTCCTCGAAGCCGAACTTGCAGTCAGCTTGACTACATTGATTATGAGCGCTAAGAAAGGTATGGCGTGGGTGCTACGCACGGGAAGGCATCACAGTCGGCATCCCGGTTGAGGATGAGGGACGCGACTCCGGGGGTGTTGGTGCAGTCCGCGCCGTTGAGCGGGGTGCAGGTGCCCGTGCCGTTAACACCGGTGCAGAATTGCTGAGTGACAGCCCGCTCCTGTGAAAGACATTCTGTCAATTTTTGTATGGAAAGAGCTCAAGGTAGACGCACCACCGGTGCGCTGTTGACCGTGATCAGGGAGAGAACGGAAACAAGTGCGATCGACGCAGGGAACTTGAAGAACATGATGAAAAATGTAAAAAAAAAGTGGCGAAAGAAAGTGTTAAAAAAGAGCGGTGAAGAAGAGAATGATGAGCTTCCGGACGGGGAGAGGCTTTTATACATTTTGTTCCGTAGGGGTTGGTTGACACGCGTGCACTGCCGGCTGCTGTGATCGTTGATGAGGGAAGCCTGATGTCGGCGATCGTGCGGGATCTTATGCCAGCAAGTGCCGATCAGCTCTGGTTAAAAAGTATACCACAGCCAAAACACAGCTCGGGATCGCAGAATTCGAAACCTTCACAGCTGATGTTCGAAACAAGTGCCTCAGAGGGAGTGGTTAGATTCATCGTTCAAATTGAGCTCATTAGACCCGTAACTTGACGGAACGCCAAGTGCTTTCCAAGGCAGCGGGACTGCGATGATCATGATGCAGGAACCTGGCTGAACTTGACACTGACAGCACTTAGCGCAGCTCGTTGCCATACCTACCAACCACACGATCTGGCAGTGCTCTTTTCCCCAAGGCGCGGTGTGCTTGTATTAATGTATGTGCACATGTGACATAGGTGGACACGGGCATGTGCGTCGCCGGGCAGCCACGATATCGATATCCTCTCGCGCTGGAAGTTCCTCATCTACTTCCCACCCTACTTCTACATAGTGCATTGGGACGCACCCGCCCGACATGGGCCGGCTTGTTCTGCAGCATGCGTACCTCCGCAGCGTCGCGCTGACATCGCTGAAGATCCACGCGTTCGAATGAGTCGAATCACTCGCGGGCGTCGAACCGGGTCATTTGAGCTATGACAATTGTAGGGGGTTTTCTTGGGGTTTTCTTCATTGAAATGTGTCCAATTCCCTCGTCTTTCCACTTACGCCTCCTCTCACTTCCACTTTCAACACTACGGACCTTCGTTCTACACTGTCCTTTCGGCCCCAGACTAGGGCATCAAACCGTGCGTAATACGCCCACGGGCGTAAGAATTACGCCCGTATTTGGCCCACGGGACGGCCCGACCCGCGCGTAACTTAGCATCTCGGACGTCACAGACGGGGCGGGTCCCGTGCGTATAGCCGTGAACGGGCGTAATTTACGGGTGGTCGAGTGATGCTGCAAGATCAACAAACCTTGAGTGAGTTATGGACTATATTTGAGTGAAATACCTTACCAACTGTCTGAGACAGCTTTTAGGGTTCGTGAAACCTGTTTTCGGCAGCAGCGTCAGATGGTTTCGGACACTTCCGCACCTTGCAGCATGCCGAGAGCTCCCAAAACTGCGGAGAGCCCCGGGGGACAACTGCCGACTCCAAGCGAGCGATTAGCGACCATCGGCAGAGGGGTCCGCAGCAAAAACTGGTTGATCCAAGATAGCCGTAAATTACGAGTAAACGCACGGTTACGGCGTGCCGTATTACGCCCTACCCCGTACCGTGACCCGTCCCGTCTGAAAGTCGCCCAAAACCTTAAACGGGACGGGGGCGTAACAGTAACTTCGCGTCTTTTTCTTTCGTGCACCACCGGCCATAGTTTGATGTTTTTGTTGTTTGCTTCCGCCTCTCCTTCGCGTATCCGCCTGTGCCGTGCACGCGCATGCGAATGCGACTGTTTTCGAGTCGCTATCACTCCCTCCTGACCCTCCTTTCTACTACATTTTCTTTGGGTCGCGGGTTCGATATTCACCGCACATTTCTTCCTCTAGATGCCTATCTTTCCCTATTTCTTGTTGGTTGGCTCTCGAGCTTGAGTGCGCGCGCGGCTCAGAGCCCCCGCGATTTGCTTTCTGGGGTATGTATATTCCCAAATGCTTGAGCGTGAGTACGGGAAAGAAATCCGAGGCCACTACTCAAGCTTGAATTTGTATCTCGCACGCCTTGGTTTCTCGCCAGCTTGAGATTGAGATAGATACATCTAATCAAACGTTGCTATTGATCAGCTCCTCGGCTATTATCGTCGCTGCCTTCTCTCCAATGACCATAGCGGTGTTGTACGTGTTGGCCCCGACATTCAGCGGCGCAACACTCATATCCGCCACCTTGAGATTCTTGACGCCGTACACGTTCAACCGCGCATCGACGACGCCACCTTGGTTGCGGGGCCTCATGGCGCACGTCCCGAGCTACATAGATATTTTCAGTCCCATCGGAGAATGCATGAACCAATGAGGAAACTCACAGCGTGCCACGCCATATTGACTTGATTAATGAACATCAGAAGGGTATGCGAAGATATCGGGACAATACACACTGTTGTCGCGATGAAAAGCGTCGATTGCGTCGTCATCTACTTTCGTATACCTGGTCGAAACAATTGAACAAAATTCAGCCGAAATGAATAGTACGCACACGATGTCGCGGGCAGAAATATCCACCGGACCCGAGGCCTCCCCGCAAGTCGCCTCGCTACCCGCCGGAAAGACAGGGTGGTCAATAACAACCTCCCCTCTGTATCCGTCCATCCGGCGCGCGAGCTCTCGGGACCATTTGTACGCCCACCGAAGAACGACAAGATCCTCGCGGCTACGGTTGAAAATGATAAGCCCAATGAATGCGGGGTGAGTGACATGCCGATAACCTCTTGAGAATGCCGGACTCCACGTGCAGAGGTGCAAACGCGTCGCGGGATTGGACGTGCACGCGCCCGAGAGCGACCGGGTACGTCTGTGATTCGGATTGGATTTGGAAGAAGTACGCGCGAAAGATTCAATTTGTACCGTGAGATATAATATGGTGAACGACGGGCGAATAGTCAACGTCGGATGGTTGCCGAAATAACTGGTGTCGGTGAATCTCTAAGCGTTTGAAAAACATAGGAGGGAATGACTGACCAGCCATACGGCCCAATCCAAGCAATCGGCTTATCAGAGGCTTTCGAGAAAAACTCTTCCCAGCGCTTTTGGAATGCCGGTCCTAGTTCTTCCAGATCCTTCGCATTCGGGCGGATTCTGATTCCGGCATCGACACCACTGGCATTTGTTCAGATCTTTGGGTACGGTGTCGGATTCAGGAGAAACAAACTTCGACGCCATCAGGCCCTTCCCCGTTGCTAGCCATTCACTCTCGTGCGCTTCAGACGTCAGTCGGCACTGATTGCTGAGGACAGCTGAGGACGTGCCCAAACTCACCGGATGCCGCATTTTCGTCCATAGTCAAAATGGACAGGTTCACCGTCTCGGGAGGCGAGTAGTATGGGACGAGCCCCATGCTGTGATCTGTGATTGTGGAACTGTGAACAATATCGGTTTCTCTCAAATCGCTTTCCAAACCTTGATAATTTTCGCCGACCCCCGGAAGATCAGAAACAAGTGGGATACCTAGCTGTTGTAGCAGATCCTTGGAGCCAATCCCAGACCTTTTGTGGTGAGCTCGTTGTTCAAACACATGCATGGTCCGAGCTACCTTTCGAGAATGGCAGAAGAACAGAATGTACCAGAGGAAACTATGACGAAACGCGACGCATGAGCAGTGCAAATCGTCTTGTCGCTGCCTCGGGTGTATTCGATGCCTGTGGCACGGTTATCGTCGTCGAAAAGAACACGGTTGACGCGTGCGTGATCCAGGATGGTCAGATTGGTGTTCTCTGTTTGCGGGTAGAGGTAGAAATGGGCGGCATCCGAGCGACGGCCCGTCTCCGCACCGATGTATCTGCAAATTGTCTCAGAGCTAGATCGAGAGAGCAATGAGCACCATACTTCGGCCACCGCTGAAGCGAATGAGCGCCAGCATGTATATAGGAAAGACAGAGACTCACGCTGTATGCATCGCAGGTCACGAAGTCATTCCCGTCGTCAGTCAAGCGTCGACCACGTCCATACACAGCGGCTGCCTTTAAAAAATCTCTCCCCGCATGCGTTTCGTGGCAGCCGTAGGAGACTTTGAGAGGTCCGGACGACCCATGAGTGGAACCAGGTGGTCCCGCCTGGTAGGTCTCGTGCTATAAAACGTCGCACTCAACTACATATCCTGCCATATGCAAATGCACTCACTTTTTGAGCAAGCGGAATCAGATCCGCGGAGCCCCAACCAGGGTTTCCGAGCTTCTCCCAATCGTCGTAGTCCGAAGCCGAAGCTCGCGCGTACATCATTCCTGCAGACACCCAGATTTCATTAATTAAGCATTTTCTTGAATAAGGGAAAGGCGATTCCAGGAGGAGAACGCACCATTGATACTGCCACCCCCACCCACACAGCTCGCATTGGAAGCGCGCAGAGTGCGGCCATTTAGTTCTGCGCTAGCGCTGGTCTCATGAGGGGTGAACATCCCAGGTTCTGGGCACATCATGTTGTTCATGTATCTCCCAGGTTGGACGTGAAACGGCTTGTCCTTCGTATGACTGCCGTTCTCGACAATCTGTTGCAGCGGTGAGTCTCAATAACGGCCTGTAGATATCGGAAAGCTCACGAGGATGCGGAGGGTGCTATCTGCGGCGGCAAGGCGGCCTGCGATTACGCACGCAGTTGCGCCTCCTAGTCGGCGAAGTCAGCATTGGAATGGATCATGGCGTGCTGTGAGTCGAACCTCCTGCGAAGATAAGATCATAGGTGGGTTGTTCGCTCGTCGTGGGGTGGCGGTCCATCGGATGTGGGAAGCACGAGTCGTGGAACCGATATATATATACCAGCCGTCAGGGCTGAAAAGGCGGAGCTTCTGACGTCTTTGAGTCAGCTGTTACTCCATAATACTATTTAAAGCGAAGGCCGGTGGAACCGCTACAGACCTTCGAGTGTGGAAAAGGCTTGATTTACTTCTGGTGGTGTATCTCCAGTACCCAACAGTACCCAGATCCAGAGAAATAGTACGAACGTCGAAAACACAAGGATGCCTTTTTTTTTTTTTTGCCGGTGAGTCGACCAGAGCCATCTCGGCTCCAGCATCAAGTAAAGGCAAGGTCTCTGGCAGTTGACTGGCATCCGGGGATTGAGCGATTAACGTTGCCAATGGATAACAGTTTCTAAATCATTCTAAAGGGGCCTGAGGAAGGATCTTCAGGGAAGGGTATTAACTGATGTTGCCCCTAGAAGCAGCATAGGAGTAGTATAGCCGAGAGCCGCGGGGTGTATGGGGAGCGCAGCGAGTCATGGTGGTGAAGGGCAAGAGACTAACGACCGTGACTTGTGCGTGACCGGTCGCGACGCGCCAAAGCAACCAAACACAGCCAAAGTTCAGGTTAAAGCACTGGCAGCGGCAACCGAAGCCATCAGCTCATTCAATCGAAGGTTTTCCATTTAAAGAAATGTAATTTTGGCGCCAGGTTATCAGGTATTTATTCGATATATACGACTACGCTGCTATCGTGCAACTGAATTCAACAGACACCCTTCTCACTCTGGTTGTGACGGTGTCCACCGGGCTTTGCATTACTCAGAAATAGGAAGAATTTTCTGGCCACGAGAGCTGGTACTAAATATTTTCATGGGTTCGAGCTGTATTTATTCTCGCCGTTCTGACAAGCATTGAGAGAGCAATATACGCCAGTTGAATTCGTCGTCCTTATTCAAGCGACCTCAAGGACACGTCCTCGATTCTGGTTTTGTATCTCTCTCCCCTCCGAATTACATACTCAGTACTTACTTCAACTTGAGTTCATCTGGCCGATTAGTTCCATTACCCGCAGACATTTGGCAGGTATTCTAACAATATTTTGGGTGCCGAGGATGTTTCGGCCTTGTTTAAAGAGCTATAAATACCGAGAATAAGGCACTGGAAAATTCAAGTGCTCCAATCCCAGCTCGGTTGTTTTGTGAACCCCGAGCAGAGCGCATCCGCGGGTCTTGATGCACTGATCTCTCTATTAAAGTGTCCCGCCAACAAAACCGGGCTTCAAAACACCCTATCTCTAGCTCAAAACATAATTTTTTCGGATCCGGGTTTTGGCACTGTATTACTTTTGTGGATCTACCACGAGAGCTTTTCCAAGGAAGTTAGAAGATGAGCAAATCAGTATTTCTGAGTTCGGGTCCGTGTTTTTAATGGTCCATAGCAAGCCACCGAGTAATCCTCCTGCAAGAGAGGCCGGTGGTGTGATAGTTGTAAAGGATAATTTCAGGGCGACTTTGTGATTCAACTAGGATCAACGCCTTCATTTCCGCATCTTGTTCACCAGGTCAGACAATTATTACATTGAGAAAGATTTTGAGTTTATCAAGAGCCTCCGGTTGCGGCCTCCGGTATCGTTTCGTGCCGATCTGGTACATGCTGTGCTCAGTTCTAGATCCGAATATTCGAAATCTGTGAGAAAAGTCTTTTAGTCGAAAGTCTGGGTCGATCCCTTGGCCTCCATGTACATTTAAGTCGTATTCTTCCTGCATCAGAGCTAGCTCGTCGCAGCAATCACCGTTTTTGATCGGGTTCCATTTAGCGTATATGGCCTCTAGCAGAGCCTCCGCTTGTATGTATATTGATGCGCTGATCTCCGTATCACGCCAATATCACGCCTTGCCACCGACCACCACCGCGGTTTAGAAAATGCGGGTCTCCGACGTTTCGCTGGGCCTGGCTTTTTTGTGCCATGTAGCTCAGGCCAACCAGATACCAGTCCAGCTCGCTTCCAGTTCCATAGACGCTACTTCGGCACCGACTTCCCAATGGACAGATTTGACTGCGCGCCCACACGACAACGCCACGAGTCAGCTCATTTTCGACAACGTCAACTCGATCTCCCAACATTGGACTCATACACGGTATAGAAATGGTATGCAATATCCTCATTTCGTTTTCAACCCGGCCTGATTTGGTTATCTTTGTGCAAAGGTCACAGCATTATTCCAGGGACAGTCCCCGTTGGCACGCTTCTCTATCACGGCCGCGATTCCGAGGAACTCCCTACCTTTCCGGAATGGGCCTCCACCGACCCTGAACACTCGTTCCCATTTTGTGGGGATAGGGAGAGTAACGGGACGATCACAGGGTGTTGGCACCTAACACTGGTGGCCACACGGTCGTTGAAAGTGTTGTATTTCGATGGCTCTAGCGCGTCAAATATCAAGGACGGTGGAACGTTGGATATTCAAGATCTGCTCGTCTGGGGGGAGGTCGATCCTACCCGCTGGCTTGATGAACGAGCGAGGATTAACGCTCTCTGCGCATGGGGAAAGGAGTTTGGACTCGATGGTTTTTTCCGGTGAGTGTCCTTTTTTTGCAGCGTCGTATCAGTTGACGAACTCCATGATAGTATGGAGATGGACTTGTAAGCACCACCGACATATTTGTGTCAAATTTCTCGTTCACTGGCGGTTTACAGTGAAATTATGCTCTGTGATTTCTCGCAAGGCGTCGAGCTGATATCCACGGATTATCTCGCCTCATGGTGGGCACGCCACGTCACCCCACCCCTCTGGCGACCAACTGAGCGGTCTGCGGTTCGCTCGAGTTTGCTTTCCTCAAACGAGACCCTTGCTGCCAAAGTCCTCATCTTTGAAGCAGTCCGTGCAGGCTCATGGCACAATAGTTATCCGGGCGAAAGCCGCGTCGTGGTTGATCTCACGGGATTCATCTCGCTATATGACACCACCCTCGCGCCGTCTCTGGTACCTCTTCGCCAAGGATTGGAGCGTTGGGATCACCGCACAGCAGGGATTTCCGCTACTGATTTGACGGGGTTGAGGATTCGCCTCAGCGAGGTCCTTAGCCGTGGGCCCGACGCCGTGGGGAGCGGGGTCGATTGGCGCACGCTGTACCGCGTTGTGCTCGAGCGCTATGCTGAGCGTCTAGAGCTGACCGAGTACCTCCTCAACACGACGGCATCACACAACGTGAACGATCGCGCGAGCCAGATTCAAACGCAGCTGCGAGTCATGCTGACGCCGTACATTCTCTACACCTCGCGTCCCACGCCGCACAGCATTTCAGTCTCCGTCGACGACTCGTGGGCGCTTTCTGTATGGCAGGGCTGCGCCACAAGGCATACGGCGCACATCCACGCGAGCACGACGCTGCGGTCTCGACTGACCATCTCCGAGCGACTCCTCTTACGCGCGCTGGATGAGACGAACCGCGAGATCTGTCGCGTCGTGGTACGGATGTGGGTTGCGGGCGTGCATGCCGGCCTTGATTCGCTCATCCCGTTAGAGGGAAATAAGCCCGCGGCCGACCCGCTCCTCATCGTGCAGGGATGGCGCTCCGAGGCCTCGGCGCTGATGCAGTGGCTCGACTGGGGTGTATGGGTGAAATGCCGTCCGGCTTGTGGGGTTGAGGTAATTAGTTTCCTTTCGTGAATGCTGTCCCGTGGATTTAAACAATTCGTCGCAGGAAATGTGCTATCTTCCCACGTGGCCATTCTTCTGGGACATGATTCTTGATCCGGAAGGCAAGGACGAGCGATGGAAACGGCCACAGCCCCGCTGTGTTCGTCAGTTTGAGCCGTATTCCAAGTTATAGATTCCTTACTTGGTAGATGTGAGCAGACCGTTGACTGTGTTGCGGTCAAAACAGGGGAAAAGACAATAGCAGACAATTGATGAGTCCAAAAGCTCGTTGTCGGCAGAAGGTCGGATATATATTCCAGTAAAACATCCATAATAATTGTGTTTATTGCTCGCTTTCTAACATATATTGCTCGCTTTCTCATATGCCGCTCCCCTGCATTTGATCCTCGTGTTTGTTGAGGATATCACACAGCGTTCGATGCGCAGCTGAAAATTGAGCCCACTTCCGATGCACGATAGCTATCGATGATAGACTGGATGGACACCTGCGGGAAGTGAGAAAATCCTTCTATCGGAGGGCACCCTCGGACAACATACATAGGTTCCTGCGAAAAATATGTAGAGACCAAATGCGATCAGGAAATAGTTGAAGAGGGTTTCGATCGTGCGCCGTCGTCCGGCCCATCTGGTTTTGCCGGGATACAGGATGAGGTACGCCATAGCCCAGTAGATGAATCCGAACCACCCATCTGATCGTAGGTTCATCATTGAATAACGGCCGATAGGAAACTCAATGAACGAACTGAAGAGAGAGCAGATGGTGCTGAGCATCTCGGAGAAAAATGGGATAAGCTCCGCCAACACGAATGCGAATATCCAGGTGACGGTGATGATCCCAACCCAGGCACCCCACCCAACCAATGTGTTGGAGTGTAGGTGCTGGGAGTCGCGGTAAACACGGAAGAAGATGAACCGGGCCGTCACCGACTGAAAGAGGGGTCAGTATACAATATTGGCTTACTCCAAGCAACTCAACTGAATACAGAGATCCCAGATACACTATGCTCGGGATCGCGAAACAGAAAGCAATCTTTTTATATACCGGCTGCAAGGAGCCAAACGCGGGCGAGGTAATATATTGGTTGCCAACTACCAACTCGGTCAGTGCTAAAGATTCAAAGCAAGTCTTAAGAGCTCACTGTAGTGGTACATTATGCTTCCGCTGTAAATTTGAATGTTTTGAACTGACCACAATCACTGCAAGTGTGAAGAACAAACCAAAGAATAAACACCGTAACCTCAGCTATCGTTACAGCCCAAAGTGCTGCGGGTCGTCAGCGGCGCACAACCAGGTGGACGCCTCACATGCCTTTTGGAAAGTCCTTCGGCTCCTTCATCTCCGCCAGGAACTGAATGAAAAAATCAGGTGAACAGCGGGGAGGGTTACTGAGAGTGGAGAACCGAAGGAATCATCGTTTGTCCAATCAGAGCATGGGTGATATTAAGAAAGGCCGACATTCCTTCAGTGTTCGTGTCAGTGTGAAAATAAATTCAAGAGAAATTCCTTGCCGGATACATATGTTGTTCCCACAACAGGAAACATTGTCACGATTGGGGGCTCTCCGGCAATGTAGCCAAAGGGCTCATTCTGGATCGCAGAAAAGACAACAGAGAGTAGCACGGCAATGCCCATGGTCAGGGCGCTAAACGTCGCCAAACCACCCAACTGGTTGAGGGTTCGAGGGAGGCTCAGAATCAAGCAAAGGCCGGCGACGCTCGCACTGGAAAAGTGAATCTCAGAGAGGGCGAGTGGGTGAATAATCTCACCTGAATCCTACGGTACAGACACCCGAATGGGACAGGGTATTGAGAAGTTTTGCTCCGACCAGGCATTCAAGCGCTGTGAATATTTGGCTCCCAAGTTCAACAGCGAGAAATAACGAACCTTGGATGAACGTGTTGTTCAGAATAAAGCCGACAACAGTGACATTATAACCCCACTCTGATCCTCCGCATATAATGCGTCCGATATCGCAGACATTGGTGACTTCCGGATGCTCCATGCAGAATCTCCACACGATGAGAGCTGTAAGAGGTATGAGTTGGAAAATGCGCGACTCCGAGGCGGTTTCACATGTATATTGGACTGTAATCGCAACCGCCACGGTTACCAGGACTCCAGGAACCAGCCCAAGTATTGAGTACGACCTGGCGCACTTGAGTATATTTCCACAGCGGTAGGGACAGCGCGCACCAAGGGAAGGCCAGGATGGCAAGGCAGACATATTCGGAAAACAAGAGCCAAGCGGTCTATGGAATGTGGCACAAATGAGAACAAGAAGTGGACAGTGGGGCCATACCTTCTGCCACGAACATGTTCGATATTGAATCTCGTGTTCACGTTCTTTCGCAATCTGGTCTGAGACGTGGTAACGCGGTCTCTCGACGAAAGTATCTGCGTTGATGCTCTCTTGTCCCATGTCTACGCACAAGGTCTGTTCTTGGGCGCAAAGTGGGGGAAAGGAATAAAGGGACTGTGAGAAAATTTGCCAGATGACGACAACTGATTTGAGAACTGTGATCAACCCCTTGGAACTATGTATTGTCCAGGCGCAAAGGCATGAGGCTGCCGTACGGACTTCTTTGGTTCAATATCGGACGTCGCGGTTCTATTGATTGGATTGCTACCGGGGGCTATGGAGTGCTACCTGAAGCTACTGGGTGCGGGGTATCTTCCCACCCGCGTTCCATTGAACGCGAGTCCTTAATTCCGACTGGCGTCTGGTGGAGCCGTGGTAGCCGCGGTCGACCTTTTACAAGTTTCCTTGGGGATGTACAATACCCCCTACGGCCCAAGAAGTTGAACCACCTGATGTTGATGCTCCGTTTGAGCCCCTGTCTTCACACTTCGCTGTCGTCGTCGTCATTCTTCAACTATGCAATGATTCAAGAGGTGGCGCCGATCCAGATCGCGTACCCATCAAGAAGCACGACCCACCCCCCAAATAAGGAAGGAGTGATGGACAGGTGTCAATGCGGCAGTTACGGCCGTAAGAGGCGGCACAGACGGCAAGGGGCTAAAATTTTCTTCTCGACGCGTCGCGTCAGGTCGCGTCGCGCTTAGTGGTACCGCGTCTGCGCGCCTTCCTAGGGATCTACAAGCGCGTCGACATCAATCCCAGTGTTCGCATCATCGAGACGTTGTTTTATGATGGCTGAGGTAATTCGAACACCGTGGATATCCACACCACCCTCCCTGGTGGCCAGCCGGCCAGTATTTGATTCCAATCTTGTTATCGTTGCTCATTGGGAATGCAGGTAGATATTGCGCAAAATTACAAGGACCTGACTCAAACCCGACTGCGACCCGAACAGTACTGCCGAATGATCCCATGTGTGCCGATAATGATCCTTTTCTTGATGCGCTGTCAGGGTGCTGTCAAGTCGGTGGGGCATCAGGTCTGAGATCTGGATCGGTGCCACCTCTTGCAATGATTTCTCCAAATCAGCAGGTCTGCCGAAATACGCCTGAAAGCTTCGCATTACCGTTACTATGAATCATGATAGAGTTGCTCGATGACGAGTGTTTTTGAACAGTCGGATTTAGCCCTGTATCCCGACAAGCGCCGTGTGACTCACATCTGATGCGACCGCCGTCCTCCGAGCAAAAATTAACTGCCAAGCCGTGGGAGTGTATTGCTCAGTCCCTCCTGCTGATCGGGTGTTGGCCTTTTTTTTTGCCGTGCAGTCTGGACCCAGCAGGGATAAACATCTTCTTGTATGGTGTACCCCTGCCTAGCGAATCTCCCTCTGGTTCAAATATGCCACGGACTTCGATGGCGCCATTTCTGGCTTCCCGTGGATAATGACACCTCAAGATTCCCGAGCTAACCGGCCGCTAAGGACTCTGGGCGTACCGGCGGCGAACTGGACATTAAATGATAGTGATATTCTATTCAGTGGAGTGATAAGTTCAGTGGAGTGATAAGTGCGATTTCTGGAAGGAGATTTGGCAAACATTCCGGGAGGTGGACTGCGCACGAGTTTCCGCAAGCATATCCTATAAAATCACTTCTGTTCACGGCTCCTTCCCTTCGCCTTACTACTATGGTTTCTACATTCCCCGTTCTAAAGACACGACTTTCCAACATTATCCCCAGGAATGCTCGTCTCCGTCCTCTCATTGATCCCTGGCGTCAGCGCCTGAGGGCAGCATCCTCGATCCCTGCTCTGGGATCACTGCAAACCTTCGAGTTCCGCCATGAAACCCCTCACATCGGCACGCGCTTTCCAAAATCTGTGCAACTGTCACAGGTTCTCACCTCACCCAACTCCGATGTCATCTTGAAGGACCTCGCGACATTCGTATCCCATCGTGGAGTTGTATTTTTCGAAAACCAGGATATCGACGTCGACGGACAGAAGGCCCTCGGGACGCGCTTGGGAGAACTAGCCGGCAAACCTGCCACCTCCACACTTCATATCTATCCGAATGACTATGCGGATTCTGTGCGGAATGAAGAATTGCCCCCGGATGTGTCCCGAATCACATCTGAAGGGTGCGTACTGGTACTCTTCAAACCTGCATTCTGAAACCTGATTCTACAGCGGCGTCGCACGAACTGGGTACACCCATTCTGCGCGTGCTAGTGAAGGCTGGCATTCGGATACTTCGTTCGAACCCGTACCGTCGGATTATGCGGCAAGTTCCCTGAGCATGGTTCACCTTGACGTTGTAATAAAGGTCGCTTCCCCAGATTTTGAAAATGCATACTCTTCCCTCCGGTGAGAATTCACGATTTCGACCATTGGGTTTATTCTCAGTTGATGTGTTTCCTAGTCGGAGGTGATACTTTGGTGGGTCTATTCTCTGAGGCATTGATTGAAACTGACTGCCGCATCACACGAAGTGGGCGAGGTAATCCAACCCGAGAAATTGAACACCCGACTGCCGATGAGCTGACATCCTACAGTGGCTACGAGGCGTATGATAAACTATCTCCTGCCTATCAACGATTCGTTGAAGGACTGACGGCGCTCCACGATGCGCCGGGTATTAGGGAGGAGGTAATGTCTCTCACTTCGCATTCAACACCACCGTCATAAAAAATCATTTCAGCTGGCGATGCGGAAAGGAAATGCGATCTACGGCGCCCGAGGCTCCCCTGAAAATACAGGTGGTCTATTGCAGGCCATTCAGTCAGTGATTTCATTTTCTTCCTACAATTCACATGACGGCTTATCATGATATCAGTCCCGTCGTCCGAACGCATCCCTTGACTGGATTCAAGACCCTCTTTGTTAACAAATTGTACGGCCAAGTCCTCACATTTGCTCCTCGGAGAATACATAATCATCATGGTTCCCAGTTACACTACGCGGATACTCGAGCTGACGGAGGATGAATCATCGGACGTGTTAAACTACCTCACCAGGCAAGTATCGGACAACCACGACCTACAGATTAGGTTCCGATGGAGCCAAAATGACGTAGCTATCTGGGACAATCGGTGAGCTCAGTAAGAATCCCAGCCCATTATTATGTCTCACGACTCTGACAGATGCACCTTGCACACCGCAACGTCAGAGTTTTTCCCTGTTTGTTATAATCGACTGATGATTTGCGCAGAATTGACTACCAAGGTCTGCGGCAAGGAAACCGAGTTGTGAGTGTTGGAGAAAAGCCTTATTTCGATCCAAACTCCAAGTCCCGGAGAATCGCTCTTGGGATTTAATGGCTGCGACCACTATGACGCTTGAAGAGATGTAGAATACACCGTTGTAAAATCAGTCGGCATCCAATGAACTCAACTGCTTAGACATAGGATGGTTGGGACGTCACGAACAGAACGTTGGCGTGAGAGGCCCATCGAGATCATAGCCGGTTGAAACATTGCTGAAAATGCGCTTTTGACGAACTATGGCGCCAAAACACATCATTATCCAAGCCATACACAAATTCGCTTCGATTGAACCAGATTGAACCATGTTCGAAAGTACGGACCCGGAGATCGCCGGGGCCGTGATGCCGAATTTCGTGATCGCCGTCGCTTTGTAAGCTTATCTGTGTTCCTTTCGTCCTCTTTCTTGCTCGCGAGATGCATCGCTGCCTGGAGATTTCGGAGGTTCTAGCTGAGACATTGAACCGCTTGGATCCAATCTGGGGCCCCGTTTACCCCAACTTCACGGACACGTCGACCCAGCCCGCGTTCCACGCCCTGTCTAAAGTCGCGACTCGCATATCATGTGGTGATCAGCTACGCTGGGGAATCTCCTCTCTTACCTTCCAGCTCTGTGCCACCGGTAAATCGGACGCAAAACATCCCACGATGGTCGGTCGAGCTGCATGATGAGATTACTGACGATGGGTCAGCGATTGCTTCGTCAGATCCGGCGACAGGACTGGGTGCGGCCCTCCGTATATGCAGCTCGGATCTGACATCTCGTCTCCGGACGGAACGAGTCGGATTTGGCGGATATATTTATGCGCATGAGCTTGTCTCTTCCGCCAAACTGTTTCCTCGCTCTTCAAAGCCTTACCTGGAATTATCTTGATGAGGAGTTCTCCTACATCGGTTTATTTCTCGCTCCACGAATCACGACCCTCTCTTTTCCTTCCACGTCGAGCTTATTTAATGTCCCGACCCGAAGAATATCACGATTTCGTTGAATCCCGATCCATTGTCCTGGGACTCTGTAGAAGAATTCTCCGCCATTTCTGCATTCTGTGCGAACTTTCATATGTTGAGTCGATGCATGTGCCGCAGCTAGACCGAATGGCGATAGCCCATATCTCTCGTCTCCCGAACCGCACATCATTGGCGTTTGATATTCTTCCTCACAACTGGGTTAACCCTGTGGATGATTTAGAGCAGGCCTTCACCTTTATCAGCAAGCTGACACTCGTCTATACAGCTGTGCCGCAATCCATCAAATTCATGCAGTGACTCAGGCAGGTTCCACTCCACGAGTTTGCGATCACTCTCGGGATTGTCCACGGCGATCTCGCACCCATCCCTTTCAGAACTCTGCATCTCGCAGGACACCCTCAACGCGCAGAGAGATTATTGCGTCGAAACTTCCTCCCTCCGTCTCCTTTCATGTTTCACCCACCTCACAGAGGTCTTGATTTATCTCCCTGGGTCATCCAAAATCGACGGCGTTACAATATCGGAGCTATCCCGGGCGTGGCCGCTCCTCGAAACATTCGAACTTGGGGAGATTTCGCACACGCGCGTTACTCCCGCCTGCCTCTGCTCATTCGCCGCGAATTGCCCCCAGCTCACGAAACTCAAAATCTCGTTTGATACCACCATCGTTCCTTTTCCCGTTGCCAGCACGTCGGCTCCCGAGCTGGCAACGCTCGTTGTTCACAAGTCCCCCATATCCACCCACCAAATCGTCCCCATCGCACAATTTCTTTGGGGACCCTTTCCGGCGCTTGAGCGCATTTGTCCCTGCGAAGGTCTGGTCCGCCGTGATGGTTTGAATTTCGAGTCGTTCTAGTTGTGTTATCATTTTCCCGTACCTTCAATCCGGTGTCTTCGAGTCTCCTTTTGGTCTAACCATTTACAATGGTGTCGAGTCCAGCGTCGTTCAATGCCATGCAATTCGATGCTTTGGCATTCATCTTGACATCATTCGTGGTCGGCAAAGAAGTCCTTGAGGGTCAACAGTTCACGCGGAATACTCGAAGGAGCCCGCCTCTGTAATTAAATTTGGTCTCGGTATTTCGCTAATACCCTTCTTTACAACACCGATTTCGTTCCTTCTTATAGCCAACGGCCACTGAACTTGTGTTGGCGCACCAATTATTTGATTAGTGAGCTCGAGATGAATTGAAAAGATCGAGGCATATCAGTGATGACATGAATGTGATTTTTGTGCTCGGGTGTCATTTCCTATCGTGTTGAGAATTGGTGATGATTGAACAAACTATGCTCATCAGCTTTGGACCGCACTGAACCGGATCACCGGAGCCGTCATGCCGAGGTTGTAATTCTTTTGGGAACCAACAAACACCGTACCCGAGCCCTCCGATCTTGCCCCGATCTCGTCCTCGAGATGGGTGCTTGAGGATCCCGGAAATTCTGGGTGAAATATTCACGCATATCCATCAACCATCCGGTCCAGTCCTCGATCTGACCGCTTCACCAGTCTCTTTTAAGGAGAAGGTGACCCAGTCTTACGTTCAGTGATCTTTTGAGAGTCGCGATGACATTGGGGAACCTCCTCGTTTGCTTTCCAGAAGATTTGTGTGCCGTCGATAAATCTGACCCCCAAAAGTACACCATGGGGAGTGCCTTCTCGCGATCGAGATGCAGTGATATCCCGTTGAGGAACGCGCAGCGATTACTCCATCCGTTCCGGGAGGAGGACTGGAAGCGGCCTTCCATATATACACCTTCGATTAGGCGCCTCTTCTCCGGAGAAGATGAGTGGGCTTTGTCTGACATTCTCCTGCCTATGAGCTTGTCTCTCAAATAGTTTCCCTGCTCTTCAAAATTTGGCTTGGAATCGCCCCAATGACCAGTTCTCCTATATCAATATTTTTCTGGGTCCCGGAATTACGACTGTATCTTTTCCGTCCACATCGAATTCCCTCATTCCTCTCAATTCTCCCATCGAAATGTCCCGGCCTGAAGAATATCCCGATTTCGCCAGATCTGTACACCACAGCACGGGACACAGCGGAAGACTTCTCTGCCATTTCTTCATTTCTCCGCCAACTACTACCTAATGCCAATTTGATACGCGTGCCCCAGCTAGACTGCACGGCAATGGCACACATCTCTGGCTTCCCAAACCTCACATTCCTAAGCTTTGATGCCTTTCCTCGATCAACCCCGTTGTTTATCCCGAGCGGCCTTCACATCTTTGCGCACGCTGGCAATCATGTACGCTCCCGTACACGAATCCACCAAATTCATGAAGGGGCTTCATTGCGTCCCACTGACCTCATTTACCGCCAATTTTGTGGACGTTGCCACCGATTCCCGCTACCTTTAGGTAAGGGTTTTAGGGCACCCTATTTTATTATAAAAAATTTTAACTGCCTGGTGAAGATCACATTTTCATTACAAGGACAAATAAAAACTGTCATATGCAATGAGTCATGATTCAAAAAAAAAAAAAAAAGAAAACTCATTAATAGACCATCTTTTGGACATTATTCCGAGCCTACGGAATAGTCCTTGATTCTCTCTTGCCTAGATACTTTTTCATTATTTAGAGCTAATCCACAATTTGCTGGAGCTCAAATGAGATGAATCAATGTGTCATTTTTGCTGCCTAATTCAGCCCTGCCGTATGCAGCCATCTGCCAAATCAATTGACGTGTGAATGCGACATTACTCGGCCGAAGTGCATTCGGCCGATGAGCAAGGTCTGGACCTTTTCCCCCTACAGGGTCTTCAAGAGCCCTGATTTTTTATTTTGGCTGTGCCTCACACTAGAAAGCACCGCCCTCGGTGGCACAGCCCTTGCCTGACAGGGTCTCATTTTTTACATACACTGAATTCAAGAATGAGCATGGCAATTCTGTAGTACAAGTACATCTGTTAAAGAACTTGTTTCATGTTTCGTTTTCTCAGTATGGTGTGGTCCGTAGTCACTGTTTCATTGAGTCATCTTGGGAAGTTTCTCAGAATCATCTTTGACGTTTTTCAGACAGATTTGGTGGACATTGTGTTGCCCCCGACTGGGAAATTGAGCCTCTTCAGTTTATATGTGGCACATTCCCGGAGTTCAGGGTGAGAAATGATTTGTCTGCTACGAGACTTCGACGATCAACTTTTCACGCAAGCCCATGATCCGATGTTGCTTGCGGAAGATGACAGACTAGAAGATTTGAACAAACAAACAATGAGATGGTGGAGAGAAATGTGCTCGAGCACGGAGATGGATTTAAGCGTAGCAACACAGTAATATACAGAAATGTAAAGAATTTTCTGCCAGTGTGACATTAGCCAGACCTGAGATGCTCAGTATTATTTTACACACCTGGTCTATCAATCTTTGGCCACCTACATTGTCTTGCTAGCAGTAGAGAAGAGATGGTAGCTATAGTTTGGATGCTTTGAAAGTGATTGAAGCGGTCTGCATTGTGGATTGAGAATCAAGAAGTTCCAAGGCTAAAGCTTTGCTGGCAGATGATGCAATGTGAGTTTGGTGTTTGTGATTGATGGAATTATGACCTCCCAGAGCCCTTGACAGGCAAGGGAATTTTTTTCATCAGTCTTTGTGTACTGACCTTTCCTCCCTGCTAAAATATGACAGCTTGTCCGTGCTGTTGCTCTTGCAGCGAGATTGCCGTTGGGCAACACATGTCATAACATACTTAAACTTTAAAATACTTGCTCCCCCTTTGCTGGTTTCTCCTCTTCCATGACCCGCTTCCCAGAGTTCCTTCTGCAACATTCTGCAAGATCCCACTCTCCATGTCTGTCTACCCTCTCTCTGTGCACTCTCTGGTCTTTCTGGACTGAATACTATTGACTTGTGGACTTCCTAATTCTGGATTCCCACAAGATATTTTATTGTCCAAACTTCCTGTCACAACATTCGTCCATTTGTTCCAACATAGCCCCAAATATTACAGCAATGTGCACAGTGTCTCAAACTCGCTTGCTGAACCCTCGCTGCACAGATACTAGCCCATCATGATTGGCTTCTATGCTTATAAGTCTCTTTGTTTTTAGATCCTGGATGCAGCTGTATTGCCAAGAGCCCTGGCTTGCTGTTGTACTCTGTCGAGCACTCAATGCTTGACTCAAAGATTATTTTTTTTTTCCATTAGCCAGCTGTTTGTATATCAAGGTTTAGCTTTGTCCCGGAATCAGACGCTATTTGCAACCTCAAATTTACCTCCCATGCAGAGAGATTCTCGGCTGAAGCGCTCAAGATGCACTCAAAAGGGATGCCAACTTTCTTTCCATCATTCGTGCTCTTATCTTCCCTCATGATTTTCACTCCACTGCACAGACACCGCTACCTATGTACTCTAAATACAACATATTTGCTTGAGCAAGCCCTCATCCTCACAAACTAAACTATTTTTGGATGTGGGTCCAAATTTTCTTTGGACACAGAACTCAAAATATTTACTGGGAAAGATCAAGCACAGTTTTTCGTTCTGCAACACATCAAGTCTGCAGACCCATCACAACCTTCTCAAGTCCAACAGACTATTCAACATTCAGGTGCTTTGCGCTCCTTCAGTCAAGGATTCACTGTGTGCCAGGAGTTTATGGCAAGCAGCTTTGTCATATGAACAACTTGAAGAAAGTCTTTTTCAGATTGGAAATCTTCCAGAAATTCCAGCATCTGAAACCCGGGATGTCTAATGTTGAAACCTTCCCTCTATTGCATTCTCCTGATTTCGTTGATCATGTGCTCATCCAATGAATTTTGTTGGAGCTTCATTTCCTTCGTGCAGTGGTGAACAGGTAATGAAATCCATTTGTGGCTCAGAAATTGCTTATAAGCCTGTCTACACTTGATGCAGATTTCAACGATAGCCGGATTTTCATACAATTTCAAAATGATGTGTGTCTGTACACACATCTTTATGATCAATCTTGCTGTACTTGGTAGCATACCTGAAGATCCAATTTCTGTTTGGAATCTGCCAACCACTGTCAGGTAAGTTTATTGCTCAATGTACTACCATTACGCTAAATCACCGTAGCCAGAACCTCAAGTCAACGTTATCTGGAAAGGGATTTTGAATTGATGCTGAACTAAACATTTTCAACTATAGTGGATTTATATAACCCTACAGGCAAAAATTGGCTAAATTATATGCTTAGCAGCTTCGCGGCCTCGCAACATCTTTTGCTTCATTTGTGTGTTGAATATTTCTCCGCAGATTCCAAGTCACTGAAAATTTGGCCAATTTCCACAAAACTGAATTACATGCAAAACTGGCTGATTAATGAATGTGAAAAATTATTATCTATATTTCAAAATATGTTCTGCCAGCGGAAAAGAAAAAACGAACCATAATGCTTTTAAAGTCCAAAAGCTTTCAACTCAGCCGACACCGAGTTCCGCGCAGACTTTATCAATTTGTTAGGGAGTCATCAAAGATCTGTGCTTCATATGCTGAATCAGCCAAGAATCGGTTACACTATGCACTTAAATAGTTCAAGTAATATAAGCTGACACCATACTATAATTCTGCATCAGAATCATCACCTGGCAAGCCCATTTCTGGTAAAGGGCCTTGCCGCTCGTCGGCCTTACCAGCTTTATTTTCAGATATATGCTTTTTTCTCCGCCATCTCTACCCCAATCTCCCAGCGAAGCCTTTCGAACCCACGCCTGGACGCTCCTCGAAACCCTCGAGCTTGCAGAAAGGCCTGATGACGAATTTGCCGCGTATTGTCCCCGCTTGATGAAACTCAGAATGTTGTTTGACACCACCATCATTCCTCTCCGCGGAAATGGGGCTGCGCACAGGCTGGAAACACTCGTTGTTTTTGAGTCGGTCCTGTCTCCCTCAGATGTCCTTCTTGTCGTGCAGTTTCTGTCGGGACTCTTTCCGGTGTGGAGGGGTCGTATGGCCGATGTGTGGAAATCCATCCGCACGTTGGTTTCGATTTTACAGTACCATGCCCCTATTTTACATTACAGCATTTGTACCATAAATATTGCCACATCATCACCTTTTGACCACGAACCTCCATTCACGCGACCAGTGCAGGGCCTCGCCCAGAAGGGATTCGGTGTCCCTTCGCCCCTTCCTCTAGGAAAGTCGCCAGTGGGCTGTTTAGCCACCAGTACCCCAGAATTCGCATCGCACGACCTCACCCTATTCACACGGCATTTCGGCACTTCTTTACTCTAACTTTTCGTCGTTTTCTTACACTAAGGCCCGGGACCTTTTACAACATCTTATTCCCGACATTCGTTCGACCGCTACCCGGATCACCGACCCAAAACAAGAACCTACAGGTCGGGAAAATCCCTCCGCCACACCGGTGCTGCGGTGCGTTTGTGCTCGCGAACACCCCCGTCGACAAAGATGAAATTTGGAAATGGCTGATGTGATGAAATGGGAAAACTGCTGGAAGGAAGTCGAGGCTTTGGTACGCAGTGAAGGTGTGGCTCGGGAGTCGCTCTAGTTGTTGTCATTTCCTCATAGCCGTCGCTCCTCTTCTCGTTCCTTAGAGCTGCGGTGGTGTCCAATCCAGATCCAATCGAGTTGCGGTCTTCTAATTACCTCAGGCTGGGAAATAATAAAATGTCCGCACATATACCAAGGTAATGTACCTACCCTACGCACTTACGCAGCCCATACATAATAAATGCGCTCTCCACACCGATCAATCTATCACTCCTTGAACCGCACGGGAACATACTTTCCCTGCCCAACACTCGCAGCCCTCCCACCCCGCCTCACACACGTCACCGCCGCGAACACAACCAGACCCAACATCAACACCAGATTCGCGCCGAGGAGGCCGATGACGACCGGCGCGTACTTGCGCACAGATTCTTCGTCGCCGCCGGTGGCATTGTCAGAAGAGGACGCGGCGACGGCAGCGGCAAACGCGGGCGGCGGGATGGAGGTGAGCGGCCCGAAGGACGTTGGGGCGCCCTCCGGCGGGCCCTTCGCGAGCTGGGCCATGCGTACGCTGATGACGTCCGCTGCGGCGGCGACGGGGTCGGTTTGCGAGAGCAGCTGCATGTTGGACGCGGGTCCGGGAGACTTGGCGATGGCGGAGCCGAAGTTGAAGCTATTTCGATGAGCAGGGTCAGTTCCGTGTGTATTTGAAACAGCACTGGGAAGGGAGGGGGACGAACACAGAGTACATATTGCGCATGATAGAGTCGCCGAAAAGCATGTCAAAGTCTGTGTTCCCGGCTCCTGCGAAGAAGGACGAGACGCAGACTGTGACTTCGTCGATGGTCTTTACATCTGAGAGATCAAGCGGGTGAATGGGGAAGGACTGGCCGCTGCGATCCATCGTGTTAGCCGGCGGAAGCGCACGAAGGCAGTCAGACACACCCAAAGACGACGGTGACAATCGTCGTGGTGTTGCATGGGATGATAAAACTCCCCGTTTGCGCGGAGAAGAGCGCCCCAGGGATGTTACCATAGATCCCGTTGAACACCTCCGGTGGGACGAAGGCGCTGGGAGTTCCGGTGTCCATGAGAGCAACAAGATTGCCGCTCTTGTTATCTGTTACAGTCGACGCAGGCGTAGCCACTACTTTGCCGTCCACCGTTATCGAGTCAACCACCAAATTCCATCGCTGGTTCGGGAAGATGGGGATCGGCGTCGATTGTGCCACAGCTGCGTAGGTTTCATCGAGCTCGTTAATCAAGAAGGAAGCGTCGGCAGAGTCCTCGAGATCGTCGGTACGCGAGAGGGAGACAGCGATGAAGTTGCTCGCGTCGGGTGTCTGGTCGAAAATGTTAAAGAGGAACGGTTGCCCGCTGGTGGGAAACCCGGCAGTTTTGAGACTAGTCTCGATGAACGACTCGCCACCATCGAATGCCAAACCAATGAGTCCGTCCATTCCGAGATCGAGGATGCCTGTGAGTCCAACCTGATCCTGCCTGCTGATAATAAGGGCTGGACACGCGTTTCAACGTTTGAGAAGGAGGCCGGGAAGTGGACGGAGATAACACCGACCTTGAGAGTCGAACGAATAACTACCCATCGCCACCGACGCCGTGGAGACGGTCCCACTGACGACCGAAGTAGCGTAGTTAACCGCGCTCTGGACTTGCGTCGAGGTAGACCGGAAGTTGGACGAGGGGGATATCCTGAAACAACCGGACATAAATGAGAAGAGACAACGGAGGAGGGATTTCCTACCAAAGATCGGAGCTCCCCGTGTCAATGGCCACCAGGAAATCTGATCCCGGTGTCAAAATTTGGAGATGTAGGTCGAAATAGAGACACATACTTTGTCCGTTAACAGTGATGTTGGTTGCATACTGGGAAAGAATAAATTGCAGAACAGCAAAAATCACTCTGACGCACCCGGGCGGTGATGTCAAGGCCAAGCAAGGGCTGGGAAAGTCAGTCATTATCTTCGAGAAATTGGTTTTAACGCACATTCGAGAGGATGTTCTCGAGGTTTGAGCTCCCATTCGAGGCCTTATAACCGGTGGCGGAGAGTGTGGCGCCTTTTCCGGTGCGGGGAAGATTGATCCTCTTCCCATGGAGGGCAAGGGATGAGACACAGGCGGCCGATACTAGAAGCGTGAGGGGCAGGAAAGAAGTGGAAATTAACATGGTGAAAAAAGGGGGGTGAAAGAAGAAGAATACGCAACGCACAGGAATGTGGGTCCTTTTGAAGATGAACGCCGCCCATAGCATTTCTATATTTACGACGGCGTATGTCCCCGGCCTACCCGACGAATGCACGGAGTTGATGGACGGAACATCTAGGGCGCTGTTAAGATCTCATCAGGAATCCCTGCTCGGTGGAATTGAATCTTTCTTCGCGGAGCAGCCGGGGGTGAACAACTCGACAAGCGCCATGGTGGGAGAGAACAAGTGGTTGCTCGGCATGATCCGAGTCATCGATCACATCAGATAAACACGTCACCTCTTCCTTAACCATCGAGACTCGTTTACCCTTCTGGCGTACACTCAAATGTAACAAAGACAGGCGGCAGCTCATATCTCAGACAAATCTTGGCCCAGCTTCCCTATGAGAAATACGGGAGATCGCACACCAGGAGTTGGCCAATGAGTGGCAACGCTTCGGGATTCGAATTTCGCTCAAGATTCCGCCCACATTCGAGCTCAACAATGGCGTTGATTTTTTTAATAATGTTTTGCGACCACTGCGTCTTGTTTATTCGTTCCCCTCTCTCGTTTGGGGATCACCCATACTGGAGACAGGTCGATTCCAGGCAGCGACATCTCAGCCTTTGCTGAACTGATATTATTCGCCTGTTTTTCCACGAGGAATTCCACAATATGCCGCATGTCTACCCTCGATGACAATGATCCATATACTGCGCCGTTCGATGCGCGCTATCATATTCCACCTCAAAGGATCAATGGAGCCACCGGAGAACTCGGCGTGTGGGCGCCCTCTGCAGACAATACTCTGATACGTCGCTTCTCTGCTTCGGTGATCCGCAGTCCGGTGCGCGCAGTCATACTTTGCATCAGGGCGATGAAGTCGTCGGGCGAATCGTCGTGTCGGCGCTCAAACTGTTGACTCTTTTGATCTTCAACGCGGGCATCGGTCAAATCATTAGGCGGAGTTACCAATTGGAGCCTTTCTTCCGTCTGCTTGTCACTGCTACGATGGTGAGTCCCCGTCTCATTTCCAGGTCTCGACTCTTTCGGATACACGACTTTCTCAGTTATCTGATGGGTCAGAAACTAATCTCACTTCGCGTCAACCGTAATTCTCGTTGAGAACAGCAACGAAACAGTATTTGTCAAGGTCGCCTTGAATGACGAATCCTCCCTCCCCGCAATTTGTCGTTGATGCTGAGTCTTGACTGGTTGGACTCGAACCACGCAACTGTTTCATATCACTCGATATGGGCTCAGCGCGACTTTTGGAAACAGGGGCTTGCAGCATTCTTCACTTGATTCCGTCAGCTATCGTTTGCATGTGTATGGGGACAGCACATGGCTGCGCCGGATCCTACGAATCAATTAAAAAGAACAACCCGCGGCACTCGGGATTGACGCCAGCACGGCGAACCAGATCCTCCGCTTCTTTCCAGCAATTTCCCCATCCGCTCGCCTCAGCTTATTCCGGTGTTTCCTCCTCCGCTATCCGCACGACTTTCCAGTCACTTTGGTACAGCCGCGGCAGTCCCGGAAATATCGCCGAAAGAAATCGTGCAACAGGCACAATTTGTGGGATCGCCAGCGGAGACTCGTTAACCATGAGACTCTCCAGCCTATGCTCCAGCATGTGGGTGCTGAGGGGGATGCTCGTGGTATCAAACGACATCTCCAGTTTGGTCAGGTGAGGACAGTGGGCGGCAAATGATGGGAGGCACGCCAGTGTGACTCTGCTTTCGGGGTTCTTCGAGCCGCGGCCATGCATTGACACGAGAAAGATCTTCCAAGGTATATTCATCGATGTCGGATGCACCATGGAGATGAATATCGACGGATGTAAGGTTGCTGAAGCAAACAAGGAAGCGGAATGACCGACCTTGAGGCGATGGTCTTCTGATTGCGCGAGGTTCGTAAGACCAGCCTCTGAGGACAAGTCGATCTGTGAAAGCGATGAAAACGAGATCCCTGTCGTGATTGCGGAGAAAAGGGAATGTATCTCGGAAGTCTCTGGAGGGTCGGAGAAATGAATGGAGAGCGCGGTCAGCGAAGCCTGACTGAGCCACCCATCGAATGGGATGGTTTCCACCACAGGCGAGTAGACGAGTACGAGCTTTCGCAAGGATGGGAAGGCCCCCTCGGCTCCAACAGCCGGGCTCACCCAGTCCTCCGGAAAATGTCGAGAGTGAGGAATATTGGAGGTTCGGCAGGCGGAAAATATACGCCATTGCCGTAGGGTTCAGCTGCGGCACTTGTATCGACTCCACGTTGAGCAACTCGCATAAAAAGGAAGAGCTCCTCGTGTGATGAATCCCATTCTAGTGAGTTCGGATGCAGCCCGATGGTGATATCCTTGAGCTGGGGACAAGCCAGCAGGAGAGTGGAAAGGAGCGAAAGCAAATCCAATGTCGACGGAAACCACAGAGTTCGGATTGCGGGACTGAGAACGAACGGATGTGGCAGAAGTGGTCACCCGCATGGCCCGCCTTCGTATCCGGAGACGAGGTGTCTCACCCCACCTGCATAGATCGCGGGTCTCTCCCAATCCTGTTTGCGAATGGCGCGACACATGCTCTGCGCGTTCTTCAGCAATTAATTAACTTTTCTGGGCCAGCTTTATTGACGCAGCACAGATCCTCCGGAAAGAAGGCCAGGATGTTGCCATATATTGGGACATTCAATAATTTTTCCTAACTGATTTCGAATGTTTACGATCCAGGGTTGAGCCTCTGCTATATCGTTCCTTCTGGTTTCCTCATTTGGGCGGGAAAGTTCGACTGCCCAGTTGTCTCGCCTGGCATTTTGCTCAGAGTAATCGCGACCAAACCCGCAGAGTTTCTACAGAACTCCGCGAACATCAGGAAAACCGAATGTAACTCGTGCTATCAAGCGCTGCATAGCGCCCATAGTTACATTCGGTTTTCCTGATGAAACATATCTTGTTCATCAACGCCCTCCCGGAGTGGTAAATGAGGACGATATTCCGTTGTTACGGATCTATTCTTCTCGTTCACAGCACATCCCGGTATACTGCACCTGCGACGTCTGGCCCTCGGTATTGATAATATGCTGTGGTATCGATGGCACCCACTCAATGCTGACACATCTCGAGCTCCTCGATACCTGGGATAATCCTCACATGGAGGATGCTACAGAACGCCTCCCTCTCACGCCCCGTCTCACACACATCGCTAGCCATTTTGCTTGCATTTGCTTGCGGTGTAAGTACCTTTACAAGTTGCGCTTAGCAAAAAGGCAAACCTGCAGTGCAACCTGCTGGTGGTCAAGTGTCGGTGGGAGGTGACCCAGGACGTCGCTCTACTTGTCGAGGACGACCGATTCGTCTGCGTGAATTATATAAAAAAAATTCGAGTGTACTAGCTACGCGGGGCGAACACGGGCCTAGATTATTGGGCGCTTGCCGATGCATTCATCACAGCGAGACGTGGGAGGAAAGTTGATCGTAAGCATATCTCTTCTTTGTTAGCCCTTAACTCAAACATTAGCTGGTTTCGCAGGCTCGGTGTGATCTATCTCGGATACGGACGCCTGGACACGGGAAACTGGAGAGGGACTAATTCCCAGTTTTCTAATATGATGGGGTCGAGTTCATCGTCACACCAAATACGATTTCATGTCCACGCTTGGCACCCATCCAACATTGCTGACTCCTTCCACGTCCGAGATGGAGGCAGTTTCTTTCTACATATCTTGCTGTTTGGAAGACCCGAAGCGCCACGTACGTACTCAATCTGTCGGTGCGATCCCGGCTGCAATCCTCCATATTACCACATAATATTTTTACGCCGTGTCCCCTTCCTCGGAAAAGGACAATCCAATCGTTTCGTGCTCTACAGCTTTCTCCGAGCTCGACTCCCAATTCACACACGTCCACAACACGCATGGCGACGTAATACACCAGAGACCTTGTTGCGTCAACCACTACCATAACGGTAAGAACTATATTATTTGGAAAGTATACTTCGAGTTGACCACACGGTGGTCCCGTGGATAAGTTATAACTTGACGGAAATTCTGCTACAACCACGGTGCAGATTTATTTGTATATTTCTTTGTTTCCTCATGATGACCGGCCGCGGACCCAACCGATTCGATGTTCTCGGTCCTCATTCCGTGTCCGACGCGGGAGTCGGCGTGGACATGTTTCTTGTGAATGCGGTCCGACTTGCCAGTCACGCCAGTCTACAATGGGATTTTGCTTGGTGCCCAATGCGAGATTTACGGAAACAAATTGGTGTTTCGCGCAAATAATTCGGTCAAAAGTTTGCGGGGAGTGCTGTGGTGCTGTGTTGGTACTAACAGAGTCTGCAAGGTCGGAAACTGGTTAATGCGATTTGAGATTTTCTTCCTCTTGTTCTTCCTTCTCTATCGAAGAATATCCGCGTCATAACTTCGGCGTTCCAGGTCCTTGATGGAGATGCTACTCTGCTGTGGAGTGACAGAGTCTTTGCTCAACGTTTCGGTATCACTGACGAGTTTGACCTTTTTGGTGCTCTGCCTCCACTCGTAAGAATAACTTCTTGTGACGTGCGCCAGCCTCGGCGGTAGTGACGCTGCTTGCCGTGTTCCGGAGCTCAAGAGCTTGATGCGATGAATCGTCGTCCGAGTCTCGATGCGTTCCCTGGTGTAGGTGTATTTCCCCGCATTATGATATTCGATAATATTTATACATCGCTAGGCTGAAACTAATGCATACCACGCCAGATGATGTGTCAACCACAAGATAGCCCCAGACCCCTCAAGAAAAGAACGATATTTTGCCGGCTTCCTTCCCAGGAACGCCACGCCCTCCTGATCGGTCTGTCCAGTTCTTTATCAGTCATCTTGGAAATCAGAGCCTTGAATAGCTCCAGTGCCGCTGCCGCGTCCGGTCTCCGCGCGGGGTCTTCGCGACGCAGCTTCCTCACAAATGGTATGATAATGTTGAGGCCGTCGTACAAACGCCTATCGGAGCCCAATCATGATGAGGTTGGATAACTGAAACAGGGGAGGGAGAGAGAGACGAACAGGAACTCGTGTAGCATCATCTCCCCTACAAGTCTGACATCGACCTTACACAGAACAGGTGAGCACATGCGACGAGAAGAGATTGTTTGCTGGAAACCTTAAAGGGATCATACGGAACGGTCCCGGAGATCTCGGGGATGTCCTTTCGCAGGCGACCAAACTCCCCAATGACCAGTTCCCGTTCTTCAAAACTTCGGAACTGCACGGAGAGACCGAAGTCGATGAAATAGTACTTCAGCGGCCCTGCCTGCGTGCGCGATTTCATGTATGGCTTATCGGTGTGGCCCTCTTCAAAATGAGTTAAGCATGTGATGCCGTCGCTTGCCCTCCAAGGCACGAGGAAGTGGGATCCGCCCGGGATCATGGTAGAAGGGTCCACCACGATGTTCCGCGTGCAGATATCGCTGGAAAATGCAGGTCTGTGAGGGCAGCGAGTAAATATCTGTAAAGCATGACGAACCGATGCGCAATGTTTTTGCTATGGAGATATACCAGGCCCTATGTATAATATTATTCTTGAGTGCTGGACTTTCGCGGGAAAAATGCGACTCGCCTCGAGGACCTGTTGCGCAAACTCAACGAATTCCCGGACCGTAGCGAACCACGGCGGATCACAGCATTCCCTCATGCGTGGCATGACCATGAAAGCCAAGTGCTCAGACACGGAGAAAGGGATCAACTCGAGGCATGGTACCGCATGATGTTCGGCACCGGGTTCATTCGTCAGGAACCATGACGTCCGGGTATCCGGTGAAAATGTGGCGACGATTTTTAGCACTACCGGTGCGCCGTCCGAGATGCGAGTGGCGTCGAGAACTTGAGCCTGAATGGTAAATCATGATAAGCTCCTCGTACTCTTTTTTTTTTTTCGCAAACCAAAAGAAACCAACGAACAGAAGTCCCGAGGGAGTCCTCGCAATGTAATACACTCTTTCCAGCCAGAACATCGGGGATCCAGCCGGGGCGATACCGCCGGCGCAGCATGTAGCCGCAGGACTCTAGGAAAGGCTGATGGTTTGCCCAGAAGCGCTCTTGATCCCCAAGCGTAGTGGCAGTCGGTGATTCCTTCATCGTGGTGGGGTTAGAAGGAAAAGGGGCGTGTGAGTCAAGGATAAAGAATGGCAATTCAACCCCTGTTTCACAACGTGCCCCAAACCGCGGTGATGGATCGCCCCGATCATTTCCTTACTGAGGCTCGGACGTCGATTTAAAGACCGCCATGGCTAGTCCTTGCTTGCCTGGTCATGTCGTTCTTCCGCTCCAAGGCGGAGCGCCAACTCGCCGAGCTCAAAAAATTCAGCCGTACATTTCATACTCTGAATGATAACGAGGATTATGACGGCATCATCTCCGCGTGCGTTTTGAATCGGTCCGAACTGTTGGAATTCTAATGTCTGTCCTTTTCAGACTCACCATGATCGTGAACGGGTGGGATACTATGTCCTCCGGGGATCAAGAATCCGCTGTCAAACAATATACCGCGCTCTACCAAAACACAAAGGTATCGACTTAACGTGAAAACTCTGAATTTTCATTAACTTGATTCCAGCAGCGACGTGGTTCCTGGCTGAGCGCGCCCCTCGGCAAGCTGTTGGGTAGATCTAGTGAGCCGTATCAATCAAGTTCCGCAGTGCTCTGCTAGACCTCAGTCTTTTTTAGATGGTCGCCGCGGCACCACTTCTGCCAGCGCCACCGTGGGCACAGAGTCTTGGGAAAGCTTAGGGTGAGTTCTCATGTTCTTCTTGCGGTTATCGCTGACCAAAGAGCCTTCCTCGCCAGCCGTGTAGACCCGACTGCGGATGGGTATGTGATCACAACTCTCGTACATTTACAGGCGGCTGACGTTGTGGTTACCGCGGTGGCTAGTTCGAATTTTTCCCAACAATTGCCTCGCCCGCATCCTCCGATCATGGACCCCATGAACAGGATTAACCCCCCGTCGACACGTCCCATGAGCCTCGCGCCGTCGCACGCGAACACGCCAGCGAACCCGGTAGCTCCGGAGTCGCAGCCTTCAGCGACTGTGTCACACCACCGCGGCGTCCCGACACGTCCCCTTCCCCTGGGGCCGGCATCGCATCACAACATCCTGGCAAGCCCGGTTCGCTCGACACCTGTCTCGCCTCGCTCTGGGTCTGGGTCCGGATCCGCCCACACAAGTCCCTCGATGCGCTCCCATGCGTCGGGCTCCCGGTCACCTCCCGCCCAGTCGAGATCATCGCCATCTATCTCTTCGTATAACGCGCCATCGGGGCATGCGTCGGCGCGGTCGCACCACTCGAGCCAAAGTTCGGTGGTCGCGTCGTCGGCCTGGCACACCGCGGCGGAGCATACGCGGGCGTGAAGAAGGACGCGACTGGGCGGCGCCGATGGTAGGGCGGGTGAATAGAAGGGCATGTACGCTAGTTGTTAGCTTTTTTGGCACTAACATGAATCGACGTTCTTTTTCTTGACATTTTTACTTGGTTCCGAGGAAAAACTCTACGAAAGCAAACTGCCAGGCAAATGGGCGAGAGCGCGCAGAACGAAAAGGTGTTGAAGAAGGAACTACTCCGTCAGTAAATGCACCGAGGATTCGGAGCAGAACTCTAGCGTACGTCTATTCGGATTCGGAAGGGCATCACAACCGTGTCGAAGACGCGAGTGTTGAGTTGCATTTCGGCCCTGCACACGCAGTCGATATATCACGTAGACAGAGGGGAAGCAAGACAGGGCAAGCGGCAATTGCAAGGCGGGAAGCAAAGTGATGAGATCGATAAAAATCGAGTGCCTGAACGAGTATTTAGCGATTCACAAAAATTCAACTTCCTGGGATCCAGCGCCATCTGCATAAAATGGAGATAATTCGGTCAGGGAAATGAACAGAGAAAGACGTGCCAGTGAGAAATTATTATGGTTCAAGCGTGGTGAGGGTTTAGAGAGGCGTGCTGCCGCTTCTCGCGACCTCTGCAATGCGATGTCGGATCAAATCTAGTTGGAACATAGGGTAGATCGGCGGTCAAAGACGGAAGATGCGCACATACAAGCAGCTAAATGTTCAATACAGGCGTGTATTGTTATTCTTCCGACCAAGGGAACACGAACCTATGAAGTCATCGATGTACAACCCAGCCGAATAATCAGTGTACATGCGCACCTACCTGGGCATTTATCATACAGACGGATATTGACTAGGAGGAGGAGGATGTATTACCGCGGGGATCCGATTGAGAACTAGGAGATATGACAAGGAAGCAAAGTATCTGAGTTGTTCATCTACATACGATTTCGGTCGCTGTCCTGAGCGAAGGAGGCCAAGTAGGAGATACCACGCCGTTGAATCGCCAGTCTCTAGAGGAAATACGTACTCGTCGCAAAGTAAATACGCACATTCTGCAATACATATCTTGTGCATGGATCCACTGCTCGGCTCCACAGAACTGGAGTCGATACAACTATAGAAAACAGCGTCTGCGTCCTCGGTGGCAGGCTCTTGCATACTCTTATCGATTGTGATTGAATATGGTTTTCCCTCTTTCGAACCAAACCAAAATAAGATAGTCCCGAAAATACGATATTGCCGGCGGACCAACGCACCTCGAGCTCGATTTACTGATCCCAATAACCCATGAAATTTCAAGTCAGCGCTCATAGATGCGGATTTGAACTTTTCGCTCGAGTCAACTTCTGACGCAGCTGCAGATCTAACCGCTTCCCGAGAATTGGCGCCGTGTTGGCGCCGTTTTGGCTCGCGGGGAACGTGACGCTAGTCTCTCTTGACAGACGCTGTATATCAGTTGGAACTCGTACCTCGTTTGATATAAAGCTACCCGACGCCGACAAATAAACGTGTCGACTCGGTGATCGAATGCACCGGAGAACCGGATCCGGCTGATTGAAAGCTCTTCCCACAGTGCGGAGCGAGCGCCCGCCCACGCATTTAAATCTATTTGACACGTCCAAGGGAGAGTTGGGCGCAGGGAAGAGCGAGTGCGAGCTCGGGAGCATTGCTTTCGTTTGGCCGTGTGAGCTAGAAGGGTCTAGACCGCCATCGGTCCTCGGCCAATTTAGTTACCGGTGGTTTTCTTTCCAACATTTCTAATTTTTTTTGCGAACGCATGGCTTAGGACTGTCTGGGCAGAGTTTAGCGCTGGAGACAGTATCTGAAGTTGGACAAGGTGCAAACACATCTCACTCAGCAAATCTCAACTTTTTAAGGTCAAGTTTAAGGTGTTGATTCTACGCCCGTCGGATTTATCGGAATCTCCGTCTTCGGATCAAGACCGCTAAGCGCCGATCAACCAAAGCAACGCTCTTCGCGAGGCTGCCACTGCGCACGGTCTACATCCCTCCACTAACGTTCGTCATGCAGATCAAATGCAGATCCTTCACTTCAAATGTAGGCTGTACCGGGTACGTCGCCTTCTCCGTGTGCAGTCTCGCCGTGCATGGGTTTCCCACCGCAGGCGTCGACGGCGTCGACGCCTGCGGTGGAGTCTGGCAGGGAGTCAGCCTACCCGAGCCTGCGAGTACGACTCTGCAGACCTCTTTGCCAGCTATCATGCGCGTCCGATTTCGCAGGTGAAAGCGCGGCCGGAGAGCTCGAGCGCGCGGCCCGCACTCGAATGCCTGGATGTATCCGTATTGCATAACTCGTACTCATCCTCCTTCGGCGCCACGCTCTCGCTGCGGCTCGCTGTACGGCTTAATACCTCGGAGCTGCGTCCGCACACGGGCGGGAAGACTCGACTCCTCACGAGCGGGATAGACGGTTGGGCGGGCGAGGAAAGGTGTGCTGCTCCCTTTTCCTCTTTCACCGCACTCTCCCTCTCCTCCTCCTCTTCTCTTATGTGGATTCTCCGCGTTTTGTCGGCACGGACTGGTGGTGTGCTCCCTGTACTCCCGCTTCCCCCCCGCACGTCACGTCCATGCAGTCGTCGACACTGCTGATGGCTCCCCCCTACTCCTCCCACTCTTCTCCTTGCGCTCATCCTCCTTCTTTCTCCCGCCTCGCAACTGACCCCGTCGTAGATTATCGCCAACTGCACGTAGTTTTGTCAAGCTTCAAGGCTTCCTCAAGGGTGGGCGGAGCCTTTTCTTTATTTCCAAATCGGCAAGGTAGCATCATCCGAGTGTTTCCGATGCTCGTCGTCGTGGACGCGGGGCACGGGCTGCGGGCAGGAGCTGCGGAGTTCGAAGAAAACGGGGGTTAGGACGAGCGGCCACCCACTCGGAAGGGTACTCTGGAGCATGCAGCGGCATGGGCGTGGGCAGCGGGCGCTTTTGATACGCTTGCAGCTCGCGCGCACGAGAGGTGCGATATCTTGCGAGGATTCGTGCGTCGTTGGGCGTTCGGTGGTGTGGCCCGGTGGCGTATCGTGCGCGCTTCCGTCGGCCGTGCGTGGAATGTGGTGCTTAGACAGAAGGATCATGGATACTCGGGTGCGGTGCGCGTGCCGCGGATGGGCGTGGGGGCGATGGGGCGATGGGGGATCGGACTCGACGTCAATGAGACGGCGCCTCCGCCGGCGGTGTACGACGAGCGTGGATCGAGACTGACGTTGCGACTCGAAATCTGCACATACTCCTTGCGCGGATGGCGTCGCTTGTCCAAGATAGCATCATTGCGGTGTTTCTGATGCTCGTCGTGGACGCGACGCATGGGCTGCGGGTAGGGGCTGAGACTTGGATGCATATGGCACATTGACCGTCTAGATAGGGCCCGGAGTATGCTGCGTTATGGTCAGGGCGCGGCGCATTCCAGGAGTAGGCACTTCTAATGCACGTGGAGATCGGCTTTCCGAGGATTCATGCGCTGCTGGGCGTTCCATTCGGGGGCGTGCGCCGGCGTGCGCTGCTGTCTGGCCCCGACTACGGTGCTCGTGTGGCGAGGAGCAGAAGGACCATGCACTGGAGATATTGGTCTCTGGTCATTCTTCCGCATGCGCGGACGGACGGACGGGTGGGCGTAGGGGGAGGGAGGATAGGACTTGACGTGGGACTCGCGCCGTCAGTGGGACAGCGCCTCCGCCAGCGGTCTACGGCAAGGGTGATAGAGACTGCACGCGATCGAGTGCTTCCTGACGTGGCAACTTGGAATCCGCCTCCATTCTTTGCGCGTACCCGCCCGGGCATCGCCGGGGGCGGACGGCGATGCCTGGGATTCACTGCATTCAGGCCCTTCCTCGGCGCAGCTTGCCGAGCTGCACCGCCATGAGGCGTGCTGAGCCGAGGCGTCACGACAGAGTCTGCCGTGATGATCTCGGCAGACCTACGTCGCGCTATACCGCCATCAGTCGAGGCGGGGTCGGCAGACCCTGCTGATCATGCCCTACCTGCACCTGCAGATTTTGTAAAATGTCTGCACAACATTTCTCAAGCTTGCCTGTGCTGTAGAAACATACCCCATACATCCCGAGTGCCCCGGCAAACCTGGTTACATACCTAGCGCTGGGATACCGTAAGTTGATATTCACGGGAGAAGCCGTGGTGAGGGCTGTCCAGATCATTACGGTAGCGCCCTTTAGCGCCTAGATCTCGGCAATTGATAGCCGCCGCAAGGGGCCGATTTGCGGCCAACAACAAAGTAAGTATAGCGTTCCAGAATCATATCATACAATCTCCGAAGCAACTGTGAGGGATAGCGAAGAATTTACGAATTTCTAGCTAGGTAGGCGCAGCTCGGCAGACACTGCCGACCTTGGGTCCACCGAGCTGAGCCGAGGCGCCTCGGACGCAGCATGTGCCGAGGAAGGGCCTGAATGCAGTGATTAGAGAGCTAGGTATCTGGGGCCCCGCATCTTCCGACTTGCGCTCCATTCTAATGTTCGGACTGTGCCAGAATATGCACCCTCATTCCATCGGGTCGCGGTTAGTTCTCGCAACGTAGAGTGGACGTCGCGTCGAATCCACGACACGAATATTGCGGAAAAAATTAATTGGGCTCAGAATCATGAGTTCTATGAGGGTGCTCAGAGGGAATAAACATACGTTGTAGCCGAACCTGATGAGGGAAAACCTGACGGGTTAGCGAACGGTATATACTGGTGAGCTTGAACGTTGTGGCAGCCTAGAATTGGGAAGCAGGGTGCGGCGCAGGATATAGAGGATGATACCTGAAAAAGAAAAACACCGTGACTCATGAACGCACTGAGAACCACGGAGCCCAAAGATTCTCGCAGTACCAATTCAGCAAAAAACGTTGATCAACTATATAGACCGGGGACGAGCAACGCACCCACCCGTCAAGTGGGAGAAACGGTTCAGCGAAACCGGAAGTAAAGAGAAGTAGTACAGTCTGATCGTGATCTGGGGCTATGAGTGTGAGAGGTGAGAGAAGACATTTGTACCCAGGCGGGGCGAAGTGGAGAGACGAGAAGATAGCTATTTTCAACTGACAAATACAAGGCTTTGAGTACTTAGACTGGCAAACTGTTGAGTGGATAAGTGACCGAGAAATGATGAAGGAAACACCTCAGCTTACCTTATTCCACACCGATATCTTGCTGTGTAACATCATACGATGAGATCCGCTCGTCTTTCAGCTCGTACCCGTTCCATGCAAAATACGCCGACATCGCCCACTTCTTGAGCATATACTTCCACGCAGCAGGAGTGCCTCCCTTCGCCGCGCCCGCCCCATGCCCCAACACCCGCACGCGATCAATCCTCGTTCGCCTATTCTTCTCAAACTTCGTAAACACGCGCTCAAACCCATGCTTCACTGCCTCCTCAGACGTCAGCAACCGGGAGAGATACGCCGCATCCTCGAACGCCATCGCGCTGCCCTGCCCGTTCGGCGGCAGCGCGTGCGCCGCGTCGCCGATCAGACACACGCGGCCCCGATGCCAGGTCGGAATATCCGGCATTGAGTGCGGCGTCCACAGCGTTACCGCGTCGTCTTGCACGTTGTCCATCAGCGAGCGGATTGTCTCCTGCTGGACCATCGCGTAGTTGCGCTTCGCTGCCCGCGCGGCTTCGCCAGAGGCGCCGTACTCGCGCCACGCCGCGCGGTCCTTGTCGGGCAGGTCCTCGCTGACGTACCAAGCGGCCTCCGTGCCTTGAACGTTGTGCAGCCAGACGGCGACCATGCCGACAGAGGTAATGAGGACCGCGGGGAATTCCCAATCGCTCGGTGCCTTGATGGAACTGAGCGGGAGGGTGCCGCTGACCATGCACGAGCCAAGGAAGGTTGGTTTGGGGGCTGATGCGCCGAGGACGTGTTCGCGAATCTTGGAGTGGATCCCGTCGGCGCCGATTAGGATGTCCCCTGGGCAGTGTGAGATGAGCAAAAAGTCACGAAAAGTTTCGAACGCACCGCGAGCACTCGACCCGTCCTCGAAGCGAAGAGTAACACCATCCTCACCGTCCTCGATTTGCGTGATAGTGACGCCGAAACGAACCTCGACGAAATTGGGCTGTTCCTCGCAGGCGTCGAGCATGGTGTTGTGCAGGGTGGAGCGCAGTATGCGCAGCGCGTCGTACTCGCTATCGCTCTGCGAGACATTTCCAAACAGCTGCCCGTCTTCTGCGTGCATCGCGAGGCGACGATACGAGAAGCCCGCCGACTTGAGGCGATCGTAAACGCCAATGACGTGGTCCAATGCGCGGAGAGCATTCGGCGCGAGCGCGATGGAGCCGTCTGCGATAGTGCGCTGGGGTCGGATTTCGAAGACAGAGGAGCGGATGTTTTGGCGCGCGAGGGCGAGAGCAAGTGCGGGGCCCGCGAGGCCCCCGCCGACGATTAGGACTCGGTCGATCGGCATCTGTAGAGAGTTTTCGTTCAGCGATCGAAAGACTAGACTGATTTATACGGGGAAGACTGATTCAGGGGCTTTCAGGGGAAGCAGGATACGCGCTTTTTATATGAGCCCTTCGGCCACGTAGTTACCTGGACGCTCGGCGGGAGAGATGAGGAGAGGCATCGTCTTGAAGTAATCTGACATTTGGCTCCCGGTGAACACGTCAAACGTCACCGAAAGTGGCCTCGGGATTTGTGTGGCAGTCCGGCACGCAGACAAGACTGTCATTTCCGATTTGTCACGAGCGGCCAGACCAATATTTTCAGGTAACTGCAAAACCTTAGAGCCCTTTCCAAAATTCTTCATAGGCTCCACTGACGTCACTTGGCCTCAGCCTGCGCTGGGAAGTGGGACTACTGTACTATTTCGATCAATTCGAACCGGTCTGTGACCTGTGACCACGGGATACGAAATTTAGATTTCGTACTTCGGTCGGGGCGAGCGTGACACTTTTTTTTTTTTCGTAAATCGGTCGCAAATTCAAGCCCTCACATATGCCTAATTTGTTTTCTAGCTGCGACCAGGCACACTTAGAACGGATTAAAGCAATACTTGATCAGAAACCAAGCCAAAATAGGACTGGATGTCTGTCAAGTGACAAGAACTGTGGTCAACGCAGAGTCATGAGAGGGAGAGGAAAGGCGGAAGAACTCAATCAGCGGTTTACTTCCGCTCACGCCAAAATTGATAGTTGGCGTGAATGCCGCGGTGTCGCTGGCTAACTGCACATGCGCGGAGGCGAAAATTCGGTTTTTTGAGCCCTTTTCCACCATTTTTGTGACTTGTTTGAGGGTTTCGTATATGCCCCCGGTGACCTGTGACATGTACGAAAAAATTCGTAAATTTTGGGCCCCGTGACGCGTGACATACGAATTGATCGAAATAGTAAAAGTCAATTGATTGGCAGGTGGGGCTTGGGAGAAATTTTCGAAAGGGCTCTAGGGTAACCGGTTTGGCAGTTAGCTGTCAGGTCGTGGAGGTGAAAAAATCCGTGATTTGAGACGAGGTGCATGTGACAAGACCGAAAATGGGTCAGCAAGAAGATAATTTGAAGTAGGCCGAGACGAGAGTCGGAAGACCTATGCGCATGCGCAACGAACCACGTATGCGCTTCCGGCAGGAATGGGACCCTGAGTGAGATCGAATGAACCTATCAGATCACGCTCCGTTGCATTGATGCACTCTCCAACGAAGCTGAAAGCCGCACGCACCCGGGCGGAAGGCGGCGCTTTTCCGGCTCGAGCTGTTATCCGGATCGACTCCGAGCCGGAGTCCTAGCCCTAGATCGCGCCCTCAGAATGGGTCGACCTTGGTTCCCCATGAGTGTATGAGTTGCTCGTATGAACAGGGTGAATCCGCCAAGGTATACCCACCTCGTAGCATCGCATGAAGATTGTCAATTCTTTCCAAAAGCAACACTAAGCGGAGCAAGATATACCGTCTTCATGCTCTTTAGCCATCATAGATTCGGGTGATTCAACAGCCTTCCACTTTGATGCTATAAAATCTGTGAGCTGAAACTTCCGAGAACAATCTGGGAGCACGAGAAGGCAGGAGATAGGGAGGAGCAGTGCTTTTTCATTTGTGGGTGCGCGCTTGATGTGTGAGCTGCACGACGCTTCAGTGAATCAACCGAGAATCGAGAAGCAAAGATGGAGGCAAGACGAAGGAGCGTGATCGGCCGCTGATCACCGAGGAGATTGATCATTGATGCCATCCTACCATCATTTTGCTTTTTTTTCTTGCCTTTCCCCACCAAAGTCGAAACCCTCGTCTTGCCGTGTACTTCGCTTGGATATCCTTGAACGAGAACGGCGCATCTCGTCTCTTGACACTAGACCCTTTAGAAGCTTCATCTCCGCTGGCAGCCCTCGTTCGGCGCTCTCGTGACTCTACGGCGAGTGCCCTACCGACCTGGTTTCTCGAATTCAAGTCGGTTATGCATTTCTACCGCCTAGGGACATGATACCTGCATTCTCCCCAACCCCTTCTTTCTTACTCCTGCTGACGTTCTGGGCCTCAGGAGTCTGTTGGAAGTCTGGATCGGAGACGCAAGGCCTACGCGACATCCAGCTTCCAAGGTTCCTTCAATTCGAATTCGTCCACTGCGATGGGTACAAACTGGCGGAGTGAATGCGCAACTCGAAGCTCGGTCAATGTGGGACTGCAATCCCTGTTACGGCATCATATTTCTGGTCCACCTGATGCGGCATCAGCCTTGAACATGCGTCCAACACGTTGCCTCTCAAAATGACTCATCGAGCTTGAGGTGTCCTCGACTCTTCGCCCCTCTGCTGGTTAATTCTCTGTATCCCTATGCCGGGCAGACATATATCGGTCCAGCCCCCACGGGAATGCAATTTCACCTCCACAGTAAGTCCTCTCCCCTCACGCCATTATCAGGCTCATCCGTGCGCTGCAGCGGGGGCACAATAAAACTATGTGCGATAAATCCCAGCCATTGCGTAGAACCCGGAAGGGATCGTTGGAAGTTGGTCCCCAGAGAGACGAGCGGCGCGAATTCCACGAGGTGTGCAGCCTTCTCTATACCTCACCGGTCCTGATACCGAATCTCAGTCCCACATCAACGATGCGGTAAGATACATAGCCCTGGATAAGAAGGATTACTGAATGCGTGGTAGGATGGAGACACTGTTCTTCGCGTGCGGGTCTTCGTGCTGTTGTGGTCGTTATTCACTGACAGTTTCTGTGTTTCTCAGGTCTTCGGTCGTATGGACGGCGGTCGCCAAGTGGACTCGCCTTCCCATCAACCATCCCCTGCTCCTCACTCCTCTCTTTCTCGTCCGCTGCCGCGCGAGTCTTCTGGTACACCTGTGCGCAAGAAATCTCAGCCATTGATGACCAAGTCGTGGGTTGCTGGCCAGAAGAGGGAAGAGCAGCCTGAATTTCATGACGTGCGTGCTTCTTCGGGTATGCACATATCTCATCCGTACTGATTCTAACGCTTAGTCCCATATTACCGATGTGGTAAGAGTCCTCCATGCGTATTTGGCGTCACTGAAGGCAGTCGTAGGAAGGAGATATTGTTCTTCGTGTGCGGGTCCACACGCAGTCATAGGCATCACTCTCTGACAGTTTCCTCAGGTTTTCGGTTGCGGAAAGGTCGATCACCCAATCGACTCACCGTCTCATGAACCACCCGACCCCTCACCTGCTGGTCCGTCAGTAAACCCAACAATTCGGACCGCTCGGGAGCGTCCCGGTTTACGAGTAGACACTCTACCTACCTCTCGAGGTCTGGAAAGCCTTGGTCAGGCATCGGCTAATGTAGCGTCATCGAACGAGGTCCGTCTTTCTTCCCTGTTCGCCGGCAATGATTCACTCACTGAGACATCCATACAGCACACCCAATCTCCAGTCGAGCAGAACCACTCCCTGACGGACAGCTCTGACTTTACGATCCCAAAGTTGCAAGTAGTAACAACGGCAAGTCCTCCGAGCTAAATTGTATTGTTCCATTCTTCGCTGACCGGCCTGCAGCCGTCCGAAAGTTCTGGCGGAGTCGAGATATGTTTCGGGGTTTGATTGCACAATGACGACCCCGCCAAGGATCTAATCGTGTCCCCAGGACCCATTGTTCTCGGACGACCAATCTCCACTGCAAGGCATCACGCAGCTCGATAGGTTTTGTTCATTCTCGGGCTGCAACTCGGACATATATCGAGCAAAGTTGATTCGATCCGATGGACCACTTACGCTGGTGTGTTGCGTTTTGTTTGCGAAAGCCTCTCCTCATTGCTTATACGCGAGGATTAGGTGGCAATTAAACTGTTTCGCATACCTAAAGCCTCTGAAACGGATTCTTTCATACATGTACGTCACGCTACATCCAAACCAGCTCACTGCCTGACATGCGTCAACAGCGATTGAACCTGGAGGCAAGCATCTGGAGAAAGCTTCAGCATCGAAACATTCTCCCATCTCTGGGGCTGTATGAAATCGGCGCACCCCTGCCCATTTTGCTCTCGCCGTTTTTCACGTTTGGGCACGTTGGAATTTACCTCAGAAACCATCCATCTGCGCCGAGACAACAGCTTGTATGTCTTTCCAGCGCAATTCGTCCGGAACAGAATTAGCTCAATCGGACGTTTCCAGATGCATGGTGTCGCATTTGGGCTCGAGTACCTCCACCGCAACAAAGTTGTTCATGGAGATTTGAAAGTGGTAAGTGCTGGTTTATCGTAACCACTCAATCTATAGTCATCGTACTTCCAGTCAAACATTCTGATCGACAAGCACGGCGTCCCGTGCATTTGCGACTTTGGCATCTCGCAAATCTTGAACCACGCGGGGTTCGGTAATGGTTCCACAAGATACGCCGCTCCGGAACTGTTCTCTGATCTGAACATGGATGAGGAGATCCCGCAGGTCAGGCCTGCGGCTCCGGAGACGACCGCCTCCGATGTGTATGCTTTTGCATGTGTGGCTTTGGAGGTACGGGGCACAAATCCGGCTGCTTTTCTCCGATGACGCTGAGCGCAACAATAGATCCTAGCTGGAAAACCTCCGGTCGAGAAAATTGGCACCCCAGTCGTGACACGCGAGTGGGTCCATTCTCGCCGGCCAAACCGGGCAGACTCACTCGGCTGCGTTTCTCACGACCTGTGGCTCCTCTTCGATCAGTGCTGCCGTGTCGATTCCCAACTGCGACCGACCATGACTGAAATACTCGAATCGCCTGCGTTTGGCGTTACGCAGAGAAGAGAATCATTTGTTGTCCCAAAGTTGACACTTAAGCCGTTGGTAAGCTGAGCACGATATTTTTGTTTGCCCTACCTTGATGTTGCTGCAGTCAGAGCGGGATTGTGATGGGGACGAAATCGGATTCGGGGTTCGCGGTCCAATACGCACTGTCATGCCAACTGTCTTAATTTTCGCCCGTGTAACAGGACCCCTTTTTTCATTCCTTCGGTGTCGGCCGACATCTACGACGAAGCATAGCACAACAGGACCGGGCCCCACTCGCAACAGGACGCTACGGCTCCATATCTCGGGGTTATTTAGATCTAGCGGATGGCCAGAGGTTTCAGGTGCGTCGCCGATGCCTGATGTTTTCTGAGCGTTCGCCGATAGTACCCAGGTTGTGACTAAAACCTTGAAGCCCAAGTCGAATAGTGATTCAACGCATGTCCAGGAGCTGGTCAAAGTGAGCGCACTGCGCTCGTCGATCCTCAGTCTCATCATCCGGTTTCAGCGCCTCACTCGTGAAGCTCATGTCTGGATGAAGCTGAGCCACTCCAACGTTCTGCCATTTCTCGGACTGTATGACATCGGGACGGACATTCCCATCTTGCTCTTCCCCTTTTGCAAATCCCGGGATGTTGGGGAGTTTCTTAAACACCAGCCGGATGCGAACAAAAACCAGATGGTATAAATCCACCCCTAACCTACCGCCTCTTTGCTAATCGCAATCTGATAGCTGCATGACGTAGCAGCCGGGGTGAAATACCTTCACGACCTGGACATTGTGCACGGAAATCTCGTAACGGTAGCCCACTCTGGCCGCAAGTTTCTCAATCGCTCATATCTTTGTCATATCTTTTTTCAGGAAAACGTGCTCGTTGACAAACGAGGAGTTCCTTGCATTGTCGACTTTGGCCTATTCAAAATCTTCGACGCTTGTGATGTTCCTATTCCCGACACGGCAGCACACATGGCGCCAGAGTTGTCCACCCCCTTGGGGCCGGTTCACGGACCAATAACGGAACACAAAACCTCCGCGCCGACCAAAATGTCTGATATGTATTCGTTCGCGCTCGTGGCAGTGGAGGTATGTTTATTCACGGCGGGCGACCTTCCATTTATTCACAACCTGTTACATAGATCTTGACGGCTGAACGACCCAGTCGGAGACTTTCGTTGGCAATCGGGCAAGCGCCCGAAGAGAATCTCCTTGGCTGGACCCGCGCACACTACGGAGTTGACGTGATCTCGCTGTCTATGTGGGCAGTCCTAGTTCAATGCTGGAACCGTCATCCTGAATTGCGGCCGACGATTGATGAGATCTTGGAGTCGCCGCCATTTTGGGCCCTTCTCGACGAGCCCGGGACCACAGACGCCTCCACTTCTACTGGAGAGGCTTCTCTGTCGCATTACACGGCATCACTGATGGATATGTTTCCCACATTATGACTGTTTTCATCTTGTCCCAGCTCGCTTTATCGACTAGCCTGCCATGCTCCTACCCTTGTTGCTTTCGGTCTAATTTTCGCTCCCTCGCTCAAGTGAAGCTGCTGCGATCAGACCACATAGTGCAGGAATTATACATGTGAATTTCAATTTTACGATTCTATCGCTCCAGAGCATCTTACTTGTATGAAATAATTGACAACATGTAAATAGGAACTGGCCGGAATTTACTGGCCGGCAGGCTAGCGTGCATAAACACCGTGATTCGGCAAATTCGGAGATAGAGTGCCAGCAATTTTCCAGCTCTCCCCACATCGCGTCAGAAACCGTGTCTGCGATGTATTGCCGTATTCGGCGGTGGGAGATCAATCACCACATGGGCACGAATCCAGGATCGCAGTCTTGGGTCGGCCGTGATTCCGCGGGGTCAACATGTCAACGATTTTCCAGCGCCTCCTCATCAATCAGAAACCGGGTCTGAGCAGCGAGCCGGCTTAATCATCGGCGGACGGACCGCCGCGGATAGAGCACCACCTCGTCAGCCTCGTCGACCACCGTCTTGTTGAAAAGGCGCGAAAGCAGGAGCGCAGTCATGGTCGGCCGTGAGTCGGGGTTAGATTGCCAGCACTTTTCCAGCTCTCCCCACATTGCGTCAGAAACCGCGTCAGAGCCGTATTGTTGTCGCGTTGGACGAAGGAGGTCTTCAACATCTGCTCTTGATCCCATCAGAGCGGTGCGGCCCTGCTGTTCCACCCGCTTGGCCGTTTTCAGCGGGAAACCAGTCCAAATCTGCATGCCACCGGATGTCAAGTGGATGTAAGTGGGTCCAAGAAAACGAACATACACCGACGGCCACGAGTCCAAACGTCCAGATGTCGGATTCGAAGGTTGCTCGAGGGGCCGGCGACTGGTCCTTGCCGTGTCTGGTAACATACGCCCAGAGCTCCGGCGCCATATATACCAGCGTGCCGGCACGATGGGACGTGGTAAACCCGCTCACGCCATGTATCCTGGATATTCCAAAATCACCAATGCATGCGACACCATCCTTGTCGACCAGAATGTTTTCCTAAAGGATAATGAGATGTGAGCGGACGCCAACGTAAACAAGGCATCTTACTGCTTTGAGGTCTCCATGTACGACTCCAGCGTCGTGCAGAAAGGCCAGGCCGAATGCGACGTCGTGCAGCTATTTGAATTGAAATCCATTAGGAATTCGAATGTGACATGCCGCAGTAGAAGTTACCAATTTCCTCTTGTCAGCGCCGGAGTGCTGGCGCAAGTATTCTCCGATATGACCGAACTTGTAATACGGGGAGATCAACACGGGGAAAGAACGGCCGATGTCGAATTGGCCAAAAAACGGGAGGATGTTTCGATGTTTAATTCTGTGCCAAACACGAGCTTCACGATCCAACCTCTGCGTGTATTATTAGATCTCGACGTCCACGACAGAGTTAGGGTTATGTACCTGGCTGTATTTCACTGGATCCGTCTCGGGGGAGACTTTCAGTGCCTTAAAAACGACCTGCACCACGTTCCGTTAATGTTCAGGGCAACTACAACTCAGTGGAAGCTCACAAGGACGGGGGAGCGGTCGGATAAGACGAGTTTGGCCAAATATATTATTGAATTTCCGCCTTCACAGATCCCCCAGCGACCGATTTGGACCAAAGATTCCGGATGAAATGGGCCAGCGCAGTCCTGGCATCATGAGTTCCCAACTTCCTCGAGCCACAACAGCAATAGGCGTACCGTGAAAGTTACCTCCGTGCCATCTTCCATGTCGTCTGCCACCTAAAAACTCATTAAGAAAGCATCTTTGAATAGCGGTTGGCCCGGCCCACCCGCCTATCCAAATCCAGCCTCTCGACCGGGAGTTGCTGAGTGTGGAGGGTGCTTTGCTCATCCTACGAAGTGTTGAGAAAAGGTCGACGGTGATATTGTCAGATATAGTGCACCGGTAATTGGGACATCTCAGATACGCCAGGACCCTGATCATTGGGGTAATGCTCCCTGTAGGAATGTACTTCTGAATCGGAGCTGGGGCGGGTGGGCAAGTGCCTCACCTATCATCTTGATCATTTCCGATTGTCGATGACGCTGATTCCTGCGGCCTGTGCGCTCATTAGTCCCTTCACGAACTCTGCGAATACTGACAATGCCTCTTACTTCATCCAACCCAAGAGGAACTGTCTACTGAGGCAAAATGGAGGGCGTTGAGGGACGGAGAAAGAAAAGAGAATGGAATGCGAATGAGGCGAGGTGAGAAATGAGGGAGTCGAGAATGCATGCCTGTTCCGCGTGTATGGTTAATTTTGGTGCCTGCCAATTTGGGTCTACCTTCTACGCCACTTCCGATTCTGGCATGACTTGCATCTCCGTCGGTTCCGACCGGACATCGGTGTTTTGTGCACAGTTCGGGGGGCAATGTCATATACTGTTGATCGAATGGCTTTCCCGGCCCATAACGTGAGGCTGGCACGGATCATGCACAATGAGGCTGCAGTTGGAGCAAACCATTGGCAAATAACGGAAGCCACAATGTCCGAAATGACAAATGAGCCGCATCTGGAGATTTCATATTTGTTGGCCTTGCTCAATGATAATGCTTCTGCTGGGCGAATATAATGTGCCCAAAGTTGCACCGCATAGTCCTTGCATAACTGCATGAATAGATGCAAATTGCAGCCTTCGAAAACTGATCAAATGCAGAAGAAATCGGCGGAAGACCCCTCGCGGGAGAGGGCATACACCGGTTCCTTGGAACGGAGGGCGGTGAAATGTTACAAAGAACGAAAAACGCTTACACCCCGCGGCTACCGTGCGGAATAAGCATGGCGAGGACAATTTTGTATCTGCCGGCAGCACTGTACGGCAATGAATGGTCTGCACCCGGCCGGACAGCATTGCCCGGCAGAGCGGCCACAAGGACGTCCGAGCTAGTCGAGTGGATGCAGAGCGTTCACAGCTTTGAGTTTTCGTACTGAAACTCAATCAAAGGCGAAAAATTCAGAATTTGCGCGACAGGTGGTCGTAGCTGCGCGGACCAAGAGCACCGAGCCCCTTAAGTCTCCCGAGCGCTTTGCTGGGTCTTCCATGAGCTGCCCGGTGGTAAGGATATGGAACGTGGTTCGTTTGATCCAGGCGAAACCGGGAATGAGCGAAAACCTACTTGGATTAACGGCGCAAGGGAATAAAGATGGATAGTCATTGAGGTCTGGAGAAGGAGTGGCCTCAGGCTTGGGATGAGATCAGAGAGGCCCGAGAAGAAGGGCTGGTCCACACCTCGAAACATACAGAGTTAATTATTGACTGTCGCCCGCCTCGATGGCTGGGATGGACTCGAGCCTTTCGGAGGCGCGACGATTGATGGGAGAATGAGGCAGGACGACAGCGAAGAGTCGACCTGGCACACCAGGCATTTTCAACGTGGCCACCGGCATTTTCCGGACAGCATGCCATGGGGAGGCTGTTAAAGACGGTTATTTCCGGGAAGACCCAGAGATTCGCGGCAAGTTTGCGACCGACAGGGCAATGCATTGAAAATTCGCAAAAGGACTGCCGGAACATGTGAGCAAGTATTAGGGGTGACTCGTTATTAAACGCATACTTGGTCCAAAGCCATCCACACCTCATGAGGGCCAGCGATGGCCTGTGTCCGCAACCTCCAGCACATTGATACCGTATAAAATAAGACCTTCACCGCCGGCCAATTAATATCATCTTATCAACCTCTAAACTACCAACCATCCTCGGAAGCGACAATCGTGTCCACTGGGGCCCGGAAGCCATTTTCAAACAAGCGTCAACTCAGGGTCGAATCAAAGGCAAAAAAAAAGCGTCGGTCCAAGGGCCCCAATCTGAGATAGTTGATGTTTTTTTACAAAGCCACAGCGTCGACTGAAAAAGGCTCAGGTCGGGTGCGTGATTTGCCTGAGAGCGACTACCCAACGCAGCCGTGAAGCCTAGCGCAAACAATTTTCGTTCAGAAGCAAGGACCAATGTTGAAGGCTAGTTGAGACATCGATGCAGAGCAACAAGCGGGTCCGGGGAATCTTGATTTGAGCGAAATTCGAGTTTACGACGTTGCTCTCAGAGTCTCAGCGCGAGTTCCAAGGCAAAGAAGTAAATCTTGGGCGACGGGATGACAGCTCGGGATTCGAGATGTGATCAAGATTGGGTCAAAAATCAAGATGTGGTGGTTGTGTGGTACTTAGTCTCTGTTACAGAACCGATACTGTACAATTTCGTTCAATTCGGCGGTCACCCGTCACGCACCCCCTGTGCCGCGATGAATTTCGGTCTCGGTCACGGGTCACGGCGCCCAGTGCCGAATGTAAACTGCGTGACATTTGGGGCCAAATCTCCCTTGGAGGCGCAAAAAAGGCAGAATTTTCGAAACTTTTCGTTTTGAATGCCGAATTTTTGGAAGTGTCACGCCGAAATTTGTTGGTTGCCGAAGTGCCGAATCGGCTTTTTGGGTCACGGGTCACAACCCGGAGAGCATTTGGGAATTGAGAATGGCGGCGATGATCGGCGGCGGCAGTGGCGGCGGCAGAGGTCCGGAAATATCCGATGACCATCGGACTTTAAATTTTAATAGTGTCTCGGGGAAGCCCGCAATCTTATCAGCTCATAATGTCAGCATGTATTGTCATACCGCGTTCAAGGTACCAAGTACGTCAAAGCGCAATTAACGCGACTGCTTCTGTCTTCCACCACCATGCCCGTCTTTGCGGCGCTTCAAACACACCCAGTTCTGAAGCAGCTGAACCTACAGTGGTAAGTCCACATCGTTTGATGGCCCATGTAGGCTTAACTCCAAACCAGGGTCTCTGCCACCAACTGTGCAAAGACGTACAACATGTCCTTGTCGGAGAAGCAGACCAGTAACATCGAGGCTGGTGGTTGGCAATTTGGCACGCTCCTCACAACCGACCATGTGTGGGACTCCTTCGTCATCCTCACCCTTCTTGACCTACACAAATGCAACAACACACGTCTCCAAGTTCTTCACACGGGCGACCAGAAGGATCGGTTTACAGCAGTGATGCAAGAAAGGAACACGTACATCATACAATACGGGCAAGACGAAGCTGGCCACTTTTGTAAAAAGTGCCTGAGAAGATGGGATGAAGCTGACGGTACCCAGCGTTCATTTTGTGCCGCAGAGCTTCACCGAATTCGCAACTCATCTTCTTCTTTCCCAGGCATGTCGCAAAAATCTCAAACTGAATACAACGGATCATATTTGCTCATAAACCATTATAAGCCAATAATCCTGGAGGTGGCTTATAACATTTGGGTCTAGTTGATATATGTGCTTGTAAGCCACGCCGTGGCTTACAAGCACTTGTAAGCCATTATGGAATTAAGGTGGCTTTCATGCCCTTACAGTCGGTGCAGATGGGGGGGATTATATCGGTAGCATCGGTAGAAACTAAAGGCACACAATAAAAGAGAAAAACATGCATTGATGAAGTACTAAATGCTACACCCCACGCTCCCGATTCCTGAACAACAACAATACCCCCAACTAGACTATCGGTAGAATTTGCGAGTTCACATCCTACGGCCGATAGGGACGAGCAGATGCGATTTGAAAGGTGGCTTCCGCTGAAGCCCGGATCTTGGTGCGAGATAGACTGCATGGCATTTAGGAAGATGGGATAAAAATGAAACAAACACGCACCTCCATCCGGCGTCTTACAAGCCCATGCTCACCCTAAACTTTGCGTGGATCTGGAAGGTGATGGAATGAGGGAAGTGAACCGGGGTAGGGGAAAAATCAATGCGGACTTGAAAGTGTGTTGATTGGGGGCCTGATTTAGTCTTGAAAGTCGTGCTTGAGGAAGCTCCATTGGGAACATTGATGGTTTGAAGCGACCGAGACACGATCTGCAGCAGTGACGAGGTTTGAGGACAGGACCCAGAAAGGCAAGAGGGCAGGAAGCCGCTATGAAAGCTCAAGTCTGCTGCGAAGTCTGTTTGCGCGGTGATTGCGAGACTTGGGTAGGTGGGGGAGATTTTGCATGGACTTGACGGGGATGGCACGGAAATCTTGATGATCGACTCTGAGACGAACCGGGGAGCACCAACAGCAGCGAGAGCGAGCGAGGGTGGGGAGCTAGAGAAGATGGAGAGAAGGGAAGAGATGCGACGTGGCATCAACCCTCCCGTTTTCCATCAATTACGCCATTGGTGGAGCGGAGCCCGAATGACTTCTGGTAATTTCTATTTCGAACTTGTTCGAACTAGCCTCTCAGCTTGTGTCGCCGCCGGCTAGTAATTATATCCTCAAATCTTGGAACAGTGTGTCTGCCCTGAGACTGGAAGCCTGTATGTAGCTGACGACCGCTTGTGACGGCTTGAGATGGCTCATAAGCCACTGGCAGAGCGGCTTATGATGGCTTATGGGTACCTGCAATCCCGTATGAGCCGGTAATCCTGTTCAAGCCGTTATAACCCAAACGGGGTTTTCCGACACAAGTGTCATATCATTGTCAGTGACGGCCTCAACATGGGATTTCCGTGCTGTGGATCTTTCCGGTGCATCAATCCTCTCACCAACAACCGCCATCGCTTCTGTACAAATCATTTCGCACTCCATGGTGTCTGCACTGTCGATGGATGCGACAATCTTGTCGCCCCCGATACAAAGACGTGCACTCTTCCTGCCCATTCCAAGATGGAACGGCTTCACAATGAGCGTGGAAAAGCCGCATTCACTCTCAAAGAGCGGCTGCAGAAGCATCGAAAGACCCACCCCAGCAGTAAAGTGGCTGATTCGGACGGACATGTGGAGGCGGATGAGGATGGAGAGGATGACATCGAGACATTCGAAATTGATGGTACAGGAGGAGTTCGCATGCACACCGAGAAGCATCCCGGATCCATCGGCGTTGTTGATACCCCCGACATCGATGAATGCGAAGCGAAGAAGGCCGAGGCCAGAAACAGACGATTCAAGGCAAAGTTGGGACACCAGCGCACGCACAACGAGCAGACATTGATCAGACCATGCGGTGTTTTCCATGCCAGGGCGACAATGTACGGAGCTGAAGCGGTATCCAACGTTCTGGTACGCCATTCATCTCTCGCTTCATCACGGTTCTTATTACTTCTCAGCTCTTTGTCCAGGCGGCATTCTCTGTTCCAGCCGCCCACAGGCCCGAACATCTTGTGTACGATACCAATTGCGACACAAAGCAGCAAGTCAACGCCGACCCCGTGCGGTGGGCTTGGTTCAAGGATATGGGGATGTGCGTCGACGTCTGGCACTTCATGAACAAGCATGCAGTGACCCATCAGTTCTGGCAGGAGCACTGCAACCCTGCGGACTATCCGGAGCTGCTCGGGCCAGATGGGAAATGGTTTTTCAATACGTCGGTCGCAGAGCAGACCAACGTCTGGCTCAGGGGCTATCACTCGATGTGCCGTGAGATGCTCCCTGTAAAGTACAATTTTTTCCTCGACGAAATGATTTGTTTGCGGAATGAGGCTGTTGTCGCCAAGCTCACTCAGGATGGACGCCTCAACGTGCACCTCCTCGTACAAATGTATAGCCCAAATGAAATACAATTCTTATTGTGAAGTACATATCTAGGGTAACGAATACATATCTACCGGAAAGAAGAACAGTGTAGTAAGATAAATGAATGAAAGAATGTATAAAGTAAAGGAGTGTCCGTTACTTCTTGAGTGGGACCTGCGCCGCATACACACTCCACAATCACTGCATTCCGAGGTCCCGTAGATGGACCCGGTTTACGTGAGCCGATGTCAGTCTACATCAGTCGACTACGTAAACAGAGTCTGTCTATCCCACGTAGACTATTTTTGGTCTACTTGGGTTTACGGCTGGTCTACGTCTGTCGACCCAGGGTAGACCATGCCTGTCTACCACTGCTCCTACACCCAGTGATTCCCTACCACCCTCTGCTGCCTGCACTGGCATCCCGCTGTGCTTTGCTTAGTGTTGCCACGGCTCGGCTCCGGCTAGCTCGGCTCGGCTTTTGATGGCTCTGGAGCCATCACCGCTTAAAGCCGCTTATGGACGGCTGGCTCAGGCGGCTTGCGGCTGAGCCATAGCTCAGCCGTGGCTCAGGCAGCATTTGTGGCCCTACGAATCTGGATGACCCCTGCAACATCCTACGCTCTCCCTCCACTTCTGGATACCTTTGACACTGGACAAAATCAGCGTAGACGACATCACGTTACGCAATGATGTGCCACATCGTTATCTGAACTGCCGTAATTCGACACTTCTTTGCTTCCCCTCCAGCATCAGCCGCAACATTTCAATCGCCACAGCTCAACACAGGCTCTGCAACGCCAGCGAGGGGTGTCAACACATATAGACAAGGTTAGTCTAGCGCAAAGTTGGTCTATGTCTACCTACGGGGTAGACTAACCCTTGGTCTACAGACATTTGGAACGCAGTGAATCCCGCCTCCGTCTTCCCGGCCTCAAGTGCACTGGCATGCAGTTCTTGCGGCCCCCATGACCAATGCAGACGTGCATCGCTATATGTGCGGGCTTTGTACGGCGAGTCAGTCTTGAAGACACGCTGGAAGCGTGTGGCGATAGGCAGATGGCCTACTTCGGGGGCCTCTATCGTCAGAAAACCATTCGCCATGTCGACTGTGTATGCACCAGACGGCCACTTGCAAGGGATAGGTATTGGCAACGAGCTCTCGATAGGTGTCGTGGGTGTCGTGGATGGCGTGGTAGAGCGGGAAGAGCAGGAAGAGCGGAAGGAGGCTGATGGCAAGGAGGATGGGGCTGAGTCGACGTCCAGACAGATATAATCTGGGGTGCTCCCAGTGCGAATGCGCAGCGATGGGCGCTCCGTCTGCAAGCCTGGCTCCGATTTGATGAACACCTCGGAGACCTCAAGCTCCGAGCCCTCGTCGTCGGACACATGACGCGATTTGTGGTGACGAGCCTTGATCTTCTCGCGGACAGCCTCGCGCTCTGCAGGGAGGTTGTAGCGGATATGCTGTGGCCCCGGAAGATTGACGAGGTGGTCGATCATCTTGCTCTCGTCGAGACCCGACACGCCGACACGGCGTAGCAGGAGGTAGGTGTTTTCAGTTAGAATGTGGGTGTAGTCGATGTTTACACGGGTCCAGAGGCGGAAACGCACGTCGTAGTACTCGACAGCGCTGAGGTGAGTACTGAGTAGTTCCAGCGTGTCTGTCGACTCCGATAGCTGGAATTCGGGCCAGGAGGGGCATTCTGTGACACCGAAGATCTTGGGGTCTTGGCATCCTTGGTACGGTGTCAGAGGTCAGAGAAGACGGTGGAGAATTTACATACTGCATCCCAGTAGATCAGAGTAAAGCGGCGGACAGTGGAGGGGTCTACCGCCGCTCTACAGACTGCGGGCTGTCTCGTATTGAAAGTGTCGTTTGCGGGACGTGTTCCGCTCGCCTGCGACATCCACGTTGGGTTGAGTTGCGTTGTGATTCGGGGTTTAGGGAGGGTGGTACGTGTTGCAACACTTGCAGCCTGGGCTCGCCGTTGAGAAGTCGGAGTCGATGTGGACGTCAGGGTCGATGTGGATGCTGAAGGCTGCGAAGGTCTGGCCGTTGGCGAAGGCTGCGACAGTCCGGCTATCGAGGATGGTTCAGCGGTGGAGGCGAGGGAGAGCTCCATAGCCAGCCGCAGCTCCCTCGCCTCACGCGCATCAACATCTTGCTCTGGAGATGCGGGGAGAGGGTCCCAAGAGAGTTGAGGTGGTGTCAGCGTTGGGGACAGATGGCGACGGAGAGCTTGATCAAGATAAAGAGCGGGTTGGTCGATGTGGGTGCGCTGGAGGGCTGGACCATAGTCCCACTGGAAGCTATTGCTGCCCGAGATCCCATCAAGAATGCTGAGCTCGGCAGCGCTCAATGGGGGCACGGACTTTGAAGGGCAAGCAGGAGCCGGTACGTTGGCCTTACGGCGCTGGCGCTGGGACATAAAGGAGGGGTGGTGCTTTTTGACGGGGCAGGAGCCGTTGTTGAGGATGATGCAATGTTCCTTGCAGCGGTGCGACTTGCACTGCAAGGATACGCATGTAGACGGGCATTCCCTGCAACGCAGACTGGGCGAGGTCGACGAAAGGAGTTGGACGGCGCTGGCAGATGTAGACGGGACGGCAGGAGCACTGACAAGAGCATGCATTGGGTTGGCAGGAAAGGACGGCGATAGTGAGGCAGCGGGGGGTATTCTGTGTAAGGTGCTCTCTTCATGTGTCCAGAAGTGTCAGTAGGTCTTGCTTCGGGGATGCAAATCGTTATTCTGGCACTTTACAACGAATTAGGCTGGGCGAGACGATAGAGCGAGTGATACGCACCATGAGGAACCGCCGTCCCGCATTGTCACCTTTCTGGCAAAGGCGTATTGGCAGATGGGTCCAGCAGTACGGGCAGATGTTGGTGTCGCTCTGGACGGAGGGGCGGTGCATGGTGGGGAGGGGCTCGCAGCGGGAAGGTGGTGGAAGGAGGAGAGAGACGAGACGGGAGAGAGACGTGCTGGCGAGAATGCTGATGCACATGTCATGTGTCATGTCTTCAATTTCTAACTCCGGTCTTGCCGCCGCCATTCTCAAATCCCAAACTTTCACACAACCCGTGCCGAATTGAACGAAATTCTACAGTATACTCACTCCACCAAATCAATTGTATTGGCAGGCCCGAAGATGTTCCTGATATCTCATGTTCCAGCCACAATATAAGAGCTACCAATATTGGAGAAATCAGGTGTAGTTTTGGACCAACTGAAACTGGGAGTATCAGGTGCCCGCCCAATACTTAGCAAATCCAAGCGACTGATATTGCTGCTGATACTGCCGGATCACCCGGGACGGGCGGGCCGCTCCGGACCGGCAACTGATACGCTGTCTGATACATTGCATATCAGCCACAGAATTACGAAGTCGGATACTCATTGTTTCAGCAAGGTAGATACTAACCCTGATATGGCTAGTTTAAGCTGTGCTTATTCTGTTGCTGGAATTCAGGATATCAGGAACATTTCCAGTAACTCCGAAACAACAAAATTCCTGGAGTGACTGCTGATCGAGCAGCGAGGCTGTCACAGCGTGACATTCGAATCATGCCGAACCTAGCCCATCAGCGATTGACCATCTCCCTCTTCTATTCTTCTATCATCTCGGACCAGAAGAGTTGCTCAGACGGGCCATGACTTGGGTACTAGCGTCTAGTCATTTCCGCAACACACCCTTGTGATTTATTGTTTCTAGATTTCTCCAGCCGCCATACCTTTTTCTCTGCGAATCGCGATGCCGTGCTCCACTTCTCTGGGTGTGCCCTCCACGATGTGCTTGATGACCAGTCAATGCTAGGTCCATAGACCTGCAGTCCACTGGGGAATTTTAAAATTAATATTAAAACGTAGGACATCCCTCGGCGGTGTGGTGCGGTGATTCCCAGAATACTTAGCCCCCATTATGGCGTGCGTTCCGAATGGTCCGGTGGCCACGTTGAAAACGCCTGGTGTGCCAAGTTGGCAAATTGAGGCGTGACACACTTCCGTTCTGCCGTCACCAGCCCATCGATTGTCGTACCTCCGAAAGGCCCAAATTTCCACTCAGGCCGTCGAGACGGAGGTGACAACCCCATCGTACAGCAATTGGGGTACGTCGTCGTTTTTCGTTGTGGAATCAATATATTCTAACATGTGGAAACCCGTAGATCTGGAACAAGAGATGTTTGACCAACAAGGATGTTTCCATGTATGCGCCTGCCCATCCTTTATCGGCTCTAGATGTGAAGTCGTTCCAAGGACATGCCACATCCAAATTATCGAGAGCTCGCTGGTTGTGTCACGCTGGAATGCTTTTTTCCCTTTGCTAGCGGCGGCAATGCGAACATATATCGGGGGCGACTACAGCTCTCCGATATTCATTCCATCTGTGTGCGCCTTTGCTCCTCTGGCTTGTCGAGGGAAATGATTTAAAATATTTTCCACCCGGTGACACAGGTCGCGATCAAGATGATTCGCCTTCCCGAGGACGAGGATGCTGAGCATGTAGAGCGGCGGCTGAGGCGCGAGGTGACAATTTGGCAGGGACTAAAGCACAAGAACGTCCTCCCGTTTTTCGGCCTGTCCGAGGACGTCGCGCCTCGCCCTGTCTTGATTTCGTTACTTTGCGAGTTCGGTCATATCGCAACCTATCTCAAAACACACCCATGGGCGAATCGGGCCGAGCTTGTACGTGTATCCGAATCTGTCTTCCGTGTAGATTCAATCCTCTCCTACAGGTTTACGGCGTAACGTCTGGGCTTCGCTATCTGCACGGCAACGATATCGTCCACGGCGATCTGAAAGTGGCATGCTTAGTTCGTTGCACTCAGTCTCCACGCGTTAATGTCTGCCAGCAAAATGTGCTCGTCGATCCGAACGGAGTTCCGTGTATTTGCGATTTCGGCTTCTCCAAGATCATTACTCGCGCAGGCTTCACGACGTTCAGTATTGGAACAATCCCGTACCTCGCACCGGAGCTGTTTGTTGTTCTGAACGCAGAAACCACCGATTTCACCCCGCCGCGGACGACGAAATGCTCTGACGTTTATTCCCTCGCGCTGTTGATCCTCGAGGTGAGTTCCGCTTTTGCTGATTCCCGTTTGGGCTGAGCTGACAACGAACTGAGCCAGACCCTGACATCCGAGCGTCTCAAAGCAAGGCCTCGGGAGGCTTTCCTGAAACGCGAGGACCTCGACGGTATTCGTCCACGGCGAGAGGACTACGAGTCCCACAAAGTCGCGTCCAAGATGTGGGATCTGCTTGACCGCTGTTGGGCGTTTGATCCTCAATGCCGCCCAACTGCCGCGCAGATTTTGGCCTCGCTGCCGCTTGTTGAATTTCGGTGCGAAGACGCCAAATTGTAGGCGCCCCACCTCCGGTTATGCTGTCGCGAGTTTGTGGTCGAGACCGTGGTCCAAATAGCATCCGTTTCTCGCAACCCGTAGATATATTGCTGGACAATACACTTTCGAAATCCACAGCGATCGGTTTAGGCACCTCCAACGTCTGTCATCTGTTTACTGAATTCCGAAGGACATGCTGTCTTTCAGCCCTGGAGGCGCCCGGCAACAGAGCCGGGAGTGGACAGCTCGCACTCTTGAAATGAGGCTTTCTTCGGAGCGGAACGGGGTCGCCGTTGATAGCAAGTAAAAGCTCTTCAGCTACACAGGGCAGCGAGCAGACAGATATTAATCCAGGTCAGAAAATCCGCGGGATTGGAAGGCTGGTACATTGATTACACGAAACCGGTATATTCGAACAGTTCTTTGACTTGGGCGTTGAATGCGTGAGTTGACGAAGTTTACATTCAACTCTGTACAGACAAGATGTATATGGAGGAGCGGGAGAGGGAGTCCAGCGTGATATTTATATGGCCGAATGTATATCCAACCACCCATCGCACTTTGCTTTGTCTCCTCCTCTGCCCGATGCTCTTCTCCGATACTCCCGTATACTTCCTTGCTATACTCATGACTTTGCATTGGTGTCTGCGTCACTTGTAAAATTGAGCGCCTGGGGAAATGCGCAATACCATTGCGCACACTGATCTCTATGGAGCTTCGACTTTGTCGGTTCGAAAAGAAAGAGGCCTGAGTTTCAGATTAGTCTTTTACTAGTACTTGTTGGCCGAATCCCACAACATCGGGTCCGCGGTAAGTATCTCCTTTCTGCGTTCCATTGCTTTCAAGCGGTGCCAGTCATAAACCTAGTCTAGGGTATGCGCGAGTGTGTTGCCGAATCCAAACACTGGTCCCTGCAAGTGTTGATCCCAGAAGTTCCTGGCCAATGCTCATGATGGTGAACGATAAGGAGTGCTGAACTTACAGCCTGACCTTGCATCGTATTGAACTCGAGTACCATAGCTATAGTAGGCCGGCGTTGCAGCTCGACGCCAATTATACGACTCGGAGTTGTCTGGAAAGGAAGGCAACAGACAAACGCAACTCGAAGGGCAATTTAGTTTTTGTTTGGTTGGGTCCGGGATAAGAATGAGGGTTTAAAGGCTGGAATCGGCCATAGGCAAAAGCAAGGTAGACCAGGTAGACAAGATAGTTACTGGTAATCAGTTGGCGAAAAAGCGGAGAAACCTACAAGGTCCTGTCAGTGGACTTGTGCTTTGTCCATCGCAATAGACGGGTTAGGATTATCCCAGATTCAGCACGAGGGATGTGGGGTTCCATGGGTTATTTCAGTGATAGCCTCGTCCATTCAAGATGGCGCCCAGTCGTTGAGGACGGAAGCAAGAGTGAAAATTGATGGGATCAGTCTTCGGCCGTTTGCGTCCGACTATTCCCGCGTTCTTCCTGTCCTCTTCCTCGACCGCTCTCCGTCGGCTTCAAGGGTTACAGCCAGTCACCCAAACATCCGCGCCGACCGCCCGCATCGTCGTCATCGGCCACAAACGTAAAAGACCTAGCCCCTGGCGGATTTTCATTGTTGGATCAAATCTTCAGCGAGTTCATCAAGAGTTCATCAACTTTGTTTTTTTGGAACGCAAAACTGACAGAATTATAGGATCAAGTTTGAGCGTTGACACGGAACTTGCGACCGAAATTGCTCTACTAGAAAATGATGTCCATAAGTCCAAATCGTCTGAACGGCGGCCAACGTCTGATCGAATCGCCCGTGACACAGCACAGAGCCAGAGCCTATCCGCGGAAAAACTATAGGCTCGCGGCAACTCGTATCCCATAATCGCGGGATGCTGATTAACCTATTTATCAATGGCCAGCCGCCAAGTGGAAATATCTTGAACGAGTGTTTGCGCAACAGCCTTTGGAGCCATTCAATGGCATTTTTACGTTGCACAAACTGATGGCTCCACCACCAAAAAATGATGTGAATGGCTCTGTGGAGCATTTCTGTGCAACGCCAAACAGCCATTGAATGACACCAATGGCTGCTGCGCAAACAGGCTAATGATGGCCTTGACCTGCGGATATTACAATTTCCCGGTATCTGTTGTTCAACCACCCCCAATTCACCTTCCCGAGCTGTCCCTAACCATATTCCAGCAATCAGATCGCTCAATCATCACTTCGGCCCTGGATCGTGCCGAGAACCTTGAATCTTGGCTGGATGACGAGTTATTTGCTGTCTTGATGAATATACTAGGAAATGATGTCGCCGCAGCGTCAACGTATAAGGAATCCCATTCAACAGGCAGGTGTTCGGATACACTGGGTACGGAGGAAGCGTGCACAAAGCGGCTATAGCACTTGCAGCCACGAGGTAGACGGGATCTCCGAGGTTCCTTAGTCCCCTGACTTAGTCTTGTAACATCTCTTTGTTCCCCCGGCCATGCTGGATTCCTTATGGTTTATTTACGGTTTATTGCATTCTTCGTTCTTTTCTAGCTCCCTCTCCGACATTCAAATTTAAGCCTTGAGTTGTACTCGCCGAGCCGGGTATAGTCGACAAGCTCAGAGGCGTGTCTATAATGTGGATTCGGAAGTATGCTCATGTCTGGCATTGCTCCAATGCGAAACTGTCGATCTGAAGATCGTTCTTTCCGTTCTATATTGGGTCTCAGGTCTCAGGTTTTCTTTGGTACACCGCATTAACCGTGCGATGTAACATCTATGCACCCGACTAGGTAAAACGTAGATAAACACTGGAAGTAGCCGGTAGAGTGGGCCTCCAACAAGCGGGAAAATCTTTGAGCAAACTGTATGGTCTTGTGTATGGCATGCAGAGAATGTCAAAAGTTACAAGTAAATTCTGGAGCAGCAAGGGTACAAGTCATAGCATGGGTCATTAATACAATACAACCGCAGTTTGAAAAGCATTGTCGAGTCTAAGTAGGAAGCTCCTTTGCATCTTCTTCACCCGCATTATGGTTCTGCCGAGCAACAGTCATCCCGCGGAGAACAGCACTTTTCCGCTGATTTCGCCGCAAGATGAGCTTGCGGCGACGGGCGAATAACGCCGCAAGCAACAGCCCGAATATCACAGCGACCCCGGCGAGCACTCCGCCTACAATGGCACCGACATGGCTTTTTTTGTCGGGCAGACTAGCACTTCACGTGGCATTTTCAGCGTCTAGATGTTCCCTAAAACACGAGAGCTTCACGTACGTGTAGATGAGATGATCGAATCCGATTATCGTTGGTGGTATTAACGTTGTGTTTGGAGCGATGGTCAGTGTATGGGGTATGTTGGCCAAACCCGTTTTAGATATATTGTGACTTCCCTGTCCCGGGCCGGCTTCGAGGACATCGGAAAGAGGGTTACTCAGTATCGAAAGCTCCTCCCCGTCCAAGATGATTGTGGCGGCTCCGACGACGTCGAGAGACGCATAAAACGCAACGCCTGAATCAATTAGAACAGCAGATTGCACCGGCGCCTAGGGCTCGCACCGGTAAAATTAAACGCAATGGATGAGAAGGTCAACGTTGCGGATTCATTAAACACCCCCGCCTTTAATCCGTCAGGGCACGGCACAGTGGCGTTACATTGGAACGTCGCCTCGCCATAGACAATGTCTGGCGATGTATCGTCCACCGTGATGTTCTGCAGAATGGCACGGACAAAGCCCAAACACAGAAGAACGATGAAAGATCGATGCATAGCTGGTTGACGCTGATGGAGACCTCCAAACAGGTGTTTGACTTTGCGAAGGGAGGGAAAGAGGGGGTGGGGGGGGAGAGATGGCAATAATCCGCCTCGCGGGGTTTTATGAGAAGCAACGGGATCATCCCGGCTTCTCCCTTCTTGCGGGATGTCACAGGATGATGCAATTCAACAGCTTTTTCTATACACAGATATATATAGGTCATTGCAATTCTCATGGGTCGTGCGGTCGGCTCGTTCAGGCGAACCCGTTACTTTCAATTCACTCCTCGCAAAATACTTACCTGAGTTTTATCGTCCAGAGGATACAGGATCACGGACAGTGGAAGGGGAAAGAAAGGAAAACTCGTCGTGGATCGGAACGAGAACGTCGTGACGTGAGAATACACTTCGAACAGTGGGAAGATTTATGTGTGTGTGGCGGTGCTCGGCATGCCCGATGCCATCACTGATTAGCGCCTCATCGAAACACGATGATGTGCAATGCCGCAATGCGCTGCGCCTCATGTCAGCCTACCACTGCAAAAGCACGCCATTGAGCAGCTCCCTGGATGAGCAGGAAGCACGGGGAAGGGGCCACAGCAGACACAGGTATAACAACGCCAAGAGCACCGCCCGCGGTAGTGTTGTCCAGAGGGTCGGAGAGCACCCCGCCTGTGCTCGCAGACCATTGAAGAGGTGAGCGATCGGCTGATCTTGTCCTCTGATGTGGCCATGCGAGCGAACAATTTGTAATCTGCGATCATTTCGCGGCCATCGGCGGCTCGGCGCGCCTGCAGAACAAATTCAGCGCCGCACAACGTTTTACACACAATTGAGTACTTGGGTGGCCAAAGATGTTTTTGCATAGTACACAAATGAATTGATGGCCAACGGACTGGTTGGTCGACACTTGGGCTGTTCCAGTGTGCCAGCGTAAAAAATAATATTAGGCCAACTGCCCGCGTCGAAGCCTCGTTTTATGTCTCAAGTTGAGCATCTAGGACACCGAACCTCGCGTGTCCCTGCTCGTGCATCTCCGTTTTCAAGAGTACTGGCTCCTGGCGCGCTAGGCGGCGCAGTAGGTGGGAGAGGACAAATTGATGCAAAATTTGCCGCAGTGATCGCCGTTATTTGCGAGCGCCAAACACTCTCCTTATTTGGGGGGGGGTGTGGTCGTGGGAACGTAGGCCACGATCCTCCGATCACTCACCTCTAAGTAGATGTCGAGCGGGCGCAAGCAGGGAGTCGTCAAGAGCCGAGCATGTGCGATTGTGTGGCAGGCAGTGCACTGCATGAAAAAGAAAAAGAAAAAAAAAAAAACATATTTGAGTGCAACATACCTGACCAAAGCGCTGGCACAGCACCCGAATTTTGTATTTAAGCTTTGGCCAGGAGGACCGACCACAGCAATCACCGGGTGATGGCATCATTCCCCGCAAGGCTATTTCACACGTGGTTCAATGAGCGTACGAGGCACAAATTCCATTGATTTACTTGGCTCAAGTCCAAATATAGAGCTTTGAGCCATGATAGGACTGGTGGGACAGCTTAGACATGTCAGACATTAGAGAGCTTGCACAAATCCGCATGCGGCTGCATAAAGCCGCGTGTGGAGGTGCGGTCTTTTGCTTGTATACTTCACCAGAACCATCAATAGCACCCTCTGTGTCGCAAAAATCTCAAACTGAATACAACGGATCACAGTCACTCGTAACCCATTGTAAGCCGATAATCCTGGACGTGGCTTACAACATTTAGGTCTAGTTGATATATGTGCTTGTAAGCCACAGCATGGCTTACAATGGCTTATGACTGCTTCTATGCTGTTGAGAAGCACCAAGGCTCATACGGTGTCAAGATGGCTTCAATGTACTAACGTGCTCATGATGGCTTATAATTCATTCACCACGCAGCAAGAAAAAAAGATGAACAGGCTTAAGCCGTTATTCTCTGAGCAAATCTCCTATCTCCTATTCCCAACTCTCAAGTAAATTCAAGTTCACATGATGTAAGTAAGGCAGTAACAGTTTTAAGTAAATTGACTTTTACACAATGAAGCACATTATAATAGATCTGATTTTCATCACATGCATACACACATGGAAAATTTTGAGAGGTCATGACCTGAGTTATGTACCTTGTTCCAACCACCGGGTGGAGCTCCACACAGCTCCACGGTTATGAATATCCGCAAAATTGGGGGTTGAATGGTGTTGAATCAATACATTGGTGATTCTTCTGGTGGGACATTTGCAAGTGATTAATATTTGGTGTTCAGGCTACCACAGTGCATGATTGACCAGTTCAGGTGCTGAGCCTCATCAGTGATTGTGAGCACACATAATCCCTCACAAGTTGGTATGTGCCTTATGCTCCATATGACGGCTTACAACTTTTTCCCCCAGAAGGTTATAATCCATGGTGATCCACTACAAGCCGGTAATCATCCTCAAGCTGTTACAACCCAAACAGGATTTTTCCGACATGGGACCACTGGAGCAAAAAAGAAAAAGCCGCATGGAAAGAAGTTGGGCGGCCAAAAGCCGTATGCGGCTTTTGCACAAGCTCTCTATTGTTTGCGGGGTGTTTGGTGTTGATAACGTTAACTAGAGTTGAACTAGAGAAGACGTTGGCATTATGAGCAAATTATGAGCTTGAAATCCCACACAGGATCTTTTATGAATGTGTATTCATTACATTTAGTCTCAGTCTATGGTCTATAGCTCACTGTACTCAACTCATTTCCAAACACACCAGATTTTTGGTTCAAATGGCTGCTTTGCCCGCCGAGATGAGCACTGCCACCTGTCAATCATTTCCTTTTCAGGACTATACTCTCAACAGAGGCTGCGCGAGGTCAAAAACTTGTAAGTCAGTGATTCTGGACTTCTGGGTGTCCTAGAAGCCTTCAAACTTTCTTCCAAAAAATTTTTAAAGGTCTCTCGGGAGGACTGACTGACCAGTCGTGAAAATTGATGGGATCAGTCTTTCGGCCGTTTGCGTCCGACTATTCCCGCGTTCTTCCTTAGACTCGCAGGCCAGTCGACGTCCACTTGGTTACAGACACAACGGGCAAGACAGATTTGGATAAAGAGCAAACAGACACAATATCAGAACAAATAATGATGGGAACGACAACAAAAGGTAACCTCGTGGACGGACTGGGCCGGCATGTCGCCTGTTTTGGTGACGGGCCATCTCCCCGCCATTTGAAAGGTGCGGACTTGGAAAAACCGCGAAATGAGCAAAAATGGGTCCGGAACTCTCTCAGTTGAGGATGGATAACTTTTCATTCTCTATCTATAGAGCCTAACATGTTTTTTGACTTTGAGAAAAAGTAAATGGGTCTCTATCGATAGAGAATCGAAAGTTATCCATCTTTGCGTAATACACTTTAAGACCGTTTTTTCAAGATTTCTCACTTTCTCAAAGTTGCACCCTTTCAAATGGCGGGGAGATGGCCCGTCACCAAAACAGGCGACATGGGAGCCCAGCCGGTATCCCAGCATAATTTGCCGAGCCTCGGCGAGTGATTGTTGTGTTGTTGCTTTGCTGGGTTACCGGATGGGCACGAGCCTATTTCTTCCTGTTCCTCGACCGCTCTCCGAACCCTATGTATATCAAGGAGCAGTCGAGCACCATCTCTGATGGATTGTTCCAAATTCCATCCAAGGCCATTTCGAATCTGTCGGCGCATGGGATGGTGGGATGAGCCTTAATGCGCGAACAGCGTGCATCGGCTTCAAGGGTTCCAGCCAGTCACCTAAACATCCGCGCCGACCGCCCACATCGTCGTCATCGACATTCGACACTCCGCACGAGCAGCAACGCCCGCCGCCGCGTCTATTTCCTTGCGCCGGGATACATGACACCAAATGGGCTGCAGCTACGTCGATTAGCCGCTGCATTTCATGGAGGAGCCACGCAGCGAGGTCAGCTTAGTTCTTTCTCCCTTCCCCCTCCTTTCTTTCTTCCTTCAAATGCTGACGATGCGGCACACAGGGAACGACACGCTCTTCCTTCTTCCCTTTTCCTCCCGCCCCGACGAACCGCTCCTCGATCAGGCCAAACTAAGCCCTTCGAATATGAATATGCTACGGGATTTCCTGCGTGCGTGCGTGCTTCCCTCCGCGTTTTCTTGGCTTGTTTCTTTCCGGAGCACGACGCCTGCGGTGCGCTACGGTGTGTCCAGTGCGGGTGCGCGCGGGCATATGTGCAGGCGCGGGCGCGGGTGGCGCTGTACTCGTGGTGGGTGACGGTGGCATGGCATGGCATGGCATCGTCGGACCGGCACGGGGCGAACGGGGCAGGCGCCGGGAAACCGTATGCGCCAGCCTGGGCCTGCGGCTGTGTGGGTGGCATGGCTCTATAGGCCGAGCCCCGGAGGCGTCGACTCGAGGAATGGGGCGGGGGCCGGGGAGACGCGCGCGCGAGGTGAGGCTTGTATGGCTTGGTGTAGGAACGGGATACATTTCATCTTCGCACGCGCCGTCCCCGTTCTTTTATCTTCATATGCCACTATTCTCGCTCCTCTCCTTCAGCCATCCGAGCCTACTTCCTTTGATCCTCTTCCTCGCCCTCCACCCACCCATCCTCCCTCCCTTCTTCACCCACTTCACCTTCTCTCGCTCCCTCTCGCTCCCCACGCCGCTCCTTCTCCCCGCGTCTACTACTACTTCCAAGGCCACTCCCGTCTCAAGCGCCACTCGTCTCGGCCGAGGACAGACTCCAAGTGCGCGCCGCGGCCGGATATGGCAAGCGGGCGGAGGTTTCCTTTTGGGATGTGTGATTTTTCCCTCTCGACTTTGTGGAGGAGTGGAGGGGAGGGGGTAGCACCGCGATGGGCGGCGAAGCGACGGGGTGGTGTTGCGCGCGCCGCCGGTCACGTCCACGCGGAGACGAAGGGCACGCGGGACGGGACGTGCGCCAGGCATCGATGGGGCGTGCTATGTGGGAAACGGTGCGCGGTGCGGACGAGGACGAGGACGCGACGCGTTGGGAACGGCGACGTGGCTGCCGTGGATTACCCGTCCTCTCCCAACGGCGTGGAGCGCGATGTGTGGGGGAAGGCGCAATGAAGAGGAGGGTCGGGTCGGACTTTGCAGCTGCCCGCGCCCCGTCGTGTCGTGCGGCGCGATGTGTGCACGTGCGGCGACAGAGGCAACACCCGCGAGCAGCGGGGGGGCACGGGGGTGAAGGTACATCTAGCATCGGGTGTCATCGTGCATGAGGGCGTGGACGCTCTGACTTCCTGACGAGTACGGGGCTTGACGATGCGTATACCCGCAGGCGGGCGGGCGCGATGACCCAGTATTTGTGCTTTCGAGCGGGCGAACAGAAATGACACCTTCCTTCCGCTTGCCGGTGCGCGGGTGAGGGCGGCGAGGTGCCGCCGTGTACCGCTGCCACAGCGTCTGCGCATGCCCAGGGGCGGCTTAGTGCGGAAGCCAGACCCGCTCAACGAGCGTGGAACGGGTACTGTGTATGCGACTAGCGCGGGCGCGGGGATACGGACGCGGGTGGACGTACGGGAGGTGGGCGGCGGGTGGTATGGGTACCCTTTCTCCCTCCTCGGCACGCGAGGGACACGGAGGTGCTCATTGTCTGCTATCCGGTCGTGGTACAGGCCGTGGACTTGACACATCCCGAGTCTCGCATTCCCACTTTTGCCGACTTCTTAGGCAGAGATGCCGGGCGCTCGTTGCTCGCGATTCGGCGAAGAAGTAGGAGGTGAACTAACGGTGTGCGTGTGTAGCCCTTGCCCTGTTTCCGCGCGCCGCCGACTCATTCGCACAATCTCCACAGATGACGCAGAAGTGATATGCTACACGCGTGGAGGGGATCGATAAACGAAATTATGTATTTTATTAACCGGGAATCGTTCTATTGCCACGACCACGGCGTGCTGCCCGGAAAGCTCCAGTGACCACGTTGAAAGCGCCTGGTCCCCACAGTCGACAGAGTAGAGTCCCTTTCGTCTTGCCGTCGCCAGCCCATCAATTCCCGTGCCTCCGAAAGGCCCAAATGTCATCCTGACTGAGGTGGCCATGGTACAGCAATCAGGGTACGTCGTTATTTTTTGTGCGGAATCAGTACATCCGAATATATGAAAATCCGTAGATGTGGAACGAGAGACGGCTGAACAACGAGGATGTTTCGGTGTATGTGTTCGCCCTTATGGCCTTATCGCTTGTCGGCTCCAGACGTGAAATCATCGCAAGTACACACAGCGTCTAAATTATCGAGAGCTCGCTGGGGGCGTCACGCTGGAGGGCCTATTTCTTTGCTAACGGTAGCAATGCGAACATATATCGGGGACGACTGCAGCTCTCTGATATGCACTCTATCTGCGTGCGTCTTCGATATTTTAGCTTGTCGAAGGAAATGATTTAACAATTTTTTTCGGTCTAATGATTCGCTTTCCCGACGAGGACACTGCGCATGTGGATTCGGCAGACACGCACAGAAACGTCCTCCTTTTCTTTGGCTTGTCCGAGGACATTGCGCTTCGACTCGTCTTGATTTCATTATTTTGTTAAATATCTTGGAACCTACTGAACCCCATCTATCGAACATTTCTCTGCACGGGCTCGGCGCTTTCGCTGAAAAGCCTCCGGTGTAACGGCTGGGCTGCCCTATCTGCGCGAGAGGGACGCCTCACGCCGTCCACGGATCCGAAACTGCTGGGCCGAGTTCATTCTGCACTTGGGCTCCCCGTGTTAAACCTCTGCTAGCAGAACGTGCTCGTCATCGGGGTTCCTTGTTAATTGCGACTTTGCCCTCGAGGATGCAGCCTTCACGCCGTTGAGTGTCAAAGCAGTCCCCTATCTCACACTCCTGCTAAAAGAAGACAACACTAACTTTACCCGTCGCGGACCACCGAATGCTCCGACGTTTATTCGCTTGCGCTGTTAATCCTGGAAGTACGCCCTCCTCATTCACCCTTTTAAGGATTTGCGCGCCAGGTCTATCGGCCTCGGAGCAGCTCAAAAAACAAAACAAAAAAGGTCGCGAGCCTTGCACTTCGTCCGCGGTGTGGGATGTCCTGGACCGCGTTGGCGCATTTGATCCTCACTTACCGCTCACAATCTCTGAGATTCTATGCTCACCACCCTTGGTTGATCTTCAGGACATCAACGTTTAGGTACGCTGGTATGCCACTTCTGCTGTCGCACGACGGTGTTCTCTCCGCCCCAGCACATCACTGGTGACGCAGATTCGATGGTACAATGCTGTTTCAATTTCAATTCACCGCAACACATCGATTCATTCTACTATGCATCCACTCTCCAAACTTTGCTAGCTACTTACGGCAAGTTCTACCCTGCGGCTCTGCCGTAGCCATGCCGTGTCCCTGGATGCAGATCAATGGCGCAGTGGCCACGTTTGGGCCTCATTGTACACGTGCTCCAGGCGCCTCTAGCCTCACGTCTGGGCTGGCGCAAGATCGATTTTATCCACAGTATATTCGCCTGGTTCTGCGAGCCATGCACCAAATACTGTCACTAATAGAGATAGAACCGGGAGTCAAGCCAGAACCGGAAGTGGCGCAGAAGCAACTGCGACGCCCTAATTGGGAAGAACGCCTATAATTAAACATTGACATACACGCGGAACAGGCATTTACTTTCGACTTGCCGTGATCCATGATCCTCACCCATTTGTTACCTACCCTCACGCCTGTTTCACTCTCCTCTCGTCTTCTGGCTCTCGACGGCCTTCGTTCTCCCTCAGTTGAAAGTTCCTCTCATTTTGGATGGAGTGAGCTGCAGGATCAGTCTCCACAGTTTGCGGACGGTATCTGACGATCTCCCAGGCCGCAGGAGTCATCGAGAGCATGGGGCGACCTGGATGATAGGTGAGGTTATTGCCCTTATCGACCAATCCGCCGCAGCTTCTAACTTACCCAGATCGCACTCGCATTCCGATAGTGATGATAGTTCTGAGATGTGGCAATCGCCGGTGCGCTATATGTCCCTCGACTTTATCACCACTGACTGTTTTTCAACCTTCCATAGGACGAGCAAAACAGCTTAGACACCAACCCTGTTCGGTCCTCCTTGTTTCGCCAACACCCGTTTGAATGGCTGGAGTTGGATCCGTGGGTGAGTCCAGCTGGTCCCGGTTCAAAGCCTCATTTCAACGAGTCTATAGCTAGCAGAAGAGGAGGAAAGCGGCAGGGAAGTCTGTTTTGGGGTACGTCTATGACGACCCTGGCTATTCGCAGATTCGAAATAATGATGCTAGGACTATGATGGCCGACTTCGCCCCCGTTTCTTGGCTCAGATAAATCGCTGGCAAAACTCTGGAGGAGGAAATGCGATCACCTACATGGGTAACCTCACTGTCTTCGATGGCTCGGTCATTCTTGTGAGGTGGCGGCATATAATGGTTACTAATACTAACGGGATGTCGCAGGTTGCATTCAAGGTGATCAGAACCGATCTCGACGCGGATTTGTTCAAATATTATGAGGTATACTTGGGATCCAAGACGAATTTAAGATGTAGCATTCACAATCTGCGTAGCGGTTGGACCGGGAAGCAAATGTCTGGCAGACCCTTAAACACCCGAATATTCTTCCGTTTTTCGGTGTCTACAACATCGGCCGCCCGTTGCCGGTGTTGATATCCCCGTTCTATAAGTTTGGCCACATCGGCCACTATTTACAAACCAACCCGACGGTCGCGAGAAATAGCCTGGTAAGCGCGACTGATGTTCATCTCTTAATTACGTTTACAATTTAAAAGGTGCACGATGTCGCATCCGGACTGAAGTTTCTCCACGACAACGGGGTCGTTCATGGAGATCTGAAAGTGGTATGTGTTTTTGTATGAGTGCACTCATCGCTCACGTTTGATTTTTTGCTCAGGAGAATATCCTGGTCGACAAAAACGGTGTCGCGTGCATTTGTGACTCTGGCATGTCCAGGATACAGAATGTTCGTGGCTTTACCACGTCCCATCGTGCCGGCACGATGGTTTATATGGCGCCAGAGCTGCTCATGAGTTCTAACATATACGAAGCGAGAGACCAGCCGGTCCCTCGAACCACCATGGAGTCCGACATTTGGACTTTGGCACTTGTACTCCTTGGCGTACGTTACTTCACGTCGCGTCACTCACAACGCTGAATATGCGCCGGGAATAGATTTTGACCTCTTTCCCACTGAAAACTGCCGCGCGGCTGGAAGCACTGGGACGGGTCGGCATGCTATCATCGAGGCCAGATCTGGAGGATATGCTTCGCCCAACTCGAATGCAATACACCCCTGAGGCGATTTCTTCTACGGTGTGGGCATTGCTGAAGGAGTGCTGGCATTCCGACCCCGCATCGCGGCCTACGATGAGTACGATTATGAAGTCCCGCGTTATCGAAGAGATGGAGGAGGTGATTCTTTATCCGAGGCGGTCTGAATACGGACGAATATAGTATTATATTAATTGCACTCGCGGAGAGGGGTTAAATATCTCAATGTCAATCATTTATGACAATAATGGTGTGCAATGCATTCCGTATTCTTTGTCTGGACTTCTTCCCCGATGGAAAAACTTTGCTCTTATGCACGCTGCCGAAAGCAACAACAGCACAGCTTGGCGAGTCCCAAAACTGCATTCCGCGCGGCCACTAGTTTTATACGCCTCCAAAACTAGTGGCTCCCCCGATTTCCCGTGGTCGCATCCTCTTACCGGTCCGTCTCCCACGCGGCGCTATGGTCTGACTTCGTACCTTTCCTGTTCACTACCCAGATTGCCACCGGTTCAATGATCGAAAATCCGGGGAAGATGAAGCGCCATTTCTGGATTCATAACAAGTTGAATCCTGGACTCCGTTAGCCACGGATGTCAAACGCCGAATGATGCCGATCGGCACAACTCCGCGTCCGTAGACAAGCGCCTCGGCGCCTCTCCTCGCGGCTTTAATGCCGGCGACCGGCGATCTCCGCCGCCATGCCGGCGCAGGCTATTAGCCAGGATCTTTCTTGTTCTGTTTTGTGTTCTCTACATTTGCATTACTCTTCTTGACAATATACCGTGTTATTAAAGAGATCCCTCATATCAGTATGCGGCTTTCCCACGCCACCGCCGCGCCCGAATTTTCGGTCACCCTGCACGCCGGACCGGAGTGCAGGCATGTCTTGTTTTATATACCCAGTACATCCAGTTGTTAGCGAACGAGGTTCGAGCAAGTCGGCGCGGAGCCCCGGTAGCGAATACACTACGCGCGGGTGATGCGACGGCTAGAATTTTACATTACATGTAGTCTACGTGTCCCGCACGACGCTCTTCATTCTGCCCACCCACACGGACGAGTGAAGAGCGTGCGTCATCTTCTTTATATTTCCTTTACACTCATACTTACAGTCATTACAGTAATAACATTATTGTTTAGGTATATACAATCTAATAATTCTGCCCACCCATACGGCCGAGTGAGGAGCTAATAACATTATTGTTTAGCCTCCCGCACACCCGCGGATCCGGACGCACATCCAGCATCGCCATCCATATCCCCCTGCCCTTATCTCCATCCGCGCCTGCCCCGCTATTCTTAACACCAGTCAGGCCGGCAACCAACGACCCACACCCTTGTCATTGTTAAGTTAGGGCTCATGCAATGGGAAAGCAGCCGTAGACGCAGGAGCAACGGTCGTATATGTATTCCGAGTCGTACATACAGTCATAATACATACGTATACTCGCCTTGTCATCGACGGAGCTCGCGAAATGGCGGGGAGTCCAAAGTCTCAGCAATTGTCGGCCGCAATTGAGGATCAGCGAGCCAGCACTGGGCTATGACGGTCCACATAGACGGAGAGACTATCTCAATTGCATATTGTGCACGTGTTGGACGGGTGAAGGATTCCCTAGGCGCTGGCTTTGCACCAAGCCGTTCAGCTGTTAGGATCTGCGATAAACGGTGTGAGAGGGAGGATTATCTCGAAGAGTGAACATGCCTCTAGAGCCACGAGCGCGAACGAATACATATCGGACATTTTTGTCGGTGAGATATGCTTGTGGTCGTCATGAGAGCGTGACAACTCTGGGGCCATGTGCCCCGTCGGTGGATGACTCAGGAGATCGCACTCGTCCAGAATCTTGAATATCCCGAACTCAGAAATGCAGGCAACACCTCTTTTGTCGACGAGGACGTTTTGCTGCGTAAAGAAAAACCAAATAAGTAATGGAAAGACTACGGGTAACGGCGGCATACCGCTTTGAGGTTACCGTGAACAAGATCCAGGTCATGTAGATATTTCAGTCCAGTTGCTACGCCATGGATCTATCACACTGCAATTAACACCCGTGCGACGGTAGATCGGGTAGAAGGCGACTACCAGGTGATTCCTGTTCGCATCTGGCCGATTTTTCAGATATTCTACAACATGCCGGTATCTGCAGAACGGGGAGACCAGACTTGGGATGGCGCTGCCAATGTCGCACAGTCCGAAAAATGGAAGGACATTGCAGTGGCTCAGCCTTCTCCAGACATGTACTTCTCGAGTGAGCCGCTGATGCCGGTCGTGAGATACCGAGATTCATGGGCCTACCCAACTCACCTTTATTACTTCTTGGACCCGGTTACGATCTTCGCCCGCTCTCAGGGTTTTGATGACAACCTAAAATTAACTGTCAGTGCCCCAGAGACGTTGGGCATTGATGACGCACCTGGACTTTCCGGCCATCCTGGAGATCCAAATTTGCCCCGAAGATATCACCGTAGCGTCCTGTCGCGAGTGGGGATTTGTACCGTTGACCTGTCCACCGCGGATGTTGGCTGGCTTCTGGAAGGGAGCGGAGACAGGGGTCCTGGAATCGATACAGCGAAAGATCAGACTCATGCGATGGTGGTACTATTTGGACAGCGAACCCCGAAACCGATTTCCTCCCCATCGCAATCATCCTTTGACTGTCAACGCATCAATTCAATCAAACACAAAAGCGACGTCGGTCTCAGCTTACAAATGGTTTGAGTGTTAGCCTGGGGACGGCCGACGAATCTTTGTCCTGTGTCACACCGAATGCAGGTGATGCTAGAATTTCCGCCATGGTTGGACGTAGTAGAAAATCGGCAGCCCAGCATCGATCTAAGAGGAACCACAGTTCGCGTGAGATGCTGCTGGTGACAACGTAGTCCGCCCGGTTCGGACGGAGGTCATCGAGCTCCTCGCGATTCACGAATGGGCCGCCCATTTTCTCAGTGGAAGGCCTTCCGGCCAGGATCTGTGTCGCCGAGCTGAGCGCAGCAAGGGGAGAGTGAAAAGGCCAGAGCTTACCTCCAAGGCCGCAAACCCAAAAGCATATACATCGGAGCTCGTCGTCGCGGGAGCAGGAGTTGTGTCCTCCCCATCCCTGGCCAGAACGGAGAACAGTTCCGGTGCGATGTGCTTCGTCGAACCCATGCGGTACATCGAAAGTCCCGCCTCGCCCATGACCCGTGAGATGCCGAAGTCACTGATGCATGCAACGTGTTGTTTGTCGACCAGGATGTTTTGCTGAACACGTTGTGAGTGTGGGTTTTGGTGAACGCTGAATCATATTTGTACTTACCAGTGTCAGATCCCCATGAACAACGTTGTTTTCGTGAAGGTACCTGAGTCCAAATGCGACACCATACATCTATCGGGAGATAAACAAATATTGTACAAGATGCATTGGGTGGAAAGGAAATACAAGTTGATCTCTGTTGGCTGCTGGATGATGTCGGAGGTAAATTTCAATGTGCCCAAATTGGCAGAACGGGGAGAGCAACACGGGGAACGGTGCGTCAATGTCGTATGCGCCCAGGAATGGGAGGATATTCCGATGCTTAAGCTTTCTCCAGATGCGAACCTCGGTGTTCAGCCGCTGGTTTTTGAGAAACGTTAAACGGTGAGTTAGCCGGGAAAAATCGGAGCGCACCGTAATGAAAGACTCTGCTTCACTCGGGTCACGTATGTGAAGCATCTTCATCGCAACCTAGACCTCATGTAGCATCACCGCGAGAGAAAGTCTCCGAAAGAACGCACCAGCGCATTGCGTCCATCCGATCCGATTAAATTTGCGTGATATATGTCAGAGTTGGCTCCCGAGGCCAAAGGGAACCTATCGAGTTGCGTTAAACCCCGCAGACGAGAGTCAACATCCGGAAGAAGAGGATCCTGGGGGTAAGATTAGCCTTTTTGTTGGCGGAGGCTTTTTGCGGGGCATACCCCGAAGCATGTTTCAATTCCGTTGGGACTCTCATCTTCCTAATCGCGGGTCAGCCAAAAGTGCTACCCGGAAGGTGGTTGGGAAACCTACCAACGCTACACCTATCAACTTTGGGATCGCTGGTTCGAGGCTTTTATTGCACGGGGTCTGCGCGTGTGGTGAGGAATGTGAAGTAGGACATTATGGGCGGGCGTTTACGGCTGCGTAGGTTACTGTATTTGATTTCAATGCAGCTGATCTTTCAGCATGTTTGCCCTGCTTTCGCGAGGGGCGCAAATTTGATCCCGGCAAGCTGCTGTGCTCCTGGGGAAGGCAGCGTTCTATCGAAGAGGGTGACGGGCCAGCCGAAAGGAGGAATGGCGTGTCAGCCGGCGAGCCGATTCGGTGACCGCCGCCCCCACGACCAAAAACCTGAGGAAAAACCGAGATTTCAGCTAGTAGCAACACTCATAAGGGGTAGGTACGAACGGGAAGAACTGTGTCTCCATCCTATCCATGCATTCAACAACTTCAGATTAGCACGGATCCATAACTCACGCCTTCAATACAAGACTGGGACGGCGGATTAATATGCGAGAACATGGAGAGTACACGGACAAAGTCCGCTGCACACACCTCATGACATTCAGAGTGCATTTTCATCGGGGTGTTAAATTTCGATGACAAGATTTCGCTATCTCTTTCTACCACCACGCATGGGTTATTCCAGCCAAGCATGGCAGCGCAGTTGTGGAGAGAAGAACGACTGTGCAGCCAAATGTGTCATTCGACAACGTGTTTAACACGTGTCGGCAAACCCCGAGACACAGCCTCAAGAGTGCGCATTTAATTTCCAGAATTTCTTTGGGTGGCTTGAAATGCATTCAGAACGATGGGAAACGGTAGAAAAGTGCTGAATACGCATAAGATTACAATGGGCCCGCCTCCGAACATTTCAACCTCAGCAACTTGATGTAAGTTACGCTCGATATGCACCAGAGGCACTTCTGGCAAGCGTTTCCCGGTAGACAGGGTCAATCGCGGATACCCTAACGAAGTGGAGAGACTGCCAGCACGTCATCGCAGAAAAGACGATGATTTTTCGCTTTAGGCAAGACAGTGCAGGCCCGAGTTTGCAGGCGATCATCAGTTACTGTAAGGAAGAAAGCCAGAGTTTTAGATGCGCCAGAGATAAATTTTGAGGGTCCTTATCGGACAAAATCTGAATTTATGCAGTTGCTGAAGCCATTTGCCTAAGATCTTAAAAGAAGTTCCAAGAAACGTCGAGAATCTCAGTTAAATTATTCTTCTTTCGAGATCTTTAAAGATCTTTAAAGATCTTCAAAGATGTCGCAAGATGCCGGCATTTCCTTGTGATCTCGGTTGTTGCGACCAAGTTGTGTTAGGTCAAGATCTTCCGATAAGGATGGTGTCGAAGAAATTGCTCCCAGCAAATAAAATATTTTTTTCCTTCAAGATCTCAGCTGATGGTCCCGGCCGGACACGGAAGGACGGGCATCAGACGCATCAATCGGGGATCGACACTCAAAGATGCATCAGGAAGATGTAATCTGTCTGGGACTAGGTGGCGCATGATGGCAGATCTGGCGTGATGGCCGGTATGGTGCCAGATCACCAGACCTGCCAGAATTTTGCCAGAATGTACCTATCAGCACAAGCAAGCCTTTTGCTCTGGGGCTTACAGAGTAGGTGTTTATATGTCTTGGCTTGCCCACACCGTCTTGAGGGCCACCAGTGTACCCGATCCAAAGGCTGAAAGTCAATTGAAAAACAGTCAAGTCCGGCATCACGCCTTGGCGATGATGCCATCACTGCGTCAGGTCCGTGCGCATCATCTATTACGGCTCAGTTTTCGCTGGCAGTGACAGTCCTCTTTTCTTCTCCCCCCATCTCCCACCACCCGCGCCGCTTCCTCTGGTCGTTCCCCCACATCTTCTGGCTATCAGAGCATCAATATCGACACAAGATGCCTCCAAGCCGGCTTTTTACCCCAAACTCAGCTCCCGGTGCTCTTTGACCTCGCACATAATTACCGGCGGCAGCGGCGACAGCCCATCCAAGTCCCCGAGATATTTCCACAAAAGCTCATCCTCTTGTTGTCCTCCCACCCCCTTGGTCCTCCCCAGCTGTCTCTCATGCCCCTTTGGACTTGCGCGGCGTGTTAGCCCTCGAGATTGTCAATCAACTCAAGCACCAACGGATCCCGGTGTTCAGACTTCCAAGTCGTCCAAGCCTCCCGTCTTCGTCTTCAAGGTTTCTTGTGTTCAACATGGGCCTCATTCGGATTCAAGCATGCTGCAAGTGGGTCGCCAAGCAAGGTGTGGACATCCGCCTCATCTACCGGGAATCAAAAACAACGGTACGTCGATACGAACCTCGATGATTTTAGCCAAGCTAATGACGAACATTGATTCCCGCCCCTCATTGTGTCTATGACTAGGCTTGAGAGCCAGGGGCCGGTATGTCCCAGATTATTCAAACCGCTGCTACGGTTTCTGTGGTTTCTGTAACTGTACTTGTACACGCCCACACTACCTTGAATAAAATACGATTTTGGGAGGAATAAATTGATACATTTAAAATACTGGAACGGAATGGCGCAGAACTGGCAGATCTCCTGGGATCAGTAAGTATAATGGCGCCAGAATATATTCTGGCCGATTGTGGCATTATGAAGCCGAAAATGTACCCACATGACCTTCTGGCGTGATGGCAGCGTTGGCAAGGCGTTGGCCGGTCTGGCGCCAGACGTGCCAGACCGAAAACATTTTCCTGATGTGGCCGATGGACGGCACCGTCAAATGGCATCTCCAGACGCGATGGAGAGAGTTCCACTTCCACTTCAATTGCAGGGTTGTTCTTGCAAGACCATGTCATGACCTGCTGCTAACCACCACCCAATTCGAGCAGTCCGAGATCTACGGAGTTCTACAGACTCACTACAGACTCGTTGCATCATCAGAGATATTCGGGCATATATTATGACACATATACTGCGCCAAATTTATTGGACTGTGACATTGGCATGGTCTCAGAGTTACTCCGCAAAGTGTCCACAGGGCTGCCTCACAGGCAATGTTCTGAAATCCATGTAAGTACTCTATCAGCACTGGCCTGGACAGCAACTTGACATACATGCCCGTCGCCCGGCCACGAGCGTAAGTATCCTGGACAACTGGTACCGCCGCCCCTTCCTCGACGAGTACAACGCAAAGCACCTCATCACCGACATGCTCACTATGTGGACCCGATATCCAGAGCTACTGTTCATCGGCGGGAACACCAACAGCGTCAATACATGCGCATCGATTGACATCAGAAATCTGACGGGTGGAGTTTACAACGCAGAGTCGTTGCTGGAGGGCGATAACGCCGCGTGCTTCGTCTTTGAGGCAGTGCAAATCCTGGTCCCGGATGCACTGAGCAGGTTGGCGGGCATTGGGGGTGTGATCTTGACCAAGCTGCTGAGTGTGACAGCGATTCTCGCTGGGTTGACACGCCCTGACCTTGTGGACATCAATCGTTCAATACTGGGGCGTTATCCGGGATATAGACAAATGAGCCATGCTGTTTGAGCCTACGAGTTTGACCAAACATAGCCAAGCCGTGCTTGAAAGCGGACTAACTCGCGCATTTTGGCTCCTTTCCTCTTCAAAATTGCACAAACTGACGTTCTTTTCGCTCCCTCTCTCTGTTTTTTAGATTCAAAGGGACGGGAGAGTTCAATTGGATGAGTTGGAAAGTGAGATTGGCCTTGTTTGTTTGACTAAATATGTAATTAAAATCCGAACTGAACAGTTCGGATTAAGAATTGAGCACCCCTAATAATCCACGGGATCTCACGCCAGCAAAGTTGCCACCACCAGTCCAATTACTATGACGAAGCAACCGAGTGTACTGCGAGCCATCTGAGTGGCCCCACTTGTCGCGACAGCAGGCGTCGCATTCCAGACGGGCCAGGGCTGATCGCAGCCGATCATCATCAGAAACGCAACGGGATTTGGATTTTGAGCGCTCGTGAAGTAAACCACGTTGTCAATGGTTTGACTGTAACAAGAATATATTAATATTGGTCTTAGAGGAAGGCAGGATAAAATATTTGAAATGCACGACGACATACGAGTCTGAAGGATATTGCATGTCCATGTTCCCGAATATCCCAATGAAACTCGCCGATCCGACTAATGCTGCCTGCAATCCGATTAGATTAATTCACCCTGCAAATAAAAAATAAAAAAATCATCGACAGACTTTCGTATTGGGGGGAATGGGATAGTCAAATGCCTGTGCCATCTGTATCTCTTTCCCCTTTTCCACCGAGGTCTTGACATCCACCCCAATGTCCAACCAGCCAGGCAAGGAGAACCCAGCCCTAGTGTCGACCGTCATACTCCAATTGTCCGTCAACGTCACCGACCCCGAAAAGTGGCCCGTCGCTGTTACGTTGGCGTCGTTGCAATTCTCCAAGGGAAGACCTAGAGGGGTCATTTCTGCATAGTTGTGCCCAGCAGTTCTCTTGAAGCGCAAACCCTGAGTGTCGGCACACCGAGCGGAACACAAAGAAAAAAAGCGTACCGTGGGCGTGAATGTGCAAGCTGCGGTACCCCCCAGACAATCTCTTAGCGGTGCAGTCGGCATCACGGTTGTAGCCAGGGGGGTAGCTTGTGCGGCAGTTCTGGTCGGCGATGTGGCTGGCAGTGCTGTGGCGATGGATGGTCCAGGATCCGAGTCCGAGTCCGAGTCCGAGTCCGAGTCCGAGTCCGAGTCCGAGTCCGAGTCCGAGTCCGAGTCTGAGTCCGAGTCCGAGTCCGAGTATGAATCCGTGTCCCTGACGATGGTATATGTCGTCGAAAACACTGCGGTCGTCGGCGTGAACTCGATGGTAGGCTCCGAGTCGGTTACGAGGCTCGATGAATCCGAGTCCCCGACCGAAGCGGACTGGCGCAGTTGAATGCCCCTCCAATATCCCGTGAGATGACCATGTATCAGAGAAAAGGCGACGAAGGGAATCAGTGCCCTGAGTGGCTGCATAGGACAAGCAAAAACTGGGGGAAACCGATCGTGCAGTGAGATTGTTTTGAGTGAACCGGAATAGTAGTCTCGAACCCGACCGCTCATGACATCCCACTCTGGGAACCCTGTCATGAGGGTCTGGGCGAATGTCAACCACTTAGCGGTACCAGTGCGCTATCAAACCTTGATGGCTTTTTTATATTGGTTACCTCACCTCCGCGGACCTGTATTGTGCTTGTGGACACTCATACAGTGCCATTCTCACTCTGAAATAGGTGGAGTTACGGAGTCAACCATTTCTGAAGCTGTTCAGCCTTTCTCTGAATGCGCACACCAAACTTTTCTGGGGCAGGTTTGAACTTCAGGGCCAACAAAAGGATATACAAAGAGCGGCAAACTCACCCAATCAGGAAGAGCGGCACATTCGATGACAGGCGGCGCAGGGCCGCGTTTGATGTGCGCGAGAGCAGTGTTTTGTCGCAAAGGCGGCTCTTCCTATCTGGGATGTTTGACGCACGGCCTGATGTTGCCCGGTGATAGCAATGGTTGTACAGCGCTCTTTTTTTCCTCCCCTTTCCATCGCTCCCGCCGCCTGCCCAGTTCTTGCAAATAAGAGAAGCAACTATTGTGCCGCATTCGCGGCAGACCTCATTGATGGCCTGTCGTCGCATATGCTGACAGATTTTTCGCGGCTACGTAAGATTTTTGCACATCTGCGATGCCTGCGGCCCCGTTGACCCGCGGACAGATGTTACAACGAACCCTGAGCTATTCCTGGATAACTCCAACTTTAGATATTCTCACATTAGGCGCTCAGCATCGCCTTCTCCTTCGGATGCTTATCTTTTGCGTCCGAAACTGTGGATACTCCCACAGTAGGCGCTCATTTTTTGCCTTATCTTTCAAATAGATTCCGGTCAGGAGCCAGGCCGCTCTACGCAGAAGCCTTGAAGACGCCCGTTAATACGTACTCGTACATTGAACAGAACAGCTACTATATTGAATGGTTCATCAGTGCAGCCGTAAAGTGCACATAGCCTGGTCATACGGGTATAGACCTCTCGGTAACAGGTCTTCCGCATCTGTTGCAGAAACAAGATACATATCTGACTGATACCAGTTTCAATTATTATAGGCGCCGGCTTGTTGCTGTGAGTATTTTGCACGAGTAGTACGTGATATGTTAGTACAGGTGCCGATTCGGCGTTCAACATTGTTTCATGTACTTGACTTGTGAGACACGAGAGAAACCGTGGGGCGGGGAAGTTAAGAAATGAGTGCAAGGCCCACTTAAAGAGCAGCCGCCTGTCAAATCAATCACTTTCTTTTCCTCCCCCCCATCATGTTGCTACGATACCGTTCTTCCTCATACCTCCTACTCCGCGTCTAAGTCTCCTCTAAATCGAATTGTTCTGCCGGATCTCTCAAGTGCCTGGTGTTGACACAACGACAACCATGGTCAAGACGGACGAGTAGGAGAGGCTTCATGAGATATTTAGCTCAAATAGGTATAATGCACTCTGTCGTCTCTGTCTCCTACATCCAAATTGCTTCTGCTTTCTCTTGGTCAAAGGCGAGACTTTCCGGACCTCGCGTTGGTCTAAACAATCGCCCTGACTGCACTTGGTCCGCATCTCAAACTTTTACTATCCAAGACTCGGATGTCTGTCAAGTTTAACATTTGCCTCAACACCATTCAAAGCTCAAGGCTATTGCGTCCATTCAAATACAGGTGCATCATTTCTTCAATCGCCGGGCTCAAACTGCGGTCTCAAGCTTTGTCTTTCTTCTTCTCGAAGACGTCCATCGCGTTCTGCTGGACTACGGCTCGACTAAGATCTTTGTTCCGGTTCACAGGATCAAGCGTTCTTTCCCATCCAACGCCTTCGAGGAAGGTGACCAGCATACAGAAAGTCAGCAATGTGCGGACAAGAACGTGCTTTCAGCAAGAAACGACCCAGTTTGCATCCCTCCCGAGCTTGGAACGTCAGTACGTGTATATACATTTACCCTCATTTCCTCATGCGTTGTGGTTTAGACTACGGACTATGCGTTTCGGCGCTGTTCTGTGCGTCTGAATACACAACCTCCTGGCCCGGCACGGTGGGTATCCATCTCGCAATGTGCTCGATCATCTGGCTCACAAATTCTCATCACAGGTGGCACTCAATGCCGGCCTACTGGCTATACTTCTTCCACGGTGCTCCCGAAGACCATCTTCTACCTCGAGCCATAGCTAACTGCGACAGCCACAACTGTCAGATATGTTGAATTGTCATCTTTTCAAGTCTTATCGGTGGGCCTCTAACTTCAGGTGGGTTCAATTCGGTCTATCTTCACATGATATTGAATGAGTCTATTATTTTCAAGTCCCCCTCGGTGTCAGCAACGGCTTCTGGGTCGGCTAAACAGCGAGTAACCCAACGAGAACCCCAACCAGGATAAACCCGATAGACGCTAGTAGCTCGTGTGTTCCCCAAGCAGTAGGACCAGTCGTACGGCGTCCTCCCTAGGAGGCCATATGTCGTAGGTCGGGATGCGAGGCGGAACCTGGAACGAGTTGAAGAGGGTGTGATATCCACTCAGGTACAGAACCCGAGGCGTGGATACAACCCGTAGTACGGTGCGAGGGAAGCGGGGCAGGGTGGAGACAATGCCTATGTCAAGCCAAGGTAGAAGCCTGAGATTAGACGAGGTAGAATCTACTGTACATGGAGATTCTACCGTGCTTATATAGGCTTCTAATAAATTAAAGCGATCGCGGTCAATCGCGATCAGTTCCTGTACCGTAGCATTAAGGAGCATTAATGCTGATGCTCCTGGACCCCTCTGTGTTGGTTTCCGTGGCGTCGGTGGACCTAGGAGACCCGACATTCGGGTTTCCTAGTCCTAAGTGTCATCGTCTCTAGTGGTTCAAACCCCGATTGGGTTTGCAACCACTCCTGTACTCCGTGTACTCTCCTGTGTCAGCCCTTGGTGCATCCGGGGACTAGAGTCCGTCTGTACGGGTTCCTAGTCCCTAACGTCTTCTGTATCCCGTGGCGCAGACTCCCTGAGTCTGCGGCTTTAGAATCCGAGGCCGGGTTTCAACCGTGAGAAGGTCACATGGTGGCATCATGAGAGTCCCGTGCTGCTAAGACGCGTCTGTATCCATACGGACGCGTTGCGCGAAAAAGTAGAACCCGGGCAATTCATGACACTCGGTCGCGAGTCTACGACTTTGGAGTTCCATTTGAGGCACGCCTACTGGTACACTAGAACACTCCGTGGATACATTGTATTTTTCAGTCTGGTACAGAATAGAAAGCGTACCGTAGACTGACAGCGGTTTCCCATGCAGAAAAATAAATTTGAGGTTATTCCGCTTTTGCTTTGCGGTAAATTCTCAAGCACTCGGTACCTTGCGCTTGCGCCAGAGCGAAGTGAAGGCATATCTTGTACAATATAATGGCCTCTAAGAACAACATCCCTGACTGCATATACAAAATTTCCTTGTTTCACCCAAATATCCATGTTCTAGTATTCTGAATACACGCTGTTTACTGATCTAATACCTGTCAGAAGTCACTTGAGTTTGGAGCTCTGGAAACTCTCAATGTTTTTGAATTTGAAGTTTGAAGAATCTGGCCAAGGTTCAACTATGAAACTTAGATGGATTCCGATGATATTCTTGCACTCACTGGTTGGGAGATTCAAGATTTTCGGCACAATTTATGGTGAAAAATGTTGTTTGTTTTTCAGACATTTTTCACTGAAAAAAGTGGTAAAAAATTCAAATCTTTTTCACCTCTTTTGAGCTTCCTTTTGAATTTTTCACCTCGAACCCACAAAATGGTGAAAATATTTTGAGTTTTTCACTACCTTTTTCAGTGAAAAATGTCTGAAAAACAAACAACATTTTTCACCATAAATTGTGCTGAAAATCTTGAATCTCCCAACCAGTGACTGCATCTTTACCTGCGGATAACCCGGAATGTTTTGACCATTTATCTATGGGGCAACTCAGGGCCTTAATTGGAGCCCCTGGTCATGGTATTTCATCCATTATTGGGTGTGTGGGGTCTGATTTGCGGAGAGACAACCGTTATTCATCTTGTGATTGGCCAATCAAACCCGTCTCTGGGTTACAAGAGCCCTATCTAGGGTGACAAGATTCCTTCAGCCAGGGTTATGTTGCAAAAGTCCGATTTGAGTTATAACCCCTTAGAGAGGGTTGCAGACTTATAATGACCTTATACCTTTCTTATAGCCATGTCATAAGTACCTGTAAGTAATTATAACTTTGCCCACTTTCTGCTGGTATTTTTCAGATCTCCGTGCTCAAGGGGACGTTCGAACATCGCAACAATTATGTATATTCAATTTTCAGTGCGTAGAAGCCAGTCAAAGTCAGACAAAATGTCCGATCTGCCTTGTTGCACCCAAAGCAGTTTACCATGTGAGCCCCGCGCACCAAGTACCAAGGTAAGATGAAAGTGGTGCGGCTGTCTGCGAAAATTCAACAGTTTCTCCATAGGGTCTTTGGCCGCCAACTGGACTTTTTGAACAGTTGTACTAGTATGATGTCTTCGGTTCGTCCAGAAGGGAGGCGACACTGAAACAGGAATAGCAGCCTTCCAAATGTTAATGGATCATCATATATGTTAATCACCACACAGTCGAATCACTCCTCGTGGTTGGCCTGGACAGAGGGATTGCATCGCAGAACGTCGCAACAATCTGTCCAGTTTTCAAGCAACGTGTAGTGCAGGTAAAGGCATTGAAAGGGGCGAATCTGAGCATTGGAGGTCATAAAGCAGAAATAGTGAAAGAGAATAGGAGCACATACCTGGATTGAATCCTCTCTGTCATCCTGGAATGACTCTTCGGGGAATGTGTCCCTTATAAATGTGTGCAGGGTGGATGTAAAGTTTTACGGGTGAAGTCGTTGATCCACGGGGTGTTCTTCATTGCGTACTACAAGTCAACAAGATTTTGCGGGGCACCGAGTCGCCAATGATTATTGTTGGGAGAATCAGGCATTTCTTTGATATCTGCTGGACTTATGTCTGTCCGCTATGCCAGTGCCGCAATACAATCCGAAATCTCAGTATCATACTGGCTCACAGTCATTCAGATGTGGGCCATTGCTTCTCTTATTGTGTCCAGACTGGTCATCTAAAAAGGAATGTTGGTGTGTCATCTGCAGGGATCAAATTCATTTACCTGTTGGTCGACATTTCACTTATTGAGATGTGCATAGATCTCATGAGTCTCTTGATGGAAACCTTTGTTGACATGCGTGCAATAAATTGAATGGGGCCCTTGGCATGTATATCAGGGGTGGAGTGCCAGAGAGCGTGCTGTTTGGGATAATCAAAGGACTTTTTGTATTTTTCCTTCAGTTTGCCTCGCCAAAACCTTGCTGACCAATGGTTTCCCTATTTGGAAGGCCGGCGGAGGCGGTTTGTAACCAACTGAAGAGAAGAAAGAACCTCAATTTAGAAGTTGATCTTGTCATAAACAGCAGCAAATAGCCAGTACCGCCACATTGCGGCATTTTCCGGCAGTTGATTCAGGACACCACACTCCATGATCCACAAAACTACAGGCCTAAAACATGTATTTATTTTCATTGTATGTGCAGCAGGCAGAGCTCTACGTGCGCATGTCAAATGGGGCTGAACATGTATTACTACAGCACCATAAGTTGATCACAATGTAGCCTTGCGGTGTTGAGAACGACATCATTGATGCTGCAGCCTGCAAGACAGACCAACAACCCTTCTATACCTAGTTATAGAATATACTGTAGAAAGTACTCCAACCGAGTATCTCAGGAGCACTTCAAGAAAGTACCTTGAATTGCAGTACCTTTGCAAGTACTGACCTGAAGTACCTAACAGAGTAGTACTTTGGCAAGTACTCATATAAAGTACCCTATTTAGTGCTGTTGCAGGTACTGGTGTGAAGTACCCCAAAAAGCACTGCAAAATAATGCCGTCATAGGAAGTATCTAGGTGCTCACATGAAGTAGCTTTAATTTCTGCAGTTTAAGAGTCTATTGTGCATCCCATTTTTCTCTGTCCTCAACTCTTCTGACACCGATACGTAAAGATCATTGTCGAGCACTCTGCACAATTCCGCTTTGGTGAGCTTCCAAGTTTCTTTACCAACACTAAAATCATTGTCTTTTTTAAACAGTTTGCATCATTATTCTCCTCCTTCTTCCATCCCTTGCATGTACTTATTTATCACATTCAGAATAAATTTTGTTATTATTCTCATCAATGGGTTGATGGAAATGTGTAAAGATAGAGACACTGACGGGAGTCAGTGTATTTGCATGGGCGCGGCAATGATCACCTGTAAGCTCTAATAGGTACAGTAACCACTTATAAGTGCTATGAGTTCCGGAAGTAGTTATAAATGATTAAAGAGCCTTTTCGAGCCTTGCAGGTCCCGAGAAATCTTACAGGTTTATACAAAGTTGTGGGAAACTATACACACCTATGTCGGAAAAATCTTTGTTGCCATATCAGGTCTGAGACCATCTGACGACCAAATATAGCCATATATTGCCCGGCAGGGGCAATATTAGGTCTGATATGATGAGCTCAGATTATATAATATGAGGCCAGATCCCATAATGCCCGTACCACAAAACATATATTTACAATTCCGTGGTACACAACTACCAGTTACCCGCTCGTAAAAACATGTCCCCGTCAATCAGGTCGTTTAGAAATGTCAAGGATGGCTTGCTCGCCTCGAAAACGGGGATCATATGCGCCCCACGAATCAAGTACTTCGCCATTACAAAGCCAAGTGCTTTCTCCTCGTCATAGACTTAGCAACCAGCCCATTTGGTCTTTGGCACCCATTTGCTTGGTTTGAGCATACAAACCACGGCAATATCATGTAATGATTTGTCCGGGAGCCGGCAGCGAAGTAGTTGCACCAGGTGTGCGACAGTGAGATCCTCGGGCTTATCATTCACAGGGACATGATCGTAGCGCCGATTGTTGTGGAAATTTGGGTTGCATTTCAGAATGTCCATCTTCTCTGTCCAGTTCACACAGGACTGATATTTCAGACGAATGCAGCGATGGGGTTTAATCTGAAAATGGGTGAGTAGAGTGAGGATGAACTTAACTAGGTTACAGTATACTTCAATCATATCATGCGGCTGCAAAGGTGGATCAACCATAAAGTCGTTGAGGAAGACACGGAGTTTAGCAGCAAAGTTCTTGTCCTTCAAGTCCTGTTGAAGCTGCTCTGCTGTCGTCCATTTGAGAGTGGAGCCCAGAGTCCACTGCACATCTGAGGCATCTTCGTCAAACATGTCGTCCTCTTCTTGCGCAACACTGTGTAGCGCATCGTACTTGTTGATCGCCATCCGAATCCGAGCAAAGGCCTCCTTGTTTTCATCAAGACGAGCGAGCTGGGGGTTCATGTCTGAGCATGGGAAAATTGAGGGAAGTTAATAGCTACGACCTGGGAATCTGTGTTCTTAAAGTTTGTTTGATTGAATGCTTCCTTAACCTCTTGATGAAACCCTTCGCCCAGACGCGTCGAATATCCGGCTGGTGGCCCTTTGTCTTCGATGTCAGGGATCCCATGGGCGCAAGCGTGCTGCTTGTAGTATCTGAAGTCTTTGCCGTACTGGTCTTTAACTGCTGTAAAGAAACAATTTTTGAACATAATAAATACAATCGGCATCAATTGGCAGGGCGACTTCGAGAAGTACATCGCGTATCTTCAAAATGGCCTTGACAAGCGCAAGGCCTCGGTTCTCAAGATCTTCCGTGAGTGGGATGAAATCTTCTTTTTCAACACAGACTGCAGCCTTGCGGCAACTGAGGGGGGTGAGGATCATGCTGAGAAACATGTACAAGATGTGATGGACCTGTTGAATGCGGATGAGGAGGAGGTGCTAGAAGGTGCTGAGTAAACTGCAGTTCTTGTATTTATAGCCCAATACACGAGTGCGGCACATATTTGAGTCTTTTGAGTTGTTGCGGAGTCTGAGTGATGTCCCGACATGGTGCTATGTAGTGCATCAAATCACCTAACTTCATATGTTCGGTTTAGTCTACTGGTTATTGCCTTAGTTTTACTCGTAATCAAGACATTGCGCGTTCAAATCTTGGTGTTCTCACCTACTTTAATACTTTAATTCATAGAAACGTTACTGACTTCCTTAGCTTCAAACACTGACTTCGCCGTAGAAAGATAAGAAGCAAAAATAGGGTTCCTCATCGGCCACAACGGCCAGGATAATTCTTATTTTTCTCTTCCTGGCCGGTTGACCTTATCAGGTCTGATATTGAGTCATTTTCCAGATATTGAGCCCTCAGACCGATATTGACCATAAGGTCTGATATGGTCTGATATAGCAAAATGGTACACTTCCGAAAAAAATATGGACCCCTTTAATCTGATGGCCTTCGAGCACAAAATATGACCATATATTCTCAGATAAGTTAACAAATATTTTTCCGACATATAACTCATATCGGACTTTTTCGACATACAGGCTAGATATTGATCTCCCTCGAGCCCAGGCAATCAGCTCCCAGAGCTCGCCTGATAAGTGTTACTCTGGTTGGCCTTCATATCCAGCGAGAAGCCTCCAATATTGAAGCAGCTACTTCACAGTGGTGGACGCACAGGGGAGCTTCACGCAAAACTGGATATCAAGGCCTCGTCTCAAAGATCCAGCCTTCTTCAAGCCTCCCCAGGATGAACACCCCTTACCACGGCTCGGTTGAGGCTCTCTGAGACTCCCGTCAGCCTCCCCCCTTTATTCTCCTTCATTTTGCTGAGTGCAACGGCATCTGTCAACATCCGGCCCTCACCTTCCCTTCTACGGGTCCGGATGCCTCCATTACGGGAGCCCCTTCCTTCCACGCCTCCTCCCGGTGGCGAACCCTCCAAAACGCCCAAGGAATTTTGGGACTTTGTTTGAATGCGTACAGACACGAGGCCAGAGAAGGCGAAAGTGATTTTGCAGAGTTTGAAGCACAATTGAACCATGCACACTTGAGACTTGTGTCTTTCAACGTTGATCAGCTTGCTTTCAACTCACGAATGGCTCGAGATTTACATCCAGCTCCCGACTTATCCCCTCATGATCAACAAGCATATACTCGGGACATATCCATTGAAGAGATTGAGGAAATTAAATGACACATCAAAGTCCATGGTCTGGACATTGCCGTTAGTGTGGACGGCTTCTCGGACGAGTGAATCAAGATCTGCCGCATTTCTGGTTGACCTCACTATTGATGAAGCAGATAGAATTGATAGAGGCAGATTGGATGATTGGGCGACACATTTTAGTGAGTACGACACATTCCGAGGTGTCCTATGTAAGAGCCACGAATGAAAGCCCGCCAGCGATGGGTTCGGCGATTCCCGGATTAGCCACTTTATCATAGGGTACGTCCCGGATGGTCCGGCGGCCACGTTGAAAACGCCTGGCCTACATACGAGGCGACACACCCCGGTGCCTTTCGTCCTGCCGTCACCCCCCATCAGTCGGCGTACCTCCGAGAGACCCGAATTTCGATTTTACCTGGTGAGACCAAGGTGGTAAACATATCGTACGGCAATTAGGTACGTCGTCGTTATTTTGTGTTGTGGAATCAATCCATTCGAATATCTAAACACCCGTAGATCTATGTAGAACGAGGGATGTCTGAACAACAAAGATGTTCCGATGTATGTGTCGGCTTTATATGTAAAGGTATCCAAGGAGACGCCACGTCCAAATTATCGAGAGCTCGCTGGGCGTGTACACGGTGTCACGCTCGAGGGTTTCTTTCCCCTTTGCTAGGAGCGGCAACGAGAACATATACCGGGGGCGACTACAGCTCTCTGATATTGGTTCCATCCGGGTGCGCCGTCGATCCTCTAGCTTGTCGAGGGCAATGATTTGAAACTATTTTGCACCAGGTCGCAATAAAGATGATTCGCCTCCCAGACGACGAGGACTCCGCGCATGTGAAGCGGCGGTTGCGGCGCGAGGTGGCGATTTGTCAGGGGCTCAGGCACAGGAACATCCTTCCATTTTTTGGCATGTCCTAGGACATCACGCCACGGCCCGTCTTGATTTTCGTTGTTTTGCAACTTCGCGCGAATCGGAACCTACCTGAAAACTCATCCATGGGCAAACAGGGCTGAGCTTGTAATTAAATTCGAGTCAGCCTTCGCGTTACGCATAGGCCAATGATTTCCTATAGGTGTACGGCGTTGCATCTGGGCTGCATTGTCTGCATGGCAACGACATCGTCCACGGCGATCTGAAAGTCGTACGCCTAGTTCGGTGTGCGCTTGGTCTCCACGTGTTGGTTTCTGCTAGCAAAACGTGCTTGTTGACCCGAACGGAGTTCCGTGTATTTGCGATTTCGGCTTCTCCCAGATGGTTACTCGCGCGGGCTATCGGAACAGTCCCGTACCTCGCACCGGAGCTGTTCATCTGTTCTGGGTGGCGAAACCACCGATTTCCCCCCGCCACCGACCACGAAATGCTTGTCCGTTGATTCCCTCGCGCTGTTGATCCTCGAGGTAAGTGCTGCTCTTGCTGATTGTCATTTTGGCTGAGCGTAGTAACGAACTGTGCACTAGAGCCTGACATCCGAGCGCCTCAAAGCAAGGCCTCGCGAGGCCTTCCTGAAACGCGAGGACCTCGACGGGTTTCTTCCGCGGCGAGAAGACTACGAGTCTAATAAAGTCACCACCAATAAGTAGGATCTGCTTGACCGCTGTGGGCGTTTGATCCTCAGTTCCGCAGATCTTGGCCTCACCACTTACCTTTTGTTGAGTTCCGGTGCGAAGACGCCAAATTATAGGCGCACCACCTCCGGTTATGCTCTCACGAGTTTGTCGGACCAGACCTTGATTCAGAACATGATGAAAATAGTATCGGCTTATCGGAACCCGTTTGTCGAACCCATGAGCATTGTTGTATAATATATTCTCAGATGTCAGAGGGATAAATCTACTGCACATCGTCTCTCTACCGTTTACCGAAATCGAAAGGTAGTAATGACCTTTGGGCTTAATGGCGCTGGTTGGCGACCAGGCAACGGAGACCGCGATCAACATATATTAGGTAACTGGAAACACCGTAGACCGGGAGAGACTGGTGCGAAAAGGTGATCGAATCGAGTCGGAATCACCGAAGATTCCATTTGAACTGCGATCCATTGGTTTCCAACCGAACCCAGAGCTGACCTGTCGAGTATGGCAGGCATACTGCATCAAAAGTATTTGGACAACTTGCACATTTTCTGGTTAAAAATCAGGTACAACTTACATGTTGCCGGAGCTCAAATTTATTTATGTGCAACTTTGATGAAGACAACTCCGACTTTGTTGGTGGCATATTTAACTTGGCGCAACTTTCATAGACACTAGTGCAACTTTCTCATGATACATCTTCGTCCTGTGACAACTTGATTTTGGCTGCAGCACAACTCTATGGATATACAAATTTGTGCGGATCAACTTGGAAAGGGCTACAACTGAGTTACAACTTTGGGGTGTAGAAAGACAATATGTGCAGAGCTGTCGCAACCTTAACCAGTCAGACACAACTTTCTGAAGCACAAACACAATTTACTTTTACCTGCCGACAACTACAACTTGATGTGACACAGCTTCAAGTATCTGAAGTGACAACTTTCTGTCCAAGAATTACAATTTCTGCCGGGACACAACTTTCCAAACTCTACCTTTCATCAGCAGATGGACAACTGAGATTCAAACTCCGCCAGTGCCATCAGTAGCATGATCTTGTTCAAAGCTGCTTATCAGGCAGTTTTGTCCATTTCAAAAGCCCATTGGAAGGCTCATTTCTGGACTGATTTGCAGTCCACAGTGATTCTTAAGCAACGGGCATGCATCTTGAAGGATTTTAGTTTTGGGTGCGCTCAAATGAAGCCCATTCCGCACCACAGCCGGTATGCTCTACATGAATCTCAACTAACTATCAGTTCACACTGCAGGCAAAGACCGACACATGTGGAACTCGAGTGTGTTACATTCATGTGTCCCACATGTGGTCGCCACATGGAACAAAGGTCACAATCATCTTTATGGCACCTTTGTTTCTGGGGCAGATTCAAAGCCAAAAACAAAGGTGCCAAAGAGGTGATTGACACCTTTGTTCTTCACTGATCCCAGTCACCGGCCACATGCATGTAACACACCTGGTTTTCAGGTGCCTTGGTCTTTGCCCCCAGTGTCAGCTATGCTCAAATCCACCCCGCATTTCCATCCTTACTATTCAAATATATATAGTGAATGAACACTCACGGTTGAAACTTTGTGGGGGATATACCTAGCAGGATGAGGCTAAGAATGGACCCACTCTATGACGTTCCAGATTTTGAAGTCAAACTCGGTTCATGTTCAGAAATAAGGACGAGGAGGGAGCCGGAAAGAAGGGAATATAATACTGAAGTACTTGATCACTCAGGAACAGTAGATCAAATGTACACTGAAAAAGTACGCAGAGGCCAAAATGAGTCGCGAGGTTCTCACACACCGGGGAAAGCAAACTTTTGACCTAGGTCAAAAGGGTAACCAATATTAGTTGTTTCAGTGGACAAAAAAAAACAGGATATACTTCATGTCTTGATGTAGTACAAAACCGACCCCGAAAGAGCAAGTGGCAAAGACCCTATTGGGGATGACTTTTACTCTTAGTTTTAACAAAGTATGAAAGGACTGCCGAGAGGTGAACTCTTGGGAGCCCAGTCAGAGAGAAAGAGATACTCTGTATTTGAAACTGCTGAAAGACACACCAAAACAACTTGTTTCAGCGATGCTTTCAGCTGTCTTGAAACAAAGTGTTTCATCTTAAAGACAAAGGAAAATTTATGAAACTCTTTGTTTCAAGACAGCTGAAAGCATCACCAAAAGAAGTTGTTTCGGCACGTCTTTCAGCAGTTTTGAATACACATTGTCCCTTTGTCTCTGACTGGGCTCCCAAAAGCTCACCTCTCGGCAGTCCTTTCATACTTTGTTAACACTAAGAGTAAAAGTCATTCCCAATAGGGTGTTTGCCACTTGCTCTTTTGAGGTCGGTTTTGGACTACATCAAGGCATGAAGTATATCCTTATTTTTTTCATCTACTGAAACAACTAATATTGGTTACCCTTTTGACCTAGGTCAAAAGTTTGCTTTCCCCGGTGATAGGGCGTGTACCAAAACATGCATGAAAACACTGGTTTTTATTTCATTTTGAACCTATTAGCGGGCAGAAGTGAGGTATTAGATTATGAGCGTACACCCTCCCTGGGGTGGTAGGCTACACTGTTGATGGCCGAAAGTCAGTGTAACAAACCAACTATGAAGGATTGAGTAGACTTGACAAGGCAGCCCAAAAGGCTGTTACGTCCTGGCTATGATATTCTACACTGAGCTATAGATGGTGGCAGTAAGTCATTATCTTATGCGCTGGAGGTGAAACATCAGGGAACTACTCAGAATTATTGACTTGCCACCTCAACGGCCTCTGAATAGTCTGATGACTATTAAAACAAGATATACGAAGTCAGGATTGGTACAACCACATTAGGGCCGGCAGAGATATCGCGCCACGCCATTTTGTGTATAAGCCCAACTGATTAGATTGGGATGAAGACATGTTACTGAATTAACCATCACTGTGGTTACTCGGGCAGATCTGACTGTTAGAAAGATGCGGGCCTCGCATCAAGGATTTACTGATATGATTGATGAGGGTTGGCACTATAGAATGGCGCCGCGCCATATTTGCACTGGTCACTATACTGGTCCACCAGTGTAGCGCCGTGCTATCTTGTCAATCTGCTTGATATTTACTATGAGTTCCACTGAGCTTGTGCAGTGCGGGACTGATAGAGAAATTGACCAGAACTTGACTAAGACTGACTTGACCAGTCAGCAATGACTAAAAGACTGACTTGCTCAGTCAGAAAGATGGAAACCAAGACAACTAAGCACGTCTTATGGCGTGCTAGAGAAATACGTGTGGACTAGCCCCAGTAGCAGGTCATAATACCCATGGTTGAGAATGTCTTCTACACCATTGGCCATTCACTACTCGAGCTCCCACCCTTTATTGTTCCTATTCATTCCGTCTATCTCCTTTACTTCTCTCTGAAATGTATAAAAGCCAGCTGTGTACTCTGTATTAGCCAGTAAACTATCCCCCCAGATATACGGGCAATATAGTAGACTCTAGATTTGTTTGGAAAGATATCAGAGATTTGAAGACGCACAGATAAAGATTGTAAGACACGGGACATTGACGGGACAATACCATTGCCCAGATATAAGTGTTACGCATTCAACCTTGGTGAAGAGACCCGCTAGACTTAGGTCTCACGCAATTCAATTGTGAAGAGCCAGTTTAGAACGTAAACTCACGCCTCGAACTAGAGTGGCCGCCAGCAGTGTAAGCGTGAGCACACTAGCCCCGCCCTCACCATCTGTGTAACTGCACCTGCTTGTTGATTGCCGCCATTCTCGCAAGAGAGTTACGAGTCAAGTGTCCGTCCGCCGAAAGTCTGCCTACCTATTCTGCTTCTTGGCTAGCTGCCAGTTAGTGTTAGGGTCTGACGCTCACGAGGAAACTGAAGACTTTGGACAAGTCAAGGGTTTACTTGAGTCTTGATATACTGTTGGTGTGAAGTCCCTGCTACCCCAGCATAACCGTGCTCAGACCGCATAGTTTGCTATTGAAACAGAGTCTTATAAAACCTTTGCACACCCTCTTGACAGGTGATACGTACCCTACTTCCCCGAACACACACACACGAGCATTAGGATCGGATTAGTGTTTTGTTTTGATTTTGGTTGGATTGTGATTAGTGACTAGCTCGCTTCACTCTCTAGTTGATTTCATTAGATTTCACGGCTGCACCCTAGTGCACCGTTTCACCGGTGTGTCAGCTACTCTCTGACAGCCCGAACTGTTCTTCCTTGTGGGTGAGATTCAATATTCTTTTCAGTGTTATCAAACTCATTGACAAAATCAGGTCTATCACTCTTACTCACAGAAGCTGAGGTCTTTTCGAATCCATCCCCTACAGCTCAATTTGCTGCGGCTTATATACAATTCTGGCACCACTCTCACACCGGTCTGGGGGCTTGGGTATTGGACAGGTGACCCCGGTGATTCTGTCGATGAAGCAGCACAGCCAGGATATGGGGTGGATTTGAACAGCTCTCCTTAGACTCTGATGTGTCTCGCTGCGCTCATAAAGACAACTCCGAGATCCTTGAGCGGCCCAATCCGAACATGGCTTCGCGCACCTTGCTTTCTTGCCTCTGCCATCACCACTGTCCCTTTTCCCAGATTGTTATCTCTTCACTGCCATCGCCCCTCAATCCAGTGAACTCATTTTAACTCCAATACATTCTCCCCTTCGCTTCACGATTGACCTTGGACATGATGCCTTTTCCCGCTCCTTTTCGCTTATGATAAATTCCTGTATCTATCAGCTTTGCAACACAATCCTTTCTCCCCTGTGAGTTCATCCCTGCTCGCCTACAGCATTGTCCCTCGTGGTTGCCACACTCATGCCCATGCCTACACCCACACTCATGCTGGCACAAGTATTGAGCAGCGTTGATCCAACTCGCACACATTCTTCCTACTACCTGCTGCTCACCTAGATTCATTTTAAGTTCGCTCGCGCTTGGACACTTGGGTGATTGTTGGTCGATTGCATCCCTTCAAGACCATGCAAAACCACTCGCTGTCAACGCAAGTCGTGTAAGAAATGCACTGATATGGCTCAAAGAACATAACCCGCTGTACCGTAATATCAAAATCAATAAAGAATGTCTTGAAGAAAATCTCTTTTTGCCATTCAACATTGAGCATGTTCAATACGGCAATGCTGGTGAGGCTGTTGCCTCGAGATATGATTCCACTCAAGCACCGGACACTCCTGCCGACCCTGACAAGTTCATTCCATTTCAGAATCCCATTATAACCAATGTAGAGTACCATGCATCCTCAAATGAATTGCGAGCTGCTGCATTTTGTCCCCCCAAGAAGAAAGGTGGTGCCCACGTTGACACTCCACATGACCAAATGATGAAAATGAATTCTGAAAGGACAGTCTGCTGTTCCCACTAATTTATCTTACGCTCTTACCGTCTGGTATTGGAGGACCTCGTGACTCCAAGCGGCCCATACCAGTGTCTTTGAAGCGCCATATCAAACACCTCAACCTTGCTGATCCCAGATTCCAAGAACATCCTTCCTTCATGTTCACAGCACTCAGTATCTTGCAACACCACGAGATTTTTCCGCGTGGGTTTGAAAGTCACGTGGTCAGATTTTGAGTATGTTGCTTCGCAATTAGCATCTGTATCCCCAGAAGTCATTCAACAAGTCTCTGAACGTTTTACTAGTGGTGAATCACCCACACCTAAGAACAAGGAAGTCTAAATTTACTGAAACAAGTGGATGGTGTTACTTCTTCTGTTCCAGGCTCTTCCGTGGCTTGCGGCACAATGAGAAATGAACTTCATAATAAAAGAAGGCCTCCCAAGCTTCCATTTAACCATCAACCCAGCAGATGTCTATAATCCAATTGTATAATTTCTTGCCAGGCAAGAGATTGATGTTGATTTACTACTTCTGCAAGATGTGCCCAACTATTGGGAGAAGTCTGGACTTGTTGCTGAAAATCTCGCCATAGCTGCACATTCTTTCAATTTGTAGTGTTTATCTCAATGTTACTAGGCTATGACCAAGAGTCTTGACGGTACTCAGTAACTTAGTTCAATAGATTCATATGATGTTTGGATTGCAATTGAGGAAAACATGCTAAGGGTAGTGGGCTCTGTTGCTTGCCGGCCCTACCCGCCTTATCAAATACCGGCAAGTCCCGGCAATGCCATCCAGATGCTTGTTGCGTGCAGAAATTAATGTTTCAGGGAAATGGTTTCCGTGTATGGGTAAGATTCATCTCAATTCCTTGAGACTGGACCAAATTCATCTACATTTGATGCAGATTCTATCTAGGAGGCGTGACCCGTCAAACCCGTCAAACGGACGGGAATGGGTACCCTGCCAACGGGTCAACCCATCCCGCACCCATCCCATCCTGGCGCTGACTCAAGGGCCCAGACAGGCAGGTAAAAACCCGCCCATCCTGTCCATTGACCTAGCAAAAATGGTGAAAGGTTGAACCCCTACTTGTAGTACACCACATTGCTGGATAAATTGGACCCTGAGCTTTGTGCATGCCACACTTAACTGTGGAGATTGTGTCAATTGTGTATGGCAATGCGGCTTGGGCTGGATGATCCTTTTTGAACCAGTTGGCTTCCTTTGCTGTAGTGTCAATCTCGATACACTCTAGGTGCAAGTGGACCCCAGATGTGATGACATCAGTCACAGCAGCACCTGTGATAAGGATGCTTCGCTTTCATGAACTTCAGGCATGTGAGGTCAGAGGGAGCAGATGAGTAAAGAAGGAGGTGATCAACCAACACATTTCAAATCACGTGCGGGCTCGATTCTCACCGCCACTGATCAGAGTGCAGATCGGTCAATCTGCCTCTCTTAAATTGTACTTTGTATCTGACAAGTTGTGCCTTGACTGAGTGAAGTTGTATTTGATGTTTGGGAAGTTGTATCTACAGATTTTGGAAGTTGCACTCTGCTTAACAAAACTTGTACCCTAGATGAAGCATCGAAATCAATAGTTGTTGCTCGGAGACTTGTATCCATTTGGTTTGTACACTTGAAAAATTGTTCAATATTTGACATGCAGAAAAATGAGATGAAGTTGTCCTGCTATCTGAGTTGCGGGAGAATGAAGTTGTATATCGATAAGTTGCTGGTTGCGTACATCAGATTAAAAGTTGTACATCGCAATGTGCAGAGTTGTCCCTCTTTGCAAATTAGATGTGTTTTCTGAGGTTGTTAGATTTAAACCTGTCCTAATCTCCAAGGTGTGTTTCTTTCTGAGTTGTCTCTTTTGTTGTGCTGATTCTCGAGTTGTCCTTCTAAAAGATGTGATTTTTTTCGAAGTTGTAGCGAATACTTTTGATACAGTATACTGCCCATAGTCGAGTATCATTCAAACCTTTTTCAGTGCCAGAACCAAAAGTTTCGGTTTCACTTTCGGCTTATCCGATTCGTAATTTGATACTTGTTATTTCACCTCAGTTTCAGTTCAGCCGAAAGCAAATGTTATTCTATTAATTTAAGTACAAGTATCGGTACAGGCAAAACGTGGGAAATCAGTTTGAGTTTTGGTGCCCCCAAAGTGTAACTTGAAACTTCACATTTCATTACTAACCTTAGGTGGCCTGAAATTTGGGGATCGCCCGTATGACTGCCTCAAGACTCTCATTGACTCCATTTCTCCGGCTGTGTGGAACATTCTACTATATTCTTTTACCTTCAATCGCACAGCACCTGATAATACCACAAATCGCCTCTAAGTAGAGGGTAACATTGGGGGGGGAAGTTACCCTCTACTTATAGGCAAACTGCGTGTGCCACAGAAATGCCATGGCTGGGCTGCCATGGCAGCCACCCGTTGGGTGGCCAGGGAGAAAAATGGGATTTTGGCTACCTGTGCCACTGATTTTGAAGGGTTTTGGCAGGGGGTCAGTAAAGCGTGATTTTGTGACAAAATAGTGCCATAGCTGCCACCAAACCTTTAAACCCGGATCAGTTCCAAAAATGTGACCCAATTAGTGCCATGTATGCCATGGGTCAATTTTAGCAGGGTCAGTAAATTTTGTGACCGGGTTAAATAGCCACCCGTGCCACAGGTCAATTTTAGCAGGATCAGTAAATTTGTGACTGGGTTAAATAGCCACCTGTGCCACGGGTCGGTTTTAGCAGGATCAGTAAATTTTGTGACCGGGTTAACTAGCCACCTGTGCCACGGGTCAATTTTAGCAGGATCAGTAAATTTGTGACCAGGTTGATTAGCCACCCGTGCCACAGGTTGATTTTTGACTTGATCAGTAAATTTTGTGACCGGGTTAAATAGCCACGCGTGTCACGGGTCGATTTTAGCAGGATCAGTAAATTTGTGACGGGGTTGATTAGCCATGTGTGCCATGGGTCAATTTTAACAGCATCTGGAAATTTTGTTAGGTTGATTAGCCACAGGTGCCATGGGTCGATTTTTGACAGCATCAGTAGGTAGGTGAGTAGCCATTTGTGTCGCAAGTAGGTTATCAGACAACCTGTGGTCGGCTGATTCAGCTATTGGTGTCACTGATCACTTGAAAAGCCTTGAAAAGCAACCTCATCATTTTCGGAGACATTGCCACCAGTGCCACCAATCACTTCCAAAACACTTGTAATTTTCAACTGACATTGCCACCAGTGCCACAGATTACTTACCACCACCATGCAGAAGGAACGAAAATAGCATTTATTTCTTGCGTGCATGTATGTAAAACAAAATAAAAACAACAGGCCCAAGCAGGCGTTGTAGTAGTACATGGGTTGGAAAAAAAAAATGCGGGCGGCCGGAAGGAGAAGGCAGCAAGGAGAACGAGAAGGTGGAGCGGAGATTGGCGACTACGAACTATCTTCGTCGTCGTAGTCGTCCTCGTCAATCTCCTTGGCGGACTTTGGCTGGCACTTCCTCTTCGTCTTGGGCTCCATCTTACCTGGCGCAATGTCAGCTGCGATGTCCGCCTCCATCCTCTGCTTCGTCTCGGCAGCAGCCTTGAGGTCCTTCACCCTCTTTTCCTGCATGTGTTCCCAGCTAGAGGTGCCGGGGCCAGTGCTGCCACCAGCGACCGCATTGCCACCAGTGCCACCACCAGCGCCCCCACTGCTGCCACCGGTGCCACTGCTGCCACCGGCGACTGCGTTGCCACTGGCAGTGCTTCCCTTGGGCTCGTCGTCGTCAGTGGCCACAAACTCGGCACTCCTGTGGCTGGTTGAGTGGGCGAAGGGCTTGCTCTTCTTCTTCTTCTTCAGCGGCTCCTCTTGTTCGCCGTCGGCGCCCCGCTTCCATTTTTTCCCACCGCTGTCCTCCTTCCCCTTCTGCTTCTTCTCCTTCGTCTTCTCCTTCTCCTTCCCCTTCCCCTTCCCCTCGGCTTGCTTCACCTTCTTCCCACCCGCCGACTTCTTCCCCAAACCATCCTCCTGCACTTCGCCCTTGTCCTCCTCCTGCAGCTACCGCTTCTTCCCCACAGCAGGCTCGGGATCGGTGTCGGCATCCGTCTCCGCTGCGTCTGGCTCCTCTGTGGCCGACTTCAGCTTCGCTGTTGACCCCTTCGCCTTCCTCGATCGCTTCCCCGAGGTTCCCGCTAGAATCTCATAGAGGCGATCAGAAACGTACGAAGGTCGCCCTCGATCATCTTTGCAACCTCCAACCTGCACGCAGTGAGATCGGCAGGCATGGTGTCGTTGGAAGTAGCGGCCGCGGCGGTGATGCCCTGGGCGCCCAGGTTTGTCCAGCTGTCGTACTTCACCAAAAAAACCACCGGGTTGATCTTGTAGACCTCCTGAAGGAACTTGAAATTGGCGGGGTCGCCGAGAAGCATCGGGGAAATGGTGTTGTTCGCATGCCCACTGGCCAGGACACCAAATGCCCGTGCCCCCGTGCGGTGCTGAAGAAGATTCATCTGAAAGAGGTCAGCCTAGCCATGGCTGCCATGGCTGCCACCATGCCACTGGTGCCACAAGAAAACTCAAAACTTACCTCCTTCGTAATATTGGAGACGACTGCACCTGCATCCTTGGCAGCAGAGTTGTTGGAAGGGCGAGTGCCCTTATCCTTGCTCTCTTGGTATGCAAGGTAGTCCTTCTTGAGCTGCACGAGGTCGTCTGCAGACCACGCGTCGTCGCCCTCAGCCTGAACAATCTTCTGCATCTCTGGCAGTTGGATGCGCTCTCCTTTCTGCTTCCCTATAGTTTCACGGTCAGCATATTCAATGAATAACAAGAAAGGTAGGTCCTTACCAATGTTCATCTCCTTCATCCGCTTCCAGACCTTCGCTGAGAACTCGTTGTACTTGCGCTCCTCCGTGTACCTGGTGACGTGCCCAAGCCGCTGCTTCACCTCGTGAAGGGGAATGTTGAGCTGCTCCGACAGCTCCGCTGCACGAGCCTCGAGCAGGTCTTCGAATTCCCCGACCTTCTCATCGAGGATCTTGCGTGCTGCCTTCATCTCTTTCCCCCTGAGCACCGCCGTGTTCTGCTCCGCCGTGGACTGCCCCTTCCCAGCCCTCGGGTGCTTGGGAGGCTGCACGGGCGCCCCAGGATGTCTGTCACGGTAGCTCTGGCCTCTGGGGTTGTGTTCCTCGCTGTCGTCGTCGCTATTGCTGTCGTCCTTGTCCTTGTCCTTGTCGCTGTCCTTGTCACTGTCCTCGTTGCTGCCGCTGTCGTCATCGTCATCTTGGTGGTCTGGCTCCGCATCCGCACCCGCATCCCCACCATTGCCAGACGCCAAGCCCTTGTCGGTGGTGCTGGGGGATGGGGACTTGTGGCGTTCTTCAGTGGCAGAGGTGGATGCTGATTTGGTGGCAGCGGTGGACGGGGACTTGGGGTGTGGGGGCGGGGAGCGCTCGTTCTCGGGACACGGGGACGCGGTGCACTCATTCTCAGAACGTGGGGACGTGCCGCCCTCATTCTCAGGATGAGGGGACACCGTGCGCTCGTTCTCAGAATGCGGAGATGTGGCGCACTCGTCCTTGGGATGTGGGGATGCAGTATGCTCATTCTCATGGGGCGGAGATGGGACATGCTCTCCTTCAGATGCTGCACCTGTATTAGTGACAATGGAGGGAGGGTGGAAACAGGGTGTTCTCACTGTGCGCGTTGCGCTCCTCGTCAGCTGCGGCGTCCTCGTCAGCGGTAGTGGGAGACACGGATCGGGCGCGGTTGTCGGGCATGTCATTTCCACCCTTGTTGGTGGTGCCAGAAGGAAGGGTGCTGCCGAGATCAACCTCCTCCCCTGCGGGTATGGACATGAGCTCGTCAAGGGGGAGCTCCTCAGACTCAGACTCGGACTCGGACTCAGGGGTGGTTGGCTTTTTGGCGGTCGCTCTGCGCTTTGACGCCCTGGTCTTAGATGAACCTGGCAGTGTTGCCACTGGCGGGGGTGGAGATGGGGCAGCAGATGCAGCAGCTTTGGCCTTGGCCCCCCTCTTCGGTTTGGCAGGGGCAGGTGCAGTGGACCACATACTTCTGCGCAAGGGGCTGTTCATTGGCAATGCTGGCCTTCCAGTTATTGGATATCTGGGGGGCATCTGAAAATAAATACAGGTCAGAATAACTGCTCCCAGCTCCAAACAAGACTTACCGTTCCAAATCCGACAGTATTTTGAGCTTTGGCGGCAGTGGCACTCGGAGTCGTGGATGGAGAAGTCTTTGATCGCCGCATCACGGTCACGTGCTTGTTCTGATCGGTGGCACTGATGGCAGGGTGCCCGCACAAAGCAGCAGATGGCACCCGTGGCACAAAGAGTAATTTACACGTAAAAATTCGGTGTGGTGCTATTTAGCTGCCACGTCAGCCTTTGACTCTCCCTTCACCTTCCCCAACCCCGCCGCTGTGCTTCAAAATCCCGGTGTCGCCAAAAATGAAAGGTTTTTGTGGTTTTTTGGCTTCATGCCACCAATGCCACCAAACGGCTCTGACGTCCTTCAGCGTCACAAGGCTCTGCCATCCATGCCACCGGCTTCTCGACATCCACGGCTGCCACCATGGCTGCAGCAGCCATTGGCTGTGAAGATTTACCTGAGCTGGACAGTGGCACTGCCCCGATCACTCCTCTCTCCCGCATTCCACCATCTTCGGCCAACAACAGAGCTCGACGCTCCCTCTCCAGGGGCGACCCCTTCCAGGACCCTCGCCCCTCTGCACACCAATGTCAGACGAAAGTCACTGCAGCAGCCGGGTCTATTGCTGCAAGATTCAAGGTCCGGAAAGTACGCATTGCATCGACAGGCTGGATTGGGCTGCAGGACCACAGCATTCCGCCTGACGCCGCCACTGGGGAGCACGACCCAATTGGAATCGTTCACTCGTTGGAGACGTTCTTTGGACCGGACGCAACGAAGCTGGGGTTCACGTTGGTCAAAGCACCCAAGGATGCTGGGTGCGCCCTTCGTTCCTTTTTCATCTCCTTTTCTTCTAGGACTCACCGCTCTTCAGGAATCTGCGCCCCATTGTCGACTCTGAAAAGCGCGTCTGCGCCGTGTACGGAGGCATTCCAGACATCCCCAACTTCATGTGAGACGTCCATGACCCAGCAGTGGAGGCCATGGAAATTGCACGGGCTCAGGCTTCACTGTCTGAGTCTCGTCTTTACCATCGGCGCGGCAACTGGGCCTCGCTCACCACAGGAGCCACCCACGGAACTGATCGCAATGAGCCTGGTGACTTCGTCAACGGGATTATCAACACCGCCGTCATTCTCGCCCTGGTTAGCAACACTGCCTTCATTGACCTTGCCGAATTTGGCTCAGATGCGCTCCTTCTCCTCCTCTTTAAGCCCATGCTCATCCCTTCAGGCCTTTTCTCCATCTGGGCATCGCACCTCTTCCAGTTCTATATCAACTACATGGGTTCCTTCTATCTCAAGAACCCCAAGCTCCAGCGGCCCTTCGTCAACAGCATCTGGTCGGTGTGTACCTTCAACCTCGGCCCTCGTACCTGTGCCTTCGGGCACCGCGACTTCGCCAACCTCGCATACGGGTGGTGTGCAATTACCGCTCTCGGCATGTTTGACTATACGAAGGGCAGGCATCTCATTCTTTGGGACTGCAAGCTCATCCTGGAGTTCCCACCGGGATGCACGATCCTCATCCCGAGCGCGGCCATCTTCCACTCAAACACCTGGATCGCCGAGCACGAGACACGGTATTCATTCACCCAATACACCGCAGGAGCACTCTTCCGATGGGTCGAGTGTGGATTTCGATCTGAGAAGGACTATATTGCTACGCTGACGGCGGAGGAGATTGAGGAGGAGCATAAACTCGGGTTGGAGAGGGCTGCGGCGGGGGCTGCTTTGTTTTCTATGTTGGATGAGCTGAAGGCTGGCTGGGTGTAGAATTACTTGTTTCCTACGCAATTTCTTGGACGTTTAGTTATTTTGCCACCAATGCCATGTATCTTGGCCACACTGGGGTCACAAATTTTGTGATGAATGCCATGAGTGCCACCAAAAAATGTGATGAACTCGATCTTGCCACCCATGCCACCACCGGACTTGCCATAAAAAGTCGTGATCGCCAACCCTAGACGCTGTGATCGCCAACTCTAGACACACAACAACTCGATAACGGGTCTTCCTCAAGCCATAATTTAAAAATCTGAGGAAGCCAATTTGAAGTTTTAATACATATGTGGGTCCAGGAATATTTGTTGCATTACTTCTAATTTCTACATCAAGATTTGTGTTTGTACATGAAACGATCCAAAATGTGCCATATCTGCATATAGGTACCCCACTTCTCTTCTCTTACCACGACACACTTTTTTCCAACTTTCACAAATCTGAAAGATTCTCACATGTTGGTCCTTCCTTGGTCCCCTGCACATGTCTGGGCGTCTTATTGGTCTTTTTAGCCCGAATATCCCAAAAATGCCACCTGTGCCATCACGTACCTCTGCTGCTAGACATCTTGCTTGTGCAAGATATTGTGAAAAGTGAGTTTGGTGTGCCTTAGTCTTCAATGCCTGACCAAATTTTTGCAGGAAAAAGGAAGAACTGGCAGAGAAATCTCCACTCCGGCTTCTTCCGGGCCTATCAACAAACAGGCAGTACGTAAAAAATGAAATTCTTCCCTTTCTCCCTTCTTTCTCTTTCCTTTTTGGGCGCTTTTTTCTAATTCTTTTTGGATCCCACCACACTGGAAATCATGGATGACAGTGCCAAGCACGTGAGGATTCAAGTGGAGTGTCAGTCTGTGTCAGTGGGAGACATCAGGACTGCAGTGAGATGAGGACTGTGGTGCTTTGGTGGCACTTCATTAAGCTTCATTGATTAACAGTCAAACTGTCACAGCGCTTCAGTCACGCGTACACAAGGGGGAACTGGCATTTGAAAAAAGGACGTGGTGTCGAAAAAGTATTTTTCAATCTCAAGCCGACCCTCCCCCCTTCTTACATTCTTTGACATTAATCAAGGTCCATCGATACTTTATGCCCTTCTTGCACTGTCTAGACCCGCCTTTAACACTTTGTTCTCCACCTGTGTCCGCTGCATGCCTCGCAAGTCCAGTTCTTTGGCAATACTGTATGGTTTCAACCGGGTCAGTCACGGGTCACAGAGCCCGCCGAAGTGAATACTTGGCAAATATGTCCCACAGCGATTTTAGATCGATGTTTTTGAGCTTCAGTGTTCCAAATAAGCAATTTGTCGCACCGCCGGCGCCGGAATTCTTCCCAAAAAGGCAACTCAAATACTTCAGATCTGAATACTTATGGTCACAGGTCACAATGGGCGAATACTCAGTCGAAATTGTACAGTACCACATCCTGCAAGCCCATACAAGAAAGATGGAAAGATGGAACTTGGTGGTGGGAAGAGCACGGAATGAATGAGTCAGTTACACACCTGTTTCTTCTTGTTCTTTCCTGCTTTTAGCATGGCTAGTGAGCCCAACCCGAAGCAAGGATATACAAAACTAGTACCGCACATCCATAGAAGAGCAAGATACATCCAGAACAAACACAATACATTGCATGAATGTATTGTGTTTGGAGTCAAGGATAACACTTACTTCTTTGGGATCATCTATCGTCCATCGGTAAAGCCTCGCGTTGCGGAGGGAACACAATCACTGTGATGTGTCACATTCGGAACTTTTCCTCTCACCACCATCACCCCGTCAACCCGACCCCGAAAACCAAATGTCTTCGGCCTCCCAGCACAATGGGGAGGGGGGTTTCATGCAGCAATTTGCGAGGGTGGGGGCCATGAGCAGGTTGCATTGAGTTTGAGGAAGTAAACCAGGTGAGCGTATTCACACCACTTGTCAATTCAAATTAAATTGGTGGCCATGCCTGCCCTCCCTGTACCTCATTCACCGGTAAGCTACTCTGTCGAGATCTGTGACCACCAATGTTATGAATCGCCTGGGTTCCACTTTTTCGTGCAACGTGTCCATATGGATACAGACATGTCTTAGCAGCACGGAACTTTCATGACACCACCACGTGACCTTCTCACGGTTGAAACCCGGCCGCAGACTCAGGGGGTGCGCCACGGGATACAGAAGATGTTAGGAACTAGGAACCTGTACAGACAGATCCTAGTCCCTGGACGCACCACAGCTGACATAGAAGCATACACAAAGTACATGACTGGTTGCAAACTGATCAGGGTTTGAACCACTGGATACAATGACATTCAGGATTAGGAAACCCGAATGTCAGGTCTCCTAAGTCCTCTGACACCACAGAAACAGACACAGAGGAGTCCAGGAGTATCAGTATTAACACTCCTTAATGTTGCAGTACAGGAACTGATCGCGATTGACCGCAATCACTTTAATGTATTAGAAGCCTATATAAGCTCAGTAGAATCTCCATGTACAGTAGATTCTACCTCATCTAATCTCAGGCTTCTACCTTGGCTTGACATAGGCATTGTCTCCACCCTGCCCCGCTTCCTCCACATTGTACTACGGGTTGTATCCACTCCCTGGGTTGTATACCTGAGTGGATACCACACCCTCTTTGACTTGTTCCGGTTTCTGCCTCGCATCCCGACCTACCACATACGGCCTCCTAGGGAGGACACCGTACGGTTGGTCCTACTGCTCAAAAAACATACAAGCTATTAGCGTCTATCGGGTTTATCCTGGTTGGGGTTCTCGCCGGGTTACTTGCTGTTTAGCCGACCCAGAGGCCATTGCTGACAACCGAGCAGATTCCCCTTCTCGTGCAACTGCAACTGTCACTTCTGGTTGTGTGTGTGCAGAACTACCGCACCGCCATTTGATTTGATCAAGGTGTGCGCAATATCAACGGGAGCAGCTGCTTGCTGGCGCTTCAAGGCGAAATTCACATGTGGAACATGTTGGAGGCAGATTCGCATTGAATGCTGGTGTTTTGCGCATTGAAACGCAGGCATAAGCACGTAGTACAGACTGTGGGCATAGTGTTTCAACCCAACTCATTTATTTACATCTAATTTTGTTGTGCCTCGCCTTACTGCTCCTGCTTCTCTATGATTTTTGTAACCAGTCTCCAGTGATTTGAACACAACAATTCTTTTGTCAATTTTTTAGCTTGTTTCTTCATTTTTCTCCTCAATACTGCTGGTATGCTTTACTTTGACTCCCGCATGACCGAAATGGACAAAAGAGGATAGTGAACTCGGATGCCTTGTCACGTCGAGTTTGCATGCGAGCACGATATATCCCCAACAGATGTATTGTGTTTGATCAAATGTATTGTGCATCATGAGGCATGTATCATGTGTGGAATGTATGGGGCGAGACTAGTTTTGTTAATCCCGACCCGAAGCTGAGGAGAAACTTTGGAAGGCTGTGCTCCCTGCACGTGAGCTGATGCGTCACCCCAAACGGGGTAACTACCCTATTTGGTTCAACAGATTGCCAGAGAGCGCTGATTTGCTCTCTAACCCATTTAACATTGACAAACACGTTTTAAAACTTTTCGAAGCTCTTCCATAACTGGCGCTACAATTTTTTTCGGCCGACCTCGGACACCCCCACCCCACGTACGAAATTTTAATGCCGGTTCCCCCTTGGATAAACAGTGAGCCTGGGTTTACAATACTGTGCCATTTTGTTCAATTAGTAGGGCCATTTGGGGTGTGACCTCGCCTACGAATTGACCCTTTCGTATGGGGATCTATGACAGCTGTGACATACGAGTTTTTCGTAAGCGCGCCCACAGCCCGATTTTTGCGCGCCAAGGCCGTCCTCCGCCATTTCCAGCCACGATGGAACCACAAGAAAACGCGAAACTGCTCGAAATTCCTGCAAGCCGGTGCTGAGCCAGCACCAGAGGATTTTGAAGCTAACGGTGATCCAGCGCCCTGAGCCGACACAGCTGAGATCGCAGATGGAGAGGAGGGGGAGAGAAGCAAGAGGTCGAGGAAGCAGAATCGGCGCTATTTGGGTTGGTTGCGGCACGACGATGAAGACGGTTCAGATGTGTCGAGGAGCACAAGTTGGCGTGAGGCGCGTGTTGTGTGTGAGGAGTTGACAATGTCAATCATATGTCAACTGTCAATGGATGTATTTCAGCCTATGATCCCCGCAGGGCCGTTGCAGCTATTTTCTTTCGTCATTTTTGGCCCATTTTCGAGTTGAAAGCGACCTTTCGTATGACCCCTTTGTGACGTTGTGAGTCAGTGACCTACGAAATTTTTCGTACAATTTGAGGCTTGTGACCTGTGACCCTACTAATTGAGCGAAATGGCACAGTACTCTCAACCCAAGCTATCGAACGGATCGATGCCGTCCAGGGATGTACCGAATGTAACCAAAATGTAACTAAGATACTGGATCGTTCCCCTCTCTCACAACGGTCTTCGTCATCGACCATGACACTTTGCGGTCGGCGGCGGAGAGGGAGTCGCAGCCGCAGGAACTGGTTTAATACGTGGTAACGGCCACGCTAACGTCCGCGGCAGTCACAGTCAGTAGCCGTCATTGGTTCCTCAAAGGCGACTTCGCTAAACCCACGCCTGATACATATCTTCTCAAAACCGGCTCATCTAAGCCTCATCGATCTGAGATGCAGGGTCGCGGGGTCAACGTGCTAGGAGTCTCTCTTTGTTCCAAATCAGGATTCGCCTTTGTTCTGGTTCACTCGGGGCACCAGATACGCTGACTATCTTTTGACCTTGTTCCTTGGCTGTAATACAAGGTGGGGCCCAATTAGCGTGGAACTGTGTCTTGCCGCAAGAAAGGGCGGCATTTGGTGGCGTTCTTGTCTTATCGAGACTATATCCCGGGGCTTTCACTCTGCCTTACGCCAGTGGGTTTTGCTCTTCAAAACCATATTTCAGTGTCGTCGGTCAGTTGCTCCACAGCTTGATTCCCTCACTATGCACTGGCATAAACCGTCCCATGGCCCACCAGATCATGTCATCCCCGAGGTAACACTTTGTCTTTTGCTCGCCACGATCTGACTCGTTCCTTCAAGCCGGGGTCATCTCGCCTATGGAGGCGTATATTCTGGTTCTGGCAGGATATCCCGGATCGAGGGAAGGCGTCTAAATTTCCCGATGTGGGCGGTGCCGCCCGTGGAAATCCGAACTCTCGGCGGCCCCGCTCTGACAACGAGGTGAATTTTTGCTGCCTGGGGTTGCTGAACGCGTTCGTTGATGTCGCGGACAAACTATTCCTGCCGTTCGAGTCTGTTCATCATTGTTACTCTCTGACGGCGTTTTCCCAGAGCGTAGAATGTGGGGACGGCGGTCCCCAGATCGACTTGCCATCTCATCATCCACGCAACCATCCTTCCGCTGGTGAATTGCCCTCCTCAGAGCGCAAACCCTCTCTCCTATCCATTCCAACATTGGCAGTCATATCGTCGGTAGGTCCATCGGTATTTTTTTGGCTGCGTGAGTACTGACTGGTTGACCGGCCGTGCAGAATGATGGACGATCTACTGGAACCGAGATTTGCTCCGAGGTCTAATTGCACCAGGATTAGCCTCCAAACAATCTGATTCTATCGCCAGGACCCTTGCCTCACGGATGACGACGTTCCGCAAACCATTAGGCGGATCGACATGTTTCCCTTGTTCTCGGGCAGCTGTTCTGAGATATATCGGGCAAACTTAACGCGCACGGATGGACGCATTATCCTCGTGCGTTCCTTGTGCCACACATCCTTCCTCACTGCCGATTTGTGACGATTAGGTCACGATCAAGCTGGTCGGCATCTCTGACCCGGGGGAAGCACGTTCGTTCGTGAAGGTACGCCACATTAATTACCTCGATAACCCACCGTCTGACTTCTAGGGCTTATTAACAGGAGCTCACCCGTGAGGAACGCATTTGGAGAAAGCTTCGGCATCGAAATGTACTCCCGTTTCTGGGGGTCTATGAGATCGGCGCGCCGCTTCCCATTTTGCTCTCCCCGTTTTTCACATTCGGCCACATTGGAATTTACCTTGAGAATCACCCCTCGGCACTGAGGCAAAAGCTGGTACTTCTTCCCATTGAACTTTTCTTCTTGGCTAAATTCCCTAAACGAAGAGTCATGATGTGGGATTTGGACTCGAGTACCTTCACAACAACGGAATCGTCCACGGAGATCTGAAACTAGTGAGTGCAATAATGACCGGTGCACCGACATTGACCACGGAAACAGTCAAACATTGTTGTGGACAAACACCACGTCGCATGTATCTGTGATTTCGGCATCGCCCGGATCTTGCAGGTGGCCGGGTTTACGACGTACAGCACCCGTTCGACAAGAAATGTCGCCCCGGAACTGTGGGCTAAACTGGATACGGATGGGGAGAGCACGAAAGTCATACCTGCTGCCCCTTTGACGAAGAACTCCGACATCTATGCCTTTGCATGTGTGATCCTAGATGTGTGTTCTTGACTGCTTGATTGTTTTCTCGCTTTCCCCATCACGCTCAACCCGCTGACGCAGATCATTGCGGGAAAGGGTCTCAGGGACCCACGCCGCGCTCCATTTTTTGTGACACGCGAGGGGCTCGAAGCTCTCCGTCCGAACCGGGCAGACTATGCCGTCAACAGCGTCTCTCACGAATTATGGTTTCTACTGGATCAATGCTGGTCCGTCGATCCCCAACTACGGCCTACCATGGGTGAAATATTGGGCTCGCCGGCGTTTGGTATTACACAGAAGAAGGAATCCTGGACTGTCCCAAGGCTGAAGCTCATGCCGTTTGTGAGCCGACCGCGGTTTTGTTCTCCCGAATCGATTCAATTGATATATTGGCTAGTCAAGGAACAATTCTGATGGGGAGGAAATCGCATTCGGGGTTTGCTTTCCAACACCGTGGCACATCAATCGTCTTACTTTATTTTTCTCCATGCACCAGGACTCCCATTTCCGTTACCTTCCAGGAGAAGCGCCACTTCCATGGTGCATTTCGCAACGAGATACGTTGCCGCTCGCACGAGGAGGCCATGGAAAGATCTTCAGGGCACATTTGGACATGGGGGATGGCCACAAGCCACCTCGTATTCAGGTGTGCATGAGAGTCCTGCCGAGCTTGAACAAGGTACCAGCCCGGGAGCCGATCCGGGTAAGTCACCAAGCACATGAATTCTCAATTTAACACCCGGCCTCAGCGACTCATGCGAGAAGCTCGTGTATGGGTAAACCTAAGACATCCCAACGTTCTTCCGTTTATCGGACTGTTCGACATCGGCGCTCCCATCCCAATTCTGGTCTCACAGTTTTGTGACTTCGGACATGTCGGAGAGTATCTGAACAGTCATGCGGATGTAAACAGAAACCACCTGGTAGTCTTATCGTCCATGATCTGATTTATTTCCGGAGAATGTTGATTGAGAGGGACAGGTCCACAATGCAGCAGCCGGGTTGAAATATTTACATGACTTGGATATTGTTCACGGAGATCTCACACCTGTATGTCACCTGCCCGATAGGCTCGTTATCGCTCGTTGCCTTCATCCTTATTATCATTCAGGAAAACATCCTCGTCGATAAACGAGGGGTCGCTTGCATTGCTGACTTTGGCATGTTCAAGATTATGGACTTTTTTGATTTCTCTCTTCGCTCCGCAGCGATATATACGGCGCCAGAGTTGTCTGCGCTTTTGGAATTGCCCTGTAGAAAAATCGCAGGACATGCACCTGAACCAACAAAAATGTCGGATGTGTATTCGCTCGGGCTCCTGACGGTGGAGGTATGTATATCTTCTGTGACCCTCCTCTGGCTGACGCGGCTTGCTACAGATCTTTGCTGCCCGACGGCTGAGTGACAGTGTTTTGTCGGAAATCGCGAAAGCGTCTCTGGAAACCTTCCTTCGTACACGTGCACACTACGGAGTTGAAACGATTTCCTCTTCCTTGTCGACAATTCTAGTTCAGTACTGGAACTTTCATCCTCAATTGCGCCCGACGACTGCCGAGATCTTGGAGTCGCCACCATTTTTTGGCCTTCGTCGTTGAGCGAACCACGATGGTACTTGTAATACTTGAAGTACGTAGACTACGTCTTCGATGCGCCTTCAATTTGGGTGGAAACTGCCCTGGTACTCCAATTCATCTCCACCGCAATTATTTTCCCGTATTTCCTCGCCTCACTTCCCAGAGCGGATTGAACTGTTCAAGATTGGGTTTGCGCTCGTTGCCCGGTTGCCGCTGCCCACACGGTTAGGCCGTACCGTCCGTTGGCCAAAGCTTATGTTGGTACAGCTACGGCACGTCGGGCCGGCTCACGGCCAATCAACGCTTTATGAAGCCAAAGACAATACATGGAGATTCGAGGGAGGACACACCAATACTAATGGCTCGATACGTTGGCATTGCGTCCGGCGTTACGCTTAGAGAACTCTCGGAGAAGTGCCAAATCTGATCAAATCGAGCTTCTCGCACCCAATCCTTGCCCAATCCTGGTCTGTTTTTTTAGCACGAAAAACTCCAACCGGGTGCATGACAATTTGCCTGTGCGAATCCGAGAAGTCTTTGGGGGTCTACCCCTTGCGGATCTTTTCTTACGGCAATGAACAGGTCACAAAGAAGATGAAATCTATCAACGGAAAACTACGCAGGCGATACCGGAAATTAGCGGTACACGCTACATACACGCGGCGCGTATTGTGGGCTTGAGTCATGTACAGCAAGCACCCTGCTACCCCCACCCCCCACCCCTCACTCTGACTGTCCGTCGGTTGTCTGTCATTCGACGCTCAGATCCTCTCATCTGAAGGTGGGATGAACATATAACATTCTCCGGGGTGTTGGTGGTACAGTATGGCCCGCTCTCCAGAGACCCACTCGGAAGTCCAAATGCTGAAGACAATGCACTCGGTGAGCCAATCTAACAGTCTTTTGAGGCTTGCTTACTTCGTGCGCGATAAGTTAACGGACACCACGCCACTGACCTTGGTGCTCATCGAGCAGTGTTTGCATCCGACATTTCCGCTCGCAGGTCGTAGTTTATTTGAGGGGGAGGATTTTTTCCATGACCACTGTTGCGCTAGCACATAATCGCACATAATCTATTCTCGATCGTTCATGGCAGAGAAACGTCTCTCTGCATTCAGGGCTAAAGGCCAAGACAGTAGATTACATATCATGTGGGTGTAAGAGTAGAGGGAGTCTCGGTAGAAAGTCCCAGTAAGGCTCACCACTAGCGGGAAAATGAACACGCTCCACGAACCTTGTGTGTCTCATCGAGAATGTGAGAAGCTCCGACCATTAATTCATCCGCAGCATGGCTTGATCACGTTTACGAAGACGCGGGGAGGCCTCGCGCAGCCTAAGCTTTCTTCGAGAACCACCACACGAGGAGCGAGAAGGACGGACTGAGAACGTAGCTCAGAACGAGGCAAAACGGATTCACGCGCTGTACCAATCCTCGACCGTGCTGTCAGGTTGGACATGAGGCGAGACAGAAGCCCAGTGGAGATGAGACGTCGAACCGGGGAGGGAAGAGGTCATGAGGGGTGTTCGGACACAGTCCGTAGAGTAGCGTCAAGCGCAGGCGCCCAGCGGAGCGCAAACGATCGCTGAAGGAAATGGCGGGAGGTCTGTGCGAAAGTTCAAGGAATCTCAGTATTGGCGAGGAGTGCGAAGCGGTGGAGGCCGTTGCACTTGAGAAACACGCGGTAAGTGGAAGGGAAAGAGCGACAATAGAGGCACATCTGCGGAAGGCAGTTGGATCACCGACGATCGGACTGTCGGTGGTAGCGGGATGAGGAGTGCCCATCGCACGTGGCGTGTGTGGGAATTAGTAGATGTGATATCCAAGGTCGTGCTTTCCAGAATCGATTCGAATCATTCAATACCAGGCCTTCAGCATGCGGATTCCGCGAGTCGGACCTTGCCCGACATCAACCACTCTTCATCAGGTTGCGCTACGCCCCTTTACTGTTTATCCGAATGGAGTATTGAACGGGGCAATTCAAGCACTATTGAATTGGACGGAATGAATGGAAAGCGCACCAGGTACCGTCTCCCCAAATGATTCAAAGATCGCCACGCTGAGCCCGACGAAAGGAGGTAGTACGGGAATGTCAATATCGTGCCCACGCCTATATCGATCTCGACGGGGGCGTCTACAGTAGTGGGGTTAATACGAGATTCAATTGAGTGTAGCGATCGCGAGCAAAATGGATGCACCGATGAAGACGAAGCAAATAAGCTGGTTCATGATCCGTGCGACGTGTCGTCCTCAGCGTCCGATATCAGTGTTTAGTTCGGACTTTAAGTAATAAGTGGGAAGCCAGAAAGAAAATGTGCACCAGATTCAAGGCGTTAGACACCACGACAGCAGCAGAGGAGGCGACGGCCTTGCAACCGAGTATCTTGCAATTGGCGAACAGGACTGTGTTAAATTGCGCGCGGATGCAAGCTTGTCGCGTCGCGGAGAGGGCCCAGAGCCGGCCTGGTGGGCACTGAAGGTCGCGAGTTGGTAAAGCACAAACCAAGGATTGGGCTGACAATAATCTGAGGAAAACGTCATTGACGAGCCCGGTTCATTTTGCTTTTCATTATAGTTGTGTCGAACGTCGACGCCGACGAGGGGGATCCACCGCGAAGAGGAATGTGCGTGTATTGGATGGGACACACGGGATGGGGGTACTTGTATGCTTTGAAATTCGGGTAGGAGAGGAAGACGGGACCCAGATCTATGCATATGGCGCCGGCAGCCAGCCAGACCGGGGCAGAAGTCTAAGAGGCGGCGGGGAGGTGGGACCAATTGGAAAAACAAACACGATGCGGGTAGAATGGGTGACCTTGGATTCGATCGGCAGGCTGGATTCGCAAGTTGAAGAGGGGAGAGAGGGAGTGGAATGGAGTGGGCGAAGAACTTAGAAGAGCACGAGCGTCGAGCGTCGAGAGATTTGTAGAAAGGTGCAGGAAAGATAGCATGATATGTGTCGTGCGCACGCGCAGGAACGGATGGGCGGCCTAGGTTAGAGGGGAACGCAAGGAGAATACGAGATCAAGGCGGAGAGCAAGCTGGCATCCGAGTCGGGTGCTCGGCCGATCGCTTGACATGATGGCATCAAAACCCAAGTTCTTTTTTTTATTTATTTTTATTTTTTTTATTGGGATGTTTGTAAACCCAAGTTCTTTTTCGCGTTCAAGTCAAGCTCAAGTCATTCCTGTCTCGCCTTTCAGAACGACGCTGTCGATTCGCGATCGAGAATTGCGGCCCAAGCCCCATTCCAGGCAAAGACTGACAACATCCCCTGCTGCCGATTAATATTTTCTCGCAGGAATTGTTGGGGACGAGCAAGGGACGAGAGTCGACCCACGGGCTCCACCTTTGCAAACTAATCCTCCTCGGCTTGTCCCCTTGTTCGCTGAAACGTCGGGATCCAACTACGTGGCCGACTTTTTATTGATCTTCTAACTCCCTGCCCTTCCTTGTGTCATGGTTTTTGGACACAACTCTATGGATTGTATAACAAACGATGGGTTCGCCGGTCCTCAATTTCTCATGCGGCTCCATTGAATAACATCTGAATCGTCGCCTCTGGACGAAAACGAGTACACAGACTTGACTTGTTCTGAACGAGAAGGAATCATGCTGCTCGCCTTGAATCAAGTCCTCAAGAACAGGGCAATACGATTTTTAATTCCGGGACGCCGAGCATCCTGTCTCTTCCAGCTTTTCGAGGCCCCATTATTGTTTGGCTTTTTTTGAGAAAGTGGACGTCGGCAAACGGGACGCGCCGAGAGCACGTGCTGGGAAAGATGCGTCTCTCCATCATCCGCGATGATCCAGCCCGCTGAAGTACAAGATGGGGAACCCAGCCGCGGATACCTCGAGCAGCCGCTGGATCTCACAGGGGCGCGATGCAGCCCGAAGACGCGCCGAAGACATCCGCGTGAGGCGCGCGCGCCATGTGGTTACTGTCATTGGGAGCGAGGTCAGGTCAGCTCTCCATCCCTTCGTTCCCTTCGATTCCTTCCCTCCCTCCCTCTTTCCTATGCTGACGAGATGCGATTTCCAGTGAATAACTTCTCATCTCTTCCACTCCCGTCCCTGACAGACCGCTCATGTCAGGCCGTTCGACTCCGCTACGAGATTTGCTGTATGCGCGCGTGCGTGCTTCACGTTTTCCTTTTCCTTTTTGGTCTCTCCGGTGCGCTGCCGATGCGTCCGGTGTGTCTGGCGCTCGGGTGCGGCTGCGGTGTGGGCGGGGCCCGAGCGCGGGGTGGGACCGAATCGTTCCTGCGGCCTCATTCGTGGGCGAGGCGACGGTGGCACGGCATGACGAGCATGGGAGGCGTCGACTCGAGAAGCGGCGCGCGTGGAAGATTCGTATGCGCAAGGCTGCGGCTTGTGGCCACGTAGGTGGCACGGTAGTCCGTGGGGTGTGCCCAGGGCACGCTCGTATTGAATGGTCGGCCGAGGACGGCGAGGCGGAGGTAGTAGAGTGGGGCGACGGCGGACATGTAAAAGGACGGGGAGCGCGCCGTACTAGTCAAGGCGGACCGGACATGGGCTAGGACACGGGCATCGAGGAGAGCGCGATGCGGGTGCGGGTGTACGGGTGCGGACCGGGATCGGATCGATCCTCTCGTCAGAGCGGCACTGTACTCGTGTACGAGGCGACGGTGTCAGGCGTTGACTAGACGAACGGGGCGGGCGCCGGGCAGTCGTATGCGCGAGGCTGTGTGGGCGGCATGTTCGGCGGGGGGTGCGCGTCGCGCTTGTACAGACGTGCAGGGGAAGCATGGGGGCGGCGACGGAGAAGGGTGGCCGAAGACGAGGAGGCGGAGGTGAGACGCATGGACGATGGACTCGAGGACGGGAGCGCGATGCTAAGGTGGAGGCGGCGATGGCGGAGATGTCGCGTGGGGCGAGGCGTGCGTCGTCGTCGCATCGTCGCGCCGATGCTGGAGGCCCGCGAGAACGTGGGGCGTAGGGCGTGTGCACGACGAGCGTGGAAACGGCCAGTCGGCGTGGAATCGTCAGTCGAACACGAGCGGGGGACGAGGGAAGACAACGCGAAGGTCCTCTCCTCCATTCTGCCTTTATTCTTACTTCCCGGTTTCCCTCGTTTCTTTCTCTATTCATTTTTTCATCATGTAAAAGTACATACTCCTCTTGTCTTCTTGCCCCAATGTCCTAGCCGAGTGGCCCTGTTGTCCCGGCGGCGCAGAGAGGAGGGCGTAAGGAGTCAAGGAGGCAAGGCGACGAGTTTGCGTGCTTCGCGTGCCCTCCCTTGGCCCTCCTCTGCGTTTCAGCGGGGCACTTACTTGCGCGTCTGTGTCTGTCTCTGCCCTCTCCTCCTCCTCCTCCTCACTCTCTCCGCTTTACTCGTACCCCATATCCTTCCCTCTCTTCTGTCCCCTTATCGATGCCGATACTGACCCACCTCCCGCACATCAGAAACCCAAACTACGCCCGCGCCCCCCCCCCCCCCCCCCCCATCCTATCTCTTCCCCTCTCCCCTTCCGGCGCTTCCTCCCGGCCTCCCCCCTTATCCCCTCCCCTCCTCTCTTTTGCTCAACGCTTTCCACACCCACTCTCTCCTGCTCCGACCGAACGCTGACATTCCCGCTCAGTCACCTACGACCCTCCCCGCCCAGGCCGTCCCGGAGCAGAAAAGCCGCCGCCCATGTGAGAAGGAAATCCAAGTCCATGTTCGTCCCCTCATTCCTCCCCCACTCGCCTTTTCATTCGCGCCTCATTCGTCACCTCCCTCCACCCTCGTTCCCTTCCTTCTCCTCGCCTCCTTCTCCTCCCCACTCCCGCATCACGCGCCCCCTCCTCATCTTTCGCTCTCCCCACCCTCCCCTCCTCTCTTTAGGTTGCCTTCCAGCTCCCAATCGTTTCCATCCGCTGCCATTTCAGCACCAAGCTCAACCCGAACACCCACCCAACCCCCCGAGCGCGAGAGAAGTGCGGAATTCGAGATTTTGGCGTCGCCGGATATGGTAACTGGGCGGAGGGTTTCCTTTTTTGGAATGGAGATTGTTCTCAAAATTCGAGCGGAGACGAGGAGGGGATGGGGAGACAGGGAGGGGAGGGTGGCAGAGGAGAGGCAGGTATGCGCATCCGCTCCAGGGTCGATTGCTATGGTTTGCGATTGGGCGTTTTGCGGACGCTGTTCTGCATTGGCGAAGGCTGCTAGAGACTGGGAGAAGGGGAGTGAGCGTGGGGATGCGGGTGCTGGGCCGCGCCGCTGCTCTCGGCGAGCGCGCGATGGTAAGAGTGGGAGTATGAGTGCTCGGACTGTGGGGCGTGGTGGGTGGGAAGCGAGAGGGAGTGCGTGCGAGGCGGGTGGGGTGAGGTGCTATACAGGTAGAGAGCAACGAAGGAGCACGCAGGCGGGGAGTGTGCTATCGGTGCTGCACATGCGGGCGTGATGGAGGGATATGTCCGCGAGTGTGTCTGCGGCTGCGCGAAGCTGTGGTGCGGGCATTTGGAAGTGTCTGCGTTCCCGACGGTGCGCGGGGCTGGGTCAGAGCTCCATCTGGGTTCTGCGGAACTGGTGTAGCGTGTGCGAGCTCGGGGATGGGCGTGGTGAGCGCGAACGTATCCTTCGGTCGTGGCACGCGTATCCGCCGCAGAGCGTGTTCCCAACCGCTGGGGTAGGATCGCTCCGTGGGAGGGTCGAGCATAGCATCGAGTGTCAGCGTACGTGAGTGAGTACGTGACGAGACGGACAGTGCGCAACGGGGTGCGGAAGCTCTGCTACGGGTACGGGTGCTTGACGTGCAGTGGACGAGCAGGCGGAGATGCCTCAGCATTTGTGCTCTTGGGCGGGCGGACTCATTGGGCCGTCTTCTTTCCGCTTGTTGTTGCGCCTCCTTTACTTCATCTTCCTCCACGATTACAGTATGCTGGGCCCACGCATCGCAGCACATGTGCCTGGGTGGGCGATTCGGAAATATCTCGTTCCTCAGCTTTGGTCGATTCGACCAGGGCACACCCCGAAGCAGGTTTCGATTCCGTTGGGACTCATCTTCGTGGGTCAGCAAAAGGGTTACCCAGAACGTGGTCGGATAATTTACTAGCGCCGCGCCTATCAACTTTGGGATCGCTGGACCCGGACCCCCAACAGACGCTGCGTTTTGTGGAACGTGGACGCACAATCGAAGCCCGAGGGTCCGGTACGATCTACGTTCGGTAAGATCTACGTTCAGAGATGCCAACCTGACCAGGTCCACATTGAAGGCCACCGTAGGTTCTTTGTAGACCAGACATCCCATATGTTTCACCCAGCTTCGAAGCATAAAAATGGGACAGCGATAGGTATTGGATAGCCTAGGAACAGGGAGAGGATTGGTGTGGTTATGAGTTTGAAAGTGACTAGCAGAAGCACCGCTCGTCGGAAAGGCGCGACTTCGCGCTGAAGCATGGGACCGGAATGCGAAAGTCAGAATGAATTGACTGTCGTCGACGAGAGCAAGAGGCAATTGCGAGATCCGCGGATCAAATACTTGCGCTGATGCCTGATGCCTCTGCTCTCCTACCACCACATCGAAGCTATCCCACAATTATCCACTCATGTGACAACTTGTCATGATCTAAGTATTTTGTTTTCACGTCCTGTAACATTATACGATCCCCGAACTCCCTCCAGTAGGGACCTGATTCTCAGGGGTGTCCACTGTCGACGACTTTAGCCGTCAGCCCACTGAATCTCTCGTCCCTCAGCCGAACCGATACCTCTCCATCTGAGTTTATGAACTCGATGCTAGGCCCCCAGCTTGATATCTGATCTCGCGCCTGAACTCTGGCATCCGCGACACGTACCGCATTGGCAACACTCATAGCTGGACTGCACGCTACTTATCGAGTCCGGAAATGTTCTTGAACAAGATCGCAGGAACTCCATCTACAAATTATCCTCAGCAAAAATCCATCCTCTTTGAATGCCGTGTATTTCTCCTCCAGTTTCCGGCCTTCTCTCAGCTCTGGTTCTTGCTTGCCTCGGTCCACTTTTTTAATTTGTGCAGGCTATAACATCGATTCAGTCAACCTGGCTTCGCGCAGTTGAAGGTTAGACGCCGACGACGGACGGTATTTGACGTCACTTTGGGCGGTTGGTGGTTCTCCATTCGTACGTCCCACCTCATTCTCCGAGACTGATACGCGTTTTTTCCCCTCTGTTCATCCTGTACTTCCACCAAAGTCGACTGAACGAGGCTGTTCCTCAGTTGTACCAGATATCCCAAAGGCCACATTTGATCGCGGTGGCTAATCCTTATTGTTATTGTGAGCTCCACATAAACCGGTGGGCACGTTTAAACCATGCATTCAGTAATCGGAATCTGCCGCGTAACTGCCGTCGGAGCTCCATCATGTCCGGCAGGCTTTCAAAAATCGGGTGTAAGTATGTTCGAATCTCGATAACGCTCAGAACGACTGGATGTATGCTTCTCGGTTTCTGGTAACGCTCGTCCACAGTGACTAGGACTGCCTTGCCGCTCTCAACTCGCTTCTAGACCGGCCCCCAATTGAATGTTTCACAGGGAAGGCTTGTTTGGCCCTCCTCTCTTCTCATCATGCGCACGGACCTTTTTGATGCTGGCTAAATCCGAGTCGTCTTCCAACTTGCTTTCAACCCGCATTCAACTTTGAATCGGTGATTGACGTTATCTCTGGTTATTCACGACATTCGTTGGCCCCTCAATCAAGTTCCAAAAGTATTGCGATAAAGAATTTCTGGTGAGTATGGCTGTTCTGCTGCCATACCAGCCACACTGATCAGACGACGCCAGAACGCGCCACACCTGCCAGAGAATTTATGTTTTGCTGATGATCAATGGCATGTGAACATGTCACCCGCCCACCTACTGGAACCGTGACGGCTCGAATGTCTGCAGGTTCGAATGGACCCCGTACGTACTACCACGTCTGAGTTCGCGGGAGGCGCTCATTGGTACGTCATTCCTGTTGCGCCAACGGAAGTGAATATTTTATAGAAAACAGTCAACCCGGTGCAGCAAGCGTATGACGAGCATTTATTGTAACGTCTGCATCGCAGCCGCTATTGCATAAATACCGGCCCACTCCTCTCTCACAGTCCTCTTCGCTCTGCCTCCGCCCCACGCACATAGAATTCACCAGAACATGACTGTCGGTGAGTCTCCTTCTGGCCCGTCCCACACCTCGGGCGCTTCGATACTGTCGGTATCGGTGCTAGACCGCCGCCCGAGAGGGTGGTGGCGCCCGCGCGCTGATTATGCCTTTTGCAGGCTTGACTTGAAGATTACTTCAGACCCGACCAAGCCGGCCTCACCAGCGGCACTCCAGTGGTCTTATAATTATAATACTCTTTGCTTCCTGCCCGCTGTCCATGTTCGTGATATTGAATCGTTCATATATATTCAATGACCAAAAAAGCTCAGTCGTCTACGTTGCCCTTCATCGCTGTCCTTTCGATCAGCAGGAAACCCGAATTTCGGATTTCTACCTTTCCGGGATAAAGGCTCAATCGAAAACTATTGTTCGACCATTTTCAACGCAGGGGGTCATTTCCTGGCCGCCCAGACTTCTCGTCAGAAGATTTCCAGTGCTGGCTGCAGCAACCCTTGGGCTGGTGATGTCGGATCCTCAACCTAAACCACCCCACCCTGCTCTGATCATTCCGAGAATACCTAAGAAGAGTGTGCATTACGGTTCTGCCTCTCAGGAGTACATTGCATGTGCGTGTTTCACAGCAGCGCAATCAATCTCCTCGCAAGCTGTCCATCGATTGTATAGCCCCGGGGTCCCGTGACTTGGAAAAACATGTAGCAGGTTTCGCTCGGCTGCAGTATGTGGAATCTCGTGTGTCAATAATTTCCCAAAATCTTCATTCAAACCTGAAATGCAATAGACTCCGATAGTGCGAGCCTTCGGCGATCGTCTTGACCAACCTTGAAGTACGTACGCTCCGGCCTTTTATTTTCTCGCCTTACGTTCATATGTAACAGCAATGTAGCCTTTTCCACCTACGGCGCCTTATCGAAACCGCTTAATGCGGTAATTCTTCACATAACTCCAGGGTCACTCAAGGGTCACTGCGATGTGAGAGGATGTGAGTACTAGGGCTACATACTTATCCGCGCTACAAGAACCTTGCTCTCCCCCACTCGCCCGTCCATATCTTAGCCCTCCGCTTTCACCTTCTGCCGTGCAACACTGCAGCAACTTCCAAGGCTCCATTTCCATCGGTTCGTCTGATCTTAGATGGGGTGAGCTTCCGCAGTAACCTACGGGATCGACAGGTTGTTCACTTCAGCCGTTGAAGATCCTGTCAATCGAAGGAATCGGCACTATCGCAGGACGATAGGCAAGATACTAGCCCCACCCTCATGTTCGGTCAACGTAACCCAGACAATCCGGATCCTCAGCCAGATCGTGTGTCGGAGATACCCCGATTATCGGTGAGTAATATTTTCCTTGGCAGTATCAGCGTAGCTGCATGGCGTAGACTCCCGGGGTTGGACGTGGGGAGAGCCAAATACCCCCTGTTATCCCATCGCCGCCCCATCCTGCTGAGTCGGTAAGTTGTCATTTACTATCGGTTTCCCAGTACCCTAACATGAACATATAAATGTAGCCCCATGGTCCCGGTAGAGGTGCGATTTTGCCAGCGTTTCAAGGTCAACATCCGAGCAAGAGGTTCAAGTTGAAGGTGGAGCGGGTGAGCTTCAGTAACCGTCGTCCAAACTCAGCTTATGAACGATTTCTTAGGTGAAGGACCCAAAGGTGGTGTGTAGCGGGAGGGAAGTAATTTTCGGGGTGCGTCTATCACTATTCTGAGGATTCGACGAAATGGTAGACTTCTGATGTTAGGAGGAGCTTGGCCGCGGTCTACCACCTCTTATGGTTCAGGTCGGTCACTGGGAAGTCGCAGCAGGGGGGAATGCATCCGTGTATAAGGGTACCCTGCGGCTCAAGAATGGCGCAAAGAAGCTAGTGAGATTGCAGGAAGTTATGGTTACCCTTGACAATAACGGAGTGCTGTAGGTCGCAATGAAGGTATTGAGGTCTGGTGATGATGTGGAGCAGGAAAAGCGGATCACGGTAGATCATTCAAAAATCGATGGACGCCGGGCTATAACCATGTACACAGCGCCGGTTAGATCGTGAAATCAGGGCCTGGGTCACGCTTGAACACCGGAATATACTCCCGTTCATTGGCGCATACAACGTTACCAACCTACCCCAGCATAACTGTGCTTAAACCACATAGTTTGCTATTGAAACAGAGTCTTATAAAACCTTTGCACACCCTCTTGACAGGCAATATGTACCCCACCTTCCCGGACACACACTCATGAGCATTCAGATTGGATTAGTGATTTTTTGGTTTTGGTTGCTTTGGGTTGAGTGACTAGTTCGCTTCTCTCTCTAGTCGATTCCCTTAGATTTCACGGCTGCACCCTAGTGCACCGTTTCACCGGCATCTCTTTGGGCATTTGAGGTGGAGTCATCAGGGTGATCTGTCTGCAACCAGGTTGCAGGTCTGCTGTCAGCAGCACCGAGAGTACGTAACATTTTGATGAGATATGCCTTTTAAGGCATGTCAGAGTAGGGGAGCCGTGGGCCAGCTCGTGAAGTAAGGATGGGGCTCAGAAAGACTCAATGAGGGGAAATATCTTGTGTAGAAGTGCTCGGTGTTCACTGGTGGTGTACCCTCGTCGGAGTACTCAAGTCACTGACCGTGTTGATGCTCATGGTTCAGGGGAGAAAGGTAATTCTTATCCCTATTTACGTACAAGGTAAATAAACCATTGCAAAAGCGATTGGTTGTCTCATACAGTAATCTCCACCACGAAAATGCAGGGGAATCATCGGCCAGTGCACCCTCGGCCCACAGTGAGACTGCTTACTTTGTGCCCACATGGCATTGACCCCTATTCAGGTTAATTTCTACTTCACGCCTCTATGACTTTCCTGGGACCACCATCACACTTTCTAATCCACCTCTGCTCCTCATATCCAGACTTCCAACCCACCTTTCTGCTTACCAGCAGAGAACTCGTCACTGCGACACCGTTAATAAAACTAGTAAGCAATCTGTGTTAACTTACCGGAATGCGAGACTAGAACTGTGTGCCTCGGAGATTTGCAGCGGATTTCGCTTTTTCTTCAATTTCCTTGGCTGTGGTGATTATGCCGTGCATCCCAGATTTCTTTCAGCCGCATCCTCTCATCGTCCGATATTGTAATGCTTGATAAGAAGTTTCGAGGGTTGGCCAAGTGGTGGACATCTCGGAAATGAGCTTCAAGATTGTATTTCCATACGGTGGGACGTTTCAGGCCACAGAGTGGGAAGGCACAGGAACATTTGAACAAGAAGAAGCCGAGGTCAATGTAGCGGCGACTGCATACCGGAAGGAGACTTTGAACCGGCAAGTTGATTTTTCCCAATCTACACCGCCAACTGGACCGCATCTATAAATGATGTGGCATGGCCATTGTGTGGCCATGATTTCTGCCACAATGCGGCTACATTCTCTCCACCCTGCAGACTTAGCCGAGTGGCTTGGCTGAATGGCTTGCGCCGCTTAGCGGAGTTTGAAATGGCTGTGGCGGGTGGGTGTGGTGTGGCTTGCGGCGTGGTGTGGCTTGTCCTCGCTTACACCAAACCTGCCCACGGTAAGTATTTCGCTGATTTCTCCACATTTGTTGCCCATGCTACCTCGCTTCTTGATCAATGTGATGACAACCCTTCCACCAACGCCGTCGTCAACATTGATGAGTTGACTGTGCCGGTCGATGTTTGACCTTCAACTTCGAACATTTACATATCGCTGGTTGGTTTCTCAACTTGTGAGCTCAAAGACTTTTCTGATAGGCTTGGCTGAATATCTTGTGCCGCTATTAGAGTTGAGCGGTGTGTGGCTTGGCTTGGTGCGTGTTTCAAGTTGCCTAAAACCAAACGATCCCACCGAGAGCTACCGTCAGTATTTATATGTCATCTCTTCCAGTAAGCTTCCCTGCCTTTCAGTTGTGTCGGCTTCTAATCATCGAGCCTCCGCTAAGCACGTAAGGCTAAATGTTTACAGAAAATTCACACATCTCTGGTTGGATGTGATCCATCTCTCTGTCGAGACTGTCTGTTGTTCACAGGAGAGCGCCAAGTGGCTGGCCTCGAGGTGCAATTTTTGTTCGTTCTCTTGCTCATACCCTCCTAAGCTTTTCTTTGGTGAGTTCGGGTGACAGTGTAAAGTGGGAATGCCGGCTGCTGTGCCGAGAAGTTGGAGATCAGAGGTCTGCGAAGAATAGTGTGATTGCACTCGAAGGCCAACATTGGTGGAAGATCCAAGCTCGTGCTTCCAGTTGAAATTGCACCGAACATTGATCTGAGCAAGAATTATTGAGCTTGAAGGAAGATAACAAGCATTTGATTGAGCTCACATTTTCCAACGAAATATGTACTCATAGATGTCTTTATGAGTCTCTGTGACAATGGTTTCACTGTGTTCGTTGTCGCAAGCCACATCCCCGCCCAGTTTGATGGCATCAGGCGGAATGGCTTGTGATGGCTTAAGACATGTTCAACCGTGCTCAAAAAAAGGCAGAATCCATTTAAACCTCCTACCACATGATGTGAACATTATACTTTGACTGTGGGAGGAGTTTTCTGACTTTCCAGATGCATAGCCTCCTCATTTTTGGTCGCAAGCCATGCCCCGCCCAGTTTGATGCCATCAGGCAGAATGGCTTGTGCATGCCATTTGGCAGGTGGCGGGCATGGGGTTGAACTGAAGTGAATTCAGCATCCCAGTATGTCTCTGTGGGGGCAGATATATCACAATAACTCCTCAGATGATGTTTCAACCTCAGTACAAGAAAAAAATGCTCACGCCGGACACAAGCCATTCCGCCGGCAGAATGGCTTGTGACGGCGTGAGAGATGTTCAACAGCGCTTAGAAAGAGCCAGCTGTCTCTGTATTTGTTATCAGGGGATATCAAAGGCTTGTTTCAATATGTACAACATGATTTGGGTCCTGTATTTGCACAGAATCAAATACTTTTGGTCGCAAGCCGTGCCCCGCCCATTTTGATGGCATCAGGCAGAATGGCTTGTGCAAGCCACTTTCTTCACAACAACCAAGAAATTTATTCTGGTGGGTCCCACATTCAAAGAGACCCTGTTCTATCAGATAACATTAATTTCAGCCTGTTACACGAAGAATTATGCTTATGTATCAGCTTGTCCGACTGGGGGTCAACAGAAGTCAACCGGCGGCCACTGACACCAAAATAGAAAGCTATGATACTTGTTTATGGTTTGCCAGAGTATAAGACCTGGTTCTGTGGAAAAAAGCCGCCAAATCCGGTCTCGAGTTCGTTGATCACGATATGGTTGAGAACTCAGGTGAGTTCAGCTCTTGTGCATGAATATCTCTGTTCAGTAGACACTGGTTGTGACACAGCTCGCAAATGCCACGACCGCGGCTTCATGGCGTTTGAACGGCGTGGGACAAACACTTGCCATTGCATTTGCCATGGCGTTGCACGGATGTTTGCCATTCTCTTTGTTCCCTTTGTCACCGTGAGAAAGCGAACTAATTCTGAGTTTCGGCCGAAAACTGAGAGAGTTCCCCACCCCTCTCGGGTGCATCACCTACCAGCGACAACTCAACTCTGAAGAGGTACAAGTTAGGTATATAGAAGACATTGAAGAACATATATGATCTGGATCATAGTTTTTGTTTCATTTGGCTCCTGCAGTGCAGCAAATTTATTGCTCGTGCTGCTTGAGCCTTGGGCACCCACTCGGAATCCATCCCCTCCACAATGTTCTGGGCAGCCGGAGAAAATATGGCTGCCTCATTAGAGCCAACTCCCAGGAGTCTGGATAAATTGTGAAGGGAATCGGGAGGGAGTAGAAAAAAAATATTGAGACGATCACCAGGTTGAAATGATGACCGGATGATTGCCGGATCAGGCCGCACTAAGTGGATCAAATTCCCACACTGACAAAGAGAACAAAGAAAATGGCAAACATCTGTGCAGCGCCATGGCAAATGCCATGGCAAGTGTCCGTCCCACGCCGTTCAAACGCCATGAAGCCGCGGTCGTGGCATTTGCGGGCTGTGTGACATTTTGTGTCCGGGTGAGTGATAGGACACGCTATCTATCATTTAGACCCCACAAACCCTCTGGCTTGCGTGCGGTCACCGGTTAATCTTGTGATCGGCCACGGCGGTGTCGGCTATTGCTGATATTATTGAAAGGACATGACAATTGGTGGCCTGAGGATCCGGAAGAGACATAATATAGTGTATCTACCACCAATAATTAGATGCTAGGTGCTCAAAAGGTCTGTAGGACGCGCAAGCCACATTCATTTTTTGGCTGATGCCAAGCCGGCCGAATGGCTTGCCAAGCCAACAAAATGGCTTGCAAGCCATTCGGCCGGGCGTGGGCGGGTGATGCCACCAAAATCCACGCCCACGCCCAATACAAGCCATTTGGCGCGGGCACACACCACTTTTGCAAGCCAAAAATGTCACTCTCCTCCACCCTGCTACCATCTGGACGGCTAACGTGAAAAATCAGCTGGGCACCATAAAACTTTCATCTGGCTTCCACCTAACAGATTTCATGGGACTTACTCGGTGTACCACGCAGCACACACGGCTCTAACTGGTGGTATTCATTCTCGTCGTTGCCGTGTTGTCAGCTGGTTGATCATCCGACACACGGAGGCCCACTGGTGTCGTCTATATTAGCAGTCACTTCTCACTCACTTGCTTGGCAGTCTGGTTCTTGTTTCCGTCGCGGGCTTGTCATATTCAAATAAATATATTCAATTATTTGCTGTCACCCATTCCTGAGTGTAATTCCATGCAATAACCTCTTCAGACGTGATCTCTGGGTTCACCTCGTCTTCAACGATCCTCCCGATGCAATGTACTAAGTCAAGCAAAACTCAAGTTGCATCGGGCATCTTCCACCACCGCCATCGTGTCATTCCACCGACCTTCCATCGACAACCGCGTGATCAGTGGTACTGACTGAGCGATATGGGTGAGAACAGCGGCGAGCTCAATCTCCAATGTGTTCGGTTGGCAAAGAGGATCACGGTTTCCAGACATTGCTAACCGCTGGCAAGCGACAACAAAATCCTCAGAAACTTTCTTTTCCTCCTCGGTCAGCGGATCACCGAGCTTCTGTCGCATTACCGGCTCAGTGGCCTGTGCAATATCGCACAAGTCCCCAAATTTTTCGAGGATCGGAAAATGTTTGTCACTGGGAGCGGAATCCGCATAGGATTCAAGCAAACGATCCTCGGGGGTGAGGATGACGGGGGGTATGTCATCCACTTGACTGACCCCGAATATACTCCCAAATCTGCTGCCGGTTTCGTCGACATAATCGTTGTCTTCTCGGTCCTCTAGTGGCTCTAAAACCATAGCTTAGCACACCTCCCGAACGCACAACTGGAAGCATTCACACACCTAGTGGCCTCATCCCTGTAGCCTGTGATCCCATGAGCCCGAAATACTGTGTGTCCGATGTTTGAGTATTCAGATACCCGCCGCTGTCCAGTAAACCGGCGCTATGCCACCGGTGAGATGATGAATAACACAGTTGATATACAACTTGCGTAGAGTGGCTGGATCTAAGAAATGATGCACATTGTACCCACTCAGAATTTCCAGACTTCATGGGAGTGTTGTGAATTATTCGACGAAGGTGTGTGGAGAGCAAGAGGAACCTTCCGTTTTGGGAAGTGATTCATACGCGATCAAGTCCCGGCTTTCAAACCGTCGTTCACCACCAATTTTGGATAGCTTACTTTCAAAAGATGTTGGGACGCTCTTCATACAGTTCTAAACCTCTCAGAATTGCAAGGTATGTTAATCCCTACAAATGAGGGGTAATAACTCGAACAAAGTACTCATCAACTATGATATCACTGAGCTGTATTATGACGGTCCGTTTGCACTTTTATTCCCACGCAACACTTTTTGATGCGCGCAACACTTTCTTGGTGCGCGCAACACTTGTTCAATTATTCCGAAAGTATCCCCAGCCTTTCAAATCAGCAACCCGGCGTCTGGCATCGTCTCCAAACCCACCCGGCACCGTCCACATCAGTTTGGTTCCTTTTAAGGCTTCTAGAAGGAGATCCGCGGGGCTACGCGTACAATTCTGGCTCCAATGTATTAACTGTCTACCGCTTTAATTGGAAGGCTTTCCCTCTCATTCTACACTCTCTGTCATTCTGAGCCTGTCTCAGTATCCAACTGTGATGACCTAAAACCTTTCCTGATTGGGAAAACTGGTCAGTAGCGGATTTCAAATTATCTCCTCCCACACCATCAGGAAAACCCCGACTTCCAAATTGGAAACAATTAGCGATAATTGTTCACAATTTGGAGTTTGGCGAGAATTATCTCCGATTGGAAGATTGGCTATGTCCTTTTCTGTTTACGCCAATTGGAGAAAAATTATTGTCAATTACCCGGCATTGTTGACCATTCAAAGTGCATTTTGAGCGATTATCAACTGCTGGATATTGCTCAGAACCGGTTTACAAGAACAAACTATGATTCATTAGAAGGACGAGGGGTATAAAAGATATATAAGATACGAGAGAACATGATTAACGAGTGTATAGACGACGAGAGGTTAAACTATAGATGCATGACAAGATGAGACCGTGTCCCAATATAATACGTATTAATCAGAGAGATCAAGTTTTGCCAGTGCCTCTTTCTGAAGAAGAGTGGGTGCTGCTTTGGTTCCCTTGGTGAAGGATGTGCCGCGCCCACAAAAAAAATCAAAAGCTCAGTTTGGAATATATCAGGGCAGGGGCGGGGACGTACGATGCCAAGGTGAAGATATTTTCCATCATTACGCGATACTTGTCGGGTTTCTCCTCCTTGATGGTCTCGAGCAACAGGATGTGGACATCGTATATATCTTGAACCCGACTACCGTCAAAGTTTGATCTCTTGTACTCGCCAGTCGAGTGGTCGTCGAGAACACTATGGATCTGATAATGGGTCAGTGATGTGACACTCATTCAAATGGATAGGCTTCGATACATGCGTGGATGCATGAGTCACAGGCCGAGTAGGGGCACAATACTGCAATAAAGGTCAGCATTAATGAATATATGCAAGTGGTGGAATTGAACTCACCAGGACTCCCTCGGGCACGATGTCCCCTCGGTGGACATCTAAAAATCCAGTGAGCATGGTCGAGGTGGACGCGAGGTACAACAGAGTAGGAGGGACGCGTCAGAGGTCAGAGAAGTCCCAGAACGCGTGTGATATGCGGCGCTGGTCATGCAAACTGTTAGACAAGACTTCCCAGCACCGGGCTCCCAGGCGTGTATAATGCTCAGGGTGAGTTAGGATGTCGGAGAGCCTGTCTGCGAGCCGGCAAGGTCTGAGTCGGGTACGTTGAAACGGTGCACTAGGGTGCGGCCGTGTAATCTAATGAAATCAACTAGAGAGTGAAGCGAGCTAGTCACTAATCACAATCCAACCAAAATCAAAACAAAACACTAATCCGGTCCTAATGCTCGTGTGTGTGTGTTCGGGGAGGTAGGGTACGTATCACCCGTCAAGAGGGTGTGCAAAGGTTTTATAAGACTCTGTTTCAATAGCAAACTATGTGGTCTGAGCACGGTTATGCTGGGGTAGCAGGGACTTCACACCGACAGTATATCAAGACTCAAGTAAACCCTGGACTTGTCCAAAGTCTTCAGTTTCCTTGTGAGCGTCAGACCCTAGCACTAACTGGCAGCTAGCCAAGAAGCAGAATAGGTAGGCAGACTTTCAGCGGACGGACACTTGACTCGTAACTCTCTTGCGAGAATGGAGACAATCAACAAGCAGGTGCAGTTACCCAGATGGTGAGGGCGGGGCTAGTGTGCTCACGCTTACACTGCTGGCGGCCACTCTAGTTCAAGGCGTGAGTTTACGTTCCAAACTGGCTCTTCACAATTGAATTGCGTGAGACCTAAGTCTAGCGGGTCTCTTCACCAAGGTTGAATGCGTAACACTTATATCTGGGCAATGGTATTGTCCCGTCAATGTCCCGTGTCTTACAATCTTTATCTGTGCGTCTTCAAATCTCTGATATCTTTCCAAACAAATCTAGAGTTTACTATATTGCCCGTATATCTGGGTGGATAGTTTACTGGCTAATACAGAGTACACAGCTGGCTTTTATACATTTCAGAGAGAAGTAAAGGAGATAGACGGAATGAATAGGAACAGTAAAGGGTGGGAGCCCGAGTAGTGAATGGCCAATGGCGTAGAAGGCATTCTCAACCATGGGTATTATGACCTGCTACCGGGGCTAGTCCACATGTATTTCTCTAGCACGCCATAAGATGTGCTTAGTTGTCTTGGTTTCCATCTTTCTGACTGAGCGAGTCAGCCTTAGTCATTTCTGACTGAGCGAATCAGCCTTAGTCATTTCTGACTGAGCGAATCAGCCTTAGTCATTTCTGTTAAGTCCTATTCCACTTCTGTATCAGTCCCGCACTTCACCAGCCCAGTAGAACCGGTACTGAATATCCAGCGGCTTGATAAAATATCAGCAGCCCAATATTGTGTTCCAGTAACTATCCGACTGTTAATCCTCATCATTCATATCAGCTGGCCTTGATGCGAAGATCGCATCTTTCCAGCGGCTAGATCTGCCCGGCGCAGCACTAGTCATATCCTATGACACTGGCTTGAACCCAGTAACACGTCTTCTGCTCAATCTAATCCATTGAGGCGCCACTAGATATCCAGCGGCTAGATAAATGTGTCTAGCGGCCCGATATATCCAGCAGCCCGATAAATTGTCCAGCGGCTCGATGCATTATTGCCTTTAAGACCAACCACCAAAGTCATGGAATGACTCTATAAGTATCTGGCAGCTCGATCCAGTATCCAGCGGCTCGATAAAACATCCAGCGGCTTGATACCAGGCAACATTACAAAGCCAGCCCTAAAGTCATTACACTGACTCCGACTTCATCTATCTGACTCCAACTTCATCTTTAATCTTCTTCAGTAGTCGTCAGACCATTCAGAGACCGCTTGAAGCGGTAAGCCAATAATCCCATATAGTTCCCTGTTGTTTCACCTCCAGCACGTAAAACAGTGGTTTACCACCGCTGTCTATAGCTCAGTGTTGAATCTCATAGTCAGGCCGCAACAGCCTTTTTGGGCTGCCTTGTCAAGTCTACTCAACTCTTCATAATTGGTTTGTTACACTGACTTTCGGCCATCAATAGTGTAGCCTACCACTCCAGGGAGGGTGTACGCTCATAAACTAATGCCTCACTTCTGCCCACTAATAGGTTCAAAATGAAATAAAAACTGGTGTTTTCATGCATGTTTTGGTACACGCCCTATCAACGTCTCCAGTCGTGACGTGGTGTACCAATTTTTGACCATCGCCCTTCGCCGCGCGCATCACAGGCGAGTGAGACGTCGACGTCGCCGTTGTGCGTGCAGGTATCGACATGCGTGCCGACCTCGGTGAGTCGGGCAGGGATTCCAGCGGTGCAGGAGCGAGTTGACAGGCCGACGTCACCGTTGTGCTTGACATGCGGGTCTGCTACCCTAAGGTGAGTGAAAAGAAGAAAGTCGATAGATACTCACCTCTATGCCCGTACGCGCGCGTGCACCGTGCCGCTCGGAGGGTACGGGGCGGCATCCGATGGGTAGGGCCACAACGATCTGTTCATGTATGAGGGGACGAACGACCCGAGGGAGGGGTCGGGAGCAAGGGCGTTCAATGGATAAAATGCGGGTAGGACTCGATGGACTGCACGAGGTCCGCCTCACCCCGAATCCGCTCGTACACATCCCTCGCCGCCCGCTCGCTGCGCAGACCCGCGATCTCGGAGCGCAGGGCTGCGTCAGCGTCGCCTTTGGGCTAGCAGGTGTTGACGTCGCAGACGCGCACGGCTGGAGGGTGCGGGGCTGCCCAGAACTTGGTGCCGTCGGCCCGAGAGCGAAAGCCGTAGATGGACCGTTCAGAGATCTTGAAGCCCTTGACATGCACAATTGGCAGGACTGTACCGGACTCTGCTGGGTCGATGTACTTGAAGCCATGCCACGCCGTAGCAGTCGGCTCTGTTTCCGCCTCACCATCCCCTACCTAATATATTTGTTAGTGTAACCACGCCTTCGTGGATGGCACCGGTGTGCCCGCGTTAATGTGACTGTACCAGCGTCAATCTACCGCTTCGCGTATAAGCTGAGTAAATCTAACCTCAGAAAGCCACCTGGGCGCTAAAACTTGCGATGAGTTTCTCGAGACCTTTGCAGTCCCCAGTCATTTGAGGACAGAATGCAGAGAGCAAGTCCTCAATCCACAGGGACGATAGGATGGCCGGAGCGCCGTGGCCTGAGAAAGTTAGTAACACGGGTTAAGACACAATGAGCACGGTGACCTGGCCCGGGCCCAATGACATACAACGCATTGAGATCCGTCTTACGGATGAGCCTGTTAAGGTGTGCATAAACTATGACAAGGCCAGGGAATGTTCCCCAATCGCCCAGTAGCCTTGCCTCGATGTCGCATGGAGTAATGTCGCGCTCGACGCGTTGTGGTCGAGGAAACGACGCGGAAGAGAGCAAGAGGATGATTTCCGTTTCGGAAATATCAACCCTCTTGCTCTGGCCGGTACAAACAACGCGTCGTGTTGACTCACTGCGCGGGCAAGTCACGGTGAGTGTTTCTGTGACCGTACGCGCCTCGATGTCGCATGGAGTAATGTCGCGCTCGACGCGTTGTGGTCGAGGAAACGACGCGGAAGAGAGCAAGAGGATGATTTCCGTTTCGGAAATATCAACCCTCTTGCTCTGGCCGGTACAAACAACGCGTCGTGTTGACTCACTGCGCGGGCAAGTCACGGTGAGTGTTTCTGTGACCGTACGCGTTGACGAAACACGGATTCCGGGGACGCTGGTTTTAAAGTGTGGTTGGAAATAGGAAAGTGTTTAAAAGTATTGTGTGCTGGGCTGGGAAGAAAGTGTTGAAAAGTGTTGCGCAACGGAAGAAAGTGTTGCGCGCACCAGAAAGTGTTGCGCGCATTAAAAAGTGTTGCGTGGGAATAAAAGTGCAATCCGACCGTCATACTGTATTAGCAGTGCGCAATCTTGTCGAAGCTCTCGTAGCACTGGTACCCACAACATCGGCAATACCACCATCATAATCAGAGTCCGACTCGTTGCTATCTTCCATCGCTCGACGGCTGCAGCGGCGCTTCTGCTTCTTCCTCGGTGGGGCTTCTTCGTCTGAATCGCTCTCGGATGAATCCTCTGGCGGGCCGTTCCCGATTCCTTCCAAAGCTGGCCCGGAAGGCTCGGAACCCGGTGGGGGCAACACATCCATTGCTATACTCTCCGCCCCCGGTGCGGGATCCGGATTAGCACCATTGGATGCTGCTGCTGCCGTTTTCTTTGCTTCTCGCTTCTCTTGCTGTCTCTTCCGCTTAAGCGTCTTGATTTCGCGAAGTTTCTCTGCAAGCTCAAAGTGCTTAGCTTTTCTGTCGGTGAAAAGGGGGATGGGCTGAACGAGATGATGGGGAAGGACTTGGCGCAACAGGTGGGCATTGTGGAATCCGTGGGTGTTGAGAACGAATCGCTCAATTGGTTGATGGACAATGAACTTGTCCACCAGTCCCGAGTCAACGCGCTCCTGCATTCGAGGCCGTTCTCCTGTTGCTTCACATTTGGCATGATCGCAATCGTGCTGAGCATTGTATTCGAATTTGACATTCTGCACATTCAGAGTGAGTGGAGGTACCAGTTAAATGACAACCGCTCACTGCAGTGGGAATACTCATCAGTGATCTCTCAGATTGGCGGCGCATCAACACTGGCATGCCAAAAATCTCGTGGCGCTCCTGAGAAACTTGAAAGTGGTCGAGAACGATAACTGCCGCCGCTGCCGTGTTTTCCAGAATGTTGTTTATTCTGCCGGTGATGGGTATAACGACCAAAGTTTCCGCAGATTCAGGCTCACCGTTAATGGTGACTTGACAAACACCCATGACCCGACTTTACACTCGTCCAATGTTGCTGAAATGACTTGGCGACATGGAAACCACGCAGATGTTAAATCGTAATCGCCAGCATTCACTGCATGCTTGGCATCGGTAGAGCCGAGGGTAATTGCTGAGCGAACCGGTCGCAGTAGTCCTTTCTGTCGCTTTGGCAACGTAACTGGCTTTACTGCTCCTAGAAAATAATCAAGAAATACTTTTGGAACATCTGGATGATTGAAATACCTGGTGTTGGGCGATCTTGAATGGTCCAACCAACCAATTTCTGAAGCACCGGTCGAGCCTCGAGAAACTCCCGGGCACGGGGTCCAGCCCGTTCCCACTCGCCGCTCTCCGTTGGCCACCATCCACCCGTTTTCAAGCCCTCTTGGTCCGCCAATTGAAGTGCAATATCCCTGCTCGGTGCCCGATGGTTTGAAAGAATAGAGCAAAACCGGAAAACGGCATTGAAACATTCATATGCCTCTGTCATGACACCAATGAGCGGCCCAAATGCGAGAACATCTTCGTGAAGATGAGCGAGAAGATGGAGCTTTATTTTCGACAAGATCTTCGTTGGGTCGAGGACTGCGAAGGCATCTAAAACATTGCCCGCTGCAACTCTAAGATCACTCTGTGGACGGTGGGTTAGAGTTAAGACAGGCTCGCTGCAAATGAGATGCCTTACTAAATATTCTTCGACATTTGCGATCTCAGGAACCCAAATGAGAGCAGAAAGCTCCCCGACTGCTCGCCATGTTGCAAACTGGTCATCTGTCACAATCCCGTGGACGTGAAAAACATTGACCTGAGCGATGGTCTTGAATTGGCGTCCTATCAGAGAATTTGCGTATTGCATTATGTAATTGGCTCGGATTGCGTGAATTGAGAGCCCGTCAGTATTAGTCGATTGCAAACGGAGAGAGTAAAGCTGCTTCTGGGCTGCAGACCAGCTCGTATGCGACGAATGCCAGATATATTTGACCACCCCAAGCAGAATGGTGTGAAGGATTTCGACAGGCGTGTCCTTGGTTGGATCAAAGCCTAGTCGCGAGCGAAATTAAATTGACTAGACCGATCTGAGGAAAGAAATTCTAACCTTGCAATGTCAGAAAGCCACTATAAATTTTATCCTCGTTATCGAGTGTCCACTGGACGAGTTGTGATTCAATATCCTTCGGGCGCTGGCCTTCTGCCTTCTTTTGCTTGTATTGCTCTAAGAGGTATTCAATCCAGTGCTGTGTGTACGCGTCTTTGACCCCGGTCGTCCTTTGCGCATCTTCAACATGTTTTGCAACACCAGCACAGGCCAATTTGACCTGCTTGTTGAGCTCGGTTACGATCTTCTCCTTGGAACGCGCCACCCCAGGCTGATACTATTTCAGTGCGACATGGCCGTGAGGTCACGAAGAACTTACTGCAAAAAGCGAATGAAAGCATTCGTTGGTTTCTTTCTCCTTCTCCGTCCCACCGGCCTCACATTTTCGGCAGGAATAGTTGCCTTTGCTGCCGATATGAGAACATATCTCGCTTTGCATTGGATTGTCGGATGGCCCTGCATTGCCGTATATCGAAAATCGTGTGGTTTCACCTGTTTCGGCGTCACGGACTTTAACAGGTTCTTTGTGCGTGGTTCTGAGCGTACAAAACATCAGACAGAACCGGACCACAGAAAAAACAACTGACTCAACAACTGTCTTGAAGACCGTGAACTGCTCCGTGATAGTCGCGTTCGGTGATGTTGAAACGAAGTGTACATGATATTCTTGGTGTAGAAATGCGCGAGGAAGGTTGCGATGGGTCATATAGGCATTCCAGTGCTTATTCCACGACTTTGAGCGGTTTCCCGACACATCGTCACCGAAATAATCAATGAAACTGCTGTAGAGTGGATCACCACCTGCCAACACCCTTTTGGGGTTCGGCATGCGTTCAGGAAAACCGCTCTTCACGGTTTGCTCTGCAGGAATTCTCAGATAAGGCAACTTACTTTCTCGCTTGACTTACCCGACCAGGATGGTAGACAGTTTCCGTCTTGCAGGTCCAGATAGTTTGCGGTGAGCTCGGAGGCATTGATCAAAATGGTCTCGCTGTCCAGTACGGTTGCGACACCCTATACAAACTGATGTCAGAACATACCAGTCATCAAGCAGTCTCTAATTACCTCTGAACTGATAGAAATTGCGTACGCATCCGCGCAAATTTTCTTGCCACATTGCAGCCATCGAACCGGGATCACCAGTTGGCCAGAATTGAGACGGGCGACTTCGTTGACGTAGAAGTGAGCATTTAAATGCTTCGCGTCATACATGGGACTCAGGTTGTTGAGATCCATGTCCTTGCGCCATTTCTGTGCGTGCCATATTTCCCGTATGACACCGTCCTCCGGAATCTCGGGATAAACATGGATGAACTTTCGAGTTTGAGGATTTGTCCAGTCCTAATTAAGTGGAGGTCAGAGACTGTGCTCGTTGCGGAAGGGATCGAAAGGATACATACCTTGGCAATAATTGTGCGAGGGTCATTCATGTAAAATACGTTGCCTTTGCCGGTTTTGTACTGCGTCGTTGGCACCCCACATTTCTCTCGCAGGCCCTTCTGAACCTTTCGAAGACGGTCGAAAGATGGAACGTCTTGAGCACCGGACTCTTTAAGTATCCACAAGAAAACCTTCATTAACGAGTTTGATATCCGAAGACGGGGTAGATTATCGAGGGTATCGAGCAGGAACAGCTTATTAGCAAGTCAGGAATCTTGCGGGCACACCTAAAACAAAGCCCTTACCATTCTCGATGGGTACGGAGCCCATTCCACGCTTGGTTCCACCGACTCTTGATGGTCAAAATCGAGAATATCGCCTTCTTTGGGGTCATTAATGGCTAGATCATTTGTCACGGGACCGTTACTGCCTGGCTAATAACCGCCACATACCCACGTTTTGCATAATTTCGGCCAAGAACTCGTCATCGTTATCATCTTCAATCAAGTCCTCTGCTTCTTCGTTGCCCTCCCTGAGCGAAAAACTGGCATTGTGTCCTATTGTTCCGGCGTTCCAAAGGCTATTCATCTCGCTGCAGAGCTCGTTGTACTGCTGGGTTGTGTTGTCGATTCCGAGGTCGAATCCAGCGGCATGAGGATCCTCTTCGAGTTGGTTCCAGAGCTCTGTTTCCATCGTCGTTTGCACGCGCGAGGTACGCACTTCCTCTGGGATTTGTATGTCGCGGAGGGCGGAGAACTGCATCTCGGCTTCCCGACATCTGGCTAGGTCGTTTTGGCGGTCTCGTTCGATGGCCGCTGCCTGGACTTGCCTGTTTTTATGCTGGTTTTCGGCTCTGGCATGTCCTACGGACTTGAGATGATTGGACAGACTGGCCCAGGCGAACCAGACTTCTTTGCCTGGAGATATTGACGTGCATAGGGTGCAATGTACTTTCTTGCCATCCTCGCTCAAGATACATCCCTCAGGTGCGATCTTTTGCTTCGGTGCGGGTGCCATGATTGCTGAAGAGTTTATTTTGGAATCAGACGCGGACAACAATGAGCGCGCTCAAAGCACATCTCCCAAATGTAGTAATTGGTGCCACCGCCCGAATTTATAAGAGACACGCTCCCTTGCAGCGCTTGCTCACTTCTCCTTCCACCTCCACCATGTCCAACTTTTCTAACGAAGCATTCTTGCTACGGATGAAGAATCTCGCACAAAATCGACCCACCGTGACCCCAGCACCTTCCCGTAAACGATCTCGACACGAACGTGACGCAACTTCCATTACTGTTCCCAGCGACGATGAGCGAGACGACAACCCTGGCAGCACTCCTATCCCCGGCCTCAACTTGGCCCACCCTCGCTCTGCCACCCAGAATGCTGTCAATGCAGTCAAGTCTTTTGCCAAGAAACAGAAGCTTCGAGGCGAGCAATTAACTCAGGTTGATACTTTCCTGAATGTATGTCTCTCCTCTTTGCCACCTTATTTCTCCGTCATTAAGTTTCCAGGATACACCCACTGTCCGTGAGGGGAAGATTTTCAGTCTGCTTCTGGGTCTGCAGAACAATGTGGGCAACATCATTGTGGCAGCGCCGGCATTCTCTGTGTCTCCAGAACTGCGAGTACATTTGCCACCGTCTTTGTGATCTCAACTGTTCTTACGTTCTTACTCAATATATACCCCACAGACGAACATCAAAAGCTATGCCCTCGCCGTCATGCTTTCACCGAAGTTGGCTCAGTACCGCGGGGATCTCCCAGTACAACATGTTATTGTATGTCGTCCATAATTCCATCATTTCTTCCCTGAACTCAACCCTGGCCAGAACATCCTCAAGAAGCACCGATTTGACATGCCGCCGGGCATTGAGAACAACCCCACAGATATGCAGAAGATTACAGCTGCTGTCCAATACGCATTCACTCAAGACCGGTCCTCTCTCAAGAAGAAGGTTCTCATCTGTCTGTTACTACCATCCTGATATCTCCCACAGTTATTTGCGAGTGTCCGTGTTTCCCAGCTCAACGAAGCTGGCGTCCGAGTCGTGGTCGACTTGCCGTCTGACCAACACCAAAATCTTTTTGCGTTGGCACAGGCCTTTGTCGACGGAACCAAGTGCCGCATCACAAATGCTCTTTGCGGCCGGATTGCTCTCATGGTGTGTTGTTTGCCTTATTCCTCTTGCACCGCTTTCTTAATACCTGTGCTGCGTATACAGAGAGACATATATCTCCAGAACAGCACCTCGAGCTTTTGGTCCAGTCTTGACGCAGCTCTATCCCTCATGCGCACGGCGGCGGACGGGAACGAAGAAGCTTGCGACGCGTGAGCCGTTCTCCTGCACGAAGCAATATTCTGCGCTGATCCTTTCGCTTCCAAGCATGTTTGAAGATCTCATAATTGCGGACAAGGCTCTCCACGGCGCGGTAGACATTGTGTATCAAGCCACGAACAATATTCAGCAAGAAGTCGACGATCTGATCGTTGCCGGCCGAGGACGCGAGGATCCTGGCGCTATAGATCCGCCTGTCGATTCTACCGCCGAGCCGGAGGAGGATGGAGCCCCGGGCGATGGCGAGGAGCCGCAGGAGCAGAGGCCCGGGCAGTAGGAGGCATTCGATATTTTCATGTTTAAAATAGCTATTGCAATCAGTTTCTATCGTTAAAACCTCATTTTCGGGCCTGGCAAGGAAGCTACTGAACGGCGAGCATGCCAGGGGATCCAATAGCGCCAGGTTCCCTGGAAATTCGGAGCCCGTTCTCAGCCCAAGGACATGGTACTTGCGCTAGCCTCCAGCAACACCTGCATCGTGTAAGAACTCGCCTGGAAAGGAGACCCCCATGATTGAATGTGGATGAATACTAGCCGGTGAATACTCCAGTGTCGTGCTGAATAGTGGCATGTTACCCGGCGGACAATGGAGATGTTTTCCGTAAATGGGAAAGTGCTTTTGCTTGGTGGTCTGATTGCCAAATCTCACACAATGGTCGAGCTGACGGCCACTAAATTTACGCGATGGACAATGGATTGAAGTGGGCCATTATGGTACAATACAATATGAAATGTGGTTGCCACATTGCTCATCTTCGGTAGCCAGATGCTCAATCCATGTTTCGCGTGTGTGATTCTCAGGTGGCTGAAACCTGGGGAAATTTTGGCGGTGTACTGTACTTTTTCGTTCAAATCGACAGGGGGTGTAACACGTGACCCATTATACGTATTCGACATTTCGGCAGCCACCGAATTTTTGCATGACACCTCGAAAATTTCGACATTCAAATTGAAAATTTCGTCTTTTTTGCACATTTTGGGCAGTTTGGGGACCTGCGTGACTGCCTGGAGGTTTGACAGAGGCCCGAGTGACACGTGACCTCGACCCAAGTTCGTGATCGACAGGAGGGTGCGTGACGCGTGACTACCGATTTGAAGGAAAAAGTACAGTATCTGGGGTTTACCGTTGGCTTTTCTGAATTAAAAAACACACATGGGTGCCGGGCACATGCACAAGCCACAAAGTTCGTGCTGCCGGTTAATGAATGAGTTGTAAAGGAAATGAGCAGCACAATGCTCAAGGATACGCTGGCCATGTGAGAGGTCCAAAGGTACAGCCGGGGTGCATTTTGGGCAGCAGTTTTGAGGCGCTGGGTCTATGCTGCAGCCATTCGTGTCATGTTCGCAAAGGAAGCTCGCATTGCCTAAGGTTAATTGCATTAGAAATCGTGAGTAAAATGCGCACACAGAATAAACTGACCTTGAAAACGGTTTGGGACGTTTTCAGTACAAGTTGCATTCGGTATGAGCCGGAGATCCTCAGGCGAAAGCCGTTCAAGGAGGGCAGCTCCAAACGTCATCGGCTCCCTGCTTTTAAAGAGGTAGGTCGGTTTTGTGGGAGTCCGGATTGATAGTGTTGGATTTAGCGGCTGTATGAGGCGTCCGGGAATGTTCACAAATGTCCTATCCATGTGTTGTGACTAACATCAGTCATGCCGTTCGGTAAGATCATCCTCGACGGTCGTGCGAACGAGACACATTATCTCGAATGACACTTTTGCGTCTTCGTCCGCCAAGAAGTCGAGGCCAATTTCTTGGACTTTGTCAAAACCAAAAGACATGCTGTTCACCGCACCAATTGCGAGAAACAGCTGCTCTTCACAACGCAACAAGGTGCAGATTGGGTTGTCGATGCGAAGACATGGTCCACCAAGAATTTGGGGTGCATCGTCATAAATACCAGAATCCTGGTAGCACGGAATTGATGCAACGTTTCATGCTGTCCCGACGTGCACCATTTCGAGGCAATCGGGACATGGGAGCATTGTTGACGGGTCGTATTTGAGCCTCCAGGCTGAAATAAATATTACTTGATTGGCGCCATAAGCAGTCAGTGCATGCGACAGTGGCAGTGGGCAGCGACACCTGTCTCCTTCCGTTCTCACCACTTTTTTGCCATTGTGAGCGATAGAAGAGTTTTATTTTTTTTCAGGCTGGACTCTTACGTGAGACTGATGCGCCACAAATCGCCGTTTCATTCATTTAACACCAATAAAACACAGTCTCCAAGAATATCAGAATGGAACGAGTCTTGTCGTACGTACCATTCGTTTACGCCGCATTTACGGCACATTTCGTACCGAACGTACGATGTCGTTTTTCGAAACCGATCCCAGCCCGACGAGGGTGCTCGCATCGCGGTTTTATATGTGCTCGGCTAAAATGAGAGTACCGAAGAACATTGGCATTTTCCAAAATGCCCCAGATAGTAATATCCCCGAAATATCCCACGGGCATGCCGGATCTCAAGACAGGTTGAACGCTGTTGGACAGTCCACTAAGACACAGAGTATCTAATGCTTCACCACTCGATTCCAACACAATTCATCTTCCCCTCAACTCGACTTCGACGAATAGTTGCGCCATCGGTGATCACTCTAATTCACTCATATTTACCCAATACACCAACACTCAACAGCTCTACACTTGGGTTGCGGGGAAGAAACACATCTTTCATGACAGGAGTGCAATTCCACTCTGTCGCGAGTGCTTTGACGGGTAAATTTTCGTTTTCCTGACATTCGGCTAGCCCTGGAACCCAACTGGAAAAGTTAGGCTCAACTAAGGCTCAATGATTCCCAAACGCTCCGTCGCGCTTCTAAGCACTCAGAGTACCTACAGACTCATTCTCGCCTTCAAAAATGCGAGCTCAAACTTTTTCTTGTCGGCTTGACTACTGGACTGACTAGGTTTAAATACCGATGTACCTTGATTCGACCCTGTGTCGAAAGTTTTACGATCACCTCCTGTCTGGAATTAGTATTTACCTGACCGCTGACTCCATCCTAACTCAGAGCATCCCGTGCGGCATCGCGATTTGCGATGAGGACCGCATGAATTCCTGTCCGCTCCTCTTGTCTCTCCCCCTACTTCTCATCTGACGCGACGCGCCAGTATGTCGGGACTGGGTAACATTAGTTTGGATGACCATGAAGATTTTCTGATATCGAGAAACGTCGCATTCCTCACTGCCTGGCTTTTATTCGTGCTCAACCAGGGTTTCGGTCCCGTGGTTGATCATCGCATTTACAGGGATTTTTGCCTATCTCCGCCATTTCGTTGTAATTGCAACATGCCTACAATATCTGTGTCAAATATACCGCAAATTTGGGCTTTGAACTCCATGGTGCTACACTCCGATCTCACCGAAATTAGGGATTTTCGAGTTCAGCGTTATTCAGTTTGAACCCGCGGCGGTGACTCCTGAGCGGGGTTGCGGCCTCCGGTTCAGATTTAGTTCAGCTTCCGACCGATTGAGCAACCGTGTCAGTACTGAATTGGTGTCTAATTGATTGTAGTAATTGACCATCCCACCCCGTTCGAAAACGGGTATATTGTGAAACCCTATAACTGACATTGAAGGGCGGCATTGTGGAACCCGAAGGAAGTCCTTCCGTGGTAATAGTATACGCTATCAGGGATGTCCTTCGTCCAAACCGAGAGCAGTACGGATTCGACGGGACAATCTTTGACAACGTCTGGGCAGTACTGGACTTTAATGTTCTGGCATTCTAAACACAAAATACGGGCAACAATGACGGCACTCCTCGAGTCGCGCCGGGGATATGTCAACGGCGCCATTCTCAGACTCAGAAAAAAAGCACCGCAATGTCGCTTGCAAAGGGTTGCAATGATGTAGAATGAAATTGTATCGATATCATTAAACGCGGAGTTTAGGCATCACGGATTGCGCTGCATACGAACTGGAATAAGTAAAAGTGAAGTGTCGCTTCGAGATACGTGAATCCGTAGTGAGTGTGTAGAACTTCGATCAGCTTGGAAAGCATGAATGAATGACAGTGGTGAAGCGGCAGCGGTTGAGGGTTGAGCTCAGCTACACTCAGCTTGAGTATTGAGCAAGACCTGACGCGTATAACACATGTTTTCATGCCGAAAAATTATTATCTAACATTTCTGAACCTCTACGAAACTTCAGCTCACAAAAAAAATATTTTTTGCTCTTCAATTCGTATTTCTACCACCGGGGTTTTCGTTGCATTAAGTCCAACCGACGGTCATTTCTTACGGTGAATGAGTGACCTCCGATGCACAGAAAAAAATTGCCTTTCTAACTGGCACCGTTGAACGCGTTGAGGAATTTTTGTTTTACTTTCATCGTCCCTTTTCACGATGTCAGTTCTTGCGCGGAGCGGATATACAAATGGTCCTTCCCATAAGAGGCTCTAGTTTCAAACCTATACGTTTCCGGGTCGTAGCAGCACCTAGCAGCTGAAATGAGTATTTATGAAGTATCTGGAAGTTTGCTGTGCTCAACCAAAGTTATGTAATCACCCCATCCTATTCTTTCTCTCCACCTGATGCAGGTCCTTTCCGGAACTTTTTATTTTCTTATTCACTTACAAGTAGTATTGAGGCCACATGGTTGATGTCTAGCAGAAATTCATATGTTTTCCGTGGTCATCTCTGTATTTTCACACCTACTTCTATACCTTGCCCTTGGAATCGACTCGACACTGCCTTGTTGCTCCCTGTGCCACACACTTCCTGTTGGACGTTGACAGGCGGCGGAGAGGGGAGCTAGGGCTGCCGTCCGTGATCATCGCAACAGTTTAACCCCAGCCGTCGAACGGGTGCCGTGCCCGTCCCCTTGGCAAATTTTCCCACCTTCCAACGGCCCGTTGAACGACGGCCGTGACGGCCGTTGGAATTGGAACGGCTAGAGAGCATGGAAACGATGCGGTGAGTACTTGACTTCCAGGCAATCGGCCCAAAATTGACCGTCATATAAGGATTCTTGTGTGCAGTCACATCGAGTCGTACCCACCTTGGTCACCTCGTCACTTCACCTAAGTTCGCTTAAGCTCGTCGTGACTTTGATGGAAGATTTAAAAAAAAGTGAAAGGTCGTGCCTTCGGTGAGTTTCTGGGAAAGTTCGTGAGTTTTCAAATCGAAAACCTCAATGCGGCCATCATTTGCCGCCATCTCAAGTCCCTCCTTGTTTTTTCATATAGATCCTCGCCCCAACGCTAACCGCTAACCCTAACCGCTAGCCGCTAATCATTAACCCCCTAACATCTAACCCCTAACCACCCTAACCACTTAACCCAAATCCCTAACCGCCTAACCGCCTAACCCGAACCTAACCGGCCACGCTCGGGACACGGCTGATACCCATCACTCCGTGAAGCGTTGAGGAGTTGTCGTGTAACCAAGAACTGGCGAACTTTCCCAAAAACATGCCAAGTGACGAATTTTCACAGGTTCTCATCAAACTCACACACTTAAGCAGTCCCAGAAACACGGCAGGCATTTATAAGATATTGAAACGTTCCGTTGAGCACTTTATTTTACAGTATTTGGACCGAAGCTGACCTGGGTAGACGCATTGCTCGATGTAACCAAATTTGAGCATGCACCAAGATCGGTGGGGCGGGGTGTGCGTGTGTAGAATGAGTGATCCCAGTATTGCCGCCAGCCCGTTGATGACATCAGAGGGTTCGAGGGAGTACTTTATTTCAAGAAAGTCGGGCCAAAGCTAACCTTCCTAGATGCGGTTCCGTGTGTAGGATAATTCGGTAGAGTGGACAAGGCTCAAGATGAAGGTGGTTGGAGAGTCCATGTTGCTTCCCTGAGTTTCTGAGCATACCAGAGGATTATCAAGATGTTTGTTGAATTAGGTTAACATAGAGGTCAATCTTTCCGATACTGAAAAGGATCTACAAGACGAGGTAAGGTCCAGATCAGACAAGATTTAGAGCCCGGGCTGCATTGAGAAGAGGCTAAAGCAGTAATGAGAGTGTTTGAGAGATTGAACACAGGGAGAGAAATATCCGGGAGGATGGGACGAACGACGCGTCGAGCGAGCGCGAAGGTCCATTGGCTGCGAAGCCGATCCGAACATCGCCTGCAAAACTCAATGCGGCCACTGCTGGTATTAAGCCTGGGAACCGCGGCAATGCCAAGGTTCCATGTAGGGCCCCCCGAAACCGAACCTCGCAAGACCCTGAAGCCCTGATTGCCAGGGAGGGATAGAATTATATACATAGTACAGTTCTCCTGTTTCTCTCTCTCTCTCTTTTCCACTTGAAAAACTTGAAAACAGTGTTTTGGCAAGCCGGGCTGACGGGCTGACGACGGGAATAATTACCCGATTGGGAAGGTCACGTCATAAGTATAGGGCCCCTGTTTGCGAAAAAAAAAAAAAAAAAAATCTGACAAGAAGGATGGATCGACATATTACATGCAGATCATTCAGGATATTATATATCTGACAAGGTGCTCGACGGCCTTCGGCCGTCTCCCTCCTTGGATTGCGAGTAATGTCGAAGTTCTTAGTTGAGTGCCGGTTTATCCCGAATTTGAAACTCCCAGAGTTAGAGCTTGCACCCTCCGGAAAAGGAAATCTCGAGGAGACGGAAATCTTATAAAGGGTATATATATGACAGTTGGATTTTTCAATGACCGAAACGAGTAGGAAACCAGACCAGGCCCCCGGTTGCTCCCTTAGATCTTCCTCCGCGCCATAGGGTAAAAACATATTTTTCAGAGGTCTTTGAAGGTTTGAACGATCTCCAGTGATAAAACCCGGTTCTTTGGACCCTCCAGAGCAGTTTTGATCGCAAAAAATAGGCGGAGAAACATATAAGGTAGTGACCGGGGGCCTACCAGACCTCCAAGCACATGAAACACTTGGATGCCAGGTAGCCCCAGATCAACCTGAACAAGTATTTCCCCAAATGGAGACTGAAAAGTACGGAACCGTTTTGACCCATTTGCTGAAAGATTATTCGGCCGTTACCGTACCTACCCCTATGTCATGGGTGGCGATCTTCGGCAGTGTATCGTAAGTATCCCAAGGATTAGTCTCAAAACCGTGCCTTCAGCGCCGTCCATGTCACCTTCACACCCTGATTCCCTCAATATACACAGGCATAAACCGTCCCGTGAGCCACCAGACGATGTCACCCCCGACGTAACAACCTTGTTTTCGTTCGCTTGACCTGACTAACTCATCCAAGCGCCCGGGGTCCACTCGTCCATGGCGGCGCATATTTCGGTTCAGGGAGGGTTGCCCCGACCGCGAGAGGTCAACCGAATTTCACGGTGGGGGCGATCCGGACTCACGGCGGCCTGAGGTGAGTCTTCGCAGCTTTTGGCATTATCGAATGTGCTCATTGATGGTGCAGACAAACCGTTCTCCCGTTCGGGTGTCATGGCTATCGCCGTTCATTCTGACCAGTGACGATGTTTGTACAGAGTGTTGGACCCCCGCCACCGGCGCATCATCCACCCAACACCTCTTCATCAGAGAGCAGGGCGTCCCGCCTATCAATTCCAAAGCTCGCAGTCATAGAATCGGCAAGTCCACAGGTTGTTGTTGCGTTAGCGCGGGCTGACTGGCGGGCAGAACGATGAACGTCGTACAGGAACCGAGATTTGCTTCGGGGTTCGATTTCACCGGGATTAACCCCCAGTAACCATCTAATTGCATCCCCAGGACTCTTGCCTCTCGGACGACGACTCCATGGCGCAAGCCATCACGCGGCTCGATATGTTTCCCTTATTTTCGGGAAGCGGTTCTGAGATATATCGAGCAAACTTAACCTGCCCGGGTCAACGGATCATACTAGTGCGGTTCCTTTGCTAAACATCGTCCTTTGGTATCGATCTGCAACAATTAGGTGGCGATCAAGCTGTTTCGCATACCTGACCCCGCTGAAGCGCGTTCTTTCGTCAAGGTACATCACATTACTCTGGATAACTCACCATCTGACTTTCAGGGTTCACGAACAGGAGCTGAGCCGCGAGGAATGCATTTGGAGAAAGCTTCGACATCGAAATGTACTCCCGTTCCTGGGGGTCTATGAGATCGGCGCGCCACTTCCCATTTTACTCTCCCCGTTTTCCACGTTCGGGCACCTTGGAAATTACCTTAGAGATCACCCCTCGGCACCGCGACAACAGCTGGTATTTCTTTCCGAGTGGACTTTTCCTCTTCGCTGAATCACAGAATCTCAGATACACGGTGTGGGATTTGGCCTCGAGTACCTTCACAGCAAAGGAATTGTTCACGGTGATTTGAAAATAGTGAGTGCGAAGACTGGCGGCTGCACCGGCTTTCATCATGGATACAGTCAAATGTTCTTGTTAACAAAAAACACGTCGCATGCATTTGCGACTTTGGCATCTCGCGGATTTTGCAGGTGGCGGGGTTCACGACCTATAACACCGGTCCGGGAAGGTATGTCGCGCCGGAACTATTCGCTGCGCTAGATACGGATGGGACGGTTATACCGGCTGCCCCTTTGACTAAGAGCTCTGACGTCTATGCCTTTTCGTGTCTCGTCTTGGATGTACGTTGTGAACTGCTTTAATGTTCTCGCTTTTCCCATCACGTTCAACACGCCGACGCAGATCGTTGCGGGAAAGCCTCCCACCAAAAAAAACCGCAGTCCCTTTGTGACACGCGAGGGCCTTGAGGCTCTCCGTCCGAACCGGGCAGATTATGCCGTCAGCACCGTCTCCCTTGACCTGTGGTTCCTGCTTGATCAATGCTGGTCCGTCGATCCTCAACTACGGCCCACTATGGGTGAAATCCTGGCCTCGCCCGCATTCGGTATTACACAGAAGAGGGAACCCTCAACCGTCCCAAGATTGAAACTCGTGCCGTTTGTGAGCCGAGCTCGATTTCGTGCGTTTGAAGTGATTCAATTGATATACTGGCTAGTCAACGGACAATCGGGATGGGAAGGAAATTGCATTCGGGGTTTGACTTCTGAAACACACTGGCATATTGGTCTTCTTACCCGTTCTCCCGCCAGGACTCCTATTTCCGTCCACTTGCAGGAGAAGGACCACTTCCGCAGTGGATATCCCAACGAGATATGTCTCCGCTGGCAACAGGAGGCTATGGGCACATCTCCCGGGGATACTTAGACGGGAGGCATGGTCACGGACTCCGAGTACGTTGTTGAAGCCTGACCTCTCCCGAATGTTCCCACCTATCATTCAGGTCACCATGAAAATGCTAAAACCACCCTTGAATAACGGTGTCACACAAACCCGAGAGCCGACGAGGGTAAGTGGCCAGAAACGTTGGTCTGGAATATTCCCAACCGGTTTCAGTGGCTCATGCGCGAAGCCCGCGTCTGGACAAAGCTGACACTCCAACGTTCTGCCGTTGATCGGCCTGTTCGAAATCGGCGGGCTCATCCCAATTCTGATCTCACCATTTTGCGGATTCGGGCATGTCGGGGGGTATCTACAAAGTCATCCGGATGCAAACAGGAATCACCTGGTAGTCCTCTACACCCTGACCCACCCTCCGACGTGTATTAATTGTGATCGGACAGGTCCACAATGTAGCGGCCTGGCTGAAGTATCTACACGACCTGGATATTGTTCACGGAGATCTCAAACCTGTATGCCGCCTTCCCGGAAGCTTCCTTATCGCTCATTATTACTTTTCATTTCAGGAAAACGTGCTCATCGACAAACGGGGTGTCGCTTGCATCGGAGACTATGGCGTGTTCAAGATTATGGACTTACTCGATTGCCCACTTCGCCCCGCGACAGTTTATACGGCGCCAGAGGTGTCCGCCGTCTTGGAATCGAGTCACAGAACAATCAGTGGACGTAGAGCTGGACCCACAAAGATGTCGGATGTGTATTCGCTCGGGCTCCTGACGGTGGAGACATGCGTCTCTTCCGTGATCCTCCTCCCTTGATTAACGCGGTTTGTTCCAGATTTTGGCGGCTCGAGGGCTCAGTCACAGTGTTTTATCGGCGATCGCACAAACGTCTGCGGAGGCCTTCCTTCGTACACGTGCCGAATACGGAGTTGAAATGATTTCCTCTTCTATGTCGACAATCCTAGTTCAGTGTTGGAACTTTCATCCTCAATTGCGTCCGACAATTGCTGAGATCTTGGAGTCACCACCATTTTGGGGCCTTCGTCGCTCAGCGAACCAATAGAGTACCTGTATGTGACGTAATTACATAGACACAGACATAGATTACGCTTTTCAAGTACCTCTAGGTTCGGTCTAACAAGGCGAATTCGAATTTGCAGTCTGCTCAAGGTTTGGGCTCGGGCCGACGGCAGCTAGGGCCCTATAGCGTTCCGTTGACCAAATTCGGGGCTTGTGGGAGGGGAGAGATGGCAATAGAGGCGAAACGTTGATCTGGTGGGCAGGAAGAGCCAATCGCACGCGCGGCGCTTGAGGATATTGGTGGGTGTATATATACGATTCGACGATCGGACTTGAGGCCTGAGGTCGAGATGACTGCGGACTGAGGACACATCTTGTGGCGAAGCGACCGAGATATTAGAGAGAGCAGCTGGCTTTTCCGCTTGATACCATGTAGGTACACAGTGGTTGAAACATCAATGGTCGACGAAGTTCAAAGCGTACTAATGCACTCTGGTGCACTGCGCTTGGACAGCGCATCAAAATCTTGGGTCCGAGAGGGCGTAACATAAGCACAGATGCCGCGAGAGTGCTGTGTGACAGCAGCAATTGAAAACAGACCAAAGGATGAGAGCCTTGGTAAATTTACGGACCTGCGGATTTCGAAGTTCACAGTACAGTCAAAAATCTGTTTCGACGATAAACAGTTTCGGTGAACTGTCTTGAATCTGACTGTACCTAAACACCGCACATTTTGCACATTTCAGGAATAGTCTGATTACAGTATAGGCTTATTTCTAAGGACTGGTATACAGTCTCAGTATAGCCAGTCAGGTTGTGATCACAGAGTAACAGATACTAGGGGTAGGGAAATACCCTGCGGACTGGCAGTGCTTGCCTCCAAACTTTAGAGGAATGTGTAACCCACAAACCTCTCAAGGGACTATTTCTAATCTTATTCCTGCACGATGGAATAAGCTGGAGGTACTGATGACAAGGGCATGCGGGAATAGTCTTATTTCTGCACCAATAGGCCATGCGCCTTCCATGTGATAAACATCAAGGGCCGGGGATGTACATTCCGATGAAGTTCCGGGATAAGCGAAGGTCGGCTAAGGTGATCTGATGGGATTGTTCTTATTCCAAGCAAGCAGAGTTGGGGAAATAAGAACCCTTTCTGGGACAAGTCTCACTATGGGTGTCTATGAGGAGCTGGAGGCCAGGGGAACACAACCCGATGGTCAGCAACAATGGGAGAGGACCAGGGACAACAGAAAATAGGACGAATAACTTGGTATCAGTCAGCCAAGAGACTGAGGGTTTCAAGCCCCTAGGATGACCAACACTGCATGGTCAGACATCACGATCATCCTGGATAAACAGCTGTGGAAGGGGAACTCGGGCAACTTTACTAATTTCTGTTTTGTTCATGGACTTGCATATGATTCTGGGGTTTGTATAAGTAGTCAGGACATTGTTTTGAGTAGGACACAGAATCACCTGTGTACTAGTAGGCTGAAACTTATGATTGGGCTATTTCTGGGGTTGGCGCAGTGTGTATTGTTGTTGGACTTTAACATTGGGAAACCTGAGTTGGAATAAGGAATAGGTTATTGGAAATGTCTTGGACATGATTGAGGCTATCTAGTATCTGGAAATTGAATCGTTTATCTTCTTCGTCATCATCTATTGTCATCACTATTGAACATTGTCTATTGTCTCAGCCGTCTGGGAAATAAGCTTTCGGGGCTTCTATCGTCTGGAATTGTTTATCATTGACCTCTCTGAGATCTCCTGTACGTTGTTGGACATCGCCACCACCACCACTCTCAACACTTGCGGTCTCATAAGCTGCAAAGCTTTTAAACATCTTATTTCCACCACTCAATTATCGCTCAGGTCAATTCCTGGTGATATCTAGTAGTGAAGGTTCATCTTCCTAAGGGAAACACATACCTTCCCTTCAACCTTGTTAGGACCTGTAAAGGGACTATCACTCATCTGAATCTCGGCTCTTGCACTCTCTGATTGGCCTATTTCCAATCCCTGTCTTATTTCCATAGCTGTCACTGCTTATTTCGAAAAGACGGGTTGTATTTGGGTGTTAAGTGGGTTGTTTGGGTTTAGTTCAGAGCACATCATTCATTGGATTGGTAGCCCAAAAGCACCTGAATCGATGGATTTAGCAAGAAATAAGCACCATCTGAATCACACTTTAGCCTTAGGGAAAGGGTGTCTGAGAATTTAAACTACTCACAGTATGTGTGTGGTTTTGGCATCTAGAACAGGATGTCCTGGCCAGGATTCCCTGGCATCGTTTGTGATGTGGCCCCACCCGATAACAATCTTTCTTCATGCTGTTGCACTGGCCATGGAACAGTGATTTGGGTAAACCAGATGACTATCAGACGATCTCATATTCCTTCCTGCAAGACGTTGAAACGGTGCACTTCTTATATGACTAGGAATAGCTAATTAATAGGTATTGTGAACAAACACCCAAAACGACCAACCACAACCAATCTACCTCCAAAGATCCAAGTGCTTCTCTTTGTGAGTTCGGGTCCAGGCTGTAGTATGTGACCAGCAGGTTTGAACAAACACAAGTTTGATTTGCAGGCTTCTAACAACACACTCTATAGTGTACTAGCAATATGCAACCACTAACAACAACACTGCTAGGATCCTAGGGATGGTCCAGGGGTGTGTTTATATGGGGTGGATACAAGATGGCTGGACTGCTAGGTTGAGAACACCAGGGCAGAGGTTTGTAGGTTTGTGAAAATCCTTGCCTTAGGCAACCTAAGGACTACTGAGGCAAAAGCTGATGCACCTGGATTCCAGGTGCCTCCAAGGCATGTGGTCCGAAGGCTACGATGTGGAATACAAAAGGCCTACAAAGGTCCTTAGGTCAACAAAGAACAGACAAAGGAAGGACAAAGAACAGGCAAGATTTGCTGGGTGGTGAAAATCCTGCCTGCCCTTTGTCTCACCTTTGTTAATTCTTTGTCCACCCAAGGACCTTTATTGATCTTTTGTCCACCAGTTCACGACCTATGGAGAACATGCCCTGGAGGCACCTGGAATCCAGGTGCGTCGGGATTTGCCCCCGGTGTCTCCTTGACTGCCGACCTATTCCTTAAACAAGAACAAGAACCTTTCCGCTTTTATCGGCACTAGCTCACTACAAGTGTCCAGCTAGCGACCTAACACACTACAACAGAGCTTCTGTCTATATTGGGGTGAAGGCAAAGTAACTGACAAGTTATAGCCAAACTAGATGTGGGGGCACCTAGTCCATCTTCTTTTAGTGGGCTCAAGTCAACAAACAATCCACCTAGCAAGCGATCCAACACACTACAACCGAGCTTCTGTCTTGTTGGGGTGAAGGCAAAGTCACTAGCGCAAACTGCAGCTGGGTCTCAAAGAGAACACCCTTGTTTAATATGTGGAGGTCTAGGACCAACAACACGAAATTCTCAACTTAGTCACTCGATGTTTCCAGAGTTCACAGTCTAATGATTCCAATATAAAGACTACTACAAGTGAAGTTCGGTATCAACCTCCACTAGCAGCATGAATCCACTAGCACCAGCTTCGTCCAAAGTCTGGGGCGTAATGTTCTTAGACCCTAGTTTGCTCTGCACTCCCTTTTATACTACTAGGTTCAAGATACATGTGAAAAGAGCGCTGAATAATACAATAAGCAATATTAGATGATGAGAAATACAGTCAGCCAATGAGACAACTGCCATTTGGTTCTGGGACTGGTTTGGTATATGCCAGGTCAGCCTCACTGACCAGCTAGGGTCCAACTGTGGGTATATCACTTGATCCTCAGCCCTCTGTCTATGCTGAGCACCACTTCCAGACCAACCGGTGATGTAGCCAGTAGTCTAGGTCATCTCTACTCTGTCAGAACATCGATTTATTACATCTAGACAATACAGTGTTGCGACCGACATCAAATAGTCATAGCTCGTTGGTCAGAACATCGGTCAGACCTCTGGTCATCGGTACAGTCTGTATGATTGTCCCTAGCTCCATTTCAATAGCCTGCCTGCTATTCTGCTCGCCCTAGCTGCCCAGATCAGGTGCTAGCCTCGTGTTCCTTCATCTCTCATGTTGTGTTATGTCTTTGTCAAAGCCCTAGCTGTTCGCTAGTCAGTTTGTTCCGCCCATAGCCGCCTATTCACTTATCTAGAGATTAGATAGTACCACCAGATCCCGTGCCGAGCTTCCTAGCTCAAGGTGTTGTCCCCTAGTTGCACCTCCATCATAGATATCTGTCTGCTAGACCATTGCTAGCTCCTTTGCAAGCCATCTCTGGACTACTAGAGTCTCCTACGTCATGTCTCATGAATGTATAGGCAATCCAACTCCCTCCCAACAGTGGCCGAAATCAAAAATTCCACCTTGAAGACGACATACCTCCACATGTTTAGAGCATATTACTTCTTGCAATCAAGACAAGGTCAGTCTGAACCGGCTTCTCGATCAAGTGACTAAGTGTGGGAACTCCGATCGGATACCAAGTCATTGCTCACCACCACTGATACAGAATTCCGTTGCATATGTCTGAAAATCTTATTGATGTCAACTTATAAGTTGAACACAAGCCCCCGATCGATTGTAAACATTAGTTCTGGAGAGGTTGATGTGATCTGATTGCAAGTTAGTTTGTCTGATCTAACTTGGCACGCAAGTTAGCATGCAGCAAACTTCAGCTAAGTTCAGGAAACTTATTGACTTGACTGTGTGTTACTTAGTTTCAAATGAGATGGAGGCTGTGATTTTCAATGTGGTCCATCGGCGCATGCTGCATCTGGCGTGATTTTTTATTATATGGGGCCACTTCCCTAGTTATCTAGGGCTTTCAAATTGTTAATACCAATGGTCCTGTATCTATGAAATAGGCCCAGGAAAAAACTAATGATTGGGTTAGGGATATTGGAGACTCAGTGTGGGTTCAGACACAGCAGTGCTGGTCTGTAAAATGTCTCCATGTTGAAGTCTCAGAAGTGCCTGGGAGATACTGAGAAACACTGAAGTTCGAAACTTTGTCCTAACAGGCAATGGTGAATAATACTCAATGGCAAAGTCATCGCTCAACCAGAATATTGGGCTCAAGGTGAGGTGGAATTTCGATGGTATTCTCTGAGCCCTCATGGAGAGTAGTCAATTATATATGGCTTGTGAGGATAAAGGAGCCACCTTGCTGCATCTGTGAGCCAGGAAGCAAAGCAGATCCTCCAGTATCCTCAACGCCACACTGTACTAGAATAGCACTTGTAGATATTATCTGTGAGGTTCAGACGTTGGGGAACACTGAGGTCTGTCCAAGAATCTTGATTCAGGGTCCGTCTATGGTGTTCACATGATCCCCATATTCCAGGAGAGAAGTAGGCAACCCGCTAAGTTAAAAGAAAGTTAGATTTGCACCTTGTGAGAAAACTTAAGTTGACTCGCAGCATGTGTGCCGAGGCTGGCATAGGTAAGTTTGCCCAAGTTACTTTTTGCTGACTCCCGGGTGACCTAGGATTGCGATAGACATCAATTGCAGTCATATTATCCTTGTGCATCCCTATCAATAGAGAGTTTGTGCAGATCCACCCGGGTGGCTACCGAGGCATGTGGAGTGGGATGGCTCCAGCTCCAGGTGGCTTCTCTAGGTGGCTTGTCCCATTACAACCCTGTGTTCCTTTCAATTGTTTTGTTCCTCAATTCTGTTGTCCTTAGCTCCCTTGTCATCATTGCCATCTCCTTGTCCTCTAGAGGGCCAGGAGATGCTGAATTATCTTTTGCCAGGCTTATATGTGTGCATTCCTGCCTGTTCTTGCCTATCAAACATTTTTGCATGTCTTTCTCCAAAGGATATGAACCTGAGGGATCTATTCACACCAACAGAACCAACAGTGATGTCATTTGAAAAGCAACCTGGCTGCAATGGAGCCACCCCGCTCCACATGCCTCGGAAGCCACCTACTCGTTATCATCAAAAGTAAATACAAATTGATCTACTGCGTCATAACCCGTGCTCCAATTTCAACCACCACTTACCACCATATGGCCCGCCATAAAGAGAACACCCAACTCGACTCTCCCCGGAAGAATCGATTCATAGGAGCTGTACAGAGCCACGGCAACATCAGTCGTGCCGCCCGCGATTACGGTATCAACTGATCGACCGCCCAGAAGGTCTGGGAAAAATTCCTGGACACCGGTTCGACCGCCAACCGGCATCGCAGCGGACGCCCCTCCATCCTCTGCACCCCAGAGAAGGCCATGGTTGTCGATTATTCCAGACAAAACCGCAGGAAGCCGTTCCGCGACATCGGCAACGAAATGACACCGCGTGTCAGTGACAGCACCATTCGACATATCCTTTTTTTTTTTTTTTTTTTTTGGAATCCTTGTTTATTCTCCTTTGTGCCGAGGGGATATGGTAGAGATACAAACTTATCTTCCTCTATCTATCAGGTAATCATATCTAATCTTTTTAATCTCCTACTCGAACACATGACATGGTGATGGAATCCAGTCCTGTGGTGCGGCCACAACATTAACATCCGGGGAACTCCCGAGAACGTTGTAATCATCCTGTCAGTCTTGACATTCCAGCCCGACTTCCATCCCTAGACCCAGCCAACCAGCAGCCCCTACCCCAGTTCCTTCTGATCCTATTTCGAACCCAGGCTGATGAAATTCCCATTCTCGGCACAGTGCAGTGATTTTCCGGCTCCTTTGTTGGCCCCCATCAAAATCCCAGGCAACCTCACTGGGATAAACGACTGCCGGGCTCAACCCACCCGGCACGTTTGAGTATGAACGCAGTACTGCGGAGTGTGAATGTGCTGGCCGCCGGGGTGTTCCGGCTGTTGTTGCGAAGATAAGGGGGAAGTTGCCGATGGCGTGGGAGATGGACAGCGGGATCCGCGGGATGATCCGAAAGAAGGGGAGGAAGGCCAAGCCGGGAATCGGCAAGTGGTGAAGCCGGAGAGTGTCAAAAATGTGAATCTCTCCAGCGTGTGGGGGGGTTCGAACCTGCTCCAAGATCCCACAAGTCAGGTGGTGTGTTGAAACACCGCACGATAGACCACTACACCATTGTGCCCCCTCGACGTATCCTGGCGGACGAGGGCTATCACAGACGCGTCGGCAGGAAGGTCCCGTACCTCACACCTGCCACGAAGAAGAAGCGACTTGCCTGGGCCATGGAACAGTCCAAAACGCAATCAGCCAAATCTTGGCGTGACATCGCCTGGTCCGACGAGGCTTACGTCTGCCTTGACGACAAAAAAAGGCCGTGTGTGGGTCACCCGCAAGGCCGGGGAGGAGCTCTTGGACGAGTGCTGCATGCCTGTTGTGCCGCAGAGCCCGGTTCGAGTCATGGTGTGGGGAATTGTGATGAAAGGTGTGAAAGGCCCGTTGGTGGTTCTCGAGTACCCCGGTGGCCGTGGTGGCGGCATGACGGCCCAGCGGTACATCGATCAGGTGCTCGAGGGACCCCTCTTGCAATTCTACCACAGCAGAAAGCGAAGTCGCCCCGGGTTCCAGTTCCAGCAGGACGGGGCGCCGGCGCACCGGGCCAAGATCACGAAGGCCTGGCTTGCTGAACATTCCATCCCCATTTTCCCTCATCCTCCGACCTCTCCTGATGTTTCACCCATTGAATGTGTTTGGCACATTCTCAAGACCCACCTCCGTGATTACCAGCCCCGCCCGTACAATGAGGCGACGTTACGGGCAGCAATTTTCGAGGTGTGGGACAAAATCACCTGTCAAGAAATTGATCAATTTATCGACCGGATGCCGGCCGTTCTTGAGGCGGTAATTGAGGCAAAGGGCGGGCATACATCCTACTGAGTGTGAAAATGTACTTTAGTCCAAAAAATACTACATATTGTGGCCTCAGGCAGCCAATTTGTATTTACTTTTGATGATAACGAGTAGGTTGCTACGTCCTGAGAAGGATCAGATTGCCAGGATTGTTTACTAAAATCAAACCCTCACACATTGAGCAACAACTCAGTGCCGGTGATCTTGTCATGCCGACTGAGGCTTTCAGCCCTAAACCATCAAAATTTGGAAAGCTATTTGGGCTCTTATCCATAAAGGATTCATCCCTTGCTGGTTGTGTACTTGCTGCCCTTTGTGGCACTGTAAACAACGAGTTCAGTTGACTCTGAAGATTTCGGCAGCTATATACAACATAATTAAAGATTATGTGCAGTTGAGGCCAATATGAATACAGTTAGAGGTGTTTTAAAGGGAGTATCAGAAAAAGGTACTTGGGTGACCTGCACCCGTTAGTTTCAAGCCCGTGGGAAAACTTCAGTTAACTTGTGGCATGTGTGCTGAAAGGGGCAAGTTCCGCACAAGTTACTTTTCACAAGTTACTTTTTATGGACTCCAACTGCCACATCAATTCTGTCGGATCACTTGGGGTGGCTTGCCTTCTCTCAAGAGACTCAAAACCACCAGCAAATGCCACTGCATGCATTCGAGCTGCCTACACTGGTTGGCAGATTCAAATTTTCCAGCACAATTTACAGTGAAAAATGTTGTTTGTTTTCCAGACATTTTTCACTGAAAAAATGGTGAAATTTTCAAAGCTTTTTTACCTCTTTTCAACTTTCTTTTGAGTTTTTCACCTCAAACTGGAAAAGTGGTGAAAATGTTTTGGGTTTTCCACCTAGTTTCCAGCTGAAAAATTGATGGAAAACAAATGACATTTTTCACTGAGGATTCAGCAGAAATTTTTGAATTTTCCAACCAGTGCTATGTCTTTTCTTTCCTCTTGTACAACACTTATAGTGTGCTCTGCAGCAGAGCCCACTAACTGGTTGCAGCTTAGATCACTTGCTAAGCTGACTGCAAATTTCAGCCAGGTTTATTCAAGTCCTGGGAAGTCTAGTGGAGATTCACTTGGCCCAATTCTTGCTCGGTCAACATGTCAACCAGCTCCTATTGGGACGGAAACCCTGACTGTGTTGGGGTTGACCTTTCTGCTTGGCTCTTCAACTTGCCCATTTGATAAAGGAAATATTGATCAAGGACTTCAGTGAACACAAAATATTGTGATGTTCCCTACACACTAAATACATCCCTAGAATTTTTTTGGCACTGTTGGGTGTCTGCTCTCTGAGCTCAATCTGAGCTATCTAAATTTCCTTGACTCTTGAGAAGCCTGATTTGATTTTGGGTCTTGGCCTGGAAATCTTCAATTTATTATGCCTAATGGAGTTTAACAATGAGAAAGTAGCAGGATGCACCTCCTAATTTTCTCGAGCCAAGGAATGTTAGAAATTGACCCCTGTCAGCAAAATCTGGCATAATAAGGCACCTGCGAGAATCGAACGGGATACCTCAAGACACGGACAAAGGAAGGAAGGACACGTGATGCAATCAGTCAGCGCTCAAAAAGGCAGAGGCTCAGGAAACAAAACAAAAAGGGACTCCATTTGGGAGAATCGAATGGGTGACCTAAAAGTGAAAATTTGACGGGGCGCTGTGTTTCACTATGGCACCTGAGGACACTACCTAAAGTTAGTGGGCATTTTCATCATCCGCAGCTACTTTTCTCCAGACCTCTGGATGCTCGTGTATGCTCGTCGCCTCAGTCAGAAGTACTCGTCAAGGGATTCAAATTTTATCCTGCCAGTTTTAGTACGGCGCAGTTTTGTCCTTCGTTGAGAACTCCTTCTCATAAGAGCTGCGGAAAACACCATACCACCTAGGATTGACGCTTCTTTCTCAAAAGTTGTGGCACAACTCTCGTTCCAGCAACTCCGTCGGGGCGAGCTGCATCCTATTGGCTAGCACACTTGAATATTCCGGCCACAAAACTGCCCCGTAACAGGTTAACAGTATCTATTTCTTTAACGAAATGACGAGGTTTCATTTGTACGTCTTTGGTTCCTCCTCATCGAGATATCCCCTTATTGTTTCCTCTCTTCTCGTCCTCCTTTATCATCGCCACATTTGGTCCGACCCAAAGTATAGCCGACTAACACAGCCTTTCAGCATCTCCATACAATACAACTATTCCCATTGTGCCCTTGACCTCCGAAGCTGTGAAGCTGTGAAGCCGTGCAACAACTGCGAGCTATCGAATTCACACAAATCGGGATGGTGAAGGTGAAGTGGCGGGTCCCGTGAGCCCACAGCCTTGAAAAGAATTGCCTTTTCATGCAAAATAATCACACCGTGCCACAGAATGACACATTCCTCGCACTGCGGCCATATCCACGTTCTTTCATATAAAGGCCGATGACGCTTTTCCTCTCCTCTTGCCCTCTCCCCCCTACAACAACTCCTATTCTACGCATTTGATACTATCTTTCAATTACTTATCAGTGCGGACTTCACTCAAGTGCATCCTTTTCTCCCAAAACTGTATCAATTTGGGCTCAAGTGTTGCCGCTGCTACTCACCTGAATGCTCCAATCTTCCCTCCAGCAGGACGGGCTACATGATTTCTACACCCATCGAATTAGCAAAACATTCGGTTCTTTACATCTACAGCTTTCGTTGGGGGCTCTTGGGTTTATACAGTTCATTTCCTGGGGCTGTTCTCTGTTCTCGTCCAATTTTCATACCTCAAGTGCCTACAATACCTACACGGCATTCAGATATTAATTACTGCTCACCCTGGTTGGTGTGCATATTCTGGCCACGCCCGGAATCGGCTCTTATTTTCAACAGCATCACGACGGGAAAGTTTGCCTTTCACCCATTTCGGGGTCAACAAGGTGGCCGGACTTGCTCATCACCCCTTCTCTTCATCCTACCGTCGACTCTGCACCCTTTGCCCAGCGCTCACTCCGGATGTTTTCGTCACGGGTTTCTATGCAGCAGTTCCCGATCATTGTTCAATCGCGTCAATGACCGAAAGGACCTGGCTCTCGGCGCATCGAAGCTATTATTTTTCCATGGCTGTGAATATGCAAAAGACACAACTTTCCCCTACAACCCCTCGATTGCGCATTCAGGATATTTTCCTTTACCTGGTCCTATCTACTGTTCACCACAGCCTTTGCGGTCTGTCTTTGGTTCAAAATATTTTTGTACGATTCCTATTTCTTATTGATAACGGTGATATGCTCAAACACGCTCTTCCACGGTGCTGCCCTCTGATTGCTCTCAGACTGAAATTTTCGATGTCTTTAGTGGATGCAGCATGTTTCACATCGATGACGCTACATTGGTGCATTCAGCCTCCATGCAGTATGGGCTCTGCTGTGGTGCGAGAGCCGCGATGTTTCTTTTATTCACTTTCGTTGGGAGCCACACCATTGCCTCATGTTCATGAATACTTCAATTTAAATAGATGACACTATATCATTCCAGTTATTCTCATCGCCGGAGCGGAGCGCAGGCACATCTTGTGTAGTGTGAGCCGTATCACCTCGCTTCTTGGCATCCGCAGCGGATTCTAAGACAGTGAGTCAGATCAAAGCTTCCTTAACTGCTGTAACATAGCCTTTTTTCGATACCTTAAAACTTGCGCGCTCTGCGCAGGTGAGGTAACGAAATGTGGCTCCCTTTCCCTTGACGCACGAGGCTGAAGACCTGGCCGGTAAGAGTGAGGTTGAAACCAATCTCATCATCTCGTATCTCAAATACCCTTCCCGAGATTCTATGGACGTCGATAAATGCATTAAAAGAGGCAGCAGACACTTTCCCTCCGTTGAAAAGTGTCGTCGCCGGCGCAATTTCCCTTTGCGACATTGCTGAGGTCAGCATCTTACTTGCGACAAGATAAAGAACGGAATATCTGACCATATCCGACACTGCGCGCCAAGCACTCTAAGTCGGACGCACTTACCATCGCCAATCGGGTGAATGAGGTCGTGGACGTCGTGGCGGACGCAGTATGGGATCTGCCATCTCCCCGCCGATGATGCTCAGTCTCCACCGCTTCTGGGTGTAAGATAATGTACACTATATCCTCTGATATGCGGATTCTAATTCCCCTTGTGTAGCCTCCTGAATGAAATTCGAGGTTCCGTGGAGGTCATGGCACTTACCGGCCGATTCTCCCCTGTTATTCATCTTAATCGCAATGAATGTCTACTTGAGAGCATCAAGACCCGGCTAGACGAAGCATATCGTGAGCTGCTTGTTCGTCGTTTTCTACGCCATTGTCGCCGTGTGTTCAGTTTTGATACAGGTGGCATCTACCCATCGCCTCGAAGGCCAACCGATTCAGCAAACCCGCCAGGCTATCCAGCTGACAGAAACCCGCCGCGACCTTGAGAACCTCTCATGCGGTACCGTGAGTGTCTTTTGCCTGTGGACCCGAAAATAATAATCTATTTCTAGAACCAACTGTTGGTCTATATGCTCAAGTCATCACCTTCTTTGGCCGTCCCCTGATGCTTCCATACAAGTTGCAAAGATACCCACTCCGCCCTGATACCTACCCAACCTATACTCGCGGGTCGGCGAGCCAGGGGACACACCATCGGCCTTCCTTCCTCTCCTTCCACATGTATGGAGCAATGAATATTCTGAACCTTGTTACATTGGGACGATTATCTTCCGGCACTATCTGAACGAGACCATGTCGCGCCTAAAGAGTAAGTTGTTTTATTTCCGTATGACGGCACTGGCTCACACTGTTCCTCTTGCACTTTCTGCATACGGGCGTTCTCAAAAAAAACTGTAAGAGGTCCGATGGGGTGGTGCAAAGTTTGATGTATATGTACCAAAAATGAATAGATCATCAGAGGCATAGGGAATCAGTGTTCGTGTGAGAACTGCATTGTTCCTCCGAAGGTCTCTGAACCTTCAATGTTGCTGTCTACGTGTGAGAGCGCTCTGAGAGTAGAGGCTGGACCTCGACGCGCGACGGGTAAGAAACGTCAAGAAGTCAAGCGGCACAGTCATGCTGAGGCGTATGTTTGAGATGCAGGTAGGTATTTCTTAGGACAGCCCAGGACTTGTCCTATCGGCCACATCCCTTGCTGCACTAAGCACGATTTTCAAGCCAGAGCAAGCGCTCCGCAACTTGGCCTTGCCCTGAAGATTCAGCCGCAGACTGTCCATGAGCCTAGACCAGAGCGGCGACATCTAGGAGGGTGAGATGGGTGTCAAGTGCAGAGCGTGCGTGAATAAAGAAAGATCGTGAGACCTAACATCAAAATATAGATCACAGTTGGACCCCCGTGGGGGTTTTGAAATCGCGGTAAGAGTCGACGATGAGTTGGGAAATGAATGTACAGTACCGAAGGACGATCAAGACAAGGATAAGAAGAAACTACAATCCGGCTGTGCGCTTGCGTTGAGAGCTGAGAATGCTGTATAATGTTGGGATCGACTGTGCAGCAAGTCATGCAACCCAGCCTTAGGTGAGGTGCGGCATGTGGGGTCGGCGCGCATCCAGAGTGTCAACGCAGTTGAGCGCTTGCGCATGAGCTCAAGATTGCGGAACAACGCCCAGGGGAACTTTGGCGCTGATCAATGTAATTGAGGGCAACACGAGTCCAAGAAACAAACTATAGGGTAGCCTCAATAAATTGATAGAGGGGTCCCCATTGTTGCCCGCAGTCTACAATGGCTGCCCAGTGATCCAACGATTCACCATCTCCAGCGACTGCTTCGGCTTATCATACGGGACCTGGGAAAAATGTGCGTCAGGTCAAGCGTGCTCCACAAAATGGGTGGCAAACAACATCCATCTACGCACCATATGGCCCGCGCCATCGACAGTGGCGAACGTGAACCCCTTCGCGGAGCGTGTCTTCCCCGCCCGCTTGCCATTGACGGTCCACTCGCGCAGGGGCTGCGAAGCGAATTCCGCCTGGCCGCTCCATTCGAGTGCAAGGGTCCAGGCCTGGTTCCCGACCCAATTACACACCCAATCATATGTGCCGACGTAGATGAGGACGGGAACACCGCGCTCGAGCAGCGCGCTGACGTACTCCGTCGCGCCCTTCATTATATCGAGCGTCAAGGCGAAGTTGTATCCCACTGCATCGGAGCACGAGTTGTATTCCGCGACTTTGACGCCCAAGACGGCTTGCACTTCCTCTTGGTTGAGATATTTAACGATCTCTCTGTAGGACATGAGCACGGATTCATAACGGATCAAGGCGGGCGGACTCAATCTCGACGTGGCATAGGTTATCGCTTTCGCATTTCTTTGAGATATCGTAATTGTTTAGGCCTAACGATTGTTTGTTTCAGCCAATCAGCGGAATCACAAAACAATTGATCGAGAGCACCAGTAGCAATATAGGGGGCGTATATGGACTCGAAGCAGAATCTCATGGCGGCGCCGCAATTGATGAGGTCGAACTGGTCCTGACACGATTCTTTGGTCCACTTTGTGCAGCGTGGAAGCTATTATATTCAGAAAAAAAGACTCAGTATCGACGATTTTTCACGAGGAAGAAGGGAGGACAGACTGCGGCTTTCATTTGAACACAAGTTCTGCTCCAATAAGTAATGTGAGTTCCACGCAGAGATTTGGGCATACTTAATATCTTGGACAGGCGGAAGCGACGCCGGGGAGCACTGCATCTCATACCTGGCCAACGTGAATGAATAATGAAAAATTGGACACATCCATAGCCGAGGCTTACCAGGCCGGGTACAGGCTGGGCACATCCGTCATCCCATTTCCTACCAAGAACGGCATTCAAACGTGGACTCACTCTAGGGCGAATACACTTACCTATCATGACGGACGTGAGATTAACAGGTGGCATCCCGGCCTTGATCAGACGTGGGTTTTGGTCGTACACAGCGGCCGCGAAAACAGGGAGATATCGGCCCTACAGATCCCCTCAGCATCGTGCACACCATTTATCAGACTTGGCCAGCAAACGTACGGCGTATGATTCGCCCGACATGTGGAATCCGCGCCCTTGGAATTTGCTAAAGTGCGCAAAGAATATCGCAACGAAAGCGGCGATATCCTGGGCTGCCTCTTCGGTCGTACTCTGCACAGGATCGATCTCAGGATCGGCACTCTGTTCGCATGAAGCCAGAATACGCACCACATACTCGCCATAGTCGGCGTACGAGAACCCAACACCAATCGGTTGGTCAATGAAAAAGATATTGGCATTAGAATTCCATGATTCGGGATGATGAACCGTCCCGTTATCCGCATTGACGACTCTGCAAGGACCTAATTCCATAAGGAGGCCAATCCCGGACGAACATCCAGGTCCTATGGGTAAGCGATTATGAGGCTGCTTCAGAAGCGGGGTGGATAAGGGGCATACCGCCATTGGTCCAGAGAATCACATCGTCCTTGTCCGGATTGCTCCTACTCTCGAAGAAGTAAAAGAAAAGGTGGCGCGCCTGGATGTCGATGTAGCCAGTGTACGCGCTATCAGTCTCAAGCTTAGAGTCGTTTTCGGAGAAAGATGACCAGTGACGTACCCTACGCCTTCATCACAGAAGTTGCTCTTCTTCATGCGCACGCTGTATTGAGGGAACTCTGGATGTGCGAGGGTGGTGAAGGAGCTCTCCGAGAGCACATCGAGCGTCCCGACTGGTGCAAAGGTGGCGGCGTTGACATTCGGAGCACCGAAAACCGCCTGTGAGGCATCCCCAGCGACAGCGTTGAGCCCTGCAAGGAGGAGTGCCGCTATGGCGGTGGTTTTCATATCGTCGAGGGAAGAAAGAAGAAACTTGCACGAAGGCTGCGGCGCGGCTGGCCGCGGCTGATCCGGTGATGGGCGCCATGTGGCGGACAATCGGATGCCTTCGGTCCATTCGGGTCAAGTCGCCAGCTATTATTAACCGTTCTTGAAGATTTTGCTCTCCGCGGTGCTCATCAATTTGTACCAGTTGGTTCCCTTTTCCATATAGCTTGATTGCTCTTGGCTCTGTCTTCTGCCATCTGCTTGAGCAAATAACCGTTCTTTGATAAGCTCCAAATGCAAATTCCCCATCTAGGTCCATCCTCTTTATGTCTCCTCTCCTCTCGTTGTTCAATGACGGTGTTCTTTCTACATTCTCACGGGCATGGGGCACTATCCCCGGCCTGCGAAACTCCGCCGCAACTGCGGCGAACTGCGCTCAAATTTTCAGCTACGGTAGGAAAACAAACTCACCCTGTTTCGGTCGAACAGGTGGTCTTCCACACTGAGAATTGGGAACCCCATAAATGGACTACTGTTGAACTCACGGGGCGAGAGTTAGACTTAAATATACTGATTCAACCAGCTGATCCACCCCGCAGTTCTTCACAGTAACTGTTATGTAGCCCGCAGCTATATATTTCCGATGATCATCCAAGTATAAAAGGACCCCATGCTCTCGCTCACCGCCAATTCCTCCGTTAATTTCCGCCTCTGATTTTGCTGCTCTCGAGTGATCGAATCTCAACATTCTCAAACCCTCTGGTCTAGGCTCTCTGCGTTCAATTTCTTCCGCCAAATTTCCGCACTGCTGTCACCTTCGATTCCGGCCCCTCATTCTCAACCCTAAAGCAAAGATGTTCAAGTTACTGCCACCTAGGAACCCGCAATGTGCCCACCTTCCTCCCCTTCAACCCAGGATTGATTTCTTCTTAGTTCCATCATATTTCTTTCAGGTGGGGGTCTGGCTGGGTCAAGTTCTGCCATCCAAGATTTTCAGCCAAGCCGAGTCTACACCGATCGATTCAGTTGGGAGACAAATTTCTTTTGTGTCTCATAATCGCTGCAAAGTATGCAGGGCCCAGATTGAAGGTTCCTTCGTATTACCGCGTGGTCTGTCATTGCATAAACACATATTTTTCTGCCTTGGAAAATTTCCCACTGTACAATGGTTTCATCCGCCTTTGCAAAAGAATTTGGCGGGCGATCACTCACATCAAAATTCACCAAAATCTGACTTTTTCATTTTCTTCTGGGCTCAAATAGGGGTGCTCAATAATTAGGTCGACCTGGTCAGGTCGCGTTTTAATTCGAAAAATCATTTGATCCTTTGATCGCCGGCGGTAGGCGTGCCAGCATACAAGACAGATAATTACTTGAAAGAACAGGGAAGAATCAAACGGAATGCATTGCTTAATAGACTGCTATAAACTCGATGTATGGACTGTTAGGTAGTGTCAGATTATACAAAGGGAATGTACAGTAAAATTAGTAGGCACGGCGAAATTTCGAAAAAAGATTGGGTTTCACAGGCACGTTGGCATTGGCATCTTTGCGAGGACAGTCTCGTCCGTGCTTTGCCGCAGGTGGAGTCTTGTCGGACATGGAGCTGGCACGCTTTCGAGTGGTGTTGACGGCGTCATCAGACGCATCGATCGTGGGTTCTCCGGGGCGGTGCATGAGAAGCCGTAAGAAGCAAGCGAGAAAAATCCAGACTGAGTTATAACCTGACATGGTCTGACAACCGGTGACGGTATGGATGTGCAAAGTCGCGCGCGTGTAGAAGGAGGGAGAGATAGTACTATAGTAGAGATGAGAGAGTGTGTACACAAGATCACGAGAGATCACGGAATGGAGTGATCGGACACTCGGCGATCACTGATTTTTTGAATTAAAACGCGACCTGACCAGGTCGACCTAATTATTGAGCACCCCTAATGCGCCCGGAAAGCAACCGGAATCCTCGCGGTAAAGTGTTTGATATCAGAATCATGACATGGTTTTTTCTCGAGACAGGTGGGCTCAAATTGAGCCCGCCAGATCGAATTTTTGCAAAGGTGGGTTTATAGTATCCACGTTGAGATGCCCGAGAATTGGATGGCTGACGACACTGAACTTCCTGCACGGTGGTGCTTCCAAAGTGTGTTCCGAATCGTCTAATTCCGGTCTGCCAGCAAGGGTTCGTCGTTCTTGTATCTGAATTTTCATGATCTGTCAGATGTCTCGAATGACTCCCGCTGGGAACAATACAGTCTCTTCATTGTAAATGGCCTCCACTCCAAAGTTTCGGATCCCTGATTGATTGTTCAGTCACCAAGTAGTTGAGTAACCACCTTCTGGGATCGTGCGGCCCACAAGTACTTTCCAAGACATACTGTTTACGCTAGGGAGACAACGTCGCTACCCCTCCTGTATACCATTAGAAGTCGTCTATGACTGGTCCACGACCATGAAAACCAGCAGCCTAATGACGGTGCCCGGGTAAATATTGTGCAATCGGAACAAGATGACTGCAACAGTGATGCCCCCGTAATTTGTAATCAATGGGGATTGTCTTGCTAATGGTAATTGGAGTCGTCCGAAAGAGATGAGTGCTCATGTTATAAGGAGGGTGATGACTATACAACCATTCATTTGTCCCCATATCAAGACATAAACCCGTTCCGCAACGATTCACACCAAAGAAACACTTGTGAATTGGGCAGATACCGGGGAGTTCAAACAAGGTGTCTCGTAGAATTCATCTTGGCTTGGAATCTTTTCTTTTGTGATCGGTATCTTTGAGATCCAACTTGCCGTTTGTCTGGAATAGTCTGAAAGTGACTAGAACTGTTGGGATTGTGCTGAGTCTGCACTTGGTTGATTGGATTTTGTGTGAAAAGCTTGGGATCAGAGCCCACTACTGATAAGGAGCTTGGGAATGGAACCCACCACTGTCTGAAGTGCTTGGGATTGGAACCCATTACTGTCTGTTACTGTCTACGCTTGGAATTGGCATCTACCTTGCTTTGGAGAACCCCAGAAACTTGTTCTCGTTCGTTCTCATAGCTGTGAAGCTTTACATCACCACACTATTGTGCTTCCTGTTTGTTCAGGTCTATTCTCATTCAATCAGAAATTGCACAGCAAGGGCTCCATTTCGCTTTGACACTCTTGTTGTGTTCCACTAGCTTTCCTGTCTGTTCCGGTTCCATTCCAGTTCACTCAGTACAAGGCTCAAGTACTTGGACTTCGTTCCAAGGACTTTTACACACAACTCAATGCTCTCTCCTTGTTTCTGAGGTCTATTCTATTCCCCGCAACCTTTTATAAAGCCCTGTACCAGGGTCTGATACTCGTCTGTGCACGTCTCGAGCACTTCCTGTCTGTTCTGACACACTTCTGTGTTGAGGTTTGGTTTTGGTTGGTGTTTTCTTGATAGGTTCAGAGTACATTGATCACTGACTTTCAGGTTTCCTAGTCCATGATGTCATTGTCTCCAGTGGTTCAAACCCCAATTGGTTTGCAACCAGTCATGCACTTCATGTATGCCTCTGTGTCAGCCGTGATGCATCCGGGGCTAGGATCTGTATGTATGGGTTCCTAGTCCCTAACATCTTCTGTATCCTGTGGTGCAAACCTGCCTGTTCTGCGGCTTTAGAATCCACAGTCAGGTTTCAACTGTGAGAAGGTCATGTGGTGGTGTCATGAGAGTCCTGTGCCGCTAAGATACATCTGTATCCATACAAATGTGTTGCACAAAAAATAGAACCCAGGCAATTCATGATACACTTTGGCAGGAGGAGATTTTCTACACCTTAATGGATGTACTTTACGTTGCAAGGTGAGCAGTCCCCACCCTACTCCAAGTCACAAGGGATTCCTCTCCACATACTCACCTTGTATCCCCTTGACAGAACCGTCTCTGAAGCCTACACCCATTTTGCTGGGGTCTTCATCAACCACAATCCCACAACAGTAGACGGAATTGTCTCATCATTCACTTTGGTGGAGCCCTTGTTCACAAATTCCAACATCATGGTCAAAGTCCACATCTTGCACCAGGCTTTTGCGGCACCATATGACTGGGTGCATTACTGGATTGATGGGTTCAACCCTGAATCAACAGCTGTTGTAGATGTGTTCCAGTTTAATGGGTTGTATGTTGTGGAACACTGGGGCATCATACAGGAGAGATTGGTCAGCTAGCATCCTGCTTTGGTAAGTATGAGTGCCCAGTATACTGGACAATTCCGATCAAATCAACAGGGGTTGTGATGTGTGACCCATTTTACCTATTCAACATTTTGGCAGCTACCAAATTTTTTGCATGACAGCTCGAAAATTTTGACACTTGAAGGTTCAGCAGAGGCCAGAGTAACGAGTGACATCGACCAAAGTTTGTGATCAACAGGGGGGTGCGTGATGCATGACTGCCGATTTGAACGAAATAGTACAGTACTGCCTTAGCCATGTGCCGATGCAAACTGAGGCTAAATAAATTCACCATGAACATCTTACAACATTCCCTGCATGTTCCAGATAGATAAATTGCAGTTTTTAATTGCAGGTTGGCCCAATATGAGGCACTGCGGCTGCTTGGCTGATCGGACTAAGTGTGAAATATCCTTATGGGGGAAGATTACATCATCTGGTGATTGCCGTGGTTGGTCAGTCCTCCTGGTCGAAGCCTTATTGCAAGATTCAACATGGTAATTTTTTTTTTCTTTTTTGGCTGCCCCCTTGTGCTTTTCAGAACTAGGCTACTATCTTTTATCACCTACCTGGCCACACTACCTAGCTGGCCACTTCGGACCTAGGGAGTCCAGGTTCAACAATTGATATGGGCCATGCATGGAGGATGGAATACGACTCATAACGTGAGTCTGAACCAAATTTGAAGCCAAAATGATGGATTAATCCCAAGTTATGGCATGTCCGACTTTGGACTGAGGGGTGGGAACATCAATTCCTTACGTTTACGCCGCCTTGCTGACTTGTCTTGAGTGTTTCTCAACCAGTTCTTCGTCGTTTTGCATGTTCTTTGGCACATCTTGCTTCTGTAGCTGCTGGCAGTGATCTATCATGTCATATGACACTAAAATATCGATTTTTCTCCCCTCAGCGCACTCAAGCAGACGCTGTCACATTTTTGAGTCGTGCTTGCTGGCCACCCTCATATTGGACAACACCATTGTGCTACCAGTCCAGAAATTGGCATGCCACTTCTTCCTCCTTGATAGAACTCTCCTAGATGTATTCCAGGATTTTCTCCATTCAAACCCCTTAGCCCCACCGCTGTTTAGCCCAAATCACCCACTCTTGATGTCGCTGACAGTCAGAATTTTTGGAGGAGCTTGCACAGCCTTGAGGTGAAGTTGGGTCTTCAAGTATGTTCCAACACTTCCAATCAAACTCTCCACCTTGCAATTTTGGACAACACAGACTTTTTCCCTTGTTACAGGCTCAGTCTGTTACAGACCATAATTTTTGGGGTCCGCCTTTTGTCAGAAGTAAATATTTTGACCTCAGAAATCGCTTGTATGTAGGATGTGGTAACCTATAATTGAATCTCTATGCTCTCCATATGGTCTCTGATACATGTGGCCCCCACTCTGTGCTTCCGCCAATTATTTTGCAGGGGTGGCCATTTAGCCGGTATTTGGTCATGTTGAACTTGTCACTGAAAGATATTCACTGCAACATCAAATCTTCAGATGATTTGGTCAAAGTGGACTTGAAATCTTCATAGGATGCCTGCCTTCAATCTGAGATAATAGGGCTTGGCTAGGTTCACTTCAGGGAGTATGAATCAAGGACAAATGCTTAGGTGGCCAGGATCCTGATAAAAAATAGTAGACATTACTACCCAAGTCCTAGCCTGTGTAAGGGCAACCTTAAGCTCGGCGCAGGGCGTGGAAACTAGTGGGGGAATCCGAAGTATAAATATATGTACTATAATACAAGAGCGGGAATACTACGCACCTAGCGGGGGAATCCGAGGAGAAGAAAGGATGAGGATTTCCATGCTAGGTGAAACCTTATATACGAATTAGTAACTACCTAGTAGCACGTGTCCGGAGGTATCTACAATGATCAGGGGCCTGGTCGCATAGCATGTGCCAACGAGAACGGGCAAGCGGAAGGTCGGGGGCATTAGCCGGAAGGATAGCCGGAGCGGAGGCCGGGGCAGAGGCTGGAAAAATAGCCGGAATGGGTGGAAGGGCTGGAATAGCGCACAGAGCAGGGGTTCCCCTGAAAGCCTGGATTACTACTCACCGCCAACGGTTCCACACGTGGTCACAGGCTGGACGCCACATGTGTGCCAGATATTGATGGAGACTGGACACCAGCCAACATTATGCTGGTGTCCAGTTTCAGTCTCCTATGGGTCCAGGATGGGTCCAGGTTGGGCTGGTGGCCAGCCATCCAGTATGGCTGGAACCCGGCAGGGTCATTTGACTGGCCTCAGCCATACTCAGGACTGGTCTTGTGCACTTAAATAAACTGCCACCCATTCGCAAAATAACACAAAAATCACATATATTCGAGAGGTGAATATTACGGGACATTCCAAGTACAGCTTACTCATCGCCGCCAGCGCCACCGATGTCGCCAAGTCCACAGTGCCGGCGTATATGAGATCAGTGACCTCTGAAACAGCCAATTAGAATGGGTTCACACGACCGAAGAATACACCGGAATTCTTGAAGGCGAATCCACAGAAGCTTAGTTGAAAAGCAGACAGCTGTTCTACACATTGGACTTGCGAGTTTCAAGGCTTGGGATGAGAGCAGTTTGAGGGTTTGGGATGAGAGCAGCTTCAGGGCTTAGAAAGGCTTGGCTCAAGTCTTGAGGGGCTCGGAGGACACGACACCACTTGAAGGTCTTGAGACGGCTTGAAGATCTTGTGCCAGCTTAAAGCAGCTTGAAAATGGGAGGAAGTCGGCCAGAGGACTTGCGCACGACGGAACCAGGAGGATTGATCAGGCAAGAGAGGACGTGGGCATTGGGGGGAGAGGGTGAGAAGATGGCGAAGGAAGAAAGAGGACGACGTGGCAAGATCAACATTTGGTTCTGTTGTTGATGGGTGGTGTTCCCGAAAGTTCTGATGATTGCCGATCGGCAAACGACTTCGTGTTTCGTTTAAGTTCTTCCTGGCAGTCCACAGCTTGGTTAACACAGAGTGAGGAGTTCAATTCTTGGCTGATAGAGGTAAGTTTGACTACTAATGGCCCTCTTTCTCCTTTGGACATGTACACCATCACCACACTTCGTATCGTCTAGGCACTGGCGGACCCGGCGGTATCGAGTGTAGCGTGCAATTCAAAGGTTTGTTGTATCAACAAATTTGGAGTTGCGCTCTCATCCATGCATCCACAATATCGCTGCTTCGCCCAAATTGTTACAAAAAAGCACTTGTTGTTTTGCTGATGGGGGCTAGTTGCTGGTCGGGCGAAGAGAACAGTCAAGAGAACGGAGCGAGCGATAGCAGCAGGTGATGAGATTGAAGACAGTGAGGTTGGCGAGGAGTCGAGCTCAGAAGACAGCGACATGTACATCTCTTCCGATGAGTATTCTGATTAATTATAATTTTATCTGTATGCAAGGTTCCCAGGTTACAAAGCGGAGTGGACATGGCATGGAGCCCACCTGGCAGCTGGCTGCTCTCCCCCTGAAATATGGCTGAATATTCCATCTGGAAACCAGCCAGCCCCAAGCTGCGCCCAGAAATCGTGACCGCTGGTGGCCATGTGATCGCACCAGGCAGAAGCAACATGCCAACACTTTGGCGGTGTACTGTCTCCCTCTTTATAAAATTATCCATGTCTGTCTGAAGCCTTTTAAACTCCGCTTTTGGGAGATCACGCCCGAGGCCTTGGAAGCGCTGGGTCCAGACCTTTGGAAGCGCTCAATAAACGGCGCTTCCTCGGGGCATTTGGCCCCATGATCAACTTTAAGCGCGTCCGCGCCTATAAAAATGTACACAATGCCAAACTCCGCTTTCTCATCATTAAAAGTTGCCCCGGTCACGGCAACTTGCTGTCGCCATTCCAATAACCTCTGACTGAGGCTCCAATCATCCCCCTCTTTATAGGATTGCATTTGTCCAAAGCCATATCTCTATTCACAACTTAATCTAACACTTTCGGTAACACCTTCAGCTTGGCTGTAAAAATCAGTTTCAAACACATTTTCAGCTCAATTTTCTCTGCAGCTCAAACCATTACTTTCGGCAATGTTGTTAGCCAAGGGGAAATTCCAGTTTTCTGACAAGGAATGAAAAGGGATGGGAGGCCGCGAAGCGGCCGACCAGTCCCTTGTAGTATTACAGATTACAGTATGACCGAATTTTCAGGTGACGGATGTCTGAACTGAACACCTTGCATCTTAGCGACATTCAGATTTGGCTGTTCAAAAAGGCCAAAAAATGCGAAAATTTATAGTCTGCCATTTGCCAGACCACCATATATGGGAATTTGATAGTGCACTGCTTTCCTGATGACGGCTCAAGACAGCACCAAGATTTGTGCTGAATGTGCCGGTTATGACTTGATATGACCATGTCAGCGCACAGGTCTGCTGACGTTAAAACCAAGTTAAGACAGCACGGGGCGGGGGCAGCTTTGGAGAAACAGTACAAAAATCAGGGAAGGAGGTAAACATGTTCCATAATATCCTATACAACAGGCATGGCAAAAGTCCAGCAGATAGTGATAAAGACTTGAAATAAGATTACATTTGCAAGGCGGGATGGTATTGCGGCATGGAACATGGTCTGTCGCTCGACGGCTGACAGTGTGCTTTGCACAATTACAGGGGCACCATCAGAACGGCCGCATGTGGGACAGTGTGTGTGCAGAGGCTTGGACGAACTAGAGGACAAGGCAGGCACAGGCATGTTACTAGTGGCACAGCGGGATGCAGTATAACATGAGCTAGCAAAAGGTGAGATGGATAAATGCGGGCTACTTACCGATTATATGGTACTTGCCCTTGTCAGTGCCCTTTTTGATTCTTGCCGGCACAGAGAGGAAGCGGTGCATTCACATTCGGCGCAGAGAACAGCAGTGTCATTGATGTTCATAGTGGTGTGGTTCATGAAGAGTATTATAGGCGGGGCAGTGTCGCGGTGTCGCAAGGGGATGGGGGAGGGAGAGAGAGGAATGGTGCTTGTTTGGCAGAGGCGTGGTTCTCGGCTTTGCATTGTTGCTGAAGTTTGACTTGCCGCAGAAGCCGTCGGCAGGGGGGCGGTGCTTTCCCAAAAAGGCTCAGGGGCTGAGGCGGAATGTATCGAGTGATCAGACTCATGTGAAATATCCTTATGGGGAAGGATTACTGTATGACTGAAACGCAAAACGGGCCGTTACACCTGAAACGGCGTGGGAACCTGCCTTTTATAGTAAGTGATGGCAAGAACCTGCCTTTTATAGTAATTTTCTTGCCATCACTTACTATAAAAGGCAAATTTGTAAGCAGAAACGGCCCTCCGTTACGCGTTACGTTTCAGTCATACAGATCGCTACAGTACATCATCCGGTGATTGCCGTGGTCGGTCAGTCCTCCTTTATTGCAAAATTCGACGTGGTATCATTTATTTTATTTTATTTGCTGCCCCCTTGTGCTTTTCAGAACCAGGCTAGACATTACAAGATGCGCCTCCGCTTCGCTCCGGCAGACAAAAAACATCAAGCATTCTTTAGAGAGGCAATATATGATATAGCATTATGTAGTACTTACACCGTGTTGAAGGAGCAAATACAGTAAGTTCCAGAGCCGCAAATCATGCCTTGTTTCCAGTCAATTTTGCCGGGCGCAATGAGAGCAAGATATCGTGAATAAGGGAGTTACCCCTTTCTGATTGCGCAGCTGTTGCTCGGCCACTCGATGAAAAAATCAGTTGAAGGTTCGTTCGGGATGAATTCCAGTGTAACACGCGGTGCTGGAAGGGGCAGGGGGAAGCGATGCTAAGCCGACAATCTCTCTGGAAGCATCAGAAGATTCACGGTCATCGTTCCGGAAACTGAAGTTGGCAGATGCATACGTCGTGCTCAGTAATGGTGCAGGGACTAACAGGAAGCTCGTTTCCGATGGCACAAGGCAGATGTGTCGACTCTATGATGCACCAAAGAATGTGATAAATGAACAGACAACCGGGAGAGCGACAGTTTCGACCAACAAACAGATATCTTGAGATATTGCAAAGTTCTGCAGACACCGTGACAGGGATACGGTAAGTAATTGCATTATTTTGAAGGCACTGCGAGCACGTTGAGCGTCTGAGTTTGAATCCAACAGCGGACAGTCTTGACGGCCATCGCTTGCAGTCGCAGGTAAGAGGCAGAGGAAGGAAGAGCTGGCAAGGATCAAAGCAGACGCGCTGTTTATATCACAATTTCCCACAACGAAGCCACGGGGCCACGAACGTGGGACCCGCGATGGGAGTTCGATCCGAATCTAGTGTTTGCTGGTGGGGTGAAAATCCACGAGACCGGTTTCCACTGCTGTATCGTCCGAATCGGGGTTTGCTTGACAGATCGCAGTTGTTGCGTAGTCCGAGAAACTGAGCCCGTAGTTGACCATAGGTCAATTGCAGCTGGGCAACGTAGGGAGGTGGGATGGAAAAATGGAATTAGGCATAGAGGAAATGAAGAGAAAGCGGAAAGGAGGATAGATATATGGGGCAATAGCACAGGATTTCTACCATCTCGTTAAAAAACGAATAATAATAACCCAAGTCCCAGCCTGGATGACTACTGTAGAATTACAGCACGACCGAATTTTCAGGTGACAGGTGTCTGAACTGAACACTTTGAGTCTTAGTGGCGTTCAGATTCGGGCCGTCCAAATAACCCAAAAAACGCCAAATTTTCTATTCCGGCATTTGCCGGACTACAATATATGGGAATTTGATAGTGCCGAAGAATGAACATCGAAAAAAAAACACCTTGCTTACAGCTGTTGGCAAAATCCTAGGCCAGCCAAAAAATTCTTAATGTCTGAGCTCCACCAATGATGGACATCGGCAAAGGACGAGAGAGAGGGCTGCTGGAGCCAGCGACGATGGGCGGTGGGGCTACATGCTGTGCGGAGTGACGAAAATTTTGGCCTGGCCTACGATTTTGCCAACAGCTGTAACACCACGCCACAACATGTCGGCTTCCTGGACAAGCATCTTTTCGCATATTTTTCAACGCACTGCATTTTGTGACAATAAATATCAAGTATGGTACGCGTTTCACGGAGCAACCCAGTGAAAAATTCTTCTATCACAAAAGTCGCGAAACCCGCAAGAGAACACCCCTTTCACCGCTTGACAGGACGGGTTGGAGCGTGTTCGCCATACACACACGGACAGAATCGTCCTCCGGCAGAGCGAAAGCGAATTTCCCGACTAATTCGCAGATCACCGCCTGCATCTCCAATATTCTACACAACCACCAGTCAGTAACGTTGGCTTATAACCTCATACCAGACACTCACGCGAAACGCCATCTAAGAGAATCAACAGCTGAGGTCATGTCAAACGGGTTAGTGAGGAAAGTATCCTACCCAAGACAAGTGTGCGGGCCGGTTAGGAAGGCAAGACTATGAAATGCATCAATGCTGTACAAATATCGGATGATGAGGGAGTCACGGACAGATTCGCATAGGGTCCAACGGCATCTGCATTCAATATGGTGTCTTCAAACCAGCGTGATGGCCTAAATTTATCGGCATCTGCGCCCCAGTGTGATTCAAGTCTGCACTAGCGCCTGAACACACTATTATTCCCACATTTTTAATGACGAACCGGTGATAAGATGCAATCCCAACAATCACGACCTGACCCTTGCTCACGGATATTTCAGAAATCTGCTTTCCGGTTGAGGTGGTGATGCTCTCCGAGAGAGGAATAATCGTGTCTTTAACGACCATGCGCTCCGCGAATGCTTCGGCTGGATAGAATCTCAATGTTTCCTGCCCAACAAGGTCAAATACCGTTACTTAGCTCCGGGGGCACATTATTCTCACCTTGATGAAGGCATTTAGTAAAGGCATTTGATCGTACGCGCCATTTTGACCGGCTTCCCCAGGGCTTGAGTGTATCTCAGCGCGGAGGCTTTCTTGGAGTTTGGGATCTTTAGCCAGCTCCCAGAGGCCGAATGCAATTGTCTTGGTCTAAAAAATACTTAAGGCTTGTTTATTTCGCTGCGGGATTCATACCGTGGTTTCTTGACCTGCACACAAAAAACGAGAGTAAGAAATGATGTATAGTCAGTGGATGTTCTTGACCTGCAGTCATGATAGTCTGAGTCTGATCAACGATTTCCTCGCCAGTCAGCGGGATACGCTCCGTATTGGAGTGTACTTGATCCACTGATTGAACCGTTCACCGAGAATGAACATAATCAGCCCAGCCCAATCGAAAACATGATCCTCACGAAGTATGCCAAATATATCCCCGTCGGTGTTCAACCCCTGCTGTACCAAATCGTGCTTTTCCTTGACGGCCTGGGCCCCAAGGCTCTGGGCGAGGTGACTCGCCTTCCGTGCAGCGTTGAAGGTTTTTGTGGGCAGGTGCAAGGCGGCACGTAGAAGCCATGTCGGTAAGCGCGCCCCCAGCGCGTCGGCTAAGATATGCCCCGCAGTCTGAGTGGATGAAGCGACCCTGTCATATCTGTATGAGCATAGGAGCGGGTAATTACTGGTTACAGACCGCTCACATTATCCGTTGGGTCGTGGCTACATATTCCTCTCCTAAATCATCTAGCGAGTAACCCAACGCGGCTTTCGAGCGTATCAGAAGACTCTTTGGAGAGAATCGGATTTGGCCTACCTCCGGCTATCGCAGTGAAGGTTGCAATGCCCAGGGGAGGCACAATATCAATTGGTGCCGTGCCAGAGAGCTCCAACTCTTGCGTGATCTAGACAAAGCAGGATGTGAGGGCCGGGATGCCATTTTCTTCAACGAAACTTGCAGCCTGCGCGACATTGTCAAAGATTGGCTGAAAGCTGCGGGCCGCGGCAGCGGTAAATCCCGGATTCAACCCATTTCGAAGGTGTTGGTGCGCTTTTCCTATATCACGGTCAACGTGGTGAACGTAGAAGTCCGTGAAGCCGACCTCTCATCCGTAAGATTGTCCTATCCCCCACAACTAAACGGACTGTGTTGTCCGTGGTAGGCGATAATGCAAAATGCGGGCTCTTCAAGATATACTGGCACGCGAGAAGATCTGAGACCATTAGGCGATTTTGCCCGAAGCACCCTTTCAGACGGTAGACTGGGCCATAGATCTTGAACCATTTGAATTCACAATCGCCATACGATGAGGGGAGCCTAAATTGCAACATGTTTCCTGGATACCGTGCACAATTGGTGCTGAGCACACGGTATGAAAGTTTTCGACACACCAAATATCCACGATGGGGATGGTGGGCCTCTAATATGGCTGATAGAGCTCCGCTGACGGACAACGCAATACCCGACTAGGAGCGCAACAACCGCACCCCAGGCGATTCCGTGGTTCATGCCGCACTGTGTTGATACCCAGGAAGTGACACGGATGGAGCTCAAGACGCTTTCCTTTTAACGCAGGGCGCCGCTGATGTCATTAAATTCCAGAATCCTTGCTATTCCCGCCCCTGACTCCAAGCTGGCCCGATGACCGGGCACCGTGGTTGCATTTCGTCACGAAATTCACCAGGGATACAAGATATACCTGCGCTCCGCTCCGGCTCAGGGATAAAAATGGCGGAGTGAGCGGGAGCAGAAAGATAATTTTGTGAAAGCATTCAAGGATTAATATAAAAATGTCGGCACATCGACGCGTGGCCGGCAATGACTTGAACAGCTTATCACAGTCCGCAGAATACTGTGCACGGCAATGACTCCAAGATCTTCTCGCAGTCTGCAGGCACTGCTTCGCCGTTTGTGAGTTGTGGGGCGAGAGGAGGCAAAATGGAGATATACTAAAAGAGATAGTACAAACACATACCCACAAAACCTCGTCATTTCGTTAAAGAAACGGTAGATGTACCGGTCCGGGTGTCAAGGGGACCAGGGGAGGACGCGTATCTATATGAGGACGGTGACAAGCGTGGGGACGGGGGAATCGATGTAGTGAGCAGCGAGATAAGCCAATCTTCCGGACCTCTCGGTAGAGGAGGAGCACGCTAGCCACGTCGAGGGTGACATTGATGAGACCATTACTAAAGACGAACGTAACCCTAGCAGGATGAACAACGAAACACCTTATTTATATTGCCGTACTACTATGGGTAACGATTTCGCACCAAGGGAGATTCGAGCTCGTCAGAAAGCGGCCAAGGAAGAGGGTTATGAGCACAAAATTCGCTGGCGGAGGTGATGGCGGTCATCGGAGGTGTGGATGAGCAGAGCGAATTTGTGTGTGTGGACCCAGGAGGAAGCTACAAGGCAGCCCGTCGACCTGTGAAAATCGGTCTGACGAGCTCGGATCTCCCTTGGCGCGAAATCGTTACCTAGATTAGTACGGCATTAAAAGCGAAGTGTTTCGTTTCTCGCTCGTGGTTTATCCTGCTAGGGTTACGTTCGTCTTTAGTAATGGTCTTATGAACTGTCGATTTTCAAAATCGATGTTTTACCGGTAAGTACTTTTCTTTCGAGAGGGGTGACTCAAGGGTACAATTTTGGAGGATCGAGGTACGGGTGGAATTCATAGGGAGATTCTGGTCAGCTCAAGACAACGCAGCACTGTCAGGGCCCGGTCGCATTCGGTGAAGAAAGGAATGAGGGGAAGCAACAGTGGATTGATGGGATCAGTCTTTCGGCCGTCGGCGACCGACGATTGCCGAGGCTTTTCTCATCATCCTTTCGACACTCGACGCTACCAAGGCTACTTCTCCTAGTCCCACGGAGGCCACTCCACAGCAGCTTGTCTTTGAGGCAGGGAGGGATGACGCCAAATCAGCCGCCGATACCTCGAGCAGCCGCTTGATTACAAGGGTCGATCGACCAGATCGACCAGATGAAAGCTGCATCCTCCTCGACGCCGATTGGGGTGCGAGCGAGGTTAGCTTCTGCGTCCTACCCTTTGATTCCGTCCCCGTCCCCCCGTCCTTCGAATTCAATGCTGACCAAAAGTGTTTTTATGCAGCACTCTCCTCCCGCCTCGGCAGACCGCTCCCGAAGAATCGACCAAGCCATTCGAATATGCTTTGCTACGGATTACACGTGCGTCCGTCTTCCCTCCGCTTTTCTCTTCCTCTGTGGGCTCTTTGAGTTCATTATGTGTGGATTCTATTCTGCTCTGCGTTGGTCGCTGTCGTCATCGGAGAAGGAGCAGCGGAAGGCTGCGGTACAGGGAGCGCGCCGTCGGACGCAGAGGAGAAGGAGCGCGATGCGCGATGGAATGCGTCCGGCGCTGAGGTGCACAGGCGCGAGGCCGATCCTCCCGTCCGAGTGGCACTGTACTCGTATGCGGGGCGACGGTGGCATGTGTTGAGTCGACGAACGGTGCGCGCGTGGAGCATGTAGGTGGCATAGTAATCCTGTAGATGTGCTCGAGGCACGCTCGTATGTGAAGGCTAGGCGAGGCGAGGCGTGAGGGCGGCCTTGCATAGTCGGAGCAAGGAGCGTGGACGGTGGGCGCGAAGGTAGGGGTGAGCGCTGGTGGAGATGTGTGGCCAAGGACGGAGAGGCGGAGGCGAGGTGCGTGGGCGGCAGACTCGAAGACGCGAGCGCGAGAACGCGGAGCCGAAGGGTTGTGTGCGCCACGCGCCGATACTGGAGGTCCGCGAGGACGTGGGGCGCGGGGCGTGTGGACGGGGACCGCGGAGACGGCCGGTCGGCGTGGTCGAGCACCCGCAGTGATGAGAGAGCTGGGCGCGCCCCATCCCCCACTTCCCTCTCTTTCTTATTTTTTTACTTCTTTCTTTATTCATTTTTTAATCATGTCAACGTACTAACACCTTGACAGTACCTCCTTGCATCATACCGAGGCTCAATATCATAGTTGAGTGGTTAGGAAGGAGGGCGATCGAGTTGGGTTTTCATTTCCTATTCCTTATCGTTGCTGTCTCCAGAGAGGAGGCCGTACGGAGGCTTGGCTCCGCGTGCGCTCCCTGCGCCCTCCATTTTTTTCATCTCCTATACATTAGCAAAGACGCTGACTTGCATAATCACAGTAGCTGTACGGGTGGGAATGTTCATAATTCCGTCACCGAAAGTAGGCTGGCTACCTTCCCTCGTCCCCGCTTCCCCTTCTCGCTCGTTCTTCATCTACCCGCTCCTCACTTCCGTCCCTATCCCTCTGTCTTGATATGCTCGCACTCCCCTCCTCGGCCCCTACTCCAAGCCCACTTCCTTCACTCATCTTTCGCCTGTACCTGATTGGTCCCTTCATTCTTCCCCTCACTCGCCCCTCACTCGCCCCCGCCCTCCATCGCCTCCATCGCCTCCTTCTCCCCCAACGCCCCCTCCTCATCTTTCGCTCTTCCTTGTATCCCTCCCACTCCCGCTTGACGCTATCATGGCCGCTCTTCCAGGTAGCCGCCTACGACCCTCCCCGCCCATGCCGTCTCGGGTGGAGCTCGGAGCAGAAATTCCACCGCTCATGAGGATAACGAGAAGGCAATCCGAATCTGTGTGCGTCCCTGCATTCCTCCCCGATTCGACCTGCATTCCGAATCCGACCCTCATTCTTCACCTCCCTCCGCCCTCCTTCCCCTCCTTCTCCCCGCCTCCGGCTACTCCCCGTTCTCGCATCAAGCGCCCCTTCCTCCTCTTTCGCTCTCCCCACCCCTCCTCTCTTTAGCTTGCCTTCCAGTCCCAATCATTTCTGTTCGCTGACATCATTCTATTTCAGCACGAGCTCCACCCGAACGCCCGTCTGGCCCCGCCGCGGTGGCTCTCCATATCGGCACCGCGAGGGACGAGCGCGAGGATTCGAGATTTGGGTGTCGCCGGATATGGTAACTCGGTGGAGTGTTTCCTTTTTTGGATGGGAGATTTTCTGGAGACGAGGACTCAGGAGGGGAGGGTGGTAAAGGAGCGCACGCCGCGCCGCCGGGGTTGTTTGGTGTGTTTGACGGTCTTGCCGGGGCGTTTTGTGGACACTGCTGCATTGGCGAAGAGGAGAAGGGGATGGGGCGTGGGCACGTGTGTGCGGTGTCGCTGCTCCCAGCGTACGCGAAGTGGCGGACGCACGATGGTGGGGGTATGACTGCACAGCCTATGGGGCGTGGTGTGTCGGGAAGTAAGAGGGAGTGCGTGCGAGGCGGGTGAGAATTCAGTGGGGGCTGCACCGGAAAAGAGCGGCGGGGGAGCGGAGAGCATGAGCGCGCGCGAAGAGTGTGCTGTCGGTGCTGCACAGACTGGAGTGATGGCGGGACGTGTCCGCGAGCGCGTGTGCGTGGATGTGGTGGTGCAGACGTGACGACGGTGCATGCGGGGCGGGGGCGGGGGTGCGAACTCTGTAGAACTGGCGGGACTGGTGGGGCGTGTCCGAGCTTGGGGGCGCATGGGCTTGGCCAGCGCGGAGAGCGCGTGGGCCGATCGGAACCGCGACGTCGATGTCCTTGCCATGGATTTTTTACCTTCTCCGCGTGGAGTGGGATTGGGGATCCTGGCAGCTCTTGTGGAGTGTTCATGAAGCCGTGGCGAAGCGGAGAGTGGGTAGCGGGCCGCGGAAGCTCTCCCCTCCTGACGAGTACGGGGGCTTGACAGGGCGTATGCACGCAGACGTGGAAAAGCCGGGCAGCCGTTTCGCTTGTGCTGAGCGGCTAGCTGCTAATTATTCCTGACTTCGATCGCCTCGGTCATACTTCGGTCGCACGCAGCGCCCAGGCTTGCCGACGTCCTGATCGTTGACACAGTTTGTGCGGTTCATACAAGGCTCATGGCAGAAAAATCGTCTGGGTCGCGTCGCGCTCGATCTCACAGGATTCATCTCACTGCGGCCTCGACTCATTATCCACCCGATAGCTACTTCATGTGTAGTGTACCCTGTGCGGAACGATTAAGGACCAGATTATGGCGGAGTTAGGCTTCTGGTTTGCCTACGATGCACACAATAGTGCAAGACATCACACAGCCTTCATGCTGTGACCTGCAGCTCCGCCTCGAGGCCAGCAACGTTTTCTGAACTCCCACGGAAGGGCCCCATGCATCCTCTTCGAACACTCATTTAAATCACAGTTGATCCAAACGATACTCGGGACAGTCACTGCATTTCGGCGGTCTCTGGACCTAAGGGTGCGCCGAGGTGCCTCGGCAGACCTGGGCGCACCTTAGGCTCGGCAGACCCTGCCGAGGTCTGCCTAGCGTTGCAAGCTGTTGCAAGCCATAGTGGCGCAGCTCTTTTCTCGCCGAGCCATACAGTGGTGAGATCGGCAATCGGTTCCATCATATCCTGTGGGAAAATATGAATAAATTGACATGGGAGTGGTGGACTATACCAAGATGTGCAAAAGATGTGTGCATAATTAATACTACCAGACAATTGGATGATAAATAAATGGTTATTGATACTGGAAAGAGGGACCAGCTAGAAGAAATGGATGTCGAGGGCCATGCCCGCAGGCTGCGCTGACAGACAAACACTGACAGCCGTCGCCAGCAACCGCGATTAGCCGACTTTGAGCCGAGTCTCTATATCTCCGCGGATATGGCCACCAGCTAGGCCGTCCAGAGTCCTGCCTCGGCCACAGTTGGCAGAGTAGATACATCGGAGGGCCTCGGGGTGAGATGCGTCGAGGAGTCTCAGCGCGTCTGGAGGGAGGTGGCGCGAGGTGGTGCGAGGCAGCCTCGCACGAAGCTTGCCGTAGCTGGGCACAGCTTTGCCGGGAAAACCCTGCCGAGGCGCCTAGACCAACCTCGGCAAAGCCTCGCCAAACGTGGCCGCACGTGCGTCTAGGAACTGCCGGAATGCAGTGAGTCAAGTGGCTCGCCGCCACGGGGCCGGGCTATCTGTTTTCCAATTCTCCGCACTTGCAGCTGTCATGGTGTGGGTTGCTCTGTGGGGTTTAATCGAGCAGGAGTGGGCAGAGTAACTGGTGTTGAGAAGATGAGTACACAAATTATGGGATGTAAATTATATAGCCCGATAACTCCCATGGTAATAATCCCTAAGAGGTAAGTACAACTAACTAATCTGCCGAGAGCTATCGTTTCACATAGGGCTCCAACCATTTAGTTTCCGTTTGAAGTTTGAGGCAAATCAAACGGAAACGGTTGCCAAACCGTTTTCAAACCGTTTCAAACCGGTTTCAAACTGTTTTTTGGCAGGGAAAATGAACAAACGAGTTGAACGAACCCGATTTCACCTGAAAATCCCCCCCAGCTCTTCTCCACAGTGGTATGCTCCAATTTTATAGATTCAAAAGTGTACGAGAGCCTTCCTTGTTATCTTCCCTTGTGCAGAGGTGCGCTCCCGCCATCAATCGCGGCGATCATTCCCAATTAGGATATCTATTACCGCCCAGCGCCGCCATTGGCCTCGCAACCTTGTATTTTGGCCCAAAATTCAATGGGACCAACATTTCTCGCCGTTTTGAATCTCGTTGAGACCCAAACAAATTCTAATTACTGTGTTCAGTTGGTCGGTTGTTCAAAACCGTTTGAACCGTTTGTTTGCTAACCGTTTACCGTTTGGCCCAGCCAGCAAATCAAACGAAAATAAAAACGGTTAAAACCGTTTGAAACCGGTTTCAAACGGAAACGGTTGGAGCCCTAGTTTCACATACCTCCGAATTGGTCAAATGCCGAGGGAGGGTTACGAATGAAGCCTGGGGATATCAGTGCCGCTACATTATCCCCCTTCCAGCGCTGGAGGAAGGATGAGCACGTAAACCTTTGCAGAGCGGTGTGGTTTGGGAATGTGAACCGAGTCGAGATGTTTGGCTGGACGAGAGGCACATCCGGATTGTGTGGTAGTGACTGTAGGAGGGACATAATTTGAGCAAAGGTTCTCTTGTAGTGGTGGAGGTGTAGGCATGTGACGAGACACTAGAGGAATGGCAGCAGGTGTTGTGGGTGGTGGTTCTGAAGATAGAAGAGTAGAAGAGGAAGAATCAAGAAGAAAATCATTCACCGAGTCTTATCCAATACAACATGTCGCAGCCGAGGAGTGCAGAGATGACGGTGATGGAACCACTCGAGCAACTCATCAGAAGTATGAGGAATGTCGGAAAGGGGAATCCAGGCAGCCTCATCCTCAGAGGCGCCGCTGAAGCGAACAAGATACTTGTAATGATGACCGGTTTTGTGGGCATTGAGGATTGCTGCAACATGAGTCGCAGGGTCACCATCTGGAGCTAACTCGAAAGGCTGAGATCAGCATGCATGTGGAATTCGGACAGGTCTTTCTAGGGTTCAAGGAGGGAGACATGGAATACAGGGTGAAGACGAGAAAAGGTAAGAAGGAAGACACAGCTTAAAGGCCTGGGTTCTAATGGCACATTCCACAGGATATGGTCTGAGTCAGTGATGATCTAGCTTGTTGGAAGGTCGAGTAGTCTTAATATTAGAGGCTTTGCGCAGAGCCACCCGGAGCCACCCGGTGGCTATTTCGGCATGCGCTGTCCGGTGGCTACGCCAGCCACGACGTCATCCGGTGGCTTCACTGGTGGCTAAAAATACGATTTTTGCGTCATTTTAGCCACCATGAGCGCATGCCTAACGAGCCACCGGGTGGCTCTGGGTGGCTCTGCGCAAAGCCTCTATTACGCTGAAGGAGCCACATGAGTTGGCCAGGGTGGAGGTCAGGGACAGGTTCATGGTGGCAATCGTAGGCACAGGCATAAACTTTTTGAGCATGTTTCAGCTCAGCCTTTAATTCAGTGTGGATCTGCTCGAGTCAAGTCACCAGGTCAGCCGTGGCAGGAACAACTGCAGGTGCAGCCTCTGAGATACAGGGTTCAAAGGTGGGGTGGAATCCAGTATTAGAAAAGAACAAAGACTGTTTGGTAGATGAGTTCTCAGCATTATTGAAAGTGAACTCAGCAAGGGGAAGATAATTAACCCAGTTGTTTTGTTGATAAGAGACATAGGTATGAAGCTAGGTTTCAAGTGTCTGGTTGGTACACTCGGTGAGACCATCGGTTTGTGGATGATACACCATAGATGTGCGTGCATCAACTTGCAAAAGATGGATGAGCTCTGACCAAAATTAAGAAATGAAGACTCCACCACAGTCAGAGATAATGGACTCAGGCAGTCCATGGTAGCAGAAAATCCGGTCAAGGAAAAGCCAGGTGAGCTCAAGAGCCTTAATTGACTCATTGCAAGGAATGAAATAAGCTGCACGGATGAGGTGATTGCAAACCACGAAGATTGAGTTGTAAACATGCAAAACCGGAAGTTTGACAATGAAGTCCATTGAGATTGAGAGCCAAGGTCAGGCTGGGATGTCAAGAGGTTGTAAAGGCCCATGGAGGTGTCGAGCCCATTGTAGCAAGTTTGAAGTCAGTAGAATCTGTGGGATGAAAGCAAATCAGCAAAATATCATGATTCTTGGTCTACTTCCAGAAGCAGGAAACATTAAGGATGTGGATTTTGGGAGTGGGAGCAGGGAGAGGAGTTGTGTGATGAAGGACAAAGTGACTGAAGCCCTTAAGTCCTGTCAGAACAGAGAGGAATGAGGTCCCAGAACTAGGGGCTGTGCAGATCAGAGGAGTTGGTACACCATCTGCAGACGAGTGTGAAGACGAGTTGTTGGCCAAACACTCATCATCAAGGGGAGTATGTATCATAGGTACAGGTGGGGATGGAGACACAGGATCAATGGGTTTTGAGGGAGATGGACAAGAAACAGAACAATGGAAAAAAAGAAGTAATTCACTGTGAAGACTGAAGCCTAGGCTGACAGATATTACTGAGGTTGTCAGCAGAGCAGATTCCGGGTTCTGAGGTGACGAGGGCGACTGAAGCACGAGGAGGTCCAATGAATAAGTCTGGAGTTTAGACTAGAATAGTGTAAAGTACAGGGAAATAACTACAGCTTATATATTAAAGTCTCTAGGGGTTGTAAATTAAGGTACTGTGTCCAAGAGCAACAGACAAGATTAATGCAATGTAAATGAAGGGGTATATGAACATAGAGGAGGCAATTGGGAACCCGAGAGTCGGGAAACTGATTGAAACCATTTGGAATCCTAAAGTGGTATCCTGGTTCAATTGATCAGATAGTTGATCTGATCAATGATTGGGTTGTTCGGGTTCTGAAAGTAGAATTTGAAAGACGGTTCATGGCAGAGGTTGAGTTGAAGGAAGATGAACCTGGAGTGAGGTGCAGAAGACTGAAACCCGGAGTACCCACAGGTATGGGCTCAGAGCAAAGGAGATTACAGCAGGAGAGAGAGAGGTCCATGTTGTTCCAGTCGATGGAAGGATTGTGTTGGTGCAGCCAGTCCAAACTGAGAATAACCGGATATTCAACAGACACAACACCTAATCAAGTCACCTCCAAATGGGATTCCACTGAGAGGTGGGTGACGATGTTGCGGGTGACCAGGCCATCAGCAACTGGGTGATCATCAACAGCTGTGATCTGGACTGGAATGCTCTTAGGTTCACATGGGAGCAAGTGCTTTTGGGTGAAATGGTCAGAGATACAGGAGTCAGACACACCTGAGTTGATCAAAGCAAAGGTCTGAATCAGAGTGTGTCCATGGAAACAGAGGAATATTAATGAAGAAGTGATCTGGAGAGTTTGGGTGAAAACAAGAAGCAAGAATAAACTGAGGAGGAATATAATTTTGGGGTATGAAATGTTTGTTTGTCACATAAATAAATGCGGGCTTCATGGTGAGAACAAGCCATGCCCTGGTGTCAGAACCCGAGAGCCCTAGGGCAGAAAGTGGACTCTCAGTTAGGCTTTTGCCGCCGAAGCAGGAAATGCTAGGCATGCAGCATCACACTTTTTTGCCTTGGCAGACTTATTAGGACAAGAATCTGCATTGTGACCAGAACCTGTACAGCACATGCAAAGGTTGTTCCAGCAGTGATAATCCTTCTTGTCCTGGGTCAAGGGACCACAGAACTTCACTACCTTAAACTTACCTCGCTAACCTTACCCTGTAGCAGCGATAGGGTCAGTCACGTGTTAACCTCTATTGGAACAACTTCGGAAGAGAAAGCTGCAGAAGATACAGGAGATACCTGAGGAGTAGACACTACCGAGTGATGGGGACCGAACAAATTTGCGGTTGAGTGTGAGTTCTGAGCATGCTCTTGAGCATTGGGTTCATTTTCCTGAAGCTTATTGTCGATCTCAATACACAGAGCGATATAATTGTTGAAATTCGTTAATTTAGGGCAAACTGGTATGACAGCATCTTGGACAGAGGCCTTGAGGCCCTCCTTGAACTGGTCAAGTTTCATCTGATCCAAAAAGTGTAAACAAAAAGCAGCAAGAAAAGCAGGAAAATCAGAGAAAAGGGACACATTGAATGTCTTGGTACCATAGTACCACATCTTGGGGTTGCCATCCTTCAGGTACATCCAAAGATAGCTGGTTTTGTCCAAATCATTGGTCATACACTGATCTCAACCTCAGTGGTAGCCCCATTGAACATATGAGGTTCATGAGCCTTTCAGAGGGCAATCAACAGAGGTATGAAAATCAGCAGCAGTAGTGACAGGATGAATGACAGGAGGGACAGTAGGATGAGCAACAGGAGGGACAGCAGCAGGATTGACGGGTGGAATGTCAGGAGGAACAGCATCTCCAGGAACAGGCATAGCATGTGTTGCTGTTGAGTTTCTATTCAAGTTGCCTATAGTGTTGGTGAGAGCTGTCAGAGCTATTGCCATGGTGCCTAGAGCATTGGCAACAGCTGTCTGAGAATTTTCCTGGGTTATGCAGGTGGAAATGGACTCCTGATGCATCTCATTGAGCAGCTGCCAGATGGCACTTGCCTCAGCTGAGGGTGGTGCTGTAGGAGGAGACTGCTGGTATTGCTCTGAAGATTGTTGACAAGAGCTGTTGTCATAGCCAGCCTGAGAGTTGTCATACCCAGAGCCGTTAGTAGATCAAGCAGAGTCGGCAACAGAGCCCCAGCCTGGAGTAGTAGCACATAGTATGAAGAGACTATGCACACTCCAGCAGAGCGATTCTCACAACAAATATGCTCCCCTTTCTTCTTTGGATGGGATTGGGTGTGCTTGCATGCTCTTCCAAATCTTCCTGAATGTCCATCTCACATCCAGCCAATCCTGCCGCTGCTCATCCTTGATCCTCCCCATTCATATTGACATCCTCACTCCAAAGGACCCTGCAGATTCATTCAGTGAGCTCAAAAGCAATGCAAGTGATTTACATCATCTACTGTAGCATTTAATTTAATTTGTATGTCACAGGTCACAGGCCTAAAATCTTACGAATTTTTTCGTACCGGTCACAGGTCACAGGAGCCATATACAAATACTTCAAACAAGTCACAAAATGGCCAGAAAATGGCCCAAAAATCGAATCTCCACCTCCATGCTGCCTGCTTGCCATCAAGCGGTGCCGCAGTGTTTTTATGCAGGATAAATTATTCTCAACGTGACAGGAAGACCAGTCTGCAGCAAAGATGTTATGACATTCCGATTATTATGTGAGTAAATCTCCTATTTTAAATCCTAAATGAAATATGAGTACTTTGAACCATTCTACAACGACCTGGGGAGGCAGATATGCATATCTGAGGCCTGCAAACTTTCGGCCGATTTACAAAAAAAAAAATGGGTGTCACGCCCGACCCGACCCAAATACAAAATCTGGATTTCATATGTCACAGTCACAAGTCACAGGTGGGTACAAATTGAATTAAATGCTAGTAAATAAAACCTACAACATCTTTGGTGTTCTTCATCAGCCAAACACTGCTCCTCCTGGAAATGGAGGCCAGTTGAATTATTTTCCTTTTGGCTGTGTAGTGGCTGATAAATTCCATTTAGATGCCATACAACTTCTGGTACACAGATTCACATACACCAACCAATATTGGTCGCCTCCGATTGAGGAATTTGGAAACTATTCCTACGCAGTGTTTGCCTGCGACTGCGGCCGCTCCTCCCTTGCCATTGATTTGGTGGGTGTCGGGTTGAGTTCCCAACTCACAAACACGTCTGACATTCAGTACACCACCAACAATGTGGTCTTGTCACAATTAGCCCATCACCTCAAGACTGTCCCCATCCTTCTCTGGATTCAGCCTTTCAAAAAGGTTATTGCCATTGGACACAGCGCAGGCTCAGCCATGTTGACCTATGGCACCATTGGTGAGGGGAAGCAATCTCCCTTTGATGGGCTTATTTTTATGGGAAACCTGAACATCCCACCCCATATGCTCACATTTAATGCCTTCACAAAGGATGTTAGCCCACTTTCCTCCTGTTGCAAGGGAGTGTGACAACCTTAGTGTCGGAGTACTCTGGACCCATCGTGAAGGTTGCAGGATCAGAGGATCAGGGATTCTGTGCAGCTGAGAATTGTGTGGATGTAGTGGTGTTGAATGCCGGAGAATGTGTGTTTTGGCCTGAGGTGCGGAGTTTTGAGGTTGTTGTGGCACAGGGAAGTGGACATGATTCAACATCAACTTTTTTGCAAAGGGGCCCTTCAATACATTTGTTTGCCTTGTGGAGCAGTTTGCAGGGCTTTGAATTAACATTTAGGGTACATGTCATCACTATATCTACCTTGGGTCAGATGTTCTCTGTGTACACTTGGAGATTGTGGGCTTTCTCCCAATGATTACTTTTATGGCTTTTTTTAGGCTTTTTTGGCTCCTTTTTTTCCATTGGAATGAGTGTGTGGCTATTTACATGCCACCAAATGGGCGTGAGTTCATCACATTCTAAATGTGATTTGGCAGTGAATTCCACACTGAAGTGATTGTCGCTTCTCACAAGAACATATTTTTTTTCTAATCACAGGAAAATTGTGACTTGAATTTCCCGCACCAATTCAGTCACCCGGCACATAATGATGGTGCATCTGATGCTGATTTCAATCACCGATTGGTGTTTCAAGCGAAGGTGTGCACTACTTCCTTTGTTGAATCACTGGAGAATGCAACCAAGTTTAAGCCGTAAGACCACTGATTGCACAGGACACACAGAAAAGGATGGTGATAACCCAGAGCCTGCTGCCTTCATGTGGAGAGTACTGTAGTATTTCACTCAATTTGTGGGTCACGTGTAGAGAATACTACGAATATATATTCGCGAATATGAATATTCACCAAAACCTCAAAACTGATATTTGCATTCGTATGAATATTGATGGCAAATATTTGTTGCTTAGTCAGCAATATTTGGAGTAATTTCTAGTGGTAATTTCCTTTTTGGGACGCAATGTGGTAGTGTCCCAAAAAGGAAACTCACTCGGAAACACCTTTTGTCTGTGAAAATCAAAGTTGTAGAGCTGTCTGAGAGCTATAGAAGTCATCTAGAAGCATTTCTGCACTAGTGGCTTCATTGGCCCACAAAATGCAAAATACATTCGAAAACCCGGCGCTTTTTTGATTTACCATCAAGCTTCCGGCAATGCCCAAGCATGCTAATATCCATCAACATCATGGAAATCCCCGGGATAACTGCTTTTTGGTCAAATCAGTCAAATTTACGGTTTTAATGGACTGACAGCAAGTACAAATAAAGGAACCTCCATGCCGCAGATGCCGGGAACACCGGGTGGCTGCCGGGGAGGGTGCACATTGTAATACGTACCACCTGCGCAACCTTGAGGGATGCATTGTAACGCGTACCCCTGGCTGCAGCCAGAGCACATTGTAATGCGCCTACCTGGACTGTTGTGATATCCACTCAGGTACAAAACCCGAGGTGTGGATACAACCTGTAGTACGGTGCGAGGGAAGCGGGACAGAGTGGAGACAATGCCTATTTCAAGCCAAGGTAGAAGCCTGAGATTAGACGAGGTAGAATCTACTGTACATGGAGATTCTACCATGCTTATATAGGCTTCTAATAAATTAAAGCGATCGCGGTCAGTCGCGATCAGTTCCTGCAACGTAGCGTTAAGGAGCATTAATGCTGATGCTCCTGGACTCCTCTGCATTGGTTTCCGTGACATCGGTGGACCTAGGAGACCCGACGTTCAGGTTTCCTAGTCCTAAGTGTCATCGTCTCCAGTGGTTCAAACCCCGATCGGGTTTGCAACCACTCCTGTACTCCATGTACTCTCCTGTGCCAGCCCTTGGTGCGCCCAGGGACTAGAGTCCGTCTATACGGGTTCCTAGTCCCTAACGTCTTCTGTATTCCGCGGCGCAGACTCCCCGAGTCTGTGGCTTTAGAATCCGAAGCCGGGTTTCAACCGTGAGAAGGTCACGTGGTGGCGTCATGAGAGTCCCGTGCCGCTAAGACGCGTCTGTATCCCTACGGACGCGTCGCGCGAAAAAAGTAGAACCCGGGCGATTCATGACAGAATACTCAGCAAATACATTGAGAATTTGGGGGTTTAGCAGCCACCAATGAGTTGCTGAGAGCACTTTTATGCTATCTTGTGAGTTTAAACATTGTCAAAGACTCATACAAGCCCTTGTCTTGCATGTTCAACCATTTGATTGGCCATCACACTTGCTGTGTTCAACCTGTCAAGCAGTTGTCAAAGTAAAAATGTCTCTAAAGTGGTTGTTTTGCATCTGAAATACAGATCTAGTTGGTGTAAATGAAGTATGTTCTGGTTCCAGAGAGATGTGTTAAACAAATTCAAATTTACCATGCTTGATTGAAACTTTGGCTGTGCATTACAGCTGCGAATATTCGCGAATATCAACTTTCCTGAAAACTGATATTTGCATTCGCGTGAATAGCACAGCCACAGCCATTCGCGAATATGAGTATTTGTTATTCGCGAATGTATACTTGCGAATATTTGTGATATCCGATATTCATGGTATTCTCTAGTCACGTGTCGCAGGCCCCCAAATCCACAAATATTTCAGGGGTGTCACAGGCCACTGAGACCAACTACAAGCTTGCAAAAGAAGTCACGAAAAAAAACCCAGAAAAGGGCAAAAAAAAATTCAAATTTTTCTCCCCCACGATGCCTCAGTGTTGGGTTTGCTACAGCGCTCGCACAATTGACATTTTTGACATGATTGGGAGCAAATCTGTTCCGCCGCCCAATCTGCCTTGTCCTCACACTCGCTCACACTGTAGGCCGAACCAGTTCCCTGGTCCCTTGTGGCCCTTGTGATGACACAGATGGAGACAGAGTAGATTTTGCTTGACCTCCATTCACATCATAACTGGGGTGGAAACTTCATAGTGCTCATAGCACTCACACGACTTCAATCAACAGCCGCAACGAGAGCAAATTCATCTCCCACCGTTGAACTTAATGAGTCCCAAGGTATGTTGGCAGGGGGGAGAGAAAGCTTTGCTGTCCCTTCCGGGACCTTGAGGAAGCCACTCATGGCGAGGATGACAGTTGCAAAAAAAAAATTACAGCACCCAATTGATGTCACACCATTTTTTGATCCAAATTGTCTTGGCAGTACCAGAAATACATCAAGACAGCTCAACTGGACCTATTTTGCGTGAGGAATGTTCTCTGTATGTGTCTGGGTAATGAATCTGATGATTTCCCATGAAAATACGATTTTTTGTGTCATGCTCCTGAAGGCCGATCCATGAATATTGACATTCAGTTTCTGGTGTCACGGGTCACAGGCGGCATGAATTGAGCGAAATACTACAGTGCTGGCATTTCCCCAATGTCAGCCGTGAACGCTAGACTCATCACCAGTCTGCCTGCGAAAGGCAAAAAAAAATGTGGTGAGCACTTTGCTGAAGGCAGTCTACCTTCGTAGAATTACAACGCAGGGAAGCACTAGACAGACCATTTTCGTATTGGTGGCTCAAAGCATGCATTTGGAATCTGGATTCTGGCCACAAAATTTGCTGCCATTTACCTTGCTTTTGGTTTGTGTTTGACCAAAGATTTTACCGACGGGTTTCTCCTCTCGCAAACGGTGCACTGTGACAGAGCTGGCGGCTGAGGAGTTGGCAAGCCAGTTCTGACAATCGAAAGTTCCCGAGGTGTTATTGTGTTCAAGGAGGTAATTGGTACGATAGTAATATTGACCAAGGGAACTAACTACGGACCCTAAAGGATTATATACTATGGAAATCAGGGGTAACAGGTAAGATCAGAGGGAAACAAGTTAAATAAGTGTGTATCCTAACGATAACGAGCGTGGGGGTCGGAGCCAAGGGAGATTCACGCGAAAATAAAGTGTTTGTCAAAGAGTAGAGATAAAACAAAAACTGAGCTCGTAACATGCACATCCCGGTTCCAGCATCCATAAGAGTGTTGCGTCAGACTGTCTCATTGGTCTTGGTTGTATTGGTCCTGGTGGAGACGTTCCGCAGCAAGCTTACAGTCCCATTCGCCGCGCCACTAGATTCCTCACCTGCGGCATCAAAGTTTGGGACAGTGAAGATATTTCCACTGTTCGAGAGATTGCTGCGAAGCGGTTTACGACATATGAAATGATCCATCATTGTCTGGGACAAGGGGGGGTATTAGCATTCAGTGTTCGTTGGGCATAAATGAACTAACATGTGTGTAAATTCGCCCGATTGGGAAGGTAAACAGCGTGATCATGTACGTGCCAGGCGAGAAGCAGAAGGAAAAGAGAATCCCTAGCGCAAAGACGGCTGAAATTCCGCGCACGCTGAGTCCATTATATCGTTTGTTGGGAGTGCCAGACCACCCACCAGTGAAGAAACCTGATTGCACCGCAGCACGAATCAAACGATTTAAGACCTTATCTGTTCTTGGGAAGGTAGTTTTCAAATTAGAATAGATTACGGTGAGTACAGCTTAAAAAATTACGGCGTGAATTGGAGGTGGTATGTGACAAAGAACAGATATAGCTCACTGGCAAGGACCACATTGACAGCACACTGAAGAATAAGTTGAACGTCGACAATTGGCTGGAGCACGGCAAGCTTGGCTAGTCTGCGGTGTTGCGATGACATTGGTCCTGGCAACTGTTGTGCCGCTAGGAAGATATGCACTTGGAAAAGATCCATACCTTAATTGCAGAGGCAGCACCCGTTCCAAAGGCCACCAGCAAGGCCACCACCAAGAAACCGATGATTGATGTGCTCAGAACCTATATAAGAAACACACAAATAACCCCACTTGACTCGCGATCGGCACAGAAACAGTCCAGAGACTGTTCCAACAACCAACAAACAAATCAAACGGCAATATCTGCACGTTTCCAGAGATCCCGACGAGTTACAGCCCCTAGTACAGGGCCTTGTAAAGGTTGTAGGGAGAGGTTTCGTATCTCAGAGAGACGATGAGCAAGCCGAGTAGAACGTGTTTCTAGACACAGTGGAAACATTGTTTCCAGGCAAGATAGATTTATAGCTTCGCAGTGTGTGTGTGTGTGTCCAAGCGACAGAGAAACAAGTTTAAAGTAGTCCCGTAGACTCGAGTAAGGCCTCTAGTTTATAGGCCAAGAGCGTTCACAGAGCTTTCCCTAAAAGGTACTTTCTGAGCAGTGCACAGCAGTCACGTTTCCAAAGTTTTCCCTGGACGGTACTTTCTGAAACTCGCTCCGCAAACAACAACAATAATGTTTCTTTCAACAGAGTCCTAGTTCCAACAGATTCACAGAGTTCTTAACAGTTTCCAGGCAGAGCCCAAGTGCATTTCCAGAATAATATATGATTCAGAAACAAATAAGATTTCGACTAGTAAGGCTACTCTATAAGAGTGCGTTTGCTGAGGATCCCAGATCAACCCAATGCGCGTATAGCCTACTAGTTCGGGGGATGATGCTGTGTCCACCGTAGAAACACCCTCGGATACTTATACAACCGCCAAGACACAATTACAAAGCTCAAAACACAATCCCAATGAGTCAAAAGTCCGTTTATCCGCGTCTTTAACCGCGTTTCCATCGGTTGTTCTTCCGAGCGTCACCTCCCATTGGTTCCCCACTGCGAGCACACCATGTTCCCTTGCCAATTACGAGGCAGGAACCCGTCAGCAATACCCCTGTATTATTCAGAGGGTGTGTCGATCACCGATAGATCGGCACTGCATCTCGTTTGACCTGTTTCCGCTTCAACTCAAGTTTCCCCTTGGTTCCAAGCACAGAACTTGATAATACTCCTTTGTAGGTCTCGGTAGATACCCGTTTCTCTAGGGTTTCCCAGAAAGGGTTCTTGAGAAAGAACCTTAGAACACCTTTAGAGTTGTGATCCGGTCCCTCGGAATAGCCGACCACCTGTTTCGGTGTACCCACATTCGATGGAAACCGGCAACTCTGGCAACCGAAACACTCGTGACCAAGCGTGCCTCCCCTAGCGTCTCAACACAACACAACACATTGCCAACTCCCGTTCCCTTGACCCATTTCCGTTGCTTAAGTGAATGTTGGAAACAATTCGAAAAGGAGTTCCTTGACTTATTGATTGGCTGCACGTTTCCCTTACGGTTTTCAGGGTGAGACTTGCCAATGTGTGTTTCTAATTACTTAGAAAGCCCACCCGTTTTTCTGTGGTTCGCCCAACAGCTACCAGGAACCAGTACTGTTGTATAGAAACAACAGTTTCAGCAATGAGCAAGATCAGAAACACACAAAATTACGTGTATCTAACCATGGCCCAATTACTGGCTTATCACTGACGCGAATTTTGCTTCCGGTGAACAAATATATCCTCCACAATTGGATCATCTGATTTGTAACTGCAAGAACGGCCATTGCTGTAGACATTTGATGAATCAATCAAACTGGCCCTGTCTTACTGACATATGTGAAGGGATAAGGCCATAGAAAGACTGAATAAATGGATTCAGCTGGGTTTTCTCCCCTAGTAAAGAGTTCTTACTGGCAACCACACCAGGATTTGCAAAGTTCCTGCATGGAATGAGAATCAGAATAAACAATGAAGTCGGTGACGTCGTGTAGACACTTACCATAACATGTACACAACAGCAGCAGCCTGGATGATGTTGACTATAAACAGAAAGGCCACCAATGTTCTGGAAATTGATCAACTGATTGAGAACGGCAGGGAAAGGTTATTAGTTACTTGATCCACCATGGATCTTGGTACCCTAGACCAGTTCCAGATCTGTCATTCGAGATTTTTGGATACACATCAGACTTTTGACAGGTAGCTTGTGAACTTGTACAAGGTCAAACAAGTTCAAACACGCTGAAAAAAGCTCTCAAGCTGATAAGCCCACAAACCAAGTCTGAAATCTCACAAGGTCCCTAGTTTGACTCTCAACGGCACCATATTTTTTTTTGGGAAATAAAAATCGCATCAGCAAAATGTTTTCAGTCTGGTGTGTCTGGAGCCAGACCAGCCAACTCCGCCATCACGCCAGAATGTGATCTGGCCCCATTATCAGCTTACTAACCTCAGAACGTGTTCTGGTGCCAGTTTTGTGCCAGAACATTTACTAGTTTCTGCCAGTTACTCCCAGGTCTCCCAGTCCTCATATCACTTTGAATCAAGTAGGAATAAATATATATATATATATTCACAACACAGTACATGGATACAGAACGGAGACATCAAATCTTCCGGGCATGTTTTGGGTGTGTGGGTCGAGGAAGGAGGGGGGAACGTGTCCAACATTCAAGGCACTGCTCTTGACAAAGCTGAACTTCAACTCCGACAGCTTCTTCGTCATCGAAGGCGAGAATGGAGTCGGACGCAGAGGTTGGAGGCATGACGGCAACCTTGGGAGTCACGTGCTTTGGCGATCGGTGAACAATCTTAGGCATTGGGGGTACCGGCGGGGTGTTGCAGGCGAGCATGGCAACAGGAACATTGTACACTGCAGCGGGCTTGAATGGATGGCCTCTGCTGTGCGTGAGGACCCTGTAACATTGGACCAGATGGACGACACCGGAAATGGGCAGTGGGACTTGATCCTTGGACTTGAGAGTGCAACACAATATTCTTGAGGAGACATAGGATAGGCTGCCCGCAGGGTGAATAGACGCAGGCAGCACAGTTAGGAGGGCGGGCTTGGTGGCCGAGGGAAGACATCTTGGGTAGGGAAGACATCTTGAGTGCTTGAGGAGGCTTGGCGCTGCTTGACATAGGCATAGGCCGCCGCCGCGAGATCAAAGGACACCGGGAGGCCGGTTAAGGGGGACAAGCCAGCTTGGAGACTTCAGGATGAGATTGAAGTTGCCGATGGTGCCCCAGAGGCCAACAGATGTGAAAAGCACGACTTGAGGGAGGAGAGAGCGCGATGGGAGATGGTGAGAGAAGAAGAGAAAGCCATCAATATCAACCAAGTTTCACCCGTAATAGCTGATGCGCACGGACCTTCTGTAGTGATCTCATCATTACCAAGACAAATCATCGGACCTGTGATTCTGGTGGATCTGGCGATGTGGCGCCATATGGACCAGATCCGCCAGATCCGCCAGCTCTTGCCAGCTCTTGCCAGCTCTTCCCAGACAGATTCTGTTTTCCTGATGTCGGTGATCATTTCTGAGTATGGCAAGCCTTTTAGAATGTGAAGGATGGTGCTGCAGATATTTTGGAGAGCTTGATCTTTCCTCATTAGCAGGGAATTCTCGACACTTTGACCTTATGAGCTTGTCCACAAGTGGACAAGGCCAAACAAGCCACAAGTTATTTGTCGAAAGGCTGATGCAGCTCCTCAAGATTATGCACTTGAACTCCAATATGTGAAAAATTGAGACATGATCACCCCTGTAAGGTATGTGTTGACTTAAAAAAAGATAAAAAACTAAGAGCCCTTTCAGCGAGGAGAAAAGATTCAGAAGCTCACCAGTCACTCCTATGAGGGTAAACCCTAGAAAGTACAGGTGAAGTAGACCTTGTTAGTCATGAAATGAAGCAAGTGATGTAGGACGAACCAATAGTTTGATTGAACTCTCCCATACCCGGTATGAACGCGAACAGACAAAATGCTTCAGTCGCAGAGGTCAAGGCAAAGAAATGGAAAAAACGAGTGCCAGAACTAAATGGGAATCTTTTACGACTCACCCCAATTGAAGTATAAATGGACATAGTAGGACGTATGTAAGAGGGAAAACTCCGTTGACATTGAATTCCGGACCCTGCAGGTCGTAACCATGGTGTATAAAAGAAGCCCAAACCCTGGTCTGGCGGCTGCCAATGTGGCGGCAGGCCTAGGTGATGCGCCACCTCTCTGTGGCTCACGTTGTAACGTGTGAGGAGAGCAGTTGGAGTCGGGCTCGATACTGATGGCAGTGTGAGACACAGGTAACCCGTGCACAAAGTCAAGTCTAAAAAGTATTCCACGGAGCTCGGGGCTGCCGGAATGTCCTCCTTGTTTTTTTTTTCGACTTTGATATTCACTCGCCCGTCTACACCGCTGGCACGTTCCAGCACTTTCTCGAGGACAAGAAGAAACCCCACAACGAGCGTTACATTCGCCGTTATTGCCACGACTGATGACGGTGGTGTGCTCACCATCACAGTCCCCTTTCTAATGATTAATCAAACTCGATGACCCTGGTGTTCTTGCATTGACGATGTCATCATTTTCGAGCGGGTTGCCGGTGAAATGAACGAGTGGGAATTGGCTTTCTTTTCCAAAGCTATTCAGTGTGGTACGTTCGCCATTCGATTCCGATGATCTGGAGTTTGTTGTGACAGGTCTCACTGCGATACGGTTCAAATGTAGTCTCTCGCAGACAGACACTTCAATATTACCTGATCTCGTACCTCAATATATTGAAGTCTGTTAGTAAGTGCGGGGGTCCGATCAGGGTAAAACCTTGTTACATAATCTGCACAGCCACGCCGCCGGTTTTCGATGTTTTGTGCCTACAGGATTGATAATTAAACTGGTTTTTGGTACAGATGAATTTATATTAGTGCACTAAATGTTCCTGCCTGCTCAGATTTTTTATCTAGAGCTCAGAATCCGGGTGGATGAAGCGCCGAAGCATGACGTGTGACTATCACTTGTGTTGCACTTTGAGCCTCAAACAGCACTCTAAAAGTTCAAATAAATTGGAGGAGCTTTTAAGTGGTGAATAAAACCTTCTGTATGCTAGAATTTCTCGAAAATATTGATGCTAGCTTCGCGGTCGTCTTCCAAAGGACAGTGTGGCTGTGCTGATTATATAACAAGTGTTTACCCCAATCGGGACCCCGTGCTTAACAACAGACTAGTTCAAATGAGCACCAAGAAATTAGAAAAAGCATTACCGGCAAAGTTTTCGGTATGAAGCGGTCCGTTAATTTGCCCGTGAAACGCGGACATGGAGGCCGCTCAAGTTCTCCGCACTGCACGCTCCATTACGAAGAATAGCAAAAAGAGTACAGCGGTACATATCCCGAACAACACCACGGCGTTGTAGGCCGCCACGTACTTTGTCTTTGTCGAGGTTTCTTACCGCCACTCGAAAGAGCAAGTACTATTGTTCCTTTCTTTTCCATTAGTGTCGTTCAAATATACCATTATTCGTGTCCTGAAACCGCTCCTGAATTTTTTCCTGCTTTCAACCAGGAGAACTTTCAGGATCAGGATTCAGGAGTCCTGAAGCTAGTAGGAGCTCATGGTGCTCCTACTTAGTTCAGGGCTCCTTATTTCGCTCCTGAAAGTGCTCCTGCTTGATACCTCCATCAATTATTCCGCTCGGCGATCACTGGCAGCCTGCATCCGACTCCGAGCGTGAGTCCTGTCTGTCTGCCCCATCTGTCAGTATGCCGCTCATTCTCGACACTGAGCTGACACCCGAGACTGTGCTACCGCCCGAATCGGAGTCGAGATCATTGAGGAGATCAGTAGCACAGCGCTCAAAGTAGGCATGGCGTAGCTGCTGCTGCTGACTCTGAAGTTCTTGTATGGCTTGTTGACGCTTGGACACTGTGCAGCGCGTTGCCATGGCTTGGTATGAGTGTTAGAAGCAACACTGGAGTCACTCGACACACGGCAGGCACGTGGGACCTGCGCGGGATGCATGGGATAGACACTGGAGCTGCGGGGGGCCGCCTGATGCCCGGGTTCACAGCCGAGGGACATGCCGAGGATTGCCGAGCAGAAGAAAAGCAGGAGAAAGCTCCTGCTTGCGTCCTGAATGTAAAATGTGCAGAGGGGGGGGTTTCAAATATTGTCATTATTGTGTTCCTGAATTTTTTCCCTGCTTCAAAATTTGAGTGGCGATCCCACTCAAATTCAAGAATCAGGAAGATTTTCAGGAGTGCAAATAATGGCAATTTTGAACGACACTATTCTCTGACACCTTTGAGTGTATTTCAGGGCGATTCATGATTTCAGGGGCTTGGTAATGCCTGCGCAGTACGAGTGCCTGAATGACTTCATGTACATCGTCTCCAAAGAGGGCCTCGAAGACTTCTCCAAATTAATAAAGAATTTATTCCGGGACATGATGGCCGCCAACTCAGATAACTTTTCGACGCCAACTAACATTGACAAATTGGTTTGCCTTTGGAAGTTTCACACATCGAAAAAAAAAAAAAAAACCTATGTTCAAAGTAAGTAATTGATGCTCACTCTCTGACTTGTGGAAAATTGTAATTGTCAGAATAGCTCATTTGGGGGTAATACTGGGCCATAATTGTGGGAGTTTTTTGCAAAGAAATTCACCACTTGCACTTGGCCAGCCCACAAAAGGAATCACACTGCTCCATCTAAGATAAAAAGATTCACAGCCTTTGATCTGTAGAAATATTCACCGCATGGACTCTGCAAACAAAAAACACTCAGGTGTTAATTCTCTTTTTTTTTCACACCCTAGTGCAGCAGCGAAAATAAAACATACAGTTGGTTTTCTCTGTTATTTTTACTCACCCTTGTGGCTGACCCACAGAAAAAGCACCACCTCACACAATGACCGTAGGGGGCGCACATATATTGTGCGGTACTACTTGGGACCCAGAAAATCATTTGTATATCTAAAAATTGAACAGCTTTCAAGGCTTTCCACCAGCCACAAGTCATTATCCCTTCAGATAGGTCAATACCCTTGGCTGCTTAGTTTTATCATGTTTCATGATTTCGCTTATCTACGGGCGCGTGTGGTTTACTTGGCCCGCTGATTGGACCCGGCCCAGTGTTTGGTGCCAGTCAGGCAGCGGTTATGCAGTGAAAGGTGAATAAGCTTTGACTTTTATACTGGAATTTCAACCGAAGTCAATGACGAGTTGGAACGGTACCTTGCAGTTGATTATTCCGAGACCAAGATGAGCTCAAATCTCCTCTTCGATGGCTCTGATTCTGGCGATATTACACGAAGGAGTCTGGAGAGTATCTTTGATTGTTCACCTGAGTCTGAGGCAGATTCCGGTACTGAGGCGCTGGTTTCATGCTTGAAGCATCGAGATTTTGATCACACTTTCTACACAGGCACAGATTACCATGAGTATAGGCTCCCCCGCGACACTCAAGTTATCGAACTCTGTGATTTATCAAGTGATGTAGCCATTGACTCCGAACCCGAGGACTTCTCGCTAAGTTCCCCATCTTACTGTGAAGATTCTGATGTTCAATTTGAGGATAGGTCTTCCATTTCCTACTGCGAAGACGTTGAGCCTCCAGAGCTGAGTACTCTTCTTTCCATTTCTCTTTCTGATTCACAATCTGAGCGCGAGTCTATCACTGATTTGTTCATAGAGCTGTTCTATTCCGAGCAACATTCCTCCGAACTAAATGCTGCTTCTGCTAAGTGCTCAGTTCACTCCGAATTTCATTCGATCCCTGTGATCATCACTACCAGCGACGTCGAGCTATCCAGACTCAATTCTTACACAAGAGCCGAGTTTTGCCTACATGCGCCCCCGGATCAGAGCTGAGTCCTCCATAATTTTATTTCTCCATCTGTTATCTTTCACGATATGTTTTCTTTTCACCACACTTCGAAGCTTTTATTCCCTGATTGTTCCAGTTTCATCCGGGCTTCATTCTGGCCATAGTTTTGAGACGATACCCACCCGCAGTTGGGTTTCGGATCACGAATTTCACACTGCGAAGACAGCTTTTATTGCCGTTCACAAACTGTTCCGCCACTCGATTTATACCTCGCATTCAATACCTGCTGAACCACGCCCCGTGTCTCTCGTCATCCCAGATATTGGGACAGTGATAAATGCCTGATATAGATAAAAGGTTGCTTAAACAAAAGGAGGTGCAGACAGGTCGATCATAGTGGAGGGATTCGGTCCATATGCTTCCTGTGGTCGATCTTCTAGTGTGTCCTTCTGATGTGCATATGTTATACAATCAGAGTTCCGGCCTTCCCAACAAGCTCTGGTACAAGGACAAGTCAGTAGAACTAAAGGTCAAAGAGATTGCAATTCAAAAATACCCTGAATCGAGTTCATACAACTAGGTTAGTTGAGTTTATGTCACAATTATAATAACCTGAACTCAAGGATGTTGAGAGTCAGCTCTTCCGTTTCCGCTCCTTCCTATTTCGGACTATTTACATATCGTGACTTCCCGTAGTGCAAACATCCCTCAGTCGTTCTTTATTCCTGACGACTGAGGTATGTTCTTACGTTCTTTACAGTTTACTACTTTACTGACTATAGTAGTCTCTCATTAGGTATATTTAATAGAGTCGTTATTTATTCCTGACGACTGAGTCTCTCATTAAAGGAGAAGGTAACTGAGTCAAATATGAGTGAACTGGACAGGTTCTGCCCTAGTGGATGAGACTGAAATAAGATTATTGGTCAGTAAAGGCTCAGAGAGAAACAAAGAAACTGGAACAAGTATGCATGAGTTAAAGTCTTTCTGTGAAGCAAGCTTCATGCATACAATGTATAGATGAAGAATTGGGAATATGCCCCAATGCAATGCAGGGAGCGGATGGCCATAGCCACAGCCTTCTGAATCTTTGAATGAATGGGCACTGAACAACATAAGAGCCTCCACGTCATTGAAATAAACCAGATGGCATAATGAAAAAAGACATACCCAGAGTTCAACGGCCGGATTTTGGTGGCTTCTGGAGGCATCAGATGAAAGGGAGTAAGGATTGAAGTGGCCGGGTCGAATCAGTAGATGAACTGTGAAGGTTATGGTGGACCTACCGACATAGATACTTGGAAGTCAAGTCGAGGACACTTGAAGGCAAGGCTGTAGATTGCACATGAAGAGTTAACAATAAAGTATTCATTTTCACAAAAGCATTGGAGAAAAAACGAAAGAAAATACCAATATTTGGTGTTGAAAGCTCGACTCTGTCTTATGTACCTGGTTATACTTTCATTTTTGCCATTGACTCTCTGCAGCATTCCTCTGGAATTGATTTAAAGGTAACCGGTAACCCTTGATATACCCTGTCACCTTGAACTGACTTCAGCTTTTCACTGGTGAATTTTTGCGCCCCGAGCTCAGTGGAGTGAAAAAAAGGGCCGGATGTAGGCAGTGCAAATTTATTTATTTATTTCGGCATGGTTTTTTTTTTTTTTTTTTTCATGCTACAAATGTGGGGTGTGAATTTCATGCGACAGGCGACAGTGGGGTGGGGGTTTTTAGTGAGCGGATATTTGGAGCAGTGAGTTTCGCGGCCATGTAGGCCTGAGGTGGCGAATATTTTTGTAAAATTGTGCAAGGTGGTGTAAAAAAATGTAGATGTATGCACCAAATAATTATTGCCCACTATTACCATAAGGCACACGGAATAAAATGGGTGCGGTGCAGGCACACGGAATGAAACGGGTGCAGGTGTAGATGCACAGAATAAAATGGGTGCAGGTCTAGGTGCATGTGTGCAGAATAAAAGGGGTGCAGATGCAAGTGCACAGAATAAAAGGGGTGCGGATGCATGCAGAGTAAAAAGGGTGCAGATGCAGGTGCACAAAATAAAACGGGCACAGGTGTTCAAAAACCTGATGGACACAGCCACTATTTCATTACATCCTCAGGATGCACTGATAAATGTACGGCGATCGAAAAATCCTGGTTCCGTTTGATGGAAAGAACGAGTACATTAAGCAAAAATTAAGTACTCATAATTATGAACGTCGAACAAAATGAACACCTTGCTCAGCACCACGCCACAACATTTTGGCTTCCTGCACAAGCACCTTTCACACCAAATAAAGCAAAATTTCAATGCCCATGGAAACTCAAATAGATTTCCTAAGAATCTATGTGAAAATCAGTCCTACCGAGATTGTGAAAACAAGCTGCATGGAAACTCAACTAGAAAGCGGAAAATTCAATACCAGAATCAGCTGTAAAGAAACAAAGCATTTTGATTGCACTGAAAGGGTCTTTGAATCTTCTAAAATCAGTGCGCATTTCAGCAGCGCTGAAATTCTGAGCCATTTTTGCCATTGGCCGGCTTCCTCCAATGGCAAAAATCCCTCAGGATTTCAGCGCGGCTGAAATGCGTGCTGACTTTATGACTTTCAAAGAGCATTTCAATGCCACTGGAGTCCTTTGTTTCAATACAGCTGATGCTCATGCAGATTCTTACTATTTCTCTTTGAGAATCTATGTGCCTTAGTTTCACGATCTCAGTGGCACTGATATGCGAATAGATTCGTCGGAAATCTATTTGAGTTTCCATGGGCATTGTAATTTTGCTTTATTTGGTGTGTTTTCGCAAATCTCCTTCAACGCATGTCGCAAGAATATTTATTTTGTTATCGGGCCCTACGGTCTGATGGAGGGCCGATCGGGCTTCGTCGGGCATACATCAGGCTACATAATGCGGTCAGACGCAGTAGGGCACCATCGGGTGGTCGTCGGGCAGCCGTCGGCCTGTCGTCGTTCACGATGGTCATATGGCTTCCGCGGGGCGAATTTATTACAGACAAAATTTGTATTCCCGTCCGAGGCTTCCAATTACCGGTGCTGTGAGGTGTGTTTCATCGTGCCGGAGGCTGAATACGAGGAGGAATGAGTGTGGCGATGAGGGCTGGAGATTGATATCAGCTATGACATCACGCCCCACAAAAGGCGAGTGAGCGATCAAGCACGCTCCACACACTTCTCTCTGTTGGAAATGGCCTGTCACGCGTCGCCTTTGGACTCCCCCTCTCTGTCGTATTCAACGTGCACTCCCGATCCCATAGTTACCGTCTCGTATATTTACCCTGGACTCTACCGTTTACGCTAGCTTTTATCCCCCATCGCACTCTGTACCCCCCGTACCGGGCTGCTATATTTACCTCTGCTCAGCGCGACCTTTCGTGTGCCGGTCGACTTTCTCACACTCTCCACCTCCCACCACCTCGCCCGAGACACCCCAGCAGCCCCCGCACATGCTCCCTCTATCCGTGCTTCAATAGACCCTAGTATCCGATATCCTAACACCCGTCTCTGGCCCAGCTCACTTTGAAGTGCGTGCCCGTTCTACACCCGAGTCGCAAGCTCACGGCATCTTTCCGCATTTAGATTCTTTCCTTCAGGGTGCGTCCTCCTTCCAAGTACCCCGACTCGAACTCATCGCTTTTCTTATTAGATGCCTCCATCCCATCGTTATTCAGCCCAATGTGCGTCCCTCATCTCATCTCTTCAATCCTCTGTCTAACGACCGCAACCCAGCTGTCGTATGTCGGTGTCGGGTGTTCTCGAGTCAGGTATGTGCTCCAACCGATGTCTTGGTGTTCATGTACTCGCTGTCCCCACAATAGCTGCTTGTATCTCGACTAGTTGTTGTTTTGTAGTTACTCAATATAATTTGTTGTATTGCATTACACAAATTGGGTGAATAACCGCAACTACAAGTGCCAGCATTGGCACACATTTGCACTCTTGTGTCAGGCAATATCGGGCGCGATCGTGGTCGATCGCACGCGATATGCCCTGACCGCCTGACCGTGTTGTGGAGGCCCGATCGAAGACTGATTCGGATTTTCTTCGAGTTGTCGGGCGGCGTCAGTCTGACGACCAGACCGGGTGTTATCACGCCCGGTCAGGCCCGACAACAACTTAATTATTCTTGCGACACACTGCATTTTGCGATGGTAAATATCAAGTATGGTACGCGTTTCACTGAGTAACCCAGTGAAAAATTCATTTATCACAAAAGTCGCGAAACCCGCAAAAGAACTCCCCTTTCACCGCTCGACAAGACGGGTTGGAGCGTGTTCGCCATACACACACGGACAGAATCGTTCTCCGGCAGATCGAAAGCGAATTTTCCGACTAATTCGCAGATCACCGCCTGCATTTCCAATATTCTATACAACTACCAGTCAGCAGCACTGGGTTTTAGCCTCATGCCAGAAACTCACGCAAAACGCCATCTAAGAGAATCAACAGTTGGGGTCATGGCAAAAAGGTTAGTGAAGAAAATATCCTACCCAAGACAAGTGTGCGGGCCGGTTAGGAAGGCAAGACTATGAAATGCATCAATGCTCTACAAATATCGGACGTGAGGGAGTCACGGACAGATTCGCATAGGGACCAACGGCATCTGCATTCAATATGGTGTCTTCAAACCAGCGGGATGGCCTAAATTTATCGGCGTCTGCGCCCCAGTGTGATTCAAGTCTGCACTAGCGCCTGAACACACTGTCATTCCCACATTTTCAATGACGAACCGGTGATAAGATGCAATCCCAACAATCACGACCTGACCCTTGCTCACGGATATTTCAGAGATCTGCTCTCCGGGTGAGGTGGTGATGCTCTCCGAGAGAGGAATAATTGTGTCTTCAACGACCATGCGCTCCGTGAATGCTTCGGCTGGATAGAGTCTCAACGTTTCCTGCCCAACAAGGTCAAATACCGTTACTTAGCTCCGGGAGCACATTATTCTCACCTTGATGAAGGCATTTAGTAAAGGCATTTGATCGTACACGCCATTTTGACCGGCTTCCCCAGGGCTTGAGTGTATCTCAGCGCGGAGGCTTTCTTGGAGTTCGGGATCTTTAGCCAGCTCCCAGAGACCGAATGCAATTGTCTTGGTCTAAAAAATACTTAGGACTTGTTTATTTCGCTGCGGGATTCATACCGTGGTTTCTTGACCTGCACACAAAAAACGAGAGTAAGAAATGATGTATAGTCAGTGGATGTTCTTGACCTGCAGTCATGATAGTCTGAGTCTGATTAACGATTTCCTCGCCAGTCAGTGGGACACGCTCCGTATTGGAGTGTACTTGATCCACTGATTGAACCGTTCACCGAGAATGAACATAATCAGCCCAGCCCAATTGAAAAGACGATCCTCACGAAGTATCCCAAATATATCCCCGTCGATATTCAACCCCTGTTGTACCAAATCGTGCTTTTCCTTGACGGCCTGGGCCCCAAGGCTCTGGGCGAGGTGACTCGCCTTCCGTGCAGCTTTGAAGGTTTTTGTGGGCAGGTGCAAGGCGGCACGTAGAAGCCATGTCGGTAAGCACGCCCCCAGTGCGTCGGCTAGGACATCCCCCGCAGTCTGAGTGGATGAATCGACCCTGTTATATCTGTATGAGCGTAGGAGCGGGTAATTACTGGTTACAGACCGCTCACTGTATCTGGTTGGTCGCGACTACATATTCCTCTCCTAAATCATCTAGCGAGTAACCCAACGCGGCTTTCGAGCGTATCAGAAGACTCTTTGGAGAGAATAGGATTCAGACTACCTCCGGCTATCGCAGTGAAGGTTGCAATGCCCAAGGGAGGCACAACATCAATCGGTGCCGTGCCAGATTGCTCCAACTCTTGCGTGATCTAGACAAAGCAGGATGTGAGGGCCGAGATGCCATTTTATTCAATGAAACTTGCAGCCTGCGCGACATTGTCAAAGATTGGCTGAAAGCTGCGGGCCGTGGCAGCGGTAAATCCCGGATTAAACCCATTTCGGAGGCGTTGGTGCGCTTTTCCTATATCACAGTCAACGTGGTGAACGTTGAAGTCCATGAAGCCGACCTTTCATCCGTATCATTGTCCCATCCCCAACAGCCATACGGAGTGTGCTGTCTAAGGTAGGCGATATTGTAAAAAGCGGGCTCTTCAAGATATACTGGCACGCGAGAAGATCTGAGACCATTAGGCGGTTTTGCCCGAAACACCCTTTCAGGCGGTAGACTGGTCCATAGATCTTGAACCATTTGAATTCATAATCGCCATACGATGAGGGGAGCCTAAATTGCAACATGTTTCCTAGATGCCGTGCACGATTGGTGCTGAGCACACGGAACGAAAGTTATCGGCACACCGAATATCCACGATGGGGATGGTGGGCCTCTAATATGGCTGATAGAGCTCCGCTGACGGACAACGTAATACCCGACTAGGAGCGCAACAACCGCACCCCAGGCGATTCCGTGGTTCATGTCGCGCTGTGTCGATACTCAGGAAGTGACACGGACGGAGCCCAAGACGCTTCCCTTTTAACGGCGGGCCCCACTGATGTCATTAGATTCTACTCGAGTAGAATCCTTGCTATTTCTGCACCTGACTCCAAACTGAACCGGTGACCGGGACCGGGTACTGTGGTTGCACTTTGTCACGAAATCCACCAGAGATGTGGTGTCAAGGAAGACGCGTGTCTTTACGCAGACGGCGACAAGCGTGGAGACAGGAAGGTCGATGTGGTGAATAGCGAGATAGGCCAATCTCCCGGACCTTTCGGTCGAGGAGCAACACGCTAGCCACGTCGAAGGTGACATTTCATGAGACCATCACTGAAGACGAACGTAACCCTAGCAAGATGAACCACACGAGCGAGAAACGAAACACCTCGCTTTTATTGTCGTACTATAGGTAACGATTTCGCGCGAAGGGAGATTCGAGCTCAGAAAGTGTCCAAGGACTCGTGTTGTGAGCACAAAATTCGCTGGCGGAGGTGAGGGCGGTTAGTGCCGGTTACTGGGGGGAAGCAGCAGTGAAAATTGATGGGATCAGTTTCTCGGCCGTCGGCGAACGCCGATTGCCGGCCTCGTCCTCCATCAGATCCATCAAAGATCCATCCCTTCTCCGAGTCTGGAGCGGGCGCGGGCGCGCCCCTACGCTGTTGCGATCTGCTCTCGTTCACGGTTGCCGGGGACACTCGACGCTACCAAGTCACCGGCCGCTTCCTCCTCCACCGGAGGGCACTCCGCAGCAGTGAGTGTGCACGTCTTCGAGGCAGGCGCCTAATCAGCCGCCGAAACCTCGAGCAGCCGCTGGACCAGGGTCGAAGCCGCGTCTTCGATCAGATCAAAGCTGCGTTCTACTCTCTAAGCCGATTGGGTCACTATAAACAGTGTCAGTGCGAGCAAGGTTAGCTTAGCTCTCTGACCAAAAGTGTTTTGTGCAGCACTCTCCTCCCGTCCCGCCCCGGCAGACCGCTCCCTAAGATCGACCAAGCCATTTAGCTACGGGATTACGCGTGCGTGCGTCTTCCCTCCCCTTTTCTCTTCTTCTGTGGGCTCCCTGAGTTCATTTCTGAGTTGGTCGTTGCAGCGGAAGGCTGCGGTACGGGGAGCGCGCCGTCGGACGCGGAGGAGAAGGAGCGCGATGCGCGACGGGATGCATCCGGTGCTGAGGGACGGGTGCGGACGTACGGGCGCGCGGCCGATCCTCTCGTCCGAGTGGCACCGTACTCGTATTCGAGGCGACCGTAGCATGTGTTGACGAACGGGGCGCGGGTGGGGGAGTCGTGCGCGAGGCTGAGGCTTGTGGCCGTGTAGATGGCATAGTAGTCCCCTGGATGTGCCCGGTGCGCTCGTATGTGACGGCTACGCGGCCTTGCATAGTCGGCCGAGGGTGGGGAGGCGTGCGCGGAGGCGAAGGCGAAGGTGGGAGCGTGGGGCGACGGCGGGCATATCTGAAGCCTAGGCTGGGCGAGGCGAGACGTGAGGGCGGCCCCGCGTAGTCGACTAGGATGGGAAGACGTGTGCGCGGACCGGGAGCGTGGTCACAAAGGCGGAGGTGTGTAGCCGAGGACGAGGACGAAGTGTGTGCCGGGGCGAGAACACGCGAGCGCGGACGCGTAGGCGGGAACGCGGAGTCGGAGGGTCGCGTGGAGCGTGCGTACCACATGGACCGATGCTGGAGGCCCGCGAGGGCGTGGAGTGCGGGGCGTGTGGACGGGGAGCGCACAGATGGGGTTAGCGTCGTCTTCCTCGGCGTGCTATAGTCAGTCGAGCACGAGCGGCGACAGAGGAGGGCCCATCCCGCCTTTATTCCGCTTGCCACTTTCCCTCCTTCCTTTACTTCCTCTTCTCTCTTTATCCATTTTTTTATTATGGACATGTTCAAGTTGCTAACGCGCTCACAGAAATGCATCATACCGAGCGCAATGTCCTGGTCGAGTGGTTAGCAAGGAGTGGTGGTTCGAGGTGGGTCTCTATTTCCTATTCGTCTTCGTTGGCGTCGTTGCCCGGCCGGCGCAGAGAGGGGGGCGTACGGCGGGAGAACGGGCTTGGCTTCGCCTGCACTCCCTTGGTCCTCTCCTGCGTTTCAGTAGGGCGGCATTTATTTGCGTCTGTGTCTGCGTCTGCTTCCTCCCTCTCTCAGGACCCTGCATGCATCCCTCCCTCCCTTCTGTCCTCACATTGATTTCGATATTGACCTGTCTCGCACACATTAGGAATCGAAAACTACCCCCGCGTTACCCCGTGTTACCTTCTTCAACGGCGGCGTCGAGAAGGAATACAGGTGTATGGTACACTGCATTTTTATATCCTCGGCAATAATCCTTCCCGCAATGGATTCCCCTCGACTACTATTCGCTCTTCGCCCACTACCACCTTCGCCCTGTCCCTTGTTTAACTCCCGACCTTCCTCCGCTGCATTCCTTTGTCTTTGCCTCCTTTCCTCTCCTGCCCATCTTATATCTGCCTCCCCGCCCTCCGCCCTCCCCCCGCTTCCATTTGCTCTCCCCTTGTCCCCTCCCCTCCTCTCTTTTGCTTCACGCTTTCCACTCCGACTTGACGCTGACATTCCCGCCCAGTTGCCTACGCCTCTTACCGTCTAGGCCGTCTCGGTTCGCGAAGTACCCACAGAAGGGCGTGAACATGGACTGGAGAAGGAAATCCGAATCGTGCCCATCCTCATTCGTCACTTTCCTCCACCCTCGGAGTGATAAGAAACAGTGAAACGGGTCATGGAGGGGTGGCAAGACGAGGCGCGGTGAGGGCGCAGAAAGGACGGAAGATGCGGGTCGACGCTGGGCGATGGAGACGGGCGGGCTACTGACTTCGGCGCACGGGAGTTGAGACTCGCTTGGACAGTTTGACTCAGGATTGACTAGGTTGTTCCCGTAGAGCGTCATCGCCGAATTGCGCATATCGAGGGTGAGTATCGCCGTAGTGGAAGGAGGAAAGAGTGCAGTGCCTCTCTCACAACCATGACTTATTGACGACCCGCGGCCGCTCGGTGGGCGCAACCAAAGCGCAACCCACATTCGCTCGTATTCCTGTTTCTAATCTAATAGATGATCTTTCCCTTGGTTTTGGCCATGCTCTCTCGAGTTCTCTCTCACATTTCCCAGCGTCCTCGCAATGCTTGCCGCTCACTCTGTTGCCTGCCCGTTCTTTTCTTGTCGCGCTTTCCACGATCTCCCTTTATACGCTTCTCCGAAACGTTGTTTCTTTCTGCCTATTCTTCGGAGTCTCTCTCCTGCCGAATCCTTCCTCATTTTCTTCAGGCCTCCCGCGCTTCAGTTCATCGAGTCGTTTCTGTTGTCACTCTGGTTACGCTTGAACCCATTAATATTGCCCACAAACTCCAACAGTTGTTTCAGGGTAATCCAAGACGCCAGCTCCCTGACCCGGGTGTGATGCACGGTGCACCGTTGCTTCCTGTTCGAGGGTTTTTGCAAGGATTGATCTGTCAACCAAACGGGTTTCGATTCCCTATAATATGCCCAGACTCGTATTTTCGTTCGGCTTCCAGCTTTTGGCTTTTACGTGCAGTTGTGTGCATCCCCCATCGATGCACAGAAGACGATATCTACCGTGGGATGTTCATTCTCGCAGGAACCATTATCTTTCCAAACATTCGGGATGCACGATACGCAAGTTCTGAAACTCATATACTGACAGGAATTGGAAATATGCTTAACAGAGGAATGACCCTGGCGTATCTTCCAAAGCCAGTTGGGAATGCCGAGCCGTACTTCGGGGGCAAAGTTGGCTTCGGTCGGCGGTAGAGCGCACTGCAATCGATAACAGGATATGCATTGGCCAATACCCCGGCGACAGCAGTGTCTGGATCGCTGTCGCGACAATTCTAGCATCCTGTGTCATTACCAATGTAGTGGACAAAAACGGCAACATCATTATCCCACCGAATGAAATGACCTATGGACTCACGAGGTGAGTGCCGTTTGACTTGAGCGTGTCAAGTTAGAGCTTTCATTGTGCAGTGACCCGAAAAACTTTCCGGGTGTCATCAAGCTGCGCACTCCGGAAGCGAGGGAGTTGACCATGGAAGCGATCCACTTGGAACATCGATGTCTTTCCACAGAAAATGTAACCGGAGGATATGTACATTATTATCTCTGAAACGCAGGACCTCGTCAACCACTGAGATGTTCAGTTGGGAGAAATCAGCGATCCGGGTCACACGAATGCCCAAACAATTCAATGAGCGACAACGCGTGGCCAGGCCGTTACTCAGTGGACCAGTTGAGATAAAGTGTTTGGATTCATATGCCAGCCAACCGTACGAGCTGGTTGCAAATGGAGTGAAGAAACCATAGAAGGCAGAAGACAGCTCAGCTAGATGGCCGCATAACCCAATTGGTGTGGGAATACGCTTATTCGACGACGACAAGAAAGAATTGAAACGACCCGACACAACCGAATAAACTTCAGTCAACCTCTTCTGAGAGTTGATCGCCTAATGGCAGCTCCTCCTCGCGGTGCACACCGTTGTAATAGCCTGGAACGTCCCCTTGCCCGTGGCCCCGGTCCCCGTAACTCCCATCCTCACCCCCATTGGTCGCCTGCAAAGAATCACGCTTCGCTTGGCTGAGAGACCACATGCCTTCGATTACCGCCTGCGCGGAGCGTATGTCGACTGCGAGGGCCATGCAGGTCCCGACAAACTCGGTGGGGTCACTGCGGGCGCTATCGCGGACGGTGTGGCTCCACGCTGTATCGTCCATGAGAAGGGTCGCCGCGCAGAGCGCCCTGATCGCCTTGCACAGAGTCTTGTGGGGCAGGTGTGGAGCGGTCCATGCAGCGGTAAGGCACTGTATGAGGCTGTGAGAGGGGAGTGCAGACAAGAAATAGTGATGTACCATATGGCTGCAGTAGCGCACAATGCCACACCGTGAGCACATGGAGGTACACGAGACGATGCGCACAGTGCAGGCAAGGTGCAAGCACTAGGTACAATTTTCAACTCGAAGGAGGGGTTGTGAAAGGAGAGAACGAGCCTGGTTCCGATTGCGCATCTCTGTCATCAGCTGGAAGGCCCCAGCGAAACAGACGGGGGGCTCAAGCACCAGAGGCCCTTCCCCATACAGGAGGGTGCCGTCCGTCCCGATAGAGTCGCGCATACTACGTACAAAACCGAACCAGTCGCGGGGGACCGTCATCCGTTGGTCCGTCATGCTCCGCAATATGGGCTCCATCTTGATCGCGACGGGGTATAGCTCTTCGTAGATTTTGGCGAGAATGTCCATGGTGCTGGGCATGTTTATCACCGAAATTGCGTGAAAGAGTCCCGTGCATGCAATGAGGGGGGAAGTAAACGTGTTCATTTGGAGTGTGTGGTCCACATGCGGGTCATACGCTTGGAGTGCACACTGGAGATGGCGAGTGGCGAGCAGAAATACCACCGGTATCTGGAAAAGCACTTGGACGAAAGGCTCCAGGAACCGGGCGAGTCCAGCGAGGAGGGCGAACACGCTATGGCCACCGGGATAGTCGGCAGCCCACCGTACAATCGGAACAAGAACGTCTGCCTCGGTCCTTGAGGCGGGGATGACGTCCTCGATGCAGGTGGGCCAGGGCTGCGCGTCTGCTGAAATGTTCTGTTTCGCCTTGCGAAATTTACCCGGACCGAGATTCGTCAAGTAATCGGCGATGTGGAGGCATAGAGTCCACAGAATCTTTTCAAGCAATTCCGTGGACGGGAGAGATGTGGACTCATGGAACATCCGAATCTTGGGTTTGCACTGGCACGTTTTGAGGCGCTCCCGGAGGGCAGAATGCTGCTTATCTGAGCCTCTGTCCGTCGCGAGAAAGGACATCGCTGTTCTAAACAAGGTACCTTGTCGAGAATCTTCTCCCTTCTTCTTGAGCACTTTGTCGAGTATGCCGCTCAGGGCAAGAACACAGCAGGCGCCATCGTGCATCGGGTTCGAAAGGGTGAAAAAGAGAAGATCGCGTTCCTCTTTGCTGGCGTTTTGGCTTCTGGACCTGGAAGGCATCTTAGGTAGCCTACAATGAAATTGAAGCGTCAGCGCATCACAGACTGGCCGGCGTGTCCGAACGATGTACTCACTAGTCGCGGAGAACGGAGAGTTACGAGGGCAGCAAAATGGGGAACAGTGAGAGAAGCGTTTGAGAAAGAAAAGCGCAGTCACAGCTGATCATACACGTGATATGTGACACTGTCGATGCCACTATCAAATCGGCCAGAGTTTTGGAACATCCGAATCGTGTTGACTGTTGAGGGACCGGGGAGCACAAACATTTGAAACAATTATAGGTAATAGACAGCCCCGTGTCTGGTTGATGCCACTGCGCCAAAGGAGGGAAACATTTCTACCCATCTACTGTAGTATTTCGACTTGATTTCTACCAAATGTGCAGGTGACGGGTGACAGGGGGTCGTGAACTGAACAAATTTGGTACATGTAACGGTGACGGTCGGGCAATGAGCACCTTAATTTTTCACACCACCAGAGAGCGCAAAAATGATTTTTGAGCTATGCTCAATCAAGACGATTGGAATTCCTTGGAGGTAAGTACTAGATATTCACGGAGATCCACAGCGCAAAACTCCGCTTCAAAAAATCTTGCGACACCTCTGCTCTGTTTCTATGTACGTTCATAATTGTAGTTGATTGTTGTGCTCAATATCTCTTCGGTTAATTGTGCAAGGACACAACTCGACAGTAAGCGAGCGCAAACTTGAAGTCGTCCATGGACCATGGTGGCCCGATCCCTTGACTGTAAGTATTTTTATCGCCTTCTCAAGCCCCGTTTGGATGGCTGGGCAGCATGGGTGGTCTTGGAGGGTCTGGGGAAGCCGTTTGACAAAATGAACATTTCCCAGGTAGGTGACGCGGTCGGACCGATTTTGAACACCAATTTCAGTGAACATCTTGGATGACAGGTGACACCCTGTGAACATTTGGTCGAAATACTACAGTAATCCCCGGGTGGCCTCATCTGTCCGTGGCAGTGTATATGACCTAACTGAGTGGGCGCTAAAGGTGCCGAGGGAGGGAGGAGGGTAAGTGGTAAAATAAAAATTGGAATCAAAATTTGGGAAAGTCATTTCTGAGCGGACAAGCTTTTGATGGGAAAAAAGTGGTTATGCCCTCACACATCACTCTGAGGGCATTGCCTCCCCTAAAGGATCCTCTTCTGGGTCATATTTGAGTTGAACCAGTCATTTTGCAAATGAACAATGTTCCTGTCATTCTTGGCTCCTCTTAGTTCTGTCTGGCCGACCCCTCTAGTGTTGACTGCCTCCACAATACAGCAGCCTTCCAAGCACCTGACTCTCATTGCCTCAAGCATGTCAGAAATCAGTGCGTGAGGCTCATCGTCATTGCCGTAGGAGAAGATGTCATTGTTGCAGTGAATCCAAGCTTTGATCTTGGAAAAGGCCTCTTCGATGGGATTCAAATTGTGGTATGGCGGGAGATACACAAGGTGTACAACTGGGCAATATAAATATATAAAGAAATTGGCGACAATATCACTCACCAAAATGATCACACAATCCGATGATTTCATCCCCATGGTGAATTCTAGTGTTGTCCATGACAAGCATGCTCGATGGGCCAGGGTACAGAGAGCAGAGGGGGAGCAGTAAAACAGTTCTGAGTGAGAAGAGCATAGAATGATAAAAAGGAAACTTGCGACTTGATGGTCAAGAAAGCCTAGAAACTGGTCATGATACATGGATCCCTCAACAATTGTGCTGGTCAGCATCCCACGCAATGTAAGAACACCTGTAGCAGTCAGACAGTGGCCACAAACTGCTTTCTGGCGCTTGGTTGCGCATTTACCTGTTTTGGCTCATCTGAGTCACCAGCCAGGGGTTTTGTCATTTTTCACAGTAAGATGGCCAGTTGAATGCACCTAAGTTGAGCTGTTTTTAGCAAGAACTGGGCTAGAAAAGATGTGTGCAGGATGGCGGCATACATGTGCTGGAGCCGAATAAGGTTGAAAGAAAAAGGCGTAGATAGGAAATGAGACCACATTAGAAAGAAAGTGGCTTTGAAACACTTTTGAATGGGCCTATTTACAAGAGATTTTGTCAAGAAATTAGTCTTATAGCAATCACGCCCCTCTCAGGAAGACATCAACTGATTACGCAATATGGTGGCTGTGCTACCAGCTGTTCCTTCCTTCATACCACAGCCGGTGGGACCTGAATAAATCAGAAAATATTCATACGTATATAGAAGCACCATTCAATCATTTTGTGCTGCAAAGGTCAAGTGATCCAGCTGATATCTCAATATGAAATTAGCCTGAAATTTGATCAAAAATTTTGCCTCCACAAGTTGATCACATATCATGGGCACTGGATGGGCTACCTAGTTGTTAGGGAGACCCTCCACTCTTTCAGAGTTTTCTATGTCCTCAAATATTTCTGGATTTATCATCAAGGTGTACACGCTGCAACAGGGTGTTTGTAAATCAGTCCGTGTCTCCCTGATGGGGTCGTGATTGCTAACAGACCCTATATGGATGCATCTTGATTGTCATCCGTTTCTGGTCTGTAACAGAGACTATCAAGAAATGAGTTTGCAATGAGTGTGACAAGAGTGGAAATATCAAAAGTTGTTCTTATTTATAAAATGATCGGTAGTGTCATTACATCCTCAAATAGCTGTAAACTGCTCAGATGGGAAGAGAAGATGAAAGGTACGATTGGGGACAAGAACCCCTCCTAATTTGCAGCTCATGTGTCTCAAGGATGGTGTGAATTGTGGGCTTGCAGAAGTGGCACTTGCATGGATTGGCTTGTTTTGGGTTTATGCATGGTTTTGGTGGCACAAGCCCATAGCCCACATTTCACCTTATATGTTGGCCACTCTGAAATGGATTGCTTCATTCTCTAAGACACAGCCATCTGTTTTAACCATCAGAACAGAGCGGCAAATGAATATGGATCCATCATGTTAGATGAGTTGTTGCAAGTCTTTTTTTTTTAAGTAAATGGTCTTGGATAGGAATTTGATCCAGCTCCAGCATGTGCTTTCCAAGTCCAAGTCCGCGTGGCATACGGTACACCACCGCCTTCATTGAGGTCTTTGGAAATCTGCGGCAGCATCCCAGCATTAGTGTGCTTCAGCCAGCTTTTTTTTTTTTGTTTCTCTGCATTTGGCATTTTAAGGGCAACCTTAGGATCAATGCGGGGTGCTGAAACTAGCAGGGGAATCTGAAGGTAGATTAATAGGCAGCACCTAAATACAGAGTAAAATAATACACACCTAGCGGGGGAATCCAAAGAGAAGGAAGGATGAGGATTCCCACACTAGGCGAGGTTTTTTATAAACTAGTCAGTAACACATGACCCAACTATCTACAATAGCCAAAGGTAGCTACAGTGATCCTGGGCTTGGTTGCATAGCACATGCCAGTGCAAGCGGCCAGAGGAAGCAGCCAAGGGCACGAGTGAGGCCAAGGAGGGGAAGACACCAGAGTGTTTTACCCACTTATTATGTTCCAGCCTGTAGCCTTTCCATTGCACCACGTACCAGATGCTGCTGTAGCAGACCTTTGCCTCGAGGATCTCCTCAACCGCCCATTGGACATTGTTGTCTGCCCAGAGGATGGGTGGCGGCTTGTCGTTCTGGGGGCATCTGGGGAAAAATTAAATTAAATCTCTTGTGGTTCAGCTGAAAGAATTGAATCACAGAAGAAAGAGTTGGGCCACATGCCTCGCCATAACACTTCCGGGAGGATTGCACCTCGGCTATTCCTCAACTCGTCGGGACCGCCGAGGGGACCGATGGTGAGTGGAACACAACTTCGTCTAGACTCGGGACTAACCACACATTCAAGATTCCGATGTGGAGTCACTATCGTTCAATCCTCGTCCCCTGTCAGCTCCCCACTCCCACATCTTCGTTGTATGTAATAATTTTCATCTGTCTTGATTGCGGTGATGAGTATAAAGCTCTCGACGAGTCCGACATGGAAATATTCCCTCTTGGGCTATGCACTGACCCTTCGTTCGACTTCTTGGGGTTCAACTCAGAACCCGATGCCCCAGTCCCCATACCTGCACCACTTGGTATCTCCGATGAAGATCTTCTCGCCTTCCTCGCTGTGCACGACTTTGACACTGATTCATTCCTTCAAAACAATTGGTTTGACCTCGACACCATAGGCACGATGTCCTCCCCGGATGGGTTACCTCTCTCCGAGCTCCCCGTATTTTCTAGCCCTCAAGTTGAATGGCCGCTGCTGCTGTCTTTACCCCCTTCCTCTCCTCGCCTCGAGTTGCCGGCGGTCATTCCCGCTGTACCATCGACATCCCGACCCAACATAGGCTATCGGTGGACCCGGCAGACATTATTAACGAGCCCCGTGCTCGCAAACCGCGAGTGCGCACATATTAGTTATAATCCTAATAGAATAACTTGGGGGGGAGGCCGATGCTGCGCACGGCATAACTCGTACTTTACTTTTTGTCTTTTGTTCTCCAGGATGACAGTCAGCCCCCTTCTCCTTATGGATTGCAGGCGTCAAACAGCTATGGGTAAGTTATAGTGCATTCAAATACAGTCAACATCCCAAAAGTAAGGCCAATTTTCTCAAAATTCATGTGTTACACAATATGTGGGCAGTTCTGGGGCTATCTCTTCCATAAATTTGTAGACGGAGATGTTATGAAGATGCTAATCAGATTTCAAAGGGATCCAGGTGTAACTGAAGGAGAAGTTGTCCTCGCAAAGTCATCAAGGGTTGGCATCACTTTTGATGGCCTTTGCTGATCGCGCTTTGGCTGATGAATACACACTCTGCATTCTTCCAGTTACCCAGTAAGGTGGTTCAAGTCAAAGCTAAGAGGTATATCTAAAAATTCATGAAAGGGATTACATATACAGATCCTAGTAATTATTTGGCACATTTCTTTCGAGATTTTGCTCTTATTTGGGACGTTGATGGTTTTTGTATGCACTATCTTACTCACAGAAGTTGACTTTGGGTACACTCTGGAGGTTTTAATGAGCCATGAAGTGTGATATGAGATTGTGATGGGAAAAAGCAGACGAGTGGCAGTGCAGTGCTTGCGTACGAAGCACTTCGGGTACATCCGAAATCAATGATCGCCGGTTTGATCGCCAGTTTGATGATCCTAGGCCCAGACCGTCCTACATGTATGTGATAAATGTATTTCAAAGTTTTAGCTCACTCCATAGACAACTGGGGATTGTTCACTGGCTCACTCAATATAAACATGCCAGGGCCTTTGATCGAGCTCCAGGTGGTCACTACTTTGATGGCCAGTTCCCCTTTTGGAACCACTACACCATGTAACCCAAAAAGGAAGTTCCCATGATTTTTTCACTGTTCAGCCTATGTTTTCGATAGACTTGGCTCACAACTCTGTAGGTGTGCTCTCTGCATAGAGTTGATACAGGTAACAGAATTTGGAAGGTTTCACCACCCATTCAAACTCCAGGTGGTATTTTTATTCACCCAGTGTATTTTGCTAAACCATGTGGTTAGATGTCCTCTTTGTCATGGATGGAGCATGTTTCCTAGGGTTTAAATACCCTCCGGATCGATTCGAGAGGTCAATTGGACCATAGGAGGTCCCGATAATCCTCCAAGGGCACTGCTCCTCAATTTTGTTGCAATCTTTGGAACAGTGTGCCGGAACGAGTGCTTATTTGGCCTCGGTAATTTTTTGGAATGTAAACACAATATATTGGAGTGACACATCAGAGTTAAGGAGGCTTTGCACCTCTGCTCCGCAAATGCGCACCGATATACTGTGTTTTGGATGTTCTTAGCATTTGGCTCACACTCAGACAGCTCAATGCTTAACCAGGCCACCGGCAACATGGGATTATTGTATAGATTTGGTTAATGGCCATTAAAAACTGTCTGGACACATAGCGCACTCTGCAGTTGTGGCCCACTGAGAGGTACCCACCTATTTGGAAATAGTGCAATGCTGAGCAGGTCCCTATTGCTGATCATTGGTGACTGAATGTTTCTGAGGTCCACGGAGTCGAAAATTGATGCCCCCTAATTTCTGAGAAACAATCAGCAAAGATATTCTGATTTTACTGCCCACCTGCACAAAGAAGTGCTACAATGCCCATGTGCGCATCCAGCAAGGCATTATATTTGGATGCAAAATGAGGTTGATTTACCCATAGAACACGATGAACATGTCGCCTGAAGACGACACCCCTGCAAACACCTCCCATGTCATTTTTTCCAGGGTGATTTGTTTTGATATTTTTCCGATATTTCTGTATGTGTCAGTAAAGTCAATTTCCTTATTTCTTTGGTGCCAAAAAACCTTTCTTACTCCCATCCTCCCTTGGTAGATGGCCAGAAGTTCACCATATCACTGGCATTGATTGACTTAAGTATGGTTAAGCAGGAATATTTTTGCCATGGACTTGGCCCTTGGGTAGGGATAGTCAGGGTTTTTTCCTTGATTCTATGTCATCATAATGTTGAAATCCATTGTGTGATAAGGCCAGTAAAGCTGGCAAGCGGCAGAGCCTGCTACCCAGAAACATACAGGCCTTTTGAACTACAATTAATCAATTAAGAACATTGCTAGTCTAGTTGTACAGGCAGCCCAAGACTCGCTTGGTTGGTGCTGGTGCACCAACCAGCTCGCATTGGCCTACAACAAAAAAAAACCTAAAGATATTGGGTATCTTTCTTTCGGTATACCAGTAATTAATTGGGACAGCAATGTTTAGAAACCTCTTTACTGAGAACCCACACTGTTAGCAACAGTTCAGCTTTGAGTCCATGTCCGGTATTGAATCTGCATATCCAGCTCGAAATCTGAGAGGACTGATCAAACCCTGCTGCAAAAGTTTGTTATAACTAATGGGACAGAGATCATACCATGCTGAACATGAGTCAATCTCACAGGGTCCATTTGAACTTGAAGCGAGTGTGTTCCCCTCTCGAATAAGCAGAATCATAAGCTCCTGAACAACAACCATGGCAAGCAGAATGGCTTTGCAGCAGCCGAAGTAATTTCGCAGGGAGAAGATGTGCTTATGCGAAACCTGCTGACAAAAATATGATGCACCCAAAAGCATTTTGATCGCGACATATCTCGGAACCCTTACCTAAAGGTAGCAGGAATTTTTTTGAGCCCAGAAGCAGCACAATCTCTGGAGAACTGACAGAGTTATGGCTCTATCAAGTTTGAACATTGGACAGTGATTTCACATCAATTCAGCACACATTCGGTGTCAACTATTTCCATATACAGATCACAGATCACCTTGTAGCTCGTTCCACGTCAAGATACAGTATTTCAAATGAAATATCTCAGCTGTTCTGCACAGAATAAATGTCTGTGAGGCCCTACAACAAAGTATATTTTTGCTCCTCTTGCACCTCCGTGTAAACTGATCTAGGACAGACAGACAAATTGAGGTGTGTTACTTAATATTGACGATGACTTTCTTGTTGTGCTTGGACTTCATGTGAACACCAGTCTTTCCAACAGGCCCAGATTGAACTTAGGTCTTCGGCAAACAACATCTGCACTGAGCCCTCATGAATTGCCAAAACAGTTATGGGCGCAATTTATAAAAAAAATGTGGGTTGGGATTGCGTCGCGGTAAAGAGCAGGTGAACAACACGGGGTTCCATAAGAGCAGTCCAACTCAAGCCTAGTTCCAAACCAATCAAGCGAAACCTCTGAATCTCTCAATTTTGTTACGAATGTTAGAGACCACGAGAAAGAGTAAAAATAATAAAATAAACGCAACACTCACCCTATAAATAGAACAAGAGGCCCAACTCAAAGCTATACAAATGAATGCTAAATGGATTGGTGTGTGTACAATATATATGACTACTGGAAAGTGTGACAAGGCGGAGGTTAGGAAACTAGGAGATCAAAATATAAATAGACTAGCCGGAATAGAACCAGCATCCTCTTGGTGGATGATATAATCACTAAATCTATTAGATTAGGCTCTTAAAAAGACTACAAAATACTAATGAAAACAGCCATTTCATTACATCCTGAGGAAGCACTGATAAAAGTATCACAAACTCAAAAACCTGGTTCCGTTGATGAAAAGAACGAGCATATAAAGTACTTGTAAGCTGAACTGATTGACAATGCAGGTCTCGTTTAATCAAACTGGACATCTTTCCTGTCATGCTTCCTGGAGCAATATGGGAGCAGTGGGGTGAACTGTTTAATGAAACACCTGTTTAACATGGCACACTTTCAACTGAATCCTCTGTTCTGCAGGGACAGAAATGACGTATATAGCCTATGTACGGTGAGGTGAATGGATTAACAGAACAGCTGTTTAACAGCCTCCCTTCATTACCACATACAAGGTGCTGATGAGTGATTAATCAGGCAGTGAATAAAACAGATTATGCATTGAGATGTGAATTGATTAATCAAACTTCATATAGATTCTTCGAAACTAAAGTGTACAATATGGGTCAGATATTTATATAGACACAGGATATCTCAAATGTGTTACTAGAATTGACCCGGCGGAAATTGTATCGCCGTTGAAGCCAACCATCTGATGTGTTCGGGATCTTCCGAAGCCTTGCGTACGTCTCGCCTGCACCGCCACAACCTGAAGTCGAACTCTGCAAAATGTATTGCAGATTTCTGTAACAGCAATATAACTCAAAGGTAGTGCCAAACCTATTAACTGAAACCTCTGCAACTCTCAAATATTTTACGAGAGCCATGGTTGAATGATAGATACCAGAAGCTTGAATTAAAATTAAAAAAAAACACAACACTCACCCTACAAATAAGTCATGATGCTCAACACAGAGCTATACAAAGCAATACTAAATGGATTGGTATGTGTACAATATTTATGACTGTTAGAAGGTGTGACATGGTGGAGGTTAGGAAACAAAGAGAACAAAATATAAATAGACTAGCCGGATTCGAACCAGCATCCTCTTGGTGGATGATATAATCACTAAATCTATTAGATTGGGCTCTTAAAAGTATCACAAAAATCTAATGGACACCGCCACTATTTCATTACATCCTCAGGACGCACTGATAAACGTATCACCTCGGAAAAAATCTGGTCCCGATTGATGAAAAGAACGAGTACATAAAGTACTCGTAATATATCAATAAATCATGAATTCTGCAATGAACTTTGAGAAAAAGTTCCTACCTCGCCCTTGACTTACAATTGGCTAAACACAGCACAGAACCTGTAAAAGCGAGAGAAAGCCCCTTAACCGAACTCGGCACTTGCCCGTACAGTGAATAGGCGTTTGGTGGACAAAATAGACGTTCAGGCGAAGAAATAGGCGTTCAGGCGACGGAATAGGTGTCAATAGGTGTTCACGAACGCTTAATGCCACTAAAGTTGTCGTGCCTCAGTCAAACATTAATCACTACGTAGTTACAAATTATTGGAGGTCCATACGAGATAGCGTTGGCCATTGGATACTTCTCACTAAATTCGGGCAATGCGGAGTGGAAGCGCCCTTTCTCCGCTGGCGACAATTGGCAGGAGAGCCGTCATGACGCGCGGTTGGACAGGTTGATCATCGGGTTCCGTGAAAGAGAACTTTCCAATGAGCTCGCAGATGATCACCTGCATTTCCAGTATACTTTCAGGCGCAATCAATGAGACGAACTTGAACGTGAAAGTTAGGACTCTTACGCAAAACGCCACCTGTAATTCCAGAATTAGTTCCGGAGCTCGGGATCACATTGAGTTTGAGCCTTACCCAAGACATGTTCGGGGACCTCCGAGAAAGGAAAGACTATTCCTGAAGTCAACCAAAGAACCTAGGGATGAAGTGGCCGACGCACAGGTTTGCGTATGGGCCAACGGCGTCTCCCTGATATGTGTCGCCATCTAACCACCGAGAAGGATTAAACTCGTGTGGGTTCTTGCCCCACCGCGAAGCAAGTCTGCAATTTCCGATAGGTGAACATAATTTACGGAAGTGTGGGGTCCGAACCTTTGGTACGATGCAATCCCCAAAGCCAGTACTTCTCCCTTTCGAACGGCTATCTGATTAATGCGCTCTCCGTTGAACGAGACAATACTTTCCCCGAGCGGAATAATTGCATCTTCCAAAGCAACGCGGTCCGCGAGTGGCACTGCAGGGTATAGTCGGAGGGTTTCCTGGATAAATTCGGGTATAATTACTGCACTACTGATCATCAGCTCTATATTACTCTTACCTTGAGGAATGCGTTGAGGAGCGGCATATTTTCATAAGCTAAATCTGCGACAATGGCGGCCGAATTAGCGTAAATTTCAGCCCGTAGTTTGTCCTGAAAATCAGGGTGCCTGGCCAGTTCCAACAGGCCGAACGCTAGGGCATTTGCCTGGAAACATCGAGAACGGTGAGGGTTGAGATGAATGGCTGCGAAAGAAATACATGCCGTCGTTTCCTGTCCAGCAATTAGGATGAGTGCCGTCTGCGCGACGATGTCTTGGTCCGTGAGCGTTTTGGTTTTTTCCGCTGTTTCCGGATCCACTGTGGTTCAAAGCTTGTCGTCAGACGGTGAGCGCGTGTTTATCAGAGAAGCAGTTACGAAGGACGCTGAAAAAGTCATTGCCACGTTCCAATCCCAATGTGGCGGCGGCCCTGTTCTCTCGAACGATTCGGCCACCAACTTGCTTTGCAAGAAATTTTTCTTGACGGGCAACAGCAAAGGCGGCAGTGGGTAGATATATTGCCGCGCGCCAAACCCAGGCTGGCAAGCGAGATCCAATCGCGTCTGCTAAGATATGCGTCTCCGATTGACTGGCCGTGAGCTTGCTATTGAACATTAGATTTCCTTTTTCTAGTCCAGCCGTTGACGCGATCTCTGCTCACACTATTTCTATATTATTCGCCGCAAACTCGGCCCCTAAGTCTTTTGTGGGACGTCCCAGGATTGCTGAAGCATCATTAGAAAATAGGCCATCTGCCTCGAATATCTATCCCACCGACCTTCACTAATTGCGTCGAGAGTGGCAGGACTCAGGACGGAGCAAACATCAGCGTTTGTCGTCGTAAAGTTGTCGAGCTGGTCACAAATCTCGAAAGCCAGGCATTTAATTAGCCACAGTGACCCTTCACCTTCACACAATCTCACCATCTCTGCGACCTTTTTAAACACCGGGTGGTAACTGCGCACAGCGGCAGTAGTAAAGCCCGGGTTCAGACCAGCGCGGAGGCGACGATGTTCATTTCCTACGTGCACACATCATCGTCAACGAAGGCCGAATCTGCACGAGAAAAATGTACCTCTCGCGGTAATAACACTGCTATCGCCAAAAAGTAGGATCGCCATATTGTTCAGGATTGGTGCACGATAAAATTTGGGGCTGTTTAAAATGTACTGTAGCGCAAGGGGATCCGCTACCATCAGTCGATTTTCCTGTGTTGAATAAATACAGGACAAATTCAGAGGGAGTGACCTACGCCGAAACAGGCCCTCAGTGAGTAGACGGACCCATAGAAGCTGAGCCAGTTGAACTCGTGCTCCCCATACACAGGGGAGAGTAACAACTGACGCAGGTTTCCTATTGGATGTCCGTATCAGAGAGTTGTATAATATTCTTAACATAACGTAGAGGTACCGAATATCCACGATGGGGATGGAGGGCCGGGAATGTCTCGGATGGCACTCGATCGACGGAGGATTGAATATAGGACCAAGACGATGACTGACAGGGTGGCTGCGAACTGCAGAGCGTATTCCATGGTATATCTTAGACTCTCACGGGTGGAGAATAGTGGGCGAGAGATGAAGCAGATCAAGAGCAGTTCTTCCTTTAAATACCTTCGGTTGGCGTAACTTACGCCCGCATAAGCGCATCTCTCACGGGCGGAGAATAGTGAGAGAGAAGAACCAGATCAAGAGCGGTTCTTCCTTTAAATACCTTGGGTTGGCGTAACTTACACCCGCATAAGCGCAGTGATTCACAGGCCCACGACCGGCCATCGGCGTTCAAGTCGCCGTCAACTCTTCCCATTGATTAGGCCAAAGACCTGCCATTCCCGTTCAAGTCACCGTTTACTCTTTAGACCGACGAGGTCGCACCGAACACCGCTCGAAGGGGATGATGGAGTGCTATCTCCTTCGAACGACTTTGTAAAGCCCCTAATAATTACTGAAATCGTGATCCAAAATCGACCCCAGACTGACACGGACCGGGCGGTGTCATGGGACCAAGCCTTGGGCGCGTGACATTGAGGGTCCGGTTCTATCCAACGACCAAGTTCTGAGGTGTCTTATAGTAAAACTACGAGATGTCGATGGAACACACACTCATTCCAGGGAGGGAGCACTCCAAGACGCCGGCTGTTGGCGACTGGCCGGCCGTAGAATGGCAGGACATCCGGTTAAAACCCTGTGGAACCCGGTTGGAGTTCTCCCCTGCCTGGCATCATCAGATTTCAGAGCAAGTTCGGAGGATCATAAGAGCATAATACAACTTACGTACGGTGCAGTCGGACAGGAAGAGAAGAGACGCGCAAAAGGTTTCGACCGATGAGCTCGAGGGCGGTGGCATCTTGGAACCGAGAAGGTCGAACGAAAGCAGGGGACGTGGCGCAGGACGAAGAGAGGATAAAGCATACAGAGCCGAGACTCGATGATGCGAGCAACGCAACCATAGACCCCAGCTATGAAATGCGAGAAGAGAAATCGCCGGGCGAGACCAGAAGCACAAAGAAATAGTAGTGCAGCTGTGAAAGAGATAGGCGCATACGCAGACGGCGGGAGGCGTAGAGACAAGAAGATCGATATTGTGGACAGCGAAACAAGAATTTGGATGTGAGGCAAGCCTGAATCCAAGCCCTAGATGTACGCCGCAGAGTCGATTCGGACCTGGACCCGGAATGAGCCTGACGAGCCACCGATGGGCTGAGGAAGCGGTGAACTGTGGATCAGCCAAAATCACGAGAGGAACACGCACGTCGAGGGTGAAAATTCAAGGGAACAGACAACGAAAGTAACGCTAGCAAGATGGGCCGCACGAGCCAGAAACAAGAGACCTCGCCTTTATTGGAATTTGGCCTACTATAGGTAACGGCTTCGCGCAGCTCCGAAAGTGGCCAAGAATTCGTGTTATGAGCACCAAATTCGCTGGCGAAAGTGAGACCGGTAACTGAAGTTGTGGCCGAGCAGAGCGACTGTGTGTGTGGACCCAGGACGAGGCTATCCTACCTGTCGACCATCCTGCGAAAATCGATGTTTTGCTGGTACTTTTCTTCGGAGAGGCAGAGGTACGTCAGCCCATCGGTCGCTTGTCAGGCTCATTCCAGGTCCAGGTCCGAATCGACTCTGCGTCTGTAAATCCAGGGTGCTGGACTCAGGCCTGCCTTACAATTCAAGTCCTTATCTCGCTGTTCACAGTATACGCTTCTCACCGTCTGCGTATACCGGTCTTTGCCCCTATCTCTTCCGCAGCTGGACTACTACACAATTGTTTTTGCTTCTGGTTTCCCCGGGCGATTTCTCGCATCTCCACGGGTGCGTTCCTCGCATAGTTCAGTCTCGATTCTGTATGCTCCTAGTCTTAAGTATCCTCTTCTCGTCCTGCGCCGCTCCCTCTCATTTCGACCACCTTCTCGGTTCCAGGCTGCCTCGGCTTTGCCGCCTTCCCTTCAAGTTCGTCGCTACGTTTTGCGGGTCTCTTCTCTTCCTGTTCGACTGCAACGTACGTATGTTGTACTGTGTGTGCTCTTTGTTCATCCGAATTTTCCCTAAACTCATCTTCTCACTCGTCTTCGCACTTGTCCTCGGCCGAACGCCAGCTCGCCTTGGGAGGGTCAACTGCTCCTCACTCCTCTCTGTGTCGTCCGCCGCGGAGCGAATCCTCTGGTACACCTATGCGCAAGAAGTCTCAGCCGTTGGTAACGAAGGTCGTGGGTGGCTGGCCAGAGGACGGAAGAGCGACCTGAATTTCGTGACGTGCGTAGTTCTTCGAGTGTGTACACACCTCATCCGTACTGATCCTAACGCATAGTCTCGTATTAATGATGCGGTAAGAGTTCCCTCCATGCGTATTTCGCGTTACTGAAGGCAGCGGTAGGAAGCATATATTTCTTTCTGTGCCGGTCCACACAATCCAGACTTACATACGAACTGTTTTGCGATCTATCGCTCCCCAGCAGGGCAAGATGTAAATAACAATTGGCTGATATTTATTGACTGGCAGACCAGCGTCCATAAACACCATATACTATCAACCTCCGCATTGAGAGGCACCAATCCAGGATCCCAGTCATGAGTCGGTCATGATTCCGGGGGACCAAAGTATCAACGATTTTCCAGCGCGCTCAGAAACCGGGTCTGAGCAGTGAGCCGGCGTAATCATCGGCGGACGAACCGCCGCGGATAGAGCACCACCGCCTCCTCGTCATCCTCGTCGGTCACTGTCCCGTTGGAAAGGCGCGAAATCAAGAGCGCAGTCATGGTCGGCCCTGAGTTGGGGTCAGATTGCCAGCAATTTTCCAGCTCTCCCCACATTACTCAGAAACCGCGTCAGAGTCGTATTGTTGTCCAGTTGGACGAAGAAGGTCTTCAATATTGCCGTTTTCAGCGGGAAACCAGTCCAAATCTGCATGCCGCTGGATGTCAAGTGAATACAGGTGGGTCCAAGAAAACGAACATACACCGACGGCCACGAGACCGAACGCCCAGACGTCGGATTCGAAGGTTGTTCGAGGGGCCGGCGGCTGGTCCTTGTCGTGTCTGGTAACATACGCCCAGAGCTCCGGCGCCATATACACCAGCGTGCCGACACGACGGGACGTGGTAAACCCGCTCACGCCATGCATACTGGATTCTCCAAAATCACCAATGCATGCGACACCATTTTTGTCGACCATAATGTTTTCTTAAAGGATAATGAGATGTGAGCGGACTTCAACGTAAACAAGGCATCTTACCGCTTCGATGTCTCCATGTACGACTCCAGCAGAAAGGCCAGGCCGACTGCGACGTCGTGCAACTATTCGAATTGAAATCCATTAGGAATTCGAATGTGATATGCTGCAGTAGAAGTTACCAATTTCCTCTTGTCAGCGCCGGAGTGCTGGCCCAAGTATTCTCCGATATGACCGAACTTACCTCTGCATATATTATTAGATCACGACTTCCATGACAGAGTTGGGGTTGTGTACCTGGCTGTATTTCACTGGATCCGTCTCAGGGGGGGGGACTTTCAGTGCCTTAAAAACGACCTGCACCACGTTCCGTTAATGTCCATGGCAACTACAAGTCAATGGAAGCTCACAAAACGGGGGAGCGGTTGGATAAGACGAGTTTGGCCGGATATATTATTGAATTTCCGCTGTCACAGATCCCCCAGCGACCGATTTGGACCAAAGTTTCCGGAAAAAAATGAGCCAGTGCAGTCCTAGCATCATAAGTTCCCAACTTCCTCGGACCACAATAGTAATAGGCGCACCGTGAAAGTTACCTCCGTGCCATCTTCCATATCGTCTGCCACCTACAAACTCATTAAGAACGTATCTTTGAATAGCGGTTAGCCCGGCTCATCCGCCTATCCAACTCCAGCCTCACAACACTACCACCAGAAGGGCGTAAAATACTTGCGTTGTCGTCCTGAGAGGCAGTCCCAGGCTGAACAAAGATGTTCCAATGAACCACACGCGCGATGCTGGATAATGTCGCAAAAGTCCAATCTGGGTTATAGGTGGGTACAACTCACTACAAGGCGATATAACTCTGTAAGATTTTGAGAGGGTCTACAAGGCTCGAAAATCGACTATATTTATTTGTAAGTACTTACGGAACTTATAAGACTTATAAGTGTTTAAGCGCAGTTATTGGAGCTTATAAACAATTTCTATGCAACGGGGCAAATATGGCCGCTCCCTAGCACTCCTCCACTACTCTTGTTGTTATATACTAGGTCACTCGGAAGAAGGAGCAAGTTTTATTTCAAACTATAACAATACGGACATACAAGAGGTACGAGGTGACGTAAGCTAATTATACTATACGTACCTTCAGCTGCATACGGGGTGTGACCTGGAATCAGTCAGTAGATTGGAGAGTAGGCAACGTGGGACCTCACCGTGCTTCACAGAAAGACAAGGAACGGCTGGAAACAAGGTCAGTGTGAGCGAATATAGGAGAGAGAAAAACACGCACCTTCGCTGCCCAAGGGGCAGCGCTCAGCCTGATAGACAAGAGGGCTAAGCAATCCGAGTGAGAAAGATGAGAAAGAGGATGAGGAGATGCCGTGGGAGGCGCACCTTTTGCTCTTCGCCTCTCGTACAGCCTTGCCTGCACTCGTCGCTACTGCACTCTCAATTGGACTGTCTTGAAGTTATTCGGCCAGCGGTAGGCGCAGTGTAGGTACAGTGAACGCGCGGGGTGTGGCGGGCGAGGGTAGGTGCGGCTTCGAGGACATGGTGGTGGTCGGTGAAGAGAGAGGATGAGTCACGGTGCTGTGGTGCTGTGGAATATATACGGCAACTTGAATGATGTCACTTTGCTCCACCGTGTCAAACGCCGTTCTTAAGGCTCCAACCTTTTAGTTTTCGTTTACGAAGGCCCGTAAACTAAACGGTTAAAAAATCCAAAACGTTTACAAATGTTTGTAAACTGTTTAAAAACAAACATTTAACAAGATATATTTATTGGGTGTGAAAGACCGCAGTTCTGACTTCAATGAAGAAACTGGGGGTCCCTCACCGTTTGCGAACTCCATGCATAAGTTCAGCAGCATGTTGGCCTGCACAGATCAGCAGGCTCTCCTAATGTAGATGTACTGCCTTCAGGAACCCGAAGTCAGATGACCGGAGTTGCTATCATACCGAGCATGAAGCCATGTGTAGGACTTGTGCAGCACAGAACAAGCTTGGATTTATGTTCAAATTGAAGTCCCAGGCATAGGTACATAGTTTCTGAGTGAAAGTGAACAGTGAATCAATGTACATAGTCAGTTGAAAATGCCTGCAAATATTACCGTTTAAACCATTTGTAAACTGTTTGCAAAACGTTTAAGAAGGCCCGTAAACTAAAAGGATTATTAATCCGTTTACAAACATTTACAAACTTTTGAAAACAAAAACGGTTGGAGCCTTAGCCGTTCTTTCTGTGTTTATCTTCCTCAGCACACTGAGTCTTATCCCGACACATGTCTACCCTCCACCGAACCGACTCTGACACCACACACGTCTCCGACTCCGAGCCGGAAAGAGAAGCCGCCCGATTACGAGCGCAACGTCGCAAAATTCGACGTCACCATTCTTCCAGTGCTTCCTCTCATCCGCGTGCCCAGCGTCTACGCAAACCGCTCTCAGATCGCTCGAATTACCATCAGTCCCGAGGGTCAGCGACGGCTGGACCACTTTTGGCCCTGGAAGCGCGATTGGCGCATCTTGAGAGCGAGATCATGCAAGCGCGCGCGCAGCTTTGCGCCGCGCTTGAAAGTGCGTGATAAAACCTTACAGTCCCGCTTTTTCTGACTCCTGCAGCATCCAACTCTCACACCTCTCACACCAGTACTTCCGGTGCTTACCACGAACGGTTGACACTATGGCACTCCACCCCGGACATACGTGCCAAGGGCCCTCATTCCATCTATTGCACGCGGGTCAACGAGGGATTCCATCAGGAGACTCGCGAGATCTACGCCCGTCTCAACAAGAGAAATATCGACGAGCAGGTAAATGAATCTTATTCTTGCTCAGCGGCCTACACCAACTTCATCCCTTCAGATGACCAGCCTGGATGCAATCAGGGAAGCTCTGGCCCGTCTTCGGATGACCGTAAATCAGTATGATGCTGAGATCTCCGATCGTATCACGGCACTGGCAAAGCATGCAGACGTGAGTCCAGCAGACATTGAACAAATGCCAGATTCTCCCGACGACAATCATTGGCAATTTGGCGCCCCTCAAAATCTTGTCGACTCCAGATATGCGATGAAAGACGCCCCATGGATCAGCGGCTCAACCCGTGACAATTTTTCTGCCTCCCTGCGCACATTTATATGTGACACGTTCCCCGAAGAACCACTCCGGGATGATGGAGAGGACTCGATCCAGGTACATACTACTCATTCTCCCGTTCCTGTTCTCATTTAGGACCTTACATTCTCAGATTCGGCCCTTCCAATGCCTCTACCTCCACTACACGTCCCTCGAGAACTGGACGGACTGTTGCGACATATTGCGGTGCAATGCCTCTTTCCAGGTTAATCACGAGGAACGCTTTGACTGTGTGGTCATCAACATGGATGACAATCCATTGACCTTTGGGCGGTTGCTATTCTTGTTTCAGTGTCGCCTCCCTTCCGGGAGAACAGAGGACATCACACTGGTACAACTGTTCAAAAAGTCTCATTGGCGGCCAAAGACCCTCTGGAAGAACTGCCGGATACTTGGAGACAGCCGTAGTATTTTCATTTTGCCTCGTTATCTTATACGCGGTGCTCACATGGTGAATTGTTTCGGGTGTAACAAGGCGGATCGCACATTTTATCTGGATGATGTAGCTGATTTTGACTGGTTCTTACGAGCTGGAAATTGAATAGATCATGATTCTACCAACGTTACAATGTTGAACGCTGCTGCGAGCCTTTAGACAGCTGGAATGAGTGCAGAGGGCTAGGGGACTTATAGGCGTTTATAAGCACTTATGGCCCGGCTGCAAGATGGGTATAACACGCTTATAACTCTGTAAGCCTCGCTAAGTCCTTATAACCCAAAAGCGACTTTTGCGACAAAACACCCACGAAATCTCCATCCCCCATGCTTTCGCCGTCTGACAGACCTTGATCGTTGCGCACCGTAACAGGAGGCATGTCCTGAGTGTGCTCTTCTTGCTCCACCACACTACCACCACCGGAAGGGCGTAAAATACTTGCGTTGTCGTTTTGAGAGGTAGTTCCAGGCTGAACGAAGATGTTTCAATGAACCACGCGCGATGCTGAATAAACACCCACGAAATCTCCAACCCCCATGCTTTCGTCGTCTGACAGACCTCAATCGTTGCGCACCGTAACAGGGGAAGGAATATCCCGAGTGTGTGCTATCCACCCGAGTTAAATTTGAAATTAGAGCTAGTAGTACACTCATTCCTTACCTGGAGTGAATCCAGACAAAGCGGAGACTAACATATTGTGGGCTTCGCAGGAGGGCTCGAATGCACGTGGAAAATTGCCTTCGATAACGTTTCTGGTTGAAGGTTAGGCTGCAGTATGAGAATCAAATGTAAGAAACCTCAAGATAGATACGATCTCAGGTAATTTGTCTGGGCAGGGAGGCAAATTATCTAGGTCGCGCAGCCGAATGATCCCTTTCAACATCGCGCAAGAAAGGAGGTCCACGGACATCCGTCCGGAACGCAGTGAATGGGAAGAAGCTACGCCCTTCGTGTCCTCCAGAAGCAAAAGGATTGTGTCGCACAAGGTGCAGAGGACTTCCGAAAAACGTTTACGTTCGGGGGCTGACTTTGTGAGTGGTGGGCAAAGTCTCCAGAAACCCTGGAGTTCAAGAAGTCCCCCGAGATAGCGGAAGGCACAAATCCTAAAAGGTTGGAAATCTGGGCCGGCCCTTGGAGTTGGATTCACCGCGAATAGAGTGCAGAGATGTGAGGCAAAAACTCACTTTGAATGCCCTATCAAGTCTTCGATTGGCATCTTGTTCAATGTTCCCTCCAGATCCACGCAACTAAGCATGGCCGGTGGCTCAGCCTCCGGGAGTTTCGTCAAGCTACTGCCGGAGATGCAGAATACGGTAAACTCTCGATCAAAATTCCACTCGTCGCCATATGACTGATCTGGGCGGTTCCACAGAGAAGTTAAGAAAGGATCCCTCACTGACGCCTTTTTCAAGTCTTTGTGAGTCTGAAGTTGACGCCTGACGCCAGGATATCGAGTGATCACGGTCGCCAAGATTTTGAACACCATGAGTTGGGAATCGATCGTGGTAGATCTGGGGATGTCTGGACCGATGGAGGTACAACAGGAGGTCAGACTTACTTTGGCCGAGCAAGTTTAGTAGCCGATCGAGGTGATGGTGCAAAGCTTTGAAGCGGGATGACGAAGAATTCTGGTCCGCGTACAAGCCGCCAACAGTCATTTCGCGGTTATCGTTGTGGCCAAAGAACTTTTCGATGAACAACAGGGAGTCAGTCGGGTCGGTAGCAAACTTGTCCACGACCCATTGGATGGGCCTCGCCGCAAATGCAGAGAACTGGAAAACGGATGCCCGGCCCCGTGGCGGAGAGCCGCTTGACTGTCCAGAGTATCACTTGGATCGACTATGATTCGAATGAGGGTGTTCGAAGAAGACGCACGGAGACCTTCCATGGGAGCTCAGACAACGTTGCTGGCCTCGAGGTGGAGCTGCTGGGCACAGCATGAAGGCTGCGTGACACCTTGCACTACTTATTGTGTGGATCGGAGGCAAATCAGAAGCCTAACTCCGCCATAATCTGGTCCTTGATCGTTCCGCACAGGGTATACTACACATAAAGTAGTTATCGGGTGGATAATGAGTCGAAGCCGCAGTCCTGTGAGATCGAGCGCGACGCGACTTTCACCTAGACGATTTTTCTGCCGTGAGCCTTGTATGAACCGCGCACACGGTGTCAACGATCAGGACGTCGGCAAGCCTGGGGCTGCGTGCCACCGAAGTATGACCGAGGCGATCGAAGTCAGGGATAATTAGCACCTAGCCTCCCAACACAAACGACACGGCTGCTAGGCTTTTCCACATCTACGTGCACCTGTCGAGCCCCCGTACTCGTTGGGAGGGGAGAGCTTCCGCGGCCCGTGACCCACTCTCCGCTTCGCCACGGCTTCCTGAACACTCCGCAAGAGCTGCCAGGATCCCCGATCCCACTCCACGCGGAGAAGGTAAAAAATCCATGGCAAGGACATTGACGTCGCGGTTCCGATCGGCCCACGCGCTCTCCGCGCTCGCCACGCCCATGCGCCCCCAAACTCGGACACGCCCCACCAGTCCCGCCAGTTACACAGAGCTCGCACCCCCGCCCCGCATGAACCGTCGTCACATGTCTGCACCACCACATCCGCGCACACGCGCTCGCGGACATGTCCCTTCATCACTCCCGTCTGTGCAGCACCGATAGCACTCTTCGTGCACGCTCATGCTCTCCGCTCCCACGCCGCTCTTTTCCGGTGCAGCCCCCACTGGATTCTCACCCGCCTCGCACGCACTCCCCTTACTTCCCGAAACATCACGCCCCATAGGCTGTGCGCTCATACCCCCACCGTCGTGCATCCGCAACTTCGCGTATGCTGAGAGTAGCGACACCGCACACACGCGCCCACGCCCAATCCCCTTCTCCTCTTCGCCAATACAGCAGTGTCCACAAAACGCCCAGCCGCAAAACCGACAAACACACCGAACAACCCCGGCGGCGCGGCGTGCGCTCCTCCACCACCCCTCTCCTCCTCCCCTCCCCTCCTGAGTCTTCGTCTCCAGAAAATCTCACCTTAGTATGGCGGTGTGATGTATCACCAACCGCTGATGGGCGGTTTGGCCGTGATACTTCAAAACCTCTAGTGTAGCGGTGGCCCTGATGTATCACCGTACAGTCATTCTCCCATAATAAATATTCAGTGCCACAGCGAGGGAGTGCTCTCGTCGCTGTAGCCCATGACGCCCAAGACCTTTCGAGACTGCCATCACAAATTTCCTTTTTTGGAACACATCTCATCGTCGCCGACAACGATGAGCAAGTCATGTCTTCAAAGAAAAAAGCGAAAAATACAAAAAAAACGGAGCGTGTGCCTAGAGAGTATATGCACGTTCACGAGAGTTTCCAAGCTACATTGCCAGAATCTCGTCCACGTAAGTCGATTTAATCTCCCGCTGGGGCAATGTCGATATTGGCGCCTCCTCTTCATCGTCACTCGTCTCCTCATCGCTACCATCCAGCTCCATCGAGTTCCTTGCATGAGCTACATCCTCCCCAAGCTCTCCCGCTCTCCCAGCCTCGATAAGGGCAGGCAGCTTCTGCCAGTCTTCTGCGAAGCCTTGGGCAAGCTGCGTCTGGATCGCAGCTTGCCGCAGAGCAAACACCATCTCCCCCTCAGATTGGGCGGCTGTCAGCGATGCCCGGTGACCCACCAGGCTGCGCCACCACTGCGCCCGCCACTCGAGAAACCGGGTGACCCGTGCCATCTCCGCCTCGAGGAGATCCACCTCCTCGCGCCATCGATGGGCCCGTGCACGAACCCTCGCCCAGTCGATACGGACAGCTGTTTGGACTTTCAATCAGGACATGCCGAGAGAACAGGACCACACCGTGCCTTCGTTCATTGCGGCCCCGTCCGCTGGATTGTACTGCTCTCCCTGTGTCACCCAAATCCATGACGCAGCCCGGTCCCGGTTCTGTTTCGCCTTCTTCGTCCTCTTCCGCTTCTTGTTCTTTCTCTCCGGATCGTGGAATTTCGCTGCCGGTAGTCCCCGAACGTCATCCACCGCCAGTACCTTGAGCGACCGCTCCCACTCGCTCCGCTTGAGCACCCCGCCTAGCGCCACCAAGGCCACCCGTGCTGCGCGATACTGGTCCGCCGCCCGTTGCACCTGCCCGTTCAGTGCAGCAATCTTATCCTGCGAGCGGCTGTTCGCCCGGACACCCCTCGCGTGCGTGTCCTTCAGCTTGTACACGTGGGTGCGCACGAGGAGCAGGCGCCGCACCTCATGCAGCGCCTCCTCTGCCTGCCCGACCCGGAGCCGGTACTCATGGTGGTATGCTGTGGCGTTGACGGGGACCTCGCGCCTAACCTCCTCCGCCCCTCCCGTAACAGAGGACGGCAGCCAGAGCTTGATTTCTGACACCGGAATCCCCGGGGTCGCTTCAGCAGTGGAGGCCTGAGCTCGCTCCCTGTCCTCACGCTCCCGGACATTCTCCAGACCTGGAAAGAACTTCGCCTGGACATCGATCCATGCAAAGATCTTGCGGCGCAGTTTGCTGCTGCGCTCGACCATGGCGCGGCGCTGACCGTCTGTCGGATGAAGCCCAGTCGAGGCGACATCGAATGCGAGAATGCGTCTCGGATGCGGTCAGTACGCGTAAGAATCGCCCGTGACGTGAGGAACGTACTGCTGATCCTCCAACTGCAGGCCCATACCGATGAGCTCTGTAATATGCATGTCGCCTCTCACAGCGCCCACCTCCTCCACCCCCGCTGCCTCTCTTGCTGCCGCTTCTTCTGCGAGTTCCCAACGCACTTGCGCGACGTGCTTATCCTTGCGCTGCGTCTCGAATGGATTGGGAGCCGACTCGTCTGCCTCCCACAGCCTTGCCATCCCTGTCCATTCCTCTACCGCCTCCGCCCCTAAAGACTCCTCGATGTCTTGCAACGCCTCCCGCGACGTCACCATTTCTGGCACAGCAGCTTCTACCTTCCTACGTAACGTGGCACCTATACGCCCGTTAACATTTCAGACACGATGAGTAATAACAATCCTCACCTAGCGCAATAATCTTCTTATGATTCCAGTCGTTAAAATGGTCGTCCAGCGTATCGCGTCGAGATCCCGGACCCATCTCCTTGGTGCTTCTCGCCAGGGGATTGGCGTTTGCCCACCCACGCTCTGGAGCCTCGCCGTCCGTCTGTCCAACGTCGGGTGTGAGATTGAAGGAGTATTTGAGGTTACAAGCTTCGATATGGGCAGGGAGGTGAAATTTCGGGACGAGGAAGATGAATGTTTTTTCAGTGCCGTCGATTGTAAGAACAGGGTCGTGGTAGGCGGACAGTCGATTCCAGAGATTAATATGCCATTGACACGCAATATCGTAAGAGACAAAGAACCGTAGTAAGGGTGAGTGGCCGATACTGCGGAAGAACATGTAGTCCATATTAATATACCTGTTGCGATTCAGTCAATCGTGTCCATGCCAGAGCCACTCTCACGTACCTCTCCCCAAGCTGCAAATCGCCTACAGCAAGCGGTCGTTTCATGTTGTGGCGGGCACAGTCTACTGCACCGATCCCAGAGGATGCAGTACCGCGAGCCTCCCTGTCCGGCTTATCGACTGCATCGTGGGCAACGCAATGGCTCCGCTATGGTAACCGTCAGTCCGATGCCTTCTCAGTTAGACGAACCATACCTCCTGTCTCTGATTCCAGTTGCGCTTGACATGGTTCATGTAAGCAGCAACGTCGCCGAAAAACGCCCACCCATTCCCCAATCCGGGGTCTTTTTCTTCCGTCGAAACGTCCTTTCGCTTCAATCGGAAGTTTGCATCGATGGCGAGGAATAAACCTTCCAGAAATCTAGTGTAGGCTCAGATATATCGCATCAGGCTCATACGAGCTTCAAGAGCACGTACTGCTTATCCTTGGGCGCGTTTTCCCAATTCGGGGGCAAGTTCCTGCCCGGCTGCGGACAAGCAGGGCAGAGAAGGGCACACTCTCCCGGCTTTGTGTTTGATAAGCCCTTGGGGTCGTGTCCCCGCCCTGCTCGCTTCAGCATACGAACATGGCGCCACTCTCGCGTCATTCGCAGGAACCCTTGGTAGCGATCCTGTGGCGTGGTAAGTGTCGGTAAAGCTCTCTTTGCAGGGCACGTACCTTCTCAATCTTGCGATCATCCAGAGAGGTCGCCAAACCATTGACACCATCCTGTGGGTACATCAGCTTTATCTCACCGCGAAAAGGAACCCAGACTGACCCTTTTCGACTGCTTTCGTCTTTTCGACCCCAAATTGTCTGTCTGGCGGGCGAGGCTCTGGTAGAATTCAAGGGCGGAGCATTTCGACTCAAAGGAGAGGAGATGATATTGGCGGAGCACTGCAAAGGTTGCCGCGGTCTTGGGGCTCGTAGTCGTCGCCGGCCACAGTTGCGCCCGCAGGAGCTGCACCGTGGGGTGGCCTCCTCGCCCGCACCCGCAGTAATCAAGCCCCACCTCGTGCACCCCATGCACGTCGAGGATGACGAAGTCGTCATTGGCCGCGGGCTGCGGTACGGGGCACACGTGGTTTTTGTCGTGCCAGTGACCCAGCTGTATCCGCATGCCCAAATCCTTCAATGCTTTCCGCTCAAACATCGTTCCTGTCCAGTACTGTCGACGGTGTTAGCGTTTATCAAGGCTCTCACAGAATAGGCACCTCGATTACATGGAACGGAAGTTTTGCATGAGCTGCGACAACACACAGCTGACAGATAAGCTCCCCTCCATCCATGCAGCTCCTACAGCGATGGTCTGGTGTCCCTTGACCACACGAGCGGCATGCAACACTGCTCATGTAATCGCCCCGGCCCTCGAGCCGCAGCGTTTCCTCCAGATACGTGGGCAGATGGTCCTCAGCCCATTGTCGCAGAGGATGATCCTGGGAGAGCTAAGTTAACCACGCATGAGGCTCATACGTATCACACCTACCGAAGCCCGAGGCTGCCGCCCAATCCCGTCCTCTTCAAGCTCCTCCTCTCCCCTATCCACATCGACATCCTCCCCGCTATACCAGTCGTAAATGAGCTCCTCCTTGCGAATGTCAGGGCGGACCCTGATCGGTTTCTCGCGAGGAGCAGCTGCGACCTCCACGAGCCCCCTCGCTTGGGACACTCGTCCGTCCGACTGCCGAACACGTGTCTTCTCCAGCAGGATGCGAGCTCTCCCGGGAGCCGGATAGGAGTTGGCCGAGGTCGATGCGGTCGGTGGTGTGGGGATGGCAGATCCAAAGTGGACTGTCGTCGGTTTTTTGCGTTTGTGGGGATTCTTGCTCATTATTGGAGGGTGAAGACTGGAGGAATAGTAAGATCGCAAGTAGGCAGGACGAAATGACGCCCTCACAGTAAGCAACCGGGCATCGGGACTACGTAGATGGCGACCAGTTGAGCACATGGGTTTCGCAGTGGCGATCAGGCACGGACAGGAGTCAGATTCTGAGTTGGGGAAGAGAGAGGCGGGGAACGGAGGGTTCCATTGCGAAGAGTAGGCTGGCGCCATGAGCCCCAGCCATTCCAGGGTCGGAATGTTCTGAGGCTCGGGCGTCGCTCGGGCTAGGACTGGTAGGATAGATCAATCACATGCCTATGTATGTATGGCACAGCCGAGTGTATTTGATCTGATCAATCGCGCACCTAACCTGACCCAGGATAACCACCGCCAACCAAGTGGCACCATGGCGCAGCCGGTTGGTGCGCTGGGAATCGCACTGGTCCTATTAAACGATCTGTCGTTCGGACCGCGTTAGGTGGCACTTTCCTTTTTTCGCAAGTGATTTTTCTTACTTCGCTGTTTTTCCTCTTCCACTTGCGTAGTCCCAAATCGGACCGCATTAGGGTGGCCCTCTTTTTTTTTCGCATTTTTTCTTCTTCTCTGGTAGCCGCTCCTCTTAGATTTCCAATTGCGTAGGCGACTTCATTCCTTTCACAGTCTATTCAAAGTAGCATAAGCATATATATTATCATATTTATCTCGTTCATAAAAAAAGGTGGCGACGGAATCTATAAGAGAACAAACCCGCGTTGAGGAGCTGTTCAGGGCAGCACTGGTTGAGCAGCGGGTGCGGGCTTTGAGGAGCAGTAGCGCTGGTTGAGCAGCAGGAGCGGGCTGGTTAGGCAGCCGTTTCGTGGACGACAACAATCATTTTCCCTTGGCGGCGACCCGACGTCTACAATAATGGCATCAGATGGGTCGATGTGGCGAAAGGAAACTTACTTTTTTGGTGCAACTGCGGGATTCGCATCCGCTTTTCTTTTGACCCCGGCCCGAGCAAGAAGAGCACGTTCGGAGGTATCGAGCTTCGGAACGAGAGTCTTGGGCTTCCCGGAAGACTGTGCCACAGTGCCGTCAAAGTGGACGGGAGGCCTGCGGCTGCGTGGCCCGAGGAGCACAACACTACCCTCAGGCCCCGGGATCCATCCCTTGGCACGTTGGGCGGCATGCGCATCAGCAGCTGCCTTCAGCTCGGCCGCCTTCTCCTCCATCGCAGCACGCCGCGCCGCCGCACGGTTGTTCCCCACCACATTACACAGCACTACAGTCCCTTCCTCGACCGTATGCTCCTCGTTGGTGACATCTGCAAGGTGCTGGACGTTTGAAACCGTCCCTCTCCTCCTCTTCACGGGCTGAGCGACCAATGCGACTAGCCCCGCCTGTTTGGCCGCTGCCTCCTTCTTGGGCAGCGCAGTAGCTTTCCCCTTCCCCTTCCTGTTCCCCTTGCCCTTGCCTCCCAGCCTGCCCTTCGCCTCGGGTGTGCCATCCTCAAGAGGTTTGGCTGCAGGGCGCGCCTTGGGTACAACGAAAGGGATGGACGCGGGCGTGGGCGGCCTAGCTGTAGGGCGCGGCTCGGGTGCCGCGACACCGATGGACGCAGACGTGACTGGGGTAGGAGCGACCACCAGTGGCGGCGTGGCCGTAGGGCGCAGCTCCGATACGACGGCAGCCATGGCAACGGGGGTAGGTGGCATGGCCGCAGGCCGCGACGTGGACGTGGCCGGGGTAGGAGGGATCACAAGTGGCGGCGTGGCGGTAGGGCGCAGCTCGGATACGACGACAGCCATGGCCGCGGGCATGACTGGAGTAGGAGCGAATGACTTGCCCGATGCATCGTTAGCCAGAAGGTGCTGCAATGTGGCTGCTGCCCTTGTCGGGGTCGGGGTGACTGCGGATAACGAGGGGAGCACCGGGCGAGGAAAGAGGTGAAAGGCTGGGGATGGGGGTGGTGGTGGGCGCCGGAATGCCTCGAATAGGAGGGTTGGTCTGGCCCAGTCCGCGGCAGAGGGGCCAGGGAGGGCGGCGAGAGGAGAGGGGACGTGGATAGCACCAGGACCCAGGGCGACAAGCCTGGGGTCAATCGCCATAGTTGGTCCGGCAGGGGTCCCTCCACGTTCTATGCTGGCTAGAGCCGCTGCCGCCGTGGGACTCAGAGGCGCCGTCATGCCCGCAGGCCAGGCAGGTGCGGCATCTGGCACACTGGTTAGGGTGGATCAGTTATCTACCGCGCGGAGAGGGAGATACAAACGTACCTGCTGGACGTGTCAGGACCATCAGCCCCAAGCTCTTCTGCTCCAAAGTCGTCATTGGTGGCTGTCGTGTCGGCGAAGTCAAGGTCGAGATCGGAGGACTCGCTGGCATCCGTGATATCAAGAGGGAAGTCCACGGCAGCGGGCCTGTGTACAGATACACTCGAGGTAACAGATGGCATCTCAGTATCCGATAAGGGCGTAGGTACATTCAAGAGTGAAGTCCTGTGCAGTTTTCAATCAAATCGTTATGCTGAATTGCGTATCTAGACTTACGCAGCTCGAGGAGAAAGTGCTTGGCTGACGACTTGGCTGACGACTTGTTTCTTGGTCGTCTTTGTCTTGGTCGTTTTCTTGGTTGGTGGAGGGGCAAACTCGTCCGGCGCAGGAGGGGGTATCACCGTTGCAGGGCGGAGAGGGTCGTTTGCAGCCTCCCTGGGCTCCAGAGCGCGAGCACGGCATTCAGAGGGCGCTGTAATGAGTTAACGCGTCAGACAAATCTTCATCCATCAGGGGGGCCAAAACTTACAAAAAACGAGTTGTAAAAACCCTTCGAAAGCTTCGACGATATACTTATTGAAGTCGATGCAGGAGTCTTGAAAGTCGTTACCCTCTGGAGTTTCGCCATGGCAGATGCTGAAACAGACGTTTGTCAGCTGATGGCAACTTCCCAATGCAGAAACGATATACATCTTCATGCTTAGCTCGCCGCCCAATCTCGGATTCGGCCCACCGACAATGGTCATGCCCACCCAGTTAGATGCTGCATATGCTGCACCGTGAACCTTCGTGAAAAGGCCTTCCAACGCATCAATTCCACTAGATGTACTTCAACACTTCGGTAAACAAAATTGAGAACTCGGGTACGAACTCTTGTAGCTGCGCTGGTGTACGAGGTTCGAACTCTTTGTCCCCGTCCTTCAATTCAGCCTCGCGAATCTCCTCCCTCTCCTTCTCGACCTGGGCAGCGACTTCCTTCTGTTCCTCCACCGACGCCTCCCTCCAAAGAGCTTGAACGACACGTGTACGCAGGCGCATGCGAAGTGCCTTGGTGCTCTTGTGTCGAGAGCTGTCGGTCCCTTCGGCCTCCTCCACCCAGTCGTCAGCATCGTCCTGGTCGCTGCGCAAGGTGTCGTATCCCTCCTCTGTGAGTTTCTGCGAAATCAAGTCACGGTTGCGCCTCTGGAAAACCTCGATTGCCTGGCTGGCGCGCCTGCGGGGCTTGCCCTTGGCGTGCACCAGCACCGCAATGAGGGCATCGAGTTTGGCGGCCTGACTGTGTTTAGCCGCAGGGTCGGCCTGGTTGATCTTGGATCGCTGGTATCGGAACCAATTCTGCAATTTCTGTTGGTGGTGGGTCAGACGAGGTGCACGCTTCAAAGTAAACTGTGCCTTCCCTGCTTTCGTTCCTTGATGGCAACGCCTAGCTGTTCTATCTGGTCGGAACTCAACGAGTCGACCGCGGGGTCCGAGGGAAGCGGCAAGTCGAGCTCGAGGTGTTCCGGATATCGCTGGAACCATTCCCCGAACATCGAGGGCCAGAAAAGGTGACTCTTCCTTTCCGCCTGCCTGCGCATGAATTCGGGGAGCCAGGACTTGAGATACAGGCTTTGTTCCATGCTCGCCCAAGGTTGCGGCGCCATCGATATGCTGCGGTAGAGAAAGAGTTATAGAAAATGAGGTCCGGGAGGAAAGACTTATTTTCCAAATAGGGCTTATATTTTCTATTCAGGTACGCTCATTCGAAAAGTATTCGACAATGATTCCAACTACCCCAAAGGGGATGATGCCCAAAGAGGGCTACCATGTGCATTCAGATCGTAAAGTTCGCAAACCGGCCACCTCATCGACCTCATGACAACCGTTTGTCGCTCCAGATCTCATCCCCATCTGCTCTTAGCTTCATCAAACGGTGGGCACTGATTCGCATTCTTTTCACGCTCCCACTCACTCGCCCTCCCTCAACTATGGCTCAAAACACTGCTGCCGCGACTATCGCCCCCACCTCCCAGCAGGAGATGGAGGCGCTCGTCACCAAAGTGACTGCGCTGTCCAAGTTGGCGCTGGACATGACTCGCCTTTGCATCGAAGTCAATGGTACGTGAACGGATTTCCCTCAATCACTTGCTACAGCTGATATTCTTTTCTCAGATTCTCTCCCTGCTGTCATTCAGGGTCAAATCGTCAGTGCGCTCGCCGCAGTCTCACGCAAGTGAAATTCTTGAAATTTAGGCTGACCTCCACTGATGATTTTCTGTAGCGCCCGCCCAGGTCTTCTATCACAGCGCCGCGCCACTTCCTGATGAGATTGACGCGATGTTTCCTCCGGGGCTTTTTGATAACCAGCCGTGGCATGTGGTGTGTGTTGGCCGTCGCCCTGGCCTGTACGCCTCGCAGTGAGCATTCCTTATGCCTTCCTTTTGTATGTTAATAACCTCACCTTGCAGTCTCGACGCGGACGACCAGGTCCGCAACATCCCGAACCAGTCCCGCAAGAGGAAGGACACCCGCGAGGAAGCCCTTATTTACTATCGCACCCAGTACCGCGCGGGTGAATGCGAGCGGGTTTCGGAAGCCCCACCGGCGTCGTTTGTGCCTGTGCCCACCGCCTCTGGTTCCCGGCGCCAGTAAATTGCTAACTAGACGTCACATAGGGGTAGTTTACTGTTGGATTATCTCCCACTCAATAAACTCGTCATTTGGCTCTCGTTTCTGTGAATCCTGAGAGTTCTAAGTCACTAGTGACGCCTTCACAAATCTCAACCATCCCCGCTAGGTAAGATCATGCGGGCTGTCGGCGGCAGTGTTGCTCAGTGGAGATCAAAGTAGGTCCAACCTGACCTGCCCTGCCGGGGATATACGACCTTAAAAAATTAAAGATATGGACTTTGAAATCAGTTTCACACGGTAAAACGGAAAGACGGAAAGCAATGTAATGTCATTTTTTACTACTGGCCCGCTCGCCGCTCGCGTACCCAACGATTCAGATGCAACTCCATGGCTGCGCGCCGCGCCTCCTGGTCTTTCCGGTGATCAGGTGGAGGCAGATGCGAAATCCAGGACTGTATGTGTTGCAGTCGCTCCACGCTGAGATGGGGATACGTGGGTGGATCTGCAAGTGCGCTGCCAGGGTCAGTTTCACCTTCATCAGACGGGGGCTGGGCGAGCTCGGCCACCAGAATCTGCACATGCTGAATGCCTGTGATCGGTCCGATTATCCCGTTCTTGCGCCAATACTTGTTCTGGAGCGGGGTTGGCGGAGACGCATACGGAGGAAGTGGTTTCGTTGAATAGACCCCGTCCGCAGCTGGCTGTTCCGCAATATCCTCCTCGAAGACAGCATGAAGCGAGGACGGAGCCAGGGATTCACTGTGGCTAGAATGAGAAAGGGAAGGAAGCGATTAAGGATGAGACACGCACAGTGATATCCGAGACTCTGGCAGAAGGGTCCTTGTCCGTGGAGTCAGACAATAGTGGGCAATTCAGCCGCAAAAATCCGACGTACCCGCGGGTGGCGGTGCCGCTTTCCCCAGTCGCCATGTCCAGTAGAGCGCTCACTGCGGACTCTTCCGCCCTTGTGAGCATTCCCATACCGTTGCGGGTCGGCGTCTTCGCAGGGGGCAGTCTGATCGCCATGCGTGACTCCTTGGGAGGATCCCAGTGTCGCCGCCGCTCCTTGAGTGCAGCGCTAGTCGGCAGGTAAGTTGAGTAGAGTTAGGGGGCACGTAATATACTGACCGCCGCTCCGCAACATATGCTACCTGCTTGGCTCGCGCTTCTGGCTTGCTGTGTAGATCCCCGCCATGAGCGGAGGAAATTTGAAGCAATGTGAACAATGCTTGCCAGCGGTAACGTGCTTTGCGTAGGCGAGCCTTCTCTTTGGATTGTTCTATGGCCCTGCTTTACAATTAGCTGAAATCTGTGTTTCCGAAATCATATGTACTCCGCTGTGCGAGGTTCTTTGGGTTGGGGCTTGCTTTTGGCCATGAACGTGTGGAAGAGATCAAGTCACATTGTGACAGTACATCAGTTACTTTCCGTCCACTTGCATTGACGAGTCTCTCCACCGGGTGGATTGCTCCAACGCGTCCGAGGTATCAGTTGGGTACCTCTCATGTTCCTCTAGGCCGAAAATTTAGTGAAACATCTTTCAAGCAGCGCTTTACCGGAGCCAATCTTCATGCTAGAGACGCTAGCAAACTTTCAACACCTTTTTCGCTCTCACAAGGTCAAATGGAAGTGTTTCAAGGTGGTACTCGGTATTTGGGTTAAGACAGATGACAGAAAGCCTCAAAAAATACTTGCCTCGTGCAAACCATCGAAAATTTTGAAGTTCAGGTTGCGTTGGAAAGTCAGTCGTAAGTTCTACGCAATTGTGTACAATGAATGAACAGTCGAGGTGCAAATTGAAATTTTGTCCATACAGGAGCCAATCAATGGACATATTCGACGTTGGGTGGATCCATAGACCGCTTTTGACAAGCTCTGGGAGCCGGGCAGTCTCACCTTTGCTGTCGTTTATCGGAATCTTGGTGGTAGAGACGCTAATTGGAGCTGGTGGGGGAAATATGGGACTCAAAGTGCGTATAATTGCCCAAATATGCCGACTTTCCGATGTGGCTTGTGTATACCTAGGTATATATGCCTTTATATTAGAGCTCGGGTCCGTAGTTTGTGTTTCACAACCAAAATACTGGGCTAGAGACGCTCTGGGAGCTGCCGGCCCGGGGATCAATGATGGGTTGATCATTGATATTTCCCTGTTTAGGACGTATCAGATGCGCAAATCGTACTCCGTTCTGACTTGACTACTACAATCACTACAGAATGGCTTGCCCGCTGCATCCAGGGTGGTTTGCGAGCGAAGACAGAGCCCTGAAATTAGGTATGTTTTGCGCAGACTGTTTTACGGTTACAACTAACAATGAGCAGAAGCGATCGAGAGTGGAGGGGTGGCCACGACCGCCCTTTTGAAATCCTGGATGGACCACTACCAGAGGTGTTGCGACGGGAGGGGTGCATCTACAATCGGGGACGGAGGTGGGACTCGGGAGAAACAGAAGAGAGGTTTAAAGCGGGACAAGGAGAACGAGGGTGGGGGACGGCGGGTGCAACTCAAGGGCGACATCGTCTGCCGGAGCCACCTGATGGTCCTGCGGGAGCGGCCAATCAGAGCGGTCGAAGAAGCGGTGAATCGGGTGCGAGGTGATGCGGCAGTGAAGAGACTCATGGAAAAGCGGTCGCGTGGCGCCGAGCGAAAATACTAGCAGCTCGGGGTTGCATGAATTTTAATATGATTTCTGTTGGAATTACTGAGTTTGGACAGAATTCGGAACACAAACCGAAGGACGAAAGGACAACTTTAAAAGGGAACATGGGGGTACCTGAATATCACTCTGATTTTCGTTACTGTTGGAATGGCTGAGTTCGGACAGGATTTAGAACCAAAAACCGGAAGGAGAACCTCAAAAGGGCCGAGGACGTCAAGTCGCCCGTGCAGAATGTCGCGCAGTGCTCTCGGCCCGGATATATGCTGGTTTATTGCCAGATTCTGCAACACTGCAACACGCCGACACCTTCTACTGTTGTCGTCTCGGGTTCACGAAGTCATTTGCCCCCTTCTTTACCGCCACATCGAGGTGGAATCTGGGGCTCTTGGTCTAGTGAACTCACTTGCTCGAAACTCAAAGTTACCGCCAATGGTAGGCTAAATTTATCTTTGGGTGTAATTCTTGACGAGTTGATTAGGTCCATTCGTTGATTTTCTGTGATTCTGATGCCACACAAGTGGAAGCGACACAGTGGCGGATCGCCCTTGTTGCCATGCACAATCTGAAACTGCTCTGTGTGTGCCGCACCATTCCCCTTCCGTTCAACATCGTGCCTCTCATCACGTTCCGCCTGAAAACATTTGGCTCGACCGGGGTGCTTGTTGGGGAATGGGCCGCCTTTGCGGTATCTCAGGACCAAATTGAGCGGTTGTGGTTCAATTCCGATTTCTTTGGACGTTCACCACGGGCTGGTGAGCTCCCCGCTTTACGGAGCATGAAGGGCCGTGCCGGAGACTTGGCAAGATTTGCGCGCCACAATCATCAATTACGTGACCTCTGGTTCTTCCAAAACACTCGCCTGAGCTCTAGTGATCTCACCATGTTCGCGTTGTCACCGGTTCGACTTTCCACCATTCGGATTGGGACGCATTACTTTGTGCACCTGCTGGAAGCAGCACCGAGACTGGTTACATCCCTAGCAGATATTTCACTCGACGAGGATCCGACTTGGGCAGCTTCTGTGCACCAGATTAATCTTGCCCTGAGCGAATACGATGATCCAACTTGGGCAGCAATGGCGGGGATATCACTGGTGAGTTACCACTTGATTGTCCCGCTGTTTTCGGACCGTAAATGATCGATTGAAGGGTGGATGGCTTGCACACTTGGCTGCCGCGCTCGATGAGCGCTTCTCTCAGCTCAAGAGCATCCGGTTATATTTGAAGACCAGCCAGAATGGGTCGGAAAAATTGCTAAAGCGACAGGACGGGCAGGTGTTATGCATGGCGCTGTCGGCGCACTGTGCGGCCCCCGTCCTCCAAATGTTCCATGCGGAAGCATATGATGGTTGTGGGAGCTGGAATTGGACGCGTTGATTTGGATGGTCTTTCCCCATTTGATTAACGTGTACTTCTGCTAAGAATGCGATGTAGATCTTCGGAGATTCATGAGATGGGGATAGGATTGAGTTTTAAGAATGACATCTGATGGATGTAAGTGCGGATCCGGGTGTTTGTCTCCTCCCTCTCTTGTTCCTTTTGCAATGAACACTACGAAACAGAAGAAGAAGAAAATAATGCGTTCACGTGAGTCGAAATTTATTTAACGCTTTGCTGAGATTGATGCGGAACAACAGTCTTACCTTGCAAGCGCCCCTTGCCTCTGGCGTTAGAGGTCAAAGTCGGACCAAAGACTCACGTGGGGCCGTTGACGCCTCCACAACAATTACGCGAGCGCAAAGAGCCGAGCCCCGAGCGCCAGGCCCAATGGGACAATTGGGTAAACACGCTGAATAATTGCATAATGCAAGAGTGAGCTCATGAAATCGGTTTGCGGGGATAGCACTGACCTTTTGTGTGTGTACAGAACGTCGGACACACATAACCCGGAAGAAGAGCAAAGAGGGGAAGCGGTAGAGCAGGAGCGCGAACAGCTTTGGGATCGTTTGATGTCCCTGGCGATTGATGAGATGAAACCTTGGGAACAGCGAGAATGGCGAGCGGAGGAACGATTAGCAGAGGAACGCGAGAAACGGGAGTCGTCTTCGCAACTGGAGGAGTCTGGCAGCTCTCGGGGGGTTATTGATACTTCTGCACGGAACACATATGTAGAGTAAATAGTTTTGACCCACGGGCTCCGGAGAAATAGTGACGCCAAAAAATTGGATTTCAAGACACTCTGGGCACAAATGAATACGGCGATAACATCAGAGTTTGGCTAGGCAGTGTTGTATGCTAATAGGGGATTCCGGAACGTCCTCAAGGGCCGGCATTTCGTCATCGCTGGCATCGCTGGCGTCCACAATAGGGATGGGGCTGGGAGCGTGCTCCTCAGAAACAGTTCTGCGTTTGAAGCGGAAGTTGGCGTCAATGCTGTCATGGAGTCAAGTTGGGACGGAAAAGTTGAAAACTGAGTACAGACGCAATAAACAAAAATGGGAGCAATTTGAGGAGATTGGGGGGAATTCGTGAGGCTGGATGTATGTTTGTTGGACTGGACCAGGCGATGCGGAGAAGAGGAACTCAAATACTCACCGTTTAGAGAGACATTTTTTGGTGACATGGACATGGGAGGCGACAAGAAGAGCCGGAAATTAATTAGCCGGTGCAACGGCATGTGGGTGTACTCGGCTCTCGCAACAGTCGGTAGGCGGTAAGCGACACGATCCGGTGCAACGGCATGTGGGTGCATTCCGATCTCGGTGCAACGGCATGTGGGTGCAATCGGATCTGGTAGCAGTCGGTAGCCTTAAGCGACAAGAAGATCCGGGCCGGTGATGGCATGTGGGTGCACTCGGGCGGGAGCCGTGTTGTTCTTCACCCTCTTTTGCATTTTGCATCCCAATGACCGTCATGCCCAATGGGACTGCGCTGCGTCCACCAGTAGTGGATTCCCTCAGCACTGAGCGGGCTGAGGGACGGATTGGGGGGACGATGGAGGACCATACGCTAATTGGAACTACCGATAAGGACCGCGGGGAACGGTACGTATTCGTTCATTCGTTCAGTGGCCAGGGACTAATTTAAATACAGATCGGTCAATATGAACAAAATTGTAACCACGACGCCACGACAAGAGGCGATCATCTCTTATGACCCAACCAACTTCATTGTCCCAAAATACCACTCAGCCTGCTCCTGCTCCTTTTACATTGTTGGACACTCCTTTTACGACGTTGGACAGACGGATGAGGAGGGATCGGAGCGCGTGTGGGAGAAGTTTATGCGTCATATTGCAAAGCTCTGAGTGGATGTAGTACTTTTTGTGCATTGTCCTCACGTTCAAAAGAGTTGGCTTTTTTATTGTCTATTCTAAATACACAGATGTACGTACAAAGGAATGGGCTGACTTCTTCTGAAAGAGCGCGAGGATGGGCGATCATGTGACCCCGATCAAATATTGATGTCCCAATTTGGGCAACTTAGGCTTGATCCGACTTTATAAAGTGAAAAAAGTTCGAACGACTTTGCTCAAGACCAAATTAGAACAAGCGAGGAACAAGGCTCCCGATACACGCCCAATTTCGATGCAAACACGTACTCCATAGATATGGTACCAGGATAATTCGGAAACGCCGGCACGAATGTCACTTAGTCCGCACACTAAGATGGCATCATAAATTGCCTAAAACGGACTACAATGAGATGTGGAGATGTCGTCCTGGGATTGTGGCTGCGATGGCAACGGCTGCCGTACTCCGATAAGCAAGAGAGGGATCATGTACTTAGGACGGCAGTAGAAAATCGAGGTAGAGAGGGTGGTAGGTGCTACGTAGATAGGTAGGGGGAGGTTGGGAATGAGAAATTGTGTTAGAAATGAGGAGAAAAAAAACAATCCAAATATTTGACGGCGGCACGGTGGGAGAAGGGAAGCGTGGGGACGAGGCATGAATAGCCACCCGAGCACGCTACAGCGGCCGCCGCGGGTGTGAAAACACTGATCGTGCAGGGTGGCGTCGATCGAGCGGTCAAGCACGAATTGCGGTTGCTGAAGCAGATTGTGAAGAGTGAGGCGGTACTGGGACCGATTGGAAGCGAAGGAGCCCGCCGAACGGCCGCCAAGCACAGGTGTGGGAGCGCTGACGTGGATTACGAGGAGCGCAAGGCGGCACTGGGAGTACGAAGGCACGGGAATGGAGGCAAGAGCCAAAACTGGCGGAGAACAACGGTGCCGAGTGGCCGCCAAGCACGGATGGGGAACAACGGTGCCGAGCGGCCGCCAAGCACGGGTGGGGGTTGCTGAGGTGATGTGGATTACAAGAAGCGAAAGGCGGCGGTGGGAGCACGAAGGCGCGGGAACGGAGGCGGGGAACAACGATGCCGAGCGGCCGCCAAAGCACGGGTGGGAGTTGCTGATGTGATGTGGACTACGAGAGGCGCAAGGCGGCGCTGGGAGCACGGAGGCGCGGGAACGGGGCGGGAGCCAAAAAAGGCGAGGGGACGGCGGCACCGATTGGAGGGGAAGAAGACACACTGGAGCGCTGTAAATAAGAGAGTTGGTCTGGATATAAGTCTGGTACATTTGGATAAAGATACAGAGGGCACGTACAGGCTTTAAGGCAAATAGAGCTGAGGGCGGGGTGGGTGCAAATGAGTGATTTTCAAGCGGTGGAAGGCGATTGAAGCCGGGAAACAAGGCAAGGGGGGTATCTATGCTGTAGGTCGACGATATACAGAGAGAGGCGCAGGCGGGAGGGCCCAGAGGCCGGAGGGTGCCCGCACAATTGGGGGGAAGAAGGAGTGATGGATTGCTAACAAATGTAAACAAATCAATTAAGCGAAGCGCTGCGACTACGCATCAGGCGGAAGGGCAAGCGGACAGACGGTGGGCGCGCAAAGCGGGGAAAGCGCGGGTCCCATGAGGGAACAAAGGTGAGCTGATATATCAGCTTGCACCCTGCCTCACCGGTGCTGAAGGATCAGATCGAAACCGCTCGTCAGCGATCGTCTGATATATCAAAACGCCGTATACGCCTGAAAATCTCCCGTCCAAAAAAGGAAACACTCCACCGAGTTACCATATCCGGCTACGTCCAAATCTCGATTTCTCGTGCCCGTCCTTCGCGGTGCCGATGAGGGGAGCCACTTCGGCGGAGCCAGACAGGCGTTCGGGCGGGGCTTGGTGCTGAAATCGAATAAATGATGTCAGCGAACGGAAACGATCGGGGACTGGAAGGCCAGCGAAAGAGGGAAAGAGGGGAGGGGAGTGGGGAGAGCAAACGATGAGGGGGCGCGTGATGTGGGAGTGAGGAGTAGAAGAAGGCGAGGAGAAGGAGGCGAAGGAGGGCGGACGGAGGCGAAGGAGGGCGGACGGAAGCGAAGGAGGGTGGATGGAGGTGACGAATGAGGGACGAATGGGGAAGGAATGAAGGGCTGCGCACGGATTTGGATTTCTTTCTCGACTTCGGCGGCCTTTCTGCTCCGGACTGCGCGAACCGAGACGGCCTGGGCGGGGTGGGTTGTAGGCAGTTACCCGGAAGCTAGGTGATGTGAGCGTCAAGCGGAAGTGGGAGAGAGCACTAGTGGGAGGAGGGGAAGAGAGGGATTAGGGAGAGTTTGATGTGAGAATGGGGAGGAGCGGGAGGGGGAGAAGGGGAAGGAGAAGGATAACAGACAAGAAGAGGGGCAAATGAGGGGCAAATGGAGGAGCAAGCAAGCGAAGAATAGCCATAGAGGAGCGAGAAAGAAGCGCAAAAGAAGCGGGGTCGGAGAGGTAGACCGGGGGCAGGGGCCAGGAAAGGATGGAGAGTAGCGGGCGAGGAAGAAGCCAAGCCAAGCCCCCGACGCAATTCTCCCTCGGTACGCCCCAGGACAACAACGACAACGACAACGAATAGGGAACCCAGCAGCGATACCCGCCTCGATCATACTTGGCCAGTACATTGCACATTGGAATGATGCAGGAAGACATGATGAACATGTGCTATGGGGTGTTAGTACCATTTCATGATAAAAGGATGAATAAAGGAAGAAGCAGGTAAAGCGAGAATAAAGGCAGGATGGGGGGGACGACCCTTCGTGCTCATTACCGCTTGTGCTCGGCTAATAATACCATGCCGCCACGCTCCCCGTCCACACGCCCGGCGTCGTACGGCCTCCCGCCTCCAGCATCGACCCCATACGGCACGCCACACTCCACAGGACTCTTCGACTCCGGGTTCGTGCCTTCGTGTCCACGCGCTCGCGGCTTCGAGTGCACAGTCCATGCATCTCGCCTCCGTCTCCGCCTCCCCGCTCTAGCCGACTCTGCATGGCCCTCGTCTCGCCTTTAGATACGAGCGTGTCCCGGGCACACCACGGGACCACCATGCTACCTACGCGGCCACAAGCCTCTGCGTCGCGCATACGATGCGCCGTTCGTCGAGTCGACACATGCCACCTTCGCCTCGCATATGAATACGGTCCCACTCGGACGAGATGGTCGGCCCCGCGCCCGTACACCCGCACCCGCCCCTCAGCAGCGAACGCATCCCGTCGCGCATCGCGCTCCTTCTCCTCCGCGTCCGACGGCGCGCTCCCCTTACCGCAGCCTTCCGCTGCTCTTTCTCCAATGACGATAACGACCAACGCAGAGCAGAATAGAATCCACACAGAACGTAACTCAAAGAGCCCACAGAAGAAGAGCAAAACGGAGGGAAGATGCACGCACGCGGGGCGGGAGGAGAGTAGAGGGAAGAGGGTGTCGTGAACGGGAGGAGAGAGGGTCGGAATCGAAGGGCAGGGACGCAGAGCTAAGCTAACCTCGCTCGCACTGACACTTCTTCGACCCTTGTAATCAAGCGGCCGTCATCCCTCCCTGCCTCAAAGACAAGCTGCTGTGGAGTGGCCTCCGGGACTCGGAGAAGTAGCCTGGGGAGCGTCGAGTGTCGAAAGATGTGGACGATGAGAAAAGCCTCGGCAATCGTCGGTCGAAAGACTGACCCCATCAATTCACTGTCGCTTCCCCTCTCTCGATATAAATGCCACCCGTACCCCGATCCTCCAAATCGTACCCTTGAGTCACCCCTCTCGAAAGAAAAGTAACGGCCAAACATCGATTTTAACAGGTCGACGGGCTGCCCTGTAGCCTCCTTCTGGGTCCACACACACACATACACACACACATTCGCTCTGCTCGGCCACCTCCAGTGACCGCCCTCACTTCCGCCAGCGAATTTTGTACTCATAATCCAAGTCCTTGGCCACTTTCTGACGAGCTCGAATCTCCCTTGGCGCGAAATCGCTGCCTGTAGTAGTACGGCAATAAAAGCGAGGTGTTTCGTTTCTCGCTCATGCGGTTCATCTTGCTGGGGTTACGTTCGTCTTTAGTGATGGTCTCATAAACTGTCACCCTCGACGTGGCTAGCGTGTGATCCCTGTACCGAAAGGTCCGGGAGATTGGCTTATCTCGCTGTTCACCACATCAATCTTCCTGTCTCTACGCTTGTCATTTCTAAATTTACACTGTAAAATATGCCTTATATCGGCTCCTTTGGAGCCTTACAATAACATACATCCCACGGGACCAATTTTACGCAGCACTAGTCTGCGTATAGATATGCGTCTTCCTTGACACCTGGGCTGGTATATATCTCTTTCCGCTTCTGGTGGATTTCGTGACAAAATGCAACCACAGTACCGGTTCGGCTTGGAGTCAGGTACGGAAATAGCAAGGATTCTAGAATCTAATGACATCAGGGGCGCCCTGCGTTAAAAGGGAAGCGTCTTGGGCTCCATCCGTGTCACTTCCTGAGTATCGACACAGTGCGACATGAACCACGGAATCGCCTGTGGTGCGGTTGTTGCGCTCCTAGTCGGGTATTGCGTTGTCCGTCAGCGGAGCTCTATCAGCCATATTAGAGGCCCACCATCCCCATCGTGGATATTCGGTGTGCCGAAAACTTTCATACAGTGTGCTCAGCACCAATCATGCACGGAATCTAGGAAACATGTTGCAATTTAGGCTCCCCTCATCGTATGGCGATTATGAATTCAAATGGTTCAAGATCTATGGCCTAGTCTACCGTCTGAAAGGGTGCTTCGGGCAAAACCACCTAGTGGTCTCAGATCTTCTCGCGTGCCAGCACATCTTGAAGAGCCCGCATTTTGCAATATCGCCTACCCTCGACAACCAACTCCGTTTGGCTGTAGGGGATGGGACAATGATACGGTTGAGAGGTCGGCTTCATTGACTTCTATGCTCACCACGTTGACTGTGATATAGGAAAAGCGCACCAACGCCTTCGAAATGGGTTAAATCCGGGATTCACCGCTGCCGCGGCCCGCAGCTTTCAGCCAATCTTTGACAATGTCGCGCAGGCTGCAAGTTTCATTGAATAAAATGGCATCTCGGCCCTCACATCCTGCTTTGTCTAGATCACGCAAGAGTTGGAGCTCTCTGGCACGGCACCAATTGATATTGTGCCTCCCTTAAGCATTGCAACCTTCACTGCGATAGCCGGAGGTAGTCTGAATTCGATTCTCTCCAAAGAGTCTTCTGATACGCTCCAAAGCCGCGTTGGGTTACTCGCTAGATGATTTAGGAGAGGAATATGTAGTCGCGACCGACCAGACAACGTGAGCAGTCTGTAGTCAGTAATTGCCCGCTCCTACGCTCATACAGATATGACAGGGTCGCTTCATCCACTCAGACTGCGGGGCATATCCTAGCCAACGCGCTGGGGGCGTGGTTACCGACATGGCTTCTACGTGCCGCCTTGCACCTGCCCACAAAAACCTTCAAAGCTGCACGGAAGGCGAGTCACCTCGCCCAGAGCATTGGGGCCCAGGTCGTCAAGGAAAAGCACGATTTGGTACAGCAGGGGTTGAACACCGACGGGGATATATTTGGCATACTTCGTGAGGATCGTCTTTTCAATTGGGCTGGGCTGATTATGTCCATTGTCGGTGAACGGTTCAATCAGTGGATCAAGTACACTCCAATACGGAGCGTATCCCACTGACTGGCGAGGAAATCGTTGATCAGACTCAGACTATCATGACTGCAGGTCAAGAACATCTACTGACTATACATCATTTCTTACTCTCGTTTTTTGTGTGCAGGTCAAGAAACCACGGTAGGAATCCCGCAGCGAAATAAACAAGCCCTAAGTATTTTTTAGACCAAGACAATTGCGTTCGGTCTCTGGGAGCTGGCTAAAAATCCCGAACTCCAGGAAAGCCTCCGCGCTGAGATACACTCGAGCCCTGGGGAAACCGGTCAAAATGGCGGATACGATCAAATGCCTTTACTAAATGCCTTCATCAAGGTGAGAATAGTGTGCCCCCGGAGCCAAGTAACGGTATTTGACCTTGTTGGGTAGGAAACATTGAGATTCTATCCAGCCGAAGCATTCACGGAGCGCATGGTCGTTGAAGACACGGTCATTCCTCTCTCGGAGAGCATCACCACCTCAACCGGAGAGCAGATCTCTGAAATATCCGTGGGCAAGGGTCAGGTCGTGATTGTGGGGATTGCATCTTATCACCGGTTCGTCATTAAAAATGTGGAGATAACAGTGTGTTCAGGCACTAGTGCAGACTTGAATCACACTGGGGCGCAGACGCCGATAAATTTAGGCCATCACGCTGGTTTGAAGATACTATATTGAATGCAGATGCCGTTGGACCCTACGCGAATCTGTCCGTGACTCCCTCAGCATCCGATATTTGTACAGCATTGATGCATTTCATAGTCTTGCCTTCCTAACCGGCCCGCACACTTGTCTTGGGTAGGATATTTTCCTCACTAACCTGTTTGACATGACCTCATCTGTTGATTCTCCTAGATGGCGTTTCGCGTGAGTGTCTGGTATGAGGCTATAAGCCACTGTTACTGACTGGTGGTTGTGTAGAATATTGGAGATGCAGGCGGTGATCTGCGAATTAGTCGGAAAATTCGCTTTTGCTCTGCCGGAGAACGATTCTGTCCGTGTGTGTATGGCGAACACGCTCCAACCCGTCTTGTCAAGCGGTGAAAGGGGAGTTCTTTTGCGGGTTTCGCGACTTTTGTGATAGAAGAATTTTTCACTGGGTTGCTCAGTGAAACGCGTACCATACTTGATATTTATCGTCACAAAATGCAGTGCGTTGAAAAAATATGCGAAAAGATGCTTGTCCAGGAAACCGACATGTTGTGGCGTGGTGTTAAGCAAGGTGTTCTTTTTTTTCGATGTTCATAATTACGAGTACTTAATGTACTCGTTCTTTTCATCAAACGGAACCAGGATTTTTCGATCGCCGTACATTTATCAGTGCGCCCTGAGGATGTAATGAAATAGTGGCTGTGTCTATCAGGTTTTTGAACACCTGTGCCCCTTTTATTCTATGCACCCGCATCTGCACCCCTTTTATTCCGCACACGTGCACCTACAGCTGCACCCATTTTATTCTGTGCATTTACACCTGCACCCGTTTCATTCCGTGTGCCTACACCGCACCCATTTTATTCCGTGCGCCTTATGGCTGTAATAGTGGGCCATAATTATTTGGTGTATACATCTACACTTTTTTACACAGCCTTTTCAGTTGAGACGTAACAGCTGACCTATGCGCAGTTCATTCTTGATAGAACGCAGCGAATTACAGTTGCTGCTGCCTACGGTGCAGTGCCATTCTATACATATGGCCGTAAGGCCACGTAGTTTTCCCGGAAGATTCTGGACAGATAAAAGCGGTGCTGCTGTCGCTTGCATCGCTAATTTTTTGCTCAAAGTTTTCTCGTCTTCGACTCGGTGATTGATCATTTCTCAAAACTGCTTTCCGTCGATGAGGTACTACCTTCAACTCAACTCTGCTGCGCTCTTTCTTGGATATCTCTATTCTGGCTACAATTTAATCAACACCTACTCTCATCGCTGGGGTGGTTACCTTTAACTCAACGTCCCTGACCTCGATGCGGCAGGATAAGTCAACCAATATGGTTCGTCGTCTGGGCTTGGACTACATCGATGTCCTGCGATGTGAATCTCATTTCCCAGTTCGGTCTCGGACAAACACCAACAGGCCCTGCTGTTCGTTTCGATCCGAACACCCCTATCGAAGAGACGGTATGTGGATTATCTATATCACCGAGCGGTGGATGCACAAACACCACGATGGCGTACAGGCTGGGTTGGTCTGCTACATCGGGATGTTCTCCTGCTACGCCTGGCAATGCAAGTACATTACCTCCTTTCTTTGATCTTCCCACTGACTATAACGACGACCATTCTCCACAGTCCACGCAATTCAGAGTATGCTACACCTCCTCTTCAAGATCCGCGCCCCGCAGATAGGCTAATTGCTTCGGTTTGATTTATAAAGCTACGCTATCACGAAAAACTGATAGCCTCCATCTCCGTGCAGAACCACTATACTACCTCCTCTATAGGGATGAAGAACGCGAGATTATTCCCACACTGAAGGTACCGCTCTTAACTCATCCCCTGGCCGCCCACAGTTTTGAACCTTGCGCTCATTCTTTTTCTTTTTCTTTTTCTTTTTCTTTTTCTTTTTCTTTTTTCGTGCCTCTATCCCCTGGTTCTCCATCGCGAGCGGCCCCCTCTCCCGCCCGCTCTCTCAGCAATATAACCGCGTGGAAACCGATACGTCCATTGGTTGATTATGCACTTCAACTTGATCAATAGCTGTCGACTGTCTCCCATTTCATTTCATTCTGTAAGGCTGTCAGCCAACTTCTACTTGCAAAGTCACCCGCAGGTAAGACCATAGTGAACAGGTGCATCTCTCTCTGTTTCCATCCTCCCACTCCTTCCCCTCCGATTGCCATTATTCGATTATTTTGCAGTATGTTTCGCAGCTCAACGGAGTTGATGCCGCCTGTGGCGTAGTTCATTATATCACCCTCAAGCCGGTGGGCCACGCAATTCTTCCGACGTTCGAGATGTAAAGAGGTCCATTACTTTTTGTTCACGTAAATCTTTTGCCCGCTTTCCTTGCCATCGATTTTCGGCAACCTTCTTGCCGTTATCTTGCTCTGGAAACTTCTCTGCCCTCCTTGGGAGTGGGCTCTTAGACGAGTCACTCCTCTCCTGCCCTTAGATTATTTCAGTTACAGTATGCCTGGGATATTCCGCGAAAATAAATCGGTTTTTTGTCCAACGAGGCGCTGAAATTCCCTGTGCTGTGGGCTGCAACTATCTCCCATTCACCGACGTCTGGTATAGCTTCGTTACTTGAGGCCTAATTACTGGATGCAATGGCATGCGGCATTAATAGGGGAAGTCAAAGATGAGAATCGACATCGATTCTCACGTCGATTCAGGCATCGATTCTCATCCGAATCGCCGAAGAGAATCGTGCAAGAATCGATCCCAACTTTGACCGACCCCGATTCTACTCCGAAATTAGCACCGATTCTCCCTAGCTTCGTCGCCAGTTCTTTCGGGCTCGCTGTCATCGCTGCTGTCGTGACTTTCCTTGGTGTCCTTCGCTTTTCTCGAGGGTTTCGGATGCGGGTGGGAGGTTTGGAAGCGACGGGGGCGGGCTTGGCAGCCCGAGTAGAGAAAGACTTGGGCTTGGAGTATTTGGAGGTAGGCTTTGCGGCGGCGGGGGCATGGCTTTTCAATAGATGCGGTTTAGAAGTGAAAATTTTGGTTGCAATTTTGAATTTTATATTTTCCATTTACCAAAATATTAAAGAACAAAATTCAGGTATCATAAGGTGCATAAGTCACAGATAAGTGAGGTGACGATTCCAGGACCGATTCTGGAATCGATTCTGGTCGAGTTTCGACTCCAGAGTCGAAACGTCGATTCTGTGTCGATTCTGGAGAACATCGATTCTGGTGTCGATTCTTGATCAAAAATCGATGCCGGAATCGATGCCTGAATCGACGTGAGAATCGACGTCGATTCTCATCTTTGACTTCCCCTAATTGTGTTGAAAACTGAATCTATCAACTCTCTACTAATTTTCTTACCTTGGGCTGACCTCCTCTGTTTTTCAATTGAATCGTTCCCCTTCACGCAGGTGTGATTTTCTCGTTGAAACCTCGATCTTTGGGCACAACACCGCGGAATTCATCTTTAATGCTACGTTTAAGGCGTGTTTCTTACCTTGCAACCGGATTTTGCCAAAATCAAGATGAGTGCTTTTGGTCCTTAGATGCCGGAGTGGAGCGGAGGTACGTCTTGTACACAATTTACCTGATTTCTTGACTGGTGCCTTCTGTGGAGGGAGATTGCATTTAAAAAGCGAAACAGAAAATCACTACGTTCCGCCGTCGGCTAGACTCAGTTGCCGAGGTCCGTGTAGCCGAGTCAAGATGCGGCCAGCCGATCACACAGGCTGTGCGTGGCCGGCTACACACAGCTGTGTGATCGGCTAGCCGCATCTTGACTCGGCTACACGGACCTCGGCAGACTGAGTCTAGCCGACGGCGGAACGTAGTGAATGACAAGAGGCGAGATGCGACGGACTGCTTTCGGGGCGGGGGCCTTCTTGGGCGGAGCTTTGGCCTTCACTGCGGCTTTCTTAGCGCGTGCTTCGATTTCCTTGAGAGGCGGATCAGTTCATGATCTTATACGAAGAAAGACGAAAACGAACCCCGTTAAACTCGCGCTCCTGAAGCTGTAGAGTGCTCAGGTTAGATACACGAAGAAGTGATGTGCAACGTACTTGGGACTCGTCGAACTTGGGTTCCTGCGTAAGTTCTCGCGAGTCGGTGGGAGCCGCCTGCGAGGCAAGGCTCATGCAAAGCATGACCAGAAGAGAAAGGAAGCGGGCACACATGAGGAAGGATCGTAAGGAAATGGAAATAAATGGTCGAGCCGGTCGATGGGAGAAAGTGAAGGACGGGCGATATCAACGGTGAGGTCTGGCCTGGGGATCGTGATCCAACACTCCTCCTCATCGCTACGCCTGGTATGAGGCACGAAAAAAAATATCAGAGCCAGAAACTCCCCCTCGAATCGACGAGTCCTTCGGTAAGTCAACGGCGACTAAGTTGAATCAGTCGAAAACGTGATGGCGGGACGTCCGACGGAACGGAATGGAATAGGGGGTTCGAAAGGCAATCGAATGCATCGCGGTCGTCGAGCGACAGGTCACGTAACGTTCGGGGTCAACGAGCGTCGAGGGGTAAAGTAGGCACAGAATGCCCACGAGAGATATGGTTGTCGGAAAATAATGGTAAAAAAAAAATTCGGAAATCGGACGGTCGGACAGATGAAGGTAGTCGTCCAGCAGGGGGGGTCGTCTCCAACTGGTCCTTCGGGTGAAGGTGGTTGTCCTGCAAGGGGGGTTGTCTCCCACTGGTCCTTCGGGTGAAGGTGGTCGTCCTGCAAGGGGGGTCGTCTCCCGCAGGTCCTTCGTTGTGGAAGGTGGTCGTCCTCGAGGGGGTCATCTCTCGTAGGTCCTTCGTTGTGGAAGGTGGTCGTCCTCGAGGGGGTCATCTCTCGTAGGTCCTTCCGGTCGGAGAGTGGTGTTCCAGCGAGGGGGTCGTCTCACCGATCTCTCGGTCTGAGGGTGGTCGTCCACTGGGGGGGTCGTCTCCCAGCGGTCCCTCGGGTCGTCATCGTTGTCGAAACCGGTCAAGGAAAAGAAATATGAGGGTCATGCGAAGAAGTGAGAAAGTCAAAGCCAGTCCTGCATTGAACAGCAAGAGTGAAAATACTCGCAGCAAGAGCGGAGGTAGGGAATGCTGAGGCCTATAACCTGTAAGAAGGAGTTCAAAGGATGATGTGGAGCGGAAGCAAGTAGGGCTGCACGCCGTGCCCGTCACGGGCACTGCCGTCGTTTCGACGGGACCTGAACGGGAACGGTCCGTCACGCGACGGCCGTCATTTTGCCTGTTGAAACTCACAAGTAAGTTTATAAGATGTGTCCTAAATTGCGTATTGGGCTTACCTTTGCACAGAACATGCTTCACAAAAGGCATACACGGCATATCCAACCGTTTATAGCGTGTTTTCAGTACCCGTCGACACGGCCGTTTTCGACGGGAACGGCCGCAAAAATGCAGCGAAAGAGCCCACGGAACGGGACGGTATGCTCGTCACTGGACCGCGTAGAACCGGCGCGACGGGCACGGCGTGCAGCCCTAAGCAAGAGCACTGAATATCAACTACGATCGGGCCAGTAGTGATGACGAATATCTCCCTTCCAACAACTGTTGTGGGCACTAAGTACGACAACTAGACTGAACGATAAAACGAGGTGGTGGTAAGACCGAGCAAAGCAAGAGCCGAACCGGCACTCGGCATTATTACGGTAGCCGGGTGACGCCACGGTTGTGACGACGTCACATCAGTTTCTTCCTTGCTCCCAGCTTTCATGTCACCAGTCGGAACGGAACCAGAATTGGATCCAATACTGCGGCTTGGAAATATCAAGAACCTCCCGCCGCTATTACACGTTAGCTTTTCATCCTTACCGATTATTTATGAGTGATTTTCATTGGACTTTTAAAAGAGGATTGCGAACGCCGCCGCACAGGGATCCCTGGAGAGTCTACGGCGTCTACGCAAAAACCTTGTAAACGCGTCTCAGGATGACGCTAAACTCTGCATCCCCATCTTCTACGCCAATCTCGATCCCAAAGGAATTCCGAGCACCGATGAACTCGACGCAGCTACCAGAGACGACTTTGTCGTCTCGGGCCTGAGTAGGGCCTTCATCTCGCTCCTAGCTCTCAAGAATTACGAGAAACTTCCACCGAATATCTTACCAGCTCTGTGGCCTCGATCCTGGGCTTGGATTCAGTGTCTCGACAGATACCACTGGCTCTTACCTGCCTGCGACACGGCCGATGAAATTAACAACCGTCTGGACTATTTCTGGATCCTCGACCGCTTCTATTCTGCCGAGGAAACTGGTGCTTCTGTAGACCAGACTCCTGGGATACGCGTTCTGGTGGCACAGGTGTGGGCCACCATGCTGGACCACATCCGTATTTGTGGTGATATTTCGGGGATGCGCCAGCTTTCCTATATGCTACGCGGACGCGAAAAGCCCGACTACCAAGCGACACCCGTTGTGGAGCCGCATCACATCGCGCATCTCGAGGAATTAATCGAGGGCACAGGCGGCGGCCGGGACGAGTTCGCAGCGTTGGTGGTGGAGCACATCATTCTCACCTCCTCCCGCGCGGATTCACTTGGATTTTTGGCGGTGATCCTCATCGTCTTACAGGATGCACAGTTCCGGAGAATACTCGGCGAGCCCCGCGTCTTTGTCTCTGCAGGTATTCTGGGCGCCCTCGTGAACGCCATTTGCGCTGTCAATTCCAGGGGACACCACGAGTTTTGCACCCTCCTGGACATCGCCTTTTACCTGGTCGGAATGTGGATGGTCTCAGACATGAGTATCATGATCGCGGCTCTCGAAGCTGGCCTCCTCCGTGCAATCGTCTCGTGCAGCGCTGATTATCCCCGCATGAACAAGGTACACGGGATACTCCAGCAACTGCCCGAGGCCACGATACACTATTATGTTCTGCGTGCAATGCGAAATGGCATGAAAGAAGTCGAAGATATCGTTTCTGGCGCAGAGTTTGTGACCTCTCCCATGTGGGACGACTGGAAGAAGCTCGCGGACTTGATCTCCGAGCGCGGTGCAATTCAGAATAGGTGTGACTCTGGCATCCACGCATTACTGAGGGCTTGCGACAATGTCGTGGTCCGTCTCTTCCCCATTTACGCTCTTCGTTTTCAGCTGAAATTTTACTACCATTCAGTGTGGTGCCATCCGCGATAAAAACACATTCAGACGGTGTTCTGGGTGCCTGCGGCACTATTATTGCTCAGAGGCATGCCAACGCTCAGATTGGTATGCTGGTGGTCATCGTCAAAATTGCAGCACATTCTGCGATTGCAAAGGTACGTCTCCCCATCTTCCCCTCCCTATCTCCGTCCTTCTCACAACAACACATATACAGTTCGTCTACCCACCCGCGCCCAAAACTTCATCCGCACTCTCCTACACACAGACTACCTCGCGCAAAAGCATACTATCTTTCTCCTCCAGGTCGAATTTCTCGCCGCGCACCCGAATCAGCCCTTCTACGTCGGGTTTGACTACACCGACGGACGCGCTGTGGTGCGGGTGTACGCGTTGGAGGATAGCGGCGGCCCGTGGGGCGTTCCCCGTGATCAATGCAACAATGAACACTTGATGCGCACGGAGCGCGGCGGGGGGCGCATGGTGCTGCATCGTGTGTTCGTGAGCGTGGGGGAGGCGAGCTATATGCGCTGGTTCCCTCTCCGCATGACGAGCAGTGTGCTGGAGACTGGGGTGCGTCGTCTTGCCAGGGAATTGGAAGGTACTCAGAGGAGTGACTTTGATGCCATAAGACCACGGTTGATGCAGCAGATTGTGGCTCTGGACGCAGCAGCAATGGGGAAAGTGTTGGAAACGCATTAATGGTGCCGCCGTCGATGGTATACGCAATGTAAGTTCGGGGCAACCCTCTCTCCGCACCAGCGAGCTGGTGATTCTCGGAGAGCCATATTATGTGCAACTGTACAATACAAGCACCATGTACAGTCTTTTAGCATCTATTGTCTAAACTGAAACTCTCAAGTCTCCAATACTATTTCAGGTCAAACTTGGGGGCAGAACTTGAAGGAAACCTCTCGCAAGCTTCCAGAGCTGTAGATGACTGGTAAGAATTCAAAGGAATAAATACTCACAACATTTTATGCATTTTTTACCTTGGAACATCAAACTGGAAGGTTGTATGAACGTTCAATCATCGACGAACAATTTCAAGTTGGGTGATCCCATCAATATTGTTCAAATCACTGCATTCCGAGGTCCCGTAGACAGACCCTGTTTACATTCAAATTCCCATATATGGTGGTGCGGCAAATGCCGGACCACAAATTTTCGCGTTTTTTGGTCTATTTGGAGAGCCCTCAGATTGCACCTACACAACCCAAATCTGAACATCACCGTCACTAGGACCCAAAGTGTTAAAATTCGGTCGTAATACTACAGTAGTCATCCAGGACCACCTCTTGCTGCCCGACCTGGGACTTGGATTATAACTCATCTATTAAGCAGATCCCTTGTATCAGTATGCACCTGTTTATTCTTCACATGCTACTGATTTCCGACAACGCCGCAATATTTCAACTTTCTCAAGTTCGAAGAAGGGTGTTGGAGGATAAGTATCCCAATCTTTCTCTAAGACCGAGTTTTTCCAATTGCCTCCTGTTCCTTCCAGTCTTTCCTCCTCAAACAGTTCCCGTTAGTGTTCAACCGCAAGCGTTCAACTGAATGTCAGTGAGCTGCCTCGACCTTGTTGCCGTTCTCCTTGGACTCTTGTTTACAGTCGCCGACTCGCACGGGCAGCACCGCACGAATCCATAACGCATGGACGAAAGGACTTTTCCACGGCCACGGTGCGTTTTCCTCTCCTCTCGCTCTATATATTTTTTCCCTTGCTGCTTGACTCCTACATTGGAGGAAGGCAGCATTTTTACTGTCTACTCCCCTCTTCTATTGTCTCGTTTAGAAAATGCTGACGTGCACCAATAGTAACGGGGATCTACAAGCTCCCGCGAGCCAGGTGCGTCAGTCAGATGCGCGGGCTTCTTAATTTCTCGTTGACTTCACCATCGACCATCCGCAGCGCCTGATGTATAATCCCACAAAGGTGATATTTATCCACCTCGGCGACATCGTTCACATCTTCCAAGCCGGGTCCTGGTGCGTGAAGCGGGTGTGTGCCGCTCTTGGCATTATTGGAATGCTGGTCCACCTGGCCGCCATATATGCGTTCCACGTTCGTAAGCTCAAAGCCGTCATCTTCTCTCAGTTGAATAATCCAGCATTTTTCCCGGTACAAGGCAATCATAGATGCTTCGATCACACGCAGCTAGCGCAAGTGAAGGTTGAGAGTTCATCCTTTGAAATTGCTGCTCCAAATGCCGCATAATACAGTTTGTCTTTCAGAGATGAAGGTACCACTCGTGGCCAATCAGATTGGATTTTTTCCTTCTCCCTCCGGACACCAGTCGTGCGCTTCACTTTTGGATCCTTATTCGGTTTTCCCTGGTTCAATCGCTTCGGGTAAGCACCCAGGATTCTTCTCAACGTTTCCGTACCATCAGATTGACTACACTTGACGTTGTGCATAGTGAGAATACGACATAGCGGAACTCGAGTCAACCGATGTTTCAACTGAGTGAGCAGTTCAATCTGCACGTTCTCTGTCATGTCTTTACTTGGTGCAAGGTCCGTCTCAGGAAATAGCTGTTTGAGCAATGAAGCACACGCTAACGACGGGTTACGCATATGGTAGCTTCCGCAACCACCGGAGCCGATATGAGTGAAAAGTTGGTTGCGTAATTTATCCACTGTGGACTCCGGAGTCAGGCCACGCAAAGAAGCAAGCGAAATCACAGAAGCTTTGGGCAGACGGTCCAAATTGTCGAAGATGCCGCTTGATGGATGGGACGCAGCATGAGGTTGAAGAACATTCATACGTAAACGGACAAGCTCTGAGGTTAAATCACTAGACTGGATAGCCAGCGCAGAACAATCAACGTCACGAGAATTAAGGTCTAGTCTAGATTCGCTGGCTGCAAGACACTAGCTGTTGGGGACTGGCCAGCCGTAGAATGGCAGGGCATCCGGTTAAAACCCGGTTGGAGTTCTCCCCTGCCTGGCATCATCAGATTTCAGAGCAAGTTCGGAGGAATATAAGAGCATAATACAACATACGTACGTTGCAGTCGGACAGGAAGAGAAGAGATGCGCAAAAGGTTTCGACCGACGAACTAGAGGGCGGTGGCAGCTTGGAACCGAGAAGGTCGAACGAAATCAGGGGACGTGGCGCAGGACGAAGGGAGGATAAAGTATACAGAGTCTCGACTCGATGATGCGAGCAACGCAACCATAGACCCCAGCTATGAAAGGCGAGAAGAGAAATCGCCCGGCGAAACCAGAAGCACAAAGAAGTAGTAGTGCAACTGTGAAAGAGATAGGCGCATACCCAGACTGCGGGAAGCGTAGAGACAAGAAGATCGATATTGTGAACAGCGAGACAAGAATTAACAAGATGTGCCTTCGCTTCGCTCCGGCGTAGGTGGGTGACATCGGGGACATTGATAGGTAGAAATATTCTAAATTTTTCATTGCGTCGAAAGAAAGCATAAATTTGTTGCGACCTAATACGTAGTTCTCATGTGAACACATACAAATCATTACAAAATGCAGCCGAGTGGTCTAGAGTTGGGTGGAATCGGAGAATTGAAGAAATTTGCCGGAGACGGCCCCAGGTTTGGGCGATACGGAGGGATACATCAATGTCGAACTCTAGAAGTAATGCGAAGCTGCTACATGATGGGGGGGAGAGTAACGTGGTCGATATGAATCTGTTCGTGGGTTCAGGAAGAAAATTGAAACTGGGAAGTAACACTATCCGTGCCCGGCGTGTTGCACTGTTTGGGTGAAAGAAATGTGTTCAGTCAATGTATGAGTGGATAAAGAGTAGACGAGGAAGGCCCACCAGAACCACATCGACAACACAGGAAATTGGACTGAAATACCTCCAGGATCGCAAACATCGGCTAAGGTGAAAATATGATATTACGCCGGGGACTTCAATCGCGTGAATGCAACCAATGTCGGGCCGGCTCCGAAGCATTGAATAAAAATTCATAGGACGACGTGAACCAATGTCGCACCGGTCAACTTGAATATCCGCATTTCGTTAATACAACGAAGAACATAGGAGAAGAAGCGACGTACTATCGCCTGAACACCAGAGCTTGAATAATATTTTGCGGCGGGCAGTTGAATTGGGAGTGTCGGCCGAGTTATCAACGCGCTAAATTAATTTGATGTTAGCGGAACTCCGAATTTGAACAAAACAACAACAACAAAAAAAATCCAAGCACGCCGGCATTAGATCCGTCTCTGCACCTGAGCTGTTAACACCACACCCAGGGGGTCTGAAAAGAATAAAAATTGGGGAATAGAGTTGCAAACCTGCACTCTTAGGACAATCACATGGCGGTGCCTCACTACCTGCCGCATCGGTAAAATGTAGATAAAAATAGGAGAGTCGCACGTACCATACGCTTGCAAGACGTATACCGAAAGTGCGGCTGAGGAGAGTTATATCTGCGTGTTAAAAAAACAGAAGAATGAAATGACTCAAAGGAAAGTGTACCAGAAAGACTTCCATGAGGTCTATACCGATGGGGGCCCATGCTGCGAAGAGTCGTCCATATAATATCAGCATAGCAGGGGATACAACTTCACGCTGCGGTATTGGAATCATTCGAGTCTGTTGATGTTGGAAGCACGAGAAACAATTCCCAGTATTGAAACTGCTGCCGGAATGGGTTTTGCGATTGAACTTTGACACGGATTTGCGACCGAGCAGCTTGATAGATAGCTGTTGAGCACTGGATTGAAGGAGGGAGGAACATTCTTGGATTGCAGCGGTATAGGGAAGGGGCACAGCAAGCTTTAGCGAAGTTGCAGTTGCAGTTGCATAGTTGTCTCGGTCTTGATACTCAGGTTTGATGCTATGCAGGTCTTGCGGAGGGATTGCTCCATGTTGTGTGATGTATTGGAGGGCAGAGGGATGTTCTTGGAGGGCGGAGTGATGATGGGGGGAGACAAAAGCAATATCACACAGGCCTCCCTTTTGAATGGGCCCTGAGTGCTCCGCTCACAGACATGTAGTCTGTTCAAAATGGAATTCACGTCATAGCACAGCCCATCGAAGGTCCCCCGGAAGTCAAACCGAGACGAGCAGTGTATTCGCTGGGCAGAGCGTCCCAATTTCGGAATAATTACCACAGCCTCCACCTTGGCAGGTCACTGAACCACGGCACGCATGCGTCAGTTCGAGCCGCCTCAATCTTAAACACCTTTTAGAAGTTTTCAACAGCCTTTGAGGGGATGATCAACTGCGATCAAACGATGCCTGGATTTGACGCAACAGATCTGCGGAGAGCGTGCGGGAGTGGCTGCGGCGAAGTTTCCGCAGGCCATAGTGACAAAAAACAGCGCCCCATGCTAGTACAAATGGAGAAAGGGAGCTTGTCCTTGAAGAACGAGAGGACAGGAAATATAATGGAGATAGAACCACATGGGGAATTGGCACAGGTTTCGTATGATCTCGTTAAAGAACGGTTAATTTTTTTTTCTTCTTCTTGGTGGTACGTAGGCCAGTAGCAACTAACAATAGGTTAGCCCATCTGGTCCGTCGGTTAATTAATTTGGGGGATAGTAAATCCACGAGACTTGGTTTGACCGTTCTCAGTGGTCCCAATCGGGGTAGGGTTTGACAGTTCGCAGCAAGGGGCTTCGGATTGCAGAATTTTTTACCTCACCTCAAAATCTAGAAGATATTGTGATTTTGAGACACAATCCACTTTCCTTAAGGTGCCTGGTGTAGTGGTTGTTGAAGTAGAAGAGGATACATTATTCCCATATTGGGGAATTGATGAGGGATTGATCGGCCGGAGGTCTTCCCAATATAGCAAATGAGCATGTGGGCTCAGCAACAATGCGGCAGTGGAACCCCATCACTGAACATCTTTTCACTCAGAATTGTTCAAACAATCCTAAGATGACTAGCACAACTGATACTTCGTCAATTTAGTGTATATATAAGGTCCCAGACATCAAACCAAGCTCCACAAGCCTCCAGAAGGCGATTCATCACTTCCCAAAAAGGAATTTCCTCTTTTGGGAGGGGGTAGGGGTCGCCGATTTTGCTGAAAAAAAAACTTCGAGGTATGGTGCAAATTTCGCAGATTTGTACCCCCTTGGTTCGCAGTCGTTTTTGCACAGTTCGGAAAGAACCGGAAGCCAGTGCGTGGTTGATCATGGGTCCAGAAGCGTGGAAATATACAATGAACTAAAGGAGTTAGGCAGAGCAGAAAGGCCGAGGAACGGCAAAGGAGATGATATATATGGGGAAAAAGCACAGGATTTGTGCCATCTCGTTAAAGAACGGATAATTTGAATTGTGAGGCAAGCCTGAATCCAAGCCCTAGATGTATGCCGCAGAGTCGATTCGGACCTGGACCCGGAATGAGCCTGACGAGTGACCAATGGGCTGAGGAAGCGGTGAACTGTGGATCAGCGAAAATCCCGAGAGGAGGAACACGCACGTCGAGGGTGAAAATTCACGGGAACAGACAACGAAAGTAACGCTAGCAAGATGAGCCGCATGAGCGAGAAACAAGAGACCTCGCCTTTATTGGCTTACTATATGTAACGGTTTCGCGCAGCTCGTCTGAAAGTGGCGTGTTATGAGCACCAAATTCGCTGGCGGAAGTGAGAGCAGTAACTGGAGTTGTGGCCGAGCAGAGCGACTGTGTGTGGCCAGGACGAGGCTATACTTATAGCTATCCCACCTGTCGACCATCCTGCGAAAATCGATGTTTTGCTGGTAATTTTCTTCGGAGAGGCAGAGGGAAGAGTATGGGTACAATTTGTGACAACATTCTGGCTAATTCAAGATAGCATCCAGTCGAAGAAAGGAGGGAGGAGCAACAGTGAAAATTGATGGATCAGTCTTTCGGTCGTCGGCGACCGACGATTGCTCTCTTGTCGTCCATCGAATCCCTCGTCGTGCCCATACACTGTTGTGATGGGTCATTCGGCTGCACTTCAGTGGCATGCACGGTAGCGGTCAAAGGCAAAGGACTGACCCTGGTTCTGAGCCCAAATACTCAGCGTGCGTCGCCTTCAATTTTACCGCCAGCCTGCCACTCATGAACCCCTCGCGCAGCCAGCCAAAGATCGCCCGCATCGACCATAGTCATTCAACCGGCGACGCACCAAATCCTCCTAGGCCCCAGAGGGAGGCAGGGAGGGATGGCTCCAAATCAGTCGCCAATACGGGTCGAAGACGCGTCTTCGACCAGATCGAGCAGATCAAAGCTGCATCCTCTTCTTGACGCGCCAGTGTAAGCAAGGTTAACCTGGTTTTTTCGTCCCTTCCCTTGGATTCCTGACGAATAGTGTTTTCGTGCGGCCCACAGGTGCTGACTGTGCTCTCGGAGTAACAACGATTTTAGTGGGAGTGAGACTCGTCCAGTCCCACTCCATCACTTAGAAAGTGTGACTCAGTCCCATTAATGGGACTCAATCCTGTCACGGAGTGCGACTGATGGCGAATGCATCCGAAGTGCGACTGATGCACTGATCGCAGTGATGCGTAACCGTGAAGCGTGGAATATTGTACCGTATTACGGCCACGGTACCGTGTCTGTGGAGCTTCCGTGACGGCAACGGCTGTCGTTTCGACGGGCGTTTTTTCTAACGTCTGACAGGACGGGACGGGCAACGGGACGGCCGTGACGGCCATGACGGCCGTAAAAACAGTAACGGATTGCGTCCAATTTTTTTTGCCATTCATTGCACATTTATACTCGCGTATCGATTCGTTTTGACTAATATCATTGATTGAGTGTTATCTTTTTATTACCGCGCCAACTGACCTTTTTAACCGTTCAAACATTGCGTGGTTGAACCTCGGCAATCCGGCAATCATCTGGGGGCTTGGCCGAAAATTCCAATAAAATGTATTCGTCCTCGGATTCTGGCTCCAAAAATGTGGTACTGCACCCAAAAGATAGTCTCCTTACGCTCATTGCCGGATGGATCCCTGCACGAAATACTCCCCTGCCTGCTTGGTTTAGACCTCAAATCAAATCACCCATTTCAACAGCCATCACGCCCGTCATTCGACGGGCCGTTGGAGGAAGCAAAAAATTCGTTCACGGGACGGGCACGTCACCTGATTGACGGGTGCCATTGAACCGTCGCGACAGTTACGGGCAAAGGCCCTAAAGCTGTCAGCTAACCAGTCGCACTCGGGGAACCGAGTCGCACTTTTGATGGACAAAAGTGCGACTCAAACACATCAGTGTGACTCAACGACTCCCACTCCCACTATTCTTGTATATACTCGTGCTCTCGTCTTCTCGTCTCGGCTCTCGACTCTCCTGGGTTCTTTGTCATTGCCTCCGGTCCGACCGCATCTATGTATCTCTTCTCAGCCTCGACACCAACACCGACCCCCGTGGGTCCTGAACGATGTGCGTTTGGATTATTCATTCCTTGTGCTTCTTCTCCTTCCCGACATGGACTCAGCGGTGTCTTCGCGGATCCGGAGGCGCGCCCGCGGTGTGCGGGATGCTTGTCTCTCTTGGGCTAGTGTGCCAGGGCCCGAGGGAGAGAGGGCGTGGAGTATGCATAGTAGTATGCGCATGCGCAGGAGTGCATTCAGAGCGCAGATGCGGGCGCGGGTGGGATCGAATCGGATCGTCCCTCGGGCCTCAGTCGTGTGCGAGGCGGCGACTCGAGGAGCGGCGTGTGGGATGAGTTGATGTGTGACGCTGAGGCTTGTGGCCGCGTAGGTGGTGTGGTAGTCCTGTGGATGTGCTCTATGTGGAAGCTAGGTGGCGCGAGGCGGGAGGGCGGCCTTGCATAGTCGGCCGAGGATGGGAAGGTGTGCGCGGAGGCGTGTGCGCGGGCAGGGAGCGTGGACGAGAAGGCGGAGGCAAAAGCGGGAGCGCAAGCGGTTGAGATGTGAACGGACAGGGAGCGCGCCGTATCGCATGACAATGCGAGGCGGGCTGAACACTGGCACGAGGACGGAGGAGAGCGTGCTGCGGGTGCGGGTGCGGGTTCGGCTGCGGGTGTGCGCAGGCGCGGGGTGCGATCGGATCGAATCGACCCTTGGGCTCCACGGCGCGTCCGAGCGGCACCGTTCTTGTGTGCGACGGTGGCATGGCATCGTCGGCCGAGCACGAGGGGCGTGCTGAGGCTTGTAGTCGTGTGGGTGACATGGATTTGACCGGGGCATGGTGCGTCGCGCTCCTTTGGGAAGGCTAGGCGAGTCGGCCTTGCATTGTCAGCTAGGACAGGGAGGTTTGTGTGCGGGACAGGGAGCGTGGACGCGAAGGCGGAGGGGGGCACTGGAGATTTGTGGCCAATGACGGGGAGGCAGAGGCAAAGGGGCGGAGGCGCGTGGACCCGATAGTGAGGATGCGGAGTCGAAGGGTCGTGTGCAGCGTGGCGTGAGCGGGGATTGCGTCGTTGCTGGGGGCCCGCGAGGCCGCGGCGCGCGGGGCGTGTGGACGGGGAGCGCCGCGGCGTGTAGATGTGCCTGGGGCACGCTCGTATGTGAAGGCGAGGCGAGGCGAGGCGAGGCGAGGCGGGAGTGTGGCCTTGCAAGTCGGTTCGGACGGGGAGGCGTATGCGCAGGCGGGGAACGTGGACGCGGAGGCGGAGGCAGGGGCGAGGGCGGAGGCGAGATGCATGGACTATCGACTCGAGGACGGGAGCGCGTGGACTCGATAACGGGGACGCGTGGAGCGTAGCGTGCGCCGATGTTGGAGCGCGGGAGGTGAGATGCGGGGCGTGTGGACGGGGAGCGCACCGACGGGATTGGCGTCGTGGTATAGCCAGTCGATCACAGGGCGCGAAGGGTCCTCCCCCATTCTGATCCTGCCTTTATTCCCCTTTCCCGGTTCCCCCCGTGTCTCCATGCATCATACCGATGCGCACTCTCCTGGTCGGGTGGCTGGAGCGGAGTGCTGATCGGGGTGGGTCTTCATTTTCTATTCGTTGTCGTTGTTGTCCCCACAGAAGAGAATGGCATCACAAACTTGGTTTAGCGTGCCCTCCCCCAATGCCCTCAGTTCTCCGTTTTCGTCTCTCACATTAGCAATGGCACTCACTCACTCACGACGCCTCCAAGAGCCGAAATCTACGCCCATGTCTCTTCACCGGCGGCGTGGAGCAGCTACACCAGGGAGGAGTGTTGCCCAAAGTAAGCTACCTTCCTTCGCCTCCGCTTCGCCTTCTCGATCCCTCCGGCTCGTGTCCTTCATGTGCTCGCTTCCCCTTCCGTCCCCATCCCTTTATCTTAATACGTCCACCTCGTTCCTCTCCTCCCCACTCCGAGCCCGCTTCCTTTGCTGTTCTTCCTCGCTCCTCCATTCTTCCCTCATTCGCTCCTCCATTCTTCCCTCATTTGCCCCTCGATTCGCTCCTTATTCCTCCCCGCCCTCCACCCTTCTTCCGCTCCTTCCGCTCTTTCCCCTCGCCTCCGACTCCTCCCCACCTGCATCAAGCGCTCCCTCGTCCCTCTCCCTTGTACCCTTCCCACTTCCGCTTGATGCTGACATCACCTCCCTTCCAGGTGGCGGCCTGCGACCCTCCCCACGGGGCGCCCAGCTCGAAGCGGAATGACGAACTACAGGCTGTACAGACCCGCCGCCCATGCAGATAAAGTCGAAAACGAGAATTCGTGCGCATTCCTTCATTCCCTCGCCCCTTCATTCACTCTTCATTCTTCCTCGCCCTCCACCCTCCTTCCCTTCCCCCATTCACCCCTTCATTTGTCGCTCTTCCGCCACCTCCGTCCCTCTTCCTTCCTTTACTCCCCGTCGCCTGCACCAGCAGCTGGTGGTGTAATATATAAACCCTGGTAACCAGAGGTGTACCCACAATGCATAAACGCCGGTGGTTAGAAGTGCGTCCATTTATTTATATAAGACGTACTCACGTGTGTGTTGGGCGACCGCGGCAGAGCAAGAGACAGCGAACAAATACCGAGCAGGACGCCATCGACGACGTCGAGGCTCATAACTCTTTTGGGAAGGCTGACTAATGAAATCCAAATCGGGACATACGGCGAGGAAGGCCTCTCGTCGTCGTCAGTGACGATGGCGGACGCAGAATCGTAGAAAATATAAAATAATACATAAAAAACAGCGGAAAAACAACAGAGTAAAACCGGCGTATGAGAACAGTCAATACAACAAGAAAGAAGGTGGTTATAGCGGCTCATGCAAGCGACTCTTCTACAAAAGAGGCAACGAGTCGTGCATCGGCCGCCACCTCAGGAACCAGTGAGTCTGCATCCTCATCTTCCTCTTGTTCTTCCCCTGCCGCCCCCGCCGCACTGTCGCCTGCCGCCTCTGGCGGGACGCTGCCGAGGCTGTCTCGTCCCAGCTGGATGTACCGCGGAAGGTCCTTCCAGTTCTCCTCAAAGCGTCGACGCAGGTCTAGCTGCATTCGCGATTGGCGACGCGCGTACGCCGTGCACCCCTCTCGCAAGGCCTGGTCATCTGCTGCGAGCGGGCGCGGATCCATGCCGATCCACCACCCCGCCTTCCACCGCTGAAACTCGAGGACCCGGCGCATTTCCTCCTCGACCAAGTCCACCTCCTCTGTCCACCTCCATGCCCTTGCCCTCGTCTTTGCCCACTCAATCTGCAACGCCTCCGCCATAGCCGTCTGAGACCCCTCCTCCTCGGACAACTGCGCAAGCCATATCCAAGATGCAGGCCGCTCCTCCTCCCTCTTCTTCCGCAGCGCTTCCGCGGCCTGCGCCGGTGTGTCTCTCTTCTTGCGCTTCTTTCGCGTCTTGTGGTCTGGGTCGCTGAATGTAGCGCGGGGCCGTTGTCGCACGTCGTCGTGGGAGAGTGGTCGAAGCTTGAGCTTCCAATCCCTCTCTTCGAGAAGGGGTCCCAAGTTCACAAGGGCGAGACGGGCGACTCGGTACTGCGCTGCAGCCCGTCGAATGCGCTCGTCGACGTTTGCGATTGCGGTATTTGCACGGGTGTTGGCGGCCACTCCATGCTGGAACGCATCTTTATAATGGTATTTGGCTGTCCGGACAAGCAGGAGGCGACGCAATTCCTCCAAAGCGGCGTGAGCATGCCCCACCCGCAGCTCGAACTCGTATCGAGCATGGCTCCGCTTCACGCTGGCACCGGGCATGACAGCCAAGCGCGAAGGTAGCCACAACTTCACTGCATGCACGGGAAGAGCTGGGGTGGGCTGCAGGCGAGCTCCCCGCGCACGAGCAGCGTCCTCCTCCACGCGCAATGTGGCCACTACCGGGGTGAACGACTCCCAGATCTTCAGCCATTCCTTGATCTTCCGCCCCAGTTTGTTGGACCGCTCCAGCAAAGCCGTCTTCTGGCGGTCTGTGGCATGAAGCTTGACGGTGCTGGAGTCGACTGCAAGGTCGCGCTGCTGCTCCTCGAGCTGAAGTCCCATGTTGATCATCTCGTGGGCATGCAGATCACCCCGGATGTCGTCCGCCTCGTCTCCCGCCACCGCTGTCGTAGCCTCAGCCGCCAGTCGTCCACGGATGGCGAAAAGCCCCTCCGGCTTATCCGCGACCCTGAAAGGGTTGGGGTTCGCTGAATCTGCCTCCCACAATTCCATCTCCGTCGTCCACGCTGCCACTACGTCCCCCGGTAGCCCCTGTTCGGCCTCCAATAACTCCAGACGGTGGGTCATCATGTTCGTGACGGCTTTCTTCCCCCTCTCTAACAAAAAACTCCCCAGCCCCACGATCTTCTTGTGGTTCCAATCGTTGAAGTGATCGTCGAGAGCGTCTCGCCGTGCGCCGGGTCCCATCTCCTTTGTGCTGGTCGCGAGAGGGTTTGCATTTGCCCAGCCTCGCTCCGGCGCCTCGCCGTCCGTTTGGCCAACATACGGAGTGAGGTTGAATGAGAAAAGGATGTTGCATGCTTCGATGTGCGCCGGTAAGTGAAACTTGGGGATAAGCCACACATAGTAGCGCTTCACCCCACGCATGCAGCAGCTCCGGATTGTAAGACGAAAGGCGCGTCCAGATGTTCTTGTGCCACTGGCAAACAATGTCGTACGAGATGAACAGCTCGACGAGGTCGTCGTAGTTCTCGAGGCTCTTCCACAGCATGTAGTCCATGTTTATATACCTGTGTTTTTATCGTCAGCCAACTCCCCTCCCAATAAAAGAAAAACGAAATTACTTTTCTCCCTTCTGTAAATCGCCCACCGCGTTTGGGCGCTTCATATTGTGGCGCGCACAATCCACTGTGCCGATTCCTGATGCTGCCGTCCCATGGGCCTCCCTGTCAGGCTCATCGACCGCATCATGCGCGACACAAGTACTTTTCTGAAAAAGGAAATTAGTAAGATACTTCGGTCGCGCAAATAATAGTGTACCTCCTGCTCAATATCCCAGTGCTTATCCAAGTGTGCCATATATTCCTCCACTTGAGAGAAGAAGGCAATACCGTCGCCCAACGATGGATCATCCGCCTCGCTCGAGACGTCCTTCCTCTTCATACGGAAGTTCGCATCCAGCGCGAGGAACAGTGCATATAGGAACCGTCGCTCCTGCGGAACATGCCGCCACGAGCCATCGCACGGGAGATTCTTCCCCGGCTGGGGACATGCTGGACAGAGCAGCGCGCACTCTCCCGCCTTTGTACCCGTAATTCCTTCAGCAGCGTGACCCCGCCCAGCTCGCTTCAGCATCTGAAGATGGCGCCATTGCCTTGTCATGCGGCGGAACTCATTGTACCGTGTCTTGAAAGCAGATTCAGATTCATCATACTGGGCGTTAAACAGCAGACTCACCCGGGGCTGGAAAACACCACTATTATTGGTCTGGCGAGCTAGCTTGTTATAAAAGTGGTGGGCCGAGCATTTCGCCTCCAGCGATAGGAGGTGGAAGTCCCGCAGAACTGCGAAATGTGGCCGCAGTTGCGGGGTTTGTTGTCGTCGCAGGATACAGACGAGCACGGAGGAGTTGGACGTCATGGGTTTCAGCCAGCGAGCAGCTGCAGAAGTCGATTCCGACCTCGTGAACACCGTTGGAATCGACAATGCAGAAATCGTCTCGCGGCCCCTTTCCGGACTCAGCAGCAGCCTCCTCGGTCTCTTCATCTCCGCTGGCCACTGCGTCATGAGCTGCCCTCGCCTCAGCTACCCCCGCCTCAGGCAGCGCTGCCGCTGGCCTCGTTCTTGCCCTCTTCGCCAGAGTCCCGGGGCATGTTCCATTGCGCCCATGCCCGAGCTGAATCCGCAGTCCCAAGGACTTCAGATTGATAACCTCAAAAAATGCGCTGTCGTTCCACATCTGAGCCCAGAGATTCAGTAACGACTTACAATGGCGGAACAGGAAAATCACCTCGACTCGATGTAAAGGATTGTCTTTATGCAGTACAACAAGGCAAGCCTGGCAGAAGAGCGCATCGGAAAAACAATCCTTGCATCGATAGCGCGCTTCTGCTGCGTCCATGAGACAATTTCCGCATTTTCGCTGATGTCGCTGATCGCTGCGCCCCTCCAGACGCAGCATTTCGTCCAGAAAGCGCTCACGGCAGCTGGTGACCCACAGTGCCATCGGATGATCCTTATCAATAACTGTTAGTCCTCTATGAAGAAACAAAAGCGATCAGGAGTAGCTCACAGAATCCCGCTCTTTGCGACGCCCTTGATCCACCGAATGGCCCTCGTCGAAAGCAAAGAAGTCCTCTCCGGCAAACGGGAAGGGGGGATTGACGCCTCCACCCTCGCCCATGTTCCAATCTGTCATCGGCGACACACCACTTTCCAGCATGTCGTGCCGGGGCGGTCTCTTGACTGGAGACGTGGGCACGGCCACCCTAGTCGTTGCGGCATTGGTTTGACCTTGGGCGTTTGTACGTATCCCGCGGTGGAACAAGCCCTCCTCCCTGCTACGTGGAAGCGCATCTTCGTCGCTGTCGCTGTCCGACGCCAGCGTGGCCGCCATTGAGCCAGTTTTTTTGCGTTTCATGGCGGAAATCCCAGGGAGATAAGGGGAGATAAAAAGGGAGAAAACGGTTATCATTATTCAAATTACAGGTGGGTCGGCTGTCGGTTGTTATCTTGTTGCATTCTAACCTACACGCACGGATCCATCAATGTAGCCGAGGAGTGAGAGTAACAGCTGGGTAGGTCTTCAGCCTGGTTGTTCGAGGCTGCTGGACGCTGATTCACCAGCCGTAGGACTTGAGGGCAACATGCGAAAGGGTACTTGAAGGCAGCATACAAAAGGTAGATGAACGAGTGAATGACCTACCCTCGTGTCACGTGTAGATTAGATTGCGGTACCGGCGTATCAAACAGATTGTCCGCTGAGCCACCAAAATCACCTCACAACGTTTGGAGACTACAAATGACGGTATGGTAAAGGTTTGCGTTGAACACAAGGAGGGTTTAGCATTGAGCGCAAGGAGGCCTATGCCAGGGTGAAACTATGGAATTGTTGGGCAGGTAACAAAAAGACTGTCCATAAATATGAGAAACAATTATCATACAATTCTGGAGCCACTACCACCGGTACCGTTCAAACGCCTGAAGCTATTGATTCCCATCGCCCATCGCGTCCTCCGCGCCTCTGCGCGTTCAGCCTGCGCCCCAGAGTCACCCTGAATTTCCTCCTCGACGGTGCGATCAGTGCGGAAGCCGTTGTCGACCCATCGAAAAAGCCCGGCAGCCGAATACTGTGTGAACGAGTAGCGGCGCTCATTGAGTCCAATACCAATATTGGAGTGGCGGAGAAGAGCGGATGGGATAAGGATGGTAGAGCCCGGTGGAAAGCGGATGATAAGGCGCAGGTCCCAAAGGACGAGATGGCCGCCTAGATCCGGATTGAAATCCCCAAGCGCGGTGATCGCACACCAGCCCCAGGCGAGGTTGAGGGCGTCTATGTGCGGGAGGGTCACCGTCGAAGGACCGAAATTGATGGTGGCGGCGGCAAAGGCAGAGAAGCGCCGTTCGAAGTTGCGGCGGAGGTCAGGATATTCATGGGTGAGGGTATCGAGGACGGTAGCATAATGCATGTGCACGGACGGATTCCATGCACGAAACAGGCCTGGGTTGAGGAGTGAGGGGAGAGAGAAACATTTGGACGGCGTTACACACCATTGGCAAAGCCCGCGATCCGGAAGAAACACTCCATGGCAAACAGATACCGAAATACATCGGAAATTGCACGGCTAACGACAAGGTTTCCCGGGACCTAAGTATAAAGACGAGATTAGAATCGATGCGCTGAAGATGCAAGAGCCCCGGCGCGCACCTGTTGCCCACCACCAAAAGAAGGCCCCACGCTGGCTGAGTAGAAGTCCCCACGACGGCCAACTTGCTGTTCAGGCCGGAACCTGAGCTGCACACGAGCTCTCTCAATTTCAGCGGCAGCGTCCTGGGTGAGTCGGAGGTATTTGTCGTCATTGGGTCGACCTCCAAGGACGGCAACGACTCGATCTTCCTTATCAACAAGTGGGCGCGGTAGACTAGACGTTGCATGAGAAAAAAATAGAAATGGAAAAGCGAGTGACTGCACCATCCATCCCATGGCAAAACACTCATCCCGTGGTCCCTCACGAGCTCGGCAACGGTATACTCCCGAGGCTCAACCGAGGGGTTGGCGTTGCGGATCCCGCTCCAGCCGGTGGAGGTCACCGGATAATCATCCGGGGTGGTGTGAATGTCGATGGCTCGGGCGTTGGCGATATGCTTGCGAACGACGAGCTTGAGCGGAGTGCCCGACCGGATCTGTTCGTTGGCCCGATGCGCTGCGCGTGTGCGGGCCGCACGATCGATCGATTTGTTGACGGGGGGAGCCAGGCGCACAGAGCGACGGGGCGACTCTGAGCGCGACCGAGGAGCGAGGTGGTGGTGCGCAGCCGCACGCTCACGCCGGGAAGGTGCAGAGACGGGGTGATCGTCCAAGGCGTTTCGGCAAGATTGGGCTTAGCGTGGGCAACGTGGTGTTGGAGGATGTCGAAATTGTGGAGGAGAATAGGTCCATGGGGCGAGAACTCTTTTCCGGACCGGAGTGTTCCTGGAAAACAAAATTAGTCATGGCTCCAGGGGCAGAGATGCAGGCAGTTGGAACCAGGCGCTCCAGGGGCGGAGTAGAGCAGAAACGGCCCACTCCAGGGGCGGAGTGGGCGGTGCAACAAGGCAGAGACTCCAAGGGCGGAGGGAGAATACAGAACCATCCGCTCCAGGGGCGGAGTGAGGAGGGATATGACTTACCGGCACGAGATGTCATAGTATTTTTGATTGGCGAATCGTTTTGCGAGGATGGCAGATATCGGGGGTTTCGAGGCATGAAAATGTGGACCTGAGGCTGTAGGATTTTTATAAGTCGATCCTAGCGACCGCACCTTTGCAAATTGTCGCAAAAACCCATGTACCAAGTTAGATCGATTGGAAACATTGAAATTCCGGGCGGGGCCTGCACAATCCGTTCAAGTGCGATCGTCGTATGTTCCGGCCGGGTCTTGTTCAAGTGCGATGGTCGGTGCGATGCGATGTGACGGAGATATCGCTCGATGGTTGTACCCATCAGTCATGTCGATCGAGGCTTGGCATGGTGGTGATCTGTGGCCTAGTCTGAGGATTGAGATGAAATGGAGTTTGACCAGGGGAGAAGAAGTGGGATCCCGCCCATTTGCCTGGAGGAGGTGAATGGGCGGGAAACAAATGTGGTGGAGGTGCTCGGGCTGTTCCGAGCTCGGCAAATTAAACCGCCGATCGGCAATCGACTTTACTCCGCCTGCAATCATTGATACGCATTGATATCACATCATTTCTCTACATCATTCGAATACGGGGCCTATCAACCTCCATGTTTTGCCGCCTTCGGATCTGCATATTGCGCTCGTACTGGCAAACAATGTCGTACGAGATGAGCAGTTGCATCCGGGACGCATAAATCCTTTCAGCTCTCTCCCGCAAGCGAGACCTAACCAGCATGATTTCTCGCCAAGCTTCGGCCCGACTTTCCCTGGTTTGTGTCAGCCCAATCAACAGCATATTTATTTGCCAACCTCAGCGACAGGCTTAGGATGGCCGTCTTGACAAGGTCCAGATACCAAGATATTTTGCTGCCTAGCAATCAGTGTCATGCGTAATCAGCATAGTGGGAGAAGACCCACGTATTAAAGTTTGAGGCAGAATTCGATGCGCCTGGGTAGGACAGTGCAAGCGACATCGCGGGACCGATATTTGCCTGGAAATGGCTTTTATTCCTCACGGCTGTCCATGCTGGATCCACATGTCGTTGGATGGGATCAACACATCGTCAAGGATGTTGGAGTGATTATTCCTTCTGGTGCGGGTTATCCTTTAGCATTGCGGCTGCCCGGAAATCAATGCTTCTATCAGTGCTGTTGCCGTCCACATGGGATTGACACATTGTGACCTCGCTTACAGTCGCTTACAATCGCTAATTTATTTAGAGCCGGGGAAACTGCGGGTGAGTTAGAATTGGGACAGAGAACAGACATCAACGTGGAAGAGGCAAGAAAGACATCAAATATTGATGAGCGGTTGTGTCCCAATTTGGACAACTTCGATTGATTTTGACGTAAAGTTTCAAGTTCAAACGCGCACATATGTAGATAATAAATATTATTAACTATGCACCACGAAGATGCTATCAGAGGTTCCGACATACATCATAGACTCGTTACCGTCGATGGCTGTCAGAAAGACGCTTTCCCTGTTAGAAAAATAAGTCTAAGTTGAGCTGGAATTGAGCACGAGCATACCCGACTTGTACATACTCGAATCCGTGAGGTGCAGGCCCGACCTCCGCCCTTTCCCGACTTCTCTTGGCAGCACCAGCCTCAACGATCTGCGCGGCCACCGGTTCCAGAAGAGCAGCCTGGTACAGCTTTTCCCGAATTTTCTGGCGATCTGTGTAGTCATAGGGTGTATACTTGATGAAAACCTGGGGTATGGATGATAGAGACGGCAGGGAGGAGGGCAAGAGAGCAGGCGGCTGAGGGATCTGCCTCTTGGGACCACGGAGCCTGGCCAAGAAATCTGAAAACCAATTCTTAACGAAACGATTGTTAACAAAACAGCAGAGGAGTAGAATATTTACCAATCCGCTCCTGGCATCCATTACTCGCTGATTCCCCTGTCATAACCAAACCATGAGAGGGTACACGGCAGATGGGATATACACACCGCATGCAGACTTCGGGGCACTAGTGGCTTGAACAAGTTGATCATGGGTGTCATGTCGCTGGCGGGTCAATTCCTCTGGGAAAAAAATGAGGGAACATCGACAAGTTTGAGCTTTTGAAAGAACACTTACTTGCTCGCTCTGCACGACGTCTCCGGGCTGCATGCGCAGGGTGCATCGTGGGCTTGATCCCCGCTGCAAAGCGGTCCATGGCAATCGCACGCTGCTCAGGGTTCCGTAAGTCGTAGCTCATGATAGAAGGAAACCAAGAAGGCTTCGGCACAGCCTTTCACAATCAAGCCATCAATGTCGGCGCCCGGTGGGTTTGGGTTTGGGGTGTTTGAAGGAAGGTAAACGCAAATGAGGATTCAACTAATTTCGATGTAAAGAGAGACCGCATGAACGGGACGTGAGGTCAAAGGTTTATAACAGTCGTCCTCGAGACTCAGTTTGGTGGTCTGCTTTGAGAATTGAGAGTCAGGACTGTTGACACATCCTTCATCCTGAGACAGCTAAAAAAACGAGATTTAAGGTCAGCAAAGTCATATAAATATGTTAATGAAGCAACTTGCAGATAGGTAGGTCCACACCGCTGAGCCAGGAACAAACCGAATAGCCTGCGGTACCGGATTGCGATCGGTTAAATTCCCGAACTTGTGCCCTCCAGCAGCTGCGGAGACATATTTCAGAATAATCTGTCGATCCAGAAACTCGTGAAATTCAAAGAGTGTGCTAAAGGAAGATGATTTTGGTGTTCCTACCGTTTAGCGCCTGTTAAGCGCGCACATTGATGGGCCAATCTTATTGGTTCGGGAGCGCGGACCGGTTTCGGACATCTCGGAGCTGCACCAACCTTTGAACCTTGAGTGCTTGTTTTGTGCCCGAGCCACCGATTGTGACTCTCGTATGTAGTATGCATACTGCCCACACACCCCTTGCAAGTTTCAACCAAATTCCCCTGGTAAAGAATATTATATTTCTGTATCAACACTGACTCCCGCCAAATTTTGACCTCCTGGCAAAGTTTCTTTCCTGGCGACATCCAGAAGGCCCAGATAAATCCGCAAAAATACTCACAGACACCCTCTAGTATGTATCAACAACATTGGTCAAAATTACAGCCAGGGACACCAGTGATGTGGAAATAGTTGTGTCGGACTGAAGTGGGCCGCAACTTCAACCAACTTTCCAGGGCCCAACAAGTTTGAACTTGGACCAAATTCAGGACCTTCTTGATCGACTACGGCGTATTCCCTGATAATACCCCAGTTTGAATGGGTGACTAGGAAATCTAGATGCTATATCTATCCCGCTGGAAGTCCAATATGCGCTCAGACCATGTACATGTCCCGGAAATTCCAAAACATGTCGAAAAAATGGCCAAAAAAAAAGTGTTCTGAATTTGATATATGTTGTTCGGACACTTATGGCGACCTCAAATCCCATTTTCCACAGCTCTCCGGCTCAGAATCCATCCAGAATGAGCACCGACATTCGTGAGGTTTGTTACTCGATTCAGAGCTACCATATGATTGGGTGGGCAAATATAATGCAAAAACTCGAGAAGGACACATTCAATAGCTTCTTGCCTGAACAGTTCATGCTCAGTGTCATGTATGAGCTGGCATTGGAGCGAAATGTGAATTTATATTTTTTGTTGACCACACACTGAATAAATTAGCTATTGTATTCGCACATGTGGAAACCCCGAATCACACCTCCCATGATCCAATGATTCTGCAAAGGACACAGTTTAGTCCGTTGAAATGGTTTCTCAACCCCCAATATCATGGTACCGAGTTTGACCGGTCTGCCATTAAACCTGGTCAAATTTGTCAGTCTGTGCACATTCAGAGGTGTGGAAGGGTATTTTTTGAAAGTCTGCCTCTTCAGAGTCGCTGAAATGATGGTGCAAGTGCTTGAGGAACAAGATTTCCGTGTTCCTGCCGAAATTGATGGTCCACATCTATGTCAATCAGTGGCAGTGCCGGATTATTTCTAGCTTCGAACCACCACTCCTCAACGATTCAGTGGTCTTTATCATGGTTTCGGCTCAGAATCAGCAACTAACCGATATTAATACGCTTCCAAAGATACAGGACCATTCATAATGCCTATTTGTTCACTCATCGAATTTGGTGATGTCCTCGGTATTTCCAGCGACCTCTGCCACCAATTGTGCGCCTTAGACTGTGATAGAAGAATTGGTTCTCACGCCAGCAATCATTTCTCTGGAAACAATTCCGACTTCCTTGGCCGAAATGCCCAAAAGATCTCGGGGAGTGTCTTGGTAATTCGGTGTCATAGCTTCGTCTGTTCTCCAAGTTAGTATCCATCTCAGTGCTGATAATCTCCTCCCGTGCTTATCTGCCCTCAAGGTGCTTCCCAAGAGCACTATGATGTGTGTATTGGGACCAGACAAAATTGGGCCGAGTTTGGACAGCATGGAGCTGAAATTTCGGATATCGCCTATTTTGTGGAGACCACAGCGTGTGGAATCATATTATCTAAAGATGTGTCCTCTCTATTTTTTCCAAAAGGTGGGTGTTGTGGCAATATCGATTGAACTTTCATGTTCCTGTTCCGAAGCGCCCGGATTGATCGCTCCGTGCTGTCAATCAGTACATCATGAAGACCATGTCTTCCTTCCCGCCACTCGCTCCCTCATTTCTTGCCGGCACCTGTCAATCCCTCGACACCGTGTCTTCTCACTTCGGATTCCACGTAGGTACCACACACCGCACTCAACCATTTTGAAAACCTGCTGGTAATAAGCAATATTCCGGTACTGAGCGTTTTTGGGAGAACACGGGGTTGTCACTGACCAGATTTAGTCTCTAACGACCATCACGATGAGCCACCCCAGAAAAAACAAGAAAATAGATGTGTGTGAAGCAACAACAGATGGCGAGACAAGTGTGTTTACTCTTTTCAATCGCGCTGTCGTCTTTCTTACCTCGCGCAGTGAAATGACGGCAAGTCAGAGAAAAAGGGAATGCAGCTGCGATTCACTACCCGGCAAAAGTGCGAGTATTGAAAGTAGTGGCCTCGATGATTCTGATCTTTTTTTTTTAGCGCGGAGGTTATCCGAGAGAAACGACGAATCCAAATGGCAGAAAAACGGTGAGCAACACCAGAACCTGCAAAATTTACTGACAAGTGGCTTGTATTCTAGTGCCGCAGTCAAGGCCAGACGGCGTAAATCTGATAAACCGCGAAATAAGTCAGCCAAGAAGATATTAACACGCATGCAAGTGAGTTGCAAGATGATTCAGGTACCTGTGTGGAAGACACGTTGGCTGGCACTGCGAAGGATTTGAAACATGCTCACTGACGCCGAGCGCGAGGCATCGGAGACGCTGGCCTCAATGCGGCAGGCGGGTGCGAAGGTGGTCATTCAGGAACTTCCGTTCCACGAATCTTCCAGGCAAGTTCTCTTGTCGCAGTCGGATCGAGACTCATGCATATCTAATCCAGTGCGCCTGAGGACTCGTTCGATGACATTGACTATGGGTACATTGTTTTTCCTGGCCGGCTTAATACGCCACGAATACTGATGATTACAGGGCCTTTGGATATGATGATCATCCATTCTCGTCGGAGGAGGAACCGGAACACCAATTGGGGGCGCGGTGAGTTTTTCTACAGACTCCAGATGGGGCTGGAATTTTAGACTTCCAGAACCATTTCCGAAGTGGCAGGCCATCAAGGAGACGGTTCCGTTTCGGATTGCGTCCCAGATTACATTCGCACTGCAACGTCGGCACCCATTTTTCCTCACCGGATACCCTCACGGCCGACCAGCACAGTTCCCCCCCGCCAGACACTACGGTTTGCAACACCGTCACCGTCACACTCGGGAATATCGAGTTTGAGTCCAGAACCACAGCAACGGCTGCCAAGCTTTCTTGATTATCTTGATGAGCACATGCAGTCTCGGTAGCCTGGCAACTTAAATACTCGAATTTGTACTGTTACGATTTATTTATAAGATATTTTCAGCTTAGTTTTTTGGGATTTGCTGAGGCGTCTGGACGGAAAAAGACAATTGATTTATGCAAGAAACTACGCCTGCATCCATCTGTATGCAAAAAGTAAACTATGCCTCCGTCCATTTCTGTACGCCCTCGCCGTCGGGTCCCTCGTAGAGGGAACGGTACCAAGCGATGGCATCGCGGCGGCTCTTCTTCTTCTCCTTCAGCTGGTTGGGGACGCCGTTGCAGACCGTGTCAGCCTCCGCACTACAGAAACAAGTAAGAAATTGAGAATTAATGTATAGATGAAGTAGAAGAACGTACGAGGTGCGATAAAAACCGGGCTCACGTCCACGTATAACCACGTACCAGGTCTCCCCCGAGCCCTCCGGATACTGGGCCACAATTTCGGCGGGAGTCTTGGGGACGCCACGGACCCAGACTGGGTCGGCGGGGAGTTCGGCAGCGGCTGCAGCAGCAGCAGTAGCAGCAGCGCGTTCCCCCCACAACTGCGGGCAATCTGGCTGGAGAAAGAAAAGAAAAATGAGACAGAGCCAGGCAGGTGATTTACAGACATACCTTGCACCTCGACGGCGAGTCGCATCGCTTCCATAGAGGCAGCGGACAGGCGGCCGACAAGTGCGACCAGTACTTCCAGCTCAGTGGAGGTGGAGGTGCTGGGCGCAGTGGTTGCCTCGGTCATTGTATCAGTGGCAGGGAGAAAGTGGTGGATGTGGGTGTGGATTTCGAAGTTGAAGATATGGGGGGGCATATGGACTGTCAAGTGTATATTTATTTTAACGGGGGTAGAGGGTGTTGGTCATGCGGGCGCTGCCGCGCCTAATGTGAGATCAACCGATACGAGATGGGCTCCATTTGGACTTACAGATAGGCAGGGATTTGCGTCTCGATTGGGTTTCTTCTGAGGCGAGCGATTGTTGCGGGGATGCGAAATAATTGCCTGCAAAAAACACCTAAATTAGGTTGCTTTGAAAAGATTGGATTGAAATTGAGCACGAAAGTGGACTGCAGTGCCCGTTTTTCGACTTGAATCCTCTTCGCCTTTCGCCTTTCCTGTCCTTCGTATCCTTGCTTCGCCTCGCATCTCAAATACCTCTTGTGACTGCCCTTGACGCCCGACAATTTTTCTGCGGATCAGTGCTGCCATATCATGCCGAGAGGGAGGCGCAGCCCACTCGCTGCCGAAAACTCGAATACCTGGAGTCGCATCTCGCAGAATTCCAGGAAGCCCAGCCGAACTTGACCAAATTCTGGTCGAAGGTGGAAAAAGGATACTTCGCCAAGTGGAGGGTGGAGGTAGCGCTCGGACTACTATCTCCTGGATACCGAGGGCGTGTCAATCGAGGATTCTGGTGTTTCTGAGGAGGATCAAAAGGCGATTGGTGAAGCCCAGGAGAAGGTTAAAAAGGTCAATGGCATTTGCAGGCGTTTTAAATCACACCATTTACTCACCACCGTTCAGTCGATTCATAATTGGTACAATAACAGATCCCCGAAGAGAGAAGCGCCTGGGCGGGACGGCTTCGGCTTCAGGGGCTTCGGATGCTCTGAAGGACGTCATAGCAAGTTTGGCCGGAAAGAGGCGTGGTCGAAAAGCCCAACGTATCGAGATCTGGCAGCAGCGTAATGCGGAGATTATGAAGGAAGCACTTCGACAAAGCGACTTCGACAATGCCATGGGCGTCTCGGACGAGGAGGAAACCACTGAAGAACGCCAACAGCGCATCAGAGCTGGAAAACGGGAGCAGATGGCCGTCTTCCGGCGAGTAAGGGAGAACCAGTTCGCGCAAGCGTCCGTCGAGGAGAAAGCAGTGGAGGAGC